>OY728167.1:681661039-682861039 GCA_963277665.1 Viscum album | reverse complement strand
TAAATGAATAAAAGGTTGATCTTGATGGTACAACTCTGCCAATAATAATTTGGTTCTGAGGATCATCATACCCAAACTTATACTGAAAATCCCATCCTTCTCTTTATTTTGACCACCATTTAGAATTTTGTGCAACCCAAAAATTAAACTCCTCTAGGTATCCTAAAACTCCAATGATGGTGTAGAATAAAAAAATTATCCCATCCTATACACTAAATAGACCCCTTACCGTACCCTAAAACTACCCCTATCCCTACCTGACCCCTAATCAATAACCCCTACCCTTTTCCCAACATAAAACTACACCCCCTCCCAACCTAAACCAAGACTAAACCTACCCCCACCCCGAATTAAACCTACCCTTGTGACCATAACCCCCCTAAACCTACACCAGGTCCATTGTACATAAACCCCTATCTTTTTAACCCTACCCTTATCCCATTATCCCCATCCCCTCCAACCCTTATCCATAATCAAACCCCTTATACCTATCCCACCCCTTGACCAAACATAAACCCTAGTTGAAGTTTTAAACCTAACCCGAGGACTTGACACTACTAAAAATACCTCCCAACCCCAATCCCTAATCCCCCAAGCCTTGACATAACCGATAACTACCTTGAATGTAGCCCTAAACATATCCCCGTGTCACCTACCCGGGTCCATAAACCTACCCCAAAAATCAATCCCTAAACCTCCCTCTAACCTAGTCTTATCCCAAAATGTATTTCCAACCATTGCCCGAAAACTATCCTAGACCATATCCCAAATCAATTTCCCTATCCCTAACCCCTATCCTCGACATATCCACCTTTCTGCCACCCCCACAACATAACCTCATTCTAAAACTAGTCCCAATCCCTAAACCTATACCCAAATACCATATTCCTATCCTGATTATTACCTCCAAACCTAGTAGTAAACATACCCTCATCATCACTATTCTGAATCCCTAACCCTCCCCCTAGGCCCCTAGCCCTAAACCTACCCCCAAGAACATTAATCAAGCCCTAAAACTACCCCTTACCCCTAGAAAAAAAACTAACCTAGCCTATCACTAGCCCTATACATACCCTTGACCCTAGTTCTAAACTGACCCACCAGAACCTAGGCCAATTCATAAATTTACCCCGAACCCTAGCCCTATACCCTCACATCCCACAACCACTAGCTTTAACCAAACCCCTAAGCCCCCCCTCCCAGACCCATCCCTAAACCTAACCCCTACCCCTAATACTCCCCCACCCAGCCTAGCCTTATCCATATAACTACTCCAGACCCTTTCCCTAAACCTACATCCCATGGCACCTAGAACAATCCCTAAACCAACCCCAAGACCCCTATCCCTGAGCCTACCCCTACCTAATCCTACCCCAATAACTACTCGAAACTAGCAATACACTAACCCCTATCCCAATAACCTAGTCAAACCCCTTTAAATACCCCTAAAACAAAACCTAAACCCATGCTCTTCCCCTAGCACCAGAAATTAACCAATTCCACCTTCCCCAATCCCATACCTACACCGACCCCCTCAATAACACCTTGGTTGTAATCTTAAAAATCCATCTTAATGGTAATTTTCAACTGAAGATCATTCCAATATTTGTTCTAAGGGTTTTCGTATCCATAAGAATTGACCTACACCTTATTGTTCCTAACATTAAAATTTTGGTCCTACCGATGAAGTAGACTCCTCTTGGAATCCTGTGTACTCCAATTATGGTGTATAATATTAATCCCACACCATCCCCTAAACTCAATCGAGCCCATGGTCCCTACCCTTAAACTACCCCCTCGACCCTACTCATCCATATCCCCCCTTAACCTACCCTGCCCCAACCCCTTAGCCCAAAACCCTAAGGCTCTGGCCTAAACCAACCCCATGTCTCCCTAGCCTCCCAAAAACTACACCTAGCATAGTCCTACAAACCCTCATCCCATGCCCAAAACCAAAAACAACCCCTATCCGTAACCCTACCTAATAACCCATCCCTAAACCTACACTCACAAACAATTACAGCCATTAAACCATCATCACACCTCCCTCTAATATATATGCCTAGTCCTAAAGCTACCACTACCATAAATAGTAATCTACCTGTAGCCACTATGGCCCATTAGGTCTGACCACCCCCCTAGTTCTTGCTAAACCCCCAGCCCTAGCCTTAATCCTACCCCACGCCAACCCCTACTTAATCCCTAACCACCCCATTTACCCCCAACCCAAGCCTAACCCCCATCGACCTCTACCAATCCCTAAAACTACCCCTGGCCATAGACCCCATATCCCTAGACCCCAGGTCCTAACCTAACCCCCACCCCCACCAACCCCAACACTAAACCTAACCCACCCTTGTACCTATCCCTACACAACCCCCCCCCCCCATTTACCCCTCTTGCCTATCCTAACCCCCAACTCCACTCCATGCCCTAGTCATAATCCTACACCTATCCCTAAACCACCCAGGTCCTAGATTAACCCTCCCAACCCAAACCATAAACTAACCCCACATCGACTGTAGCCCTAACCCCCCACCCCCACCCCCACACCCATGACCCCTTTCCTAAGCCCTACCACCCCCATGACACCTGAACTGATCTCTAAAACTATCCCAACCCTAGACCTAAACCTCCATCATGCCCCGACCCCTAACCATAGCCTACCCCCTACCCCACCCC
This sequence comes from Viscum album, assembly GCA_963277665.1. NCBI lineage: Eukaryota > Viridiplantae > Streptophyta > Magnoliopsida > Santalales > Viscaceae > Viscum > Viscum album. Next base: position 682,858,357 of record OY728167.1, on the reverse strand, counting down.
CAACCCCCATCCATAAAGCTACCCACATACATAACCCTATCCCTAAAACTACCTATAAAACTAGCCCAAAAGCAACCCCCGACACCTTTTCCTAAACGTACCCCCAAGAAGCTATCCAAAACCCTAAACCACCCTCAACACTATCTCTAAACCATTTCCATTCCCTGATTGCTAGCCATATCCAACCCCCCCAATATCCCCACACCACCCCTAGCCCAAATCCCACCCATCAACCCCAAACTATTCCTACCACCATTCCACAACCCTAAACCTACCGCAAACCTATACCTAAACCTACCCTCCCCCACATACCCCCTTCCCCCTACCCTAAACTGACAATAATACAACTCCCATGGCCCTGGACAGCCAAATCCCCACTAAACATTCCCCACACCATCACATTAGTCATAAGACCACCCTGATTCCATACGATCTCCCCCACATTGATCCAAACCTACCCCCATACCTTGCCTTAAAACTACCCTCAAAATATATGTGTTCTAAGACCCACTAGGAAGTATCCTAGGAAACATGCTCAATAATCACTTGTTGGGTACTCAGATCTTCTAATGAAAACAATACAGAAGGGATAAGATTGGTGGAAATGAGGAAGCATGGAGAGGTTTATTCATGGTAGAACCCAAAGAGAACATGTCTCTAAGAAATCTAGTCAAAATATGCCACAAAGGATGATTAATCCTTTAATGAGTGAAGAATTAAGCATGAAAGGAATTTTTGCAAAAAAACTCAACATAATAACATTTAATTTTTTCTTTGAGGTCCCAACAGTACAATGGGTGTCTATTTATAACCAAATAGTTGAAAAAAATTCCAAAACATAGTTTCTGCAAGTAAAAATGCATAAATGATAATTTTTAAAATTTTGGCACATAAACATGACTTTATGAGACAAATAAAACACCCTTTTATAAAGTAATGACAACTAGACCACCATATTTGAAATTATATCCAATAACTTTTACATTTAATATTCCATGGTGGGGTGGTCTTGAAATTCGTAGAACACAATGTTTTGGGTTTTTAAAAGCATATTTAGGCCTTATATAATGTAATTATAGGCCTAGATGCTTCCCCCCAAGTATGGTGATTGGGCCTTCCCATGGATATTCATGATCAATCCATGTAATTCATCCTTAATTTATTTATATGTGTACTTTTCATTGGGCCTCCAATTTCTCTAAATTGGTCTTGTCTATTTCTGTGTGTTCCACCCTCCTCATCAAGTATGCCCTCAACACCACGATCCCCATGTGTTCAATGATCCACATCACTAGCCCTATCCCTAATCCCCTACCCTACCCAGAATCCTAGTCTTAGCCTACCCCCAGCCCCCAACACCAGCACCACCCCTAATACTGCCCCATGAAACTATCACTAGACCTTTCCCATGGTCATATCCCTAATCCTACCCAACCCCTACCCTAAACAAACCAAAAACCCACTCCCCTAACCCAACCTAACACGATCCCATCTAAACCCCCTAGCCCCCCTAAATCTACACACCACTCCCTATTCCATATCCCCAAACCACCTGAAATCATATCCTAACCCTCATGAACCATTCCCTAAACCTACCCTCTACCTTGACCTTAGCCCTAAACTAACCCCCATCACCTATCCCGACACCTAAACGTACCACCATCCCAAGAACTGAAATGCATCCCCACCCAATCCCCTATAAATAAACTACCCCAGGTCCCCAATACCACAAAAAAACCCCCAGCCCTGGCCCCACCCCTCAGACTGATCCATAATCCTACCCCTAGCCCCATCCCTAAACCAACCCAAGAATCCTATCCCTAAACCTACCCACCCCCACTTATCACCACAACCCTAAATCATACCTCAACCTACTCCTTTGGCCCCAACCCCCCTAAACCTACACCCTAGACCCTATCCAACCTTATCGTACACCCCATGTCTCCAAAGACATAATCCTACACCCAAACCTAGACCTAAACCACCACAGCACCCCTGTCCCCTAATCATAACATACCCCTAACCAAACCTTAATCCTACCCTTGGCCCCAACCAGAACCCTACCCATGATATTATCCCTTACCCACCCCCACCCCTTGATCCTAGCCATAGACCTCCCCCCCTAAAACATAGCCCGAGCTGTAAACTTACACTTGGCCATAGCCTTAACCAGAACCACACCCCAACCTTCTAGTCCCTACCTTAGACATAAACCATGACCCCAACCTGAAACCCACCCCCTGAACCTAGCCATAAATCTACCCACCCACACTTACTCTGATCCCTAAACGAACTCAAAACCTAACCCCTCGGCTCTGCCCAACCCTAGTCTCCCTAAAACTACCACCACCCTAACCCTTCAAAAGCCAAACCCCAAGCCCTTTTCCCTAAACCCCATAAACCTACCCCTTCATTAGCCCCCCTAAATAAACACCCATTTTCCTTTAGCTATAAAACCAACTAGTCAATGCTAACACCCCCCAATGAACTCAACCCACCCTGATCCTAGCCCTATACCTCCCCCCAATAACTAACCTGATCCCAAAACTACCCTAGACCCAAAAACTCTATACTTACCCCCAACCAAACCCTACAACCTCATCCCTACACCACCCCCCCAAATTACCCCCTAACTAGCCCTCATAAACCCACACCTGAACCCTTAGCCATTAACCACATAAACCTACCCCATACCTACCATTTCTAAACCCACAACCCTTGTCCTTTATCCCCAAACCCCACCTTTCCAAGCCTAACCCCACAAAACTCACCCCCACCCCTAGAACAGGCCCTGAACTTACCCCAACACCTATCTTGATATTTAAACAAAGCCTTGGTCCCCATACCTAAAGTTATCCCCACCTAGAATGATCCCAAAACCAACCTAGTCCATAGAACTAACCCCCATAGCCTTACTACCCCTCCGTACCAATCCCTAATACTACACTAACCTTAACATACTCCCCCATCCCATCTGTAAACCTATCCCTTGCCTCAGATCTAAACATACCCCCAACCCCACTTTCCCCCACCTCTCACAACAACAGCCTACCCCCCACCCTTGGCGTAGACCAATCCTTAAACTTACCCATACCCTAGATATAAATCTCCCCCCTGACCATAGTCCCCCAAAACATACTCCTAAACTTATCCCTAAAACTACACCCCTGGTCGACCCTATACCTACCCCTAGAACCAAGTCTAAACCCTAAACCTAGAACCATCACTAGTCCTAAACCTAACCCTAGCCTTAACGTACCCCATGAACCAATACCTAATCCTAACCCCACAAACAAAGCCCCCATCCTAGACATATCACTAAACCTACCCCATACAATAAACCTAAAACTAAATCCAATTTTAGACCCCCTATACCGACCCCCCTGCACCCCTAGCCCTATTCCTACCCAGCATCCCTACCTGTAATCCAACACTCTCGCATCGCCCCCTTATCCCTAAACCTACCACACCAACATACTCACTTACACCCCAACCCAACATACCCATCAACCATAGACCTAAACCATCCCACCTACCACTTCCACATAGACCCCATAGCCCTAACCATACCCCTACCCCCCAATACACCCACCCACACACACACTTACCACCTATCCCTAAACAATCCCACAGCCCTATCCCAAAAACAACTCACCCATCCCCCATTCATAAACCTTACCCCACAACCTACCAACTTAACCCTACCCAAACTACCCCTCAGCCCTAGCCCTATAACTTCCCACACACCCCCTCTCCCACATACCTTATAGACCAAAACATTCCCCCACACTTACCCTATCCCTAAACCAACCCCATATCCCCATCCCAAAACCACCTCACCTAAACCCTCGACCCTATCCCTAAACCAATGAACCTACCCTTAAACCAACCCCAACCCCCCATTAGTAATCCTATTTTCCCAACCTACCCACTAACCCCATCCCTAAACCTCCCCCCCAACCCCAACCATAATCCAACCTCCTCGACCTCCCCCTCCTAGTCCTAATGTTTCCCCTCACCAACTTACACACTTACCCCTACAAACCTTGCCACCAATCATAGCCCCAAACCATCTCTCCTACCCCCACCCAACCCTCGACCCTATCCCAAATCCAACCCCTACCTCTAGTCCAAATCCTACTCCCCACCCATACAGTTACCCCGAGCCTTAAACTAACCCCCCACCTACACCCCAAAATGGTAGCACTAAACCGACCAACATACAACCCTTTCCCTAAAAAAACCCCCTACCGTCCCCATCCAAATACTATACCAGGAACTACCCACCAAAAAACCCCAAAATGAAAATAGCATTAAACATACCCCTGCCCCACCCCCACCCCAACCCTAAACCAGCCCCAACCCCAGCCCTAATCCTACCCCCTGACCTGGCCCTAAACCTATACCCCCTCTCCCCTAACCAACACCCCACGTGCCCTAGCCTAAAGGGGAGACACCTACTCCCCCCCCCCACTTACCCACCAATCCCTAAACATCCCCCACACAATTACCCATATCCATAAACAATCCCACCCCAACTCACCTACATCCCATACTGTTGCCTATTTATCCCCCACCAACCCCCACCACACTTACCCCCAGCCCTAAACAACCCAAAACCTACACCCTTGACCCTACCCCAAAACCTACCCACCTACCCCCCAAAACTAGTTCTAAACCAACCACTTACCCATTCTCATTCCTAAACCAATCCCTGTATCCTACCCCACTTTCCCCACAAACTAATTGACCCCAGCCATAACCCCCCCCCCCCAAAGTTACTCCCCTATCCCTAAACCAACCCCCACATACACCCTCAACCTTGACCCTAAAAATACCCACCTACCCGCCAACCCATGGCTTAAACCAACGCTTACCCCCTCCTAGTCCCCAATTGACCCCCAAAACCCCCCCTCAGACTATGACCACCAAACCTAACCCCCCCATGCCAATTCTAAACCAACCCAACCCCACATTCCCCTAAACCCATACAAATATTGCCTACCTACACCCCCTACACCCCCTCAATATTCTAACCACCCTACCCTCACCCAAATTACCCCATCCAAGCCCTAAACCACCCTCACCTACACCAATGACCCTATCCATAAACCTACCCACCTACGCTCCGCCATCGTCCCCCACCCAACTACCCACTAGCCCTACAAAACCACTCATACCAAGCCACCCACCATCCCCTATTGGACCTAACCAACCAAACCTACCAACCCTCCAATACTAAACCTACCCATACCCCACCTACCCCCCTCAAACTTAGACTACACCTACCCCCCCCCCCCCACACACACAGAACAACAACAACAACACCCTCAACCCTAGCCCAAAGCCTAACCACCAACCCCCAAGCCCTAGACCTAGCTCTAAACCAACCCACCTACCCCCACAAAGTAATATTCCTACTACCCCAATGTATCCCCCCAAAGAACCCTCCCCGAACTACCACCCAATAATAAACATATCCCCCACCCCCACCGACCCCCATCAGACCTAGCATAATCTTACCCACTTACCCCCTCTCCCCAACGCTAAGATAAAACCCACCCCCACCCCACCTACTCACCTACCCCCACCTATACCCCAACCGTAGCCCTAAACCTACCCAAATACCATTGGGCCCTAGACCTAAACCAATATAACTACCTCCCAAAGTCCTAAACCTATAGCCCCATCCTAGCCCCCCCTCCTACCCACCAACACAAAATGCCTACCCCCACCTACCCCTCTCCATTTCTTCCCCAACCCCATATACCCTCACTCCTAATTCAACCCCCACCAACCTGACCCCCATGAATCCCCCTACAAAACTAGAACCCCACCCCCAACCCACCCTCCCCCAACCTACCCTCCCACATCACCTACCCCCTAACCCTAATCCAAGCTCCCAATGACCACTACACCTACCATCCCCCACATATCCCTCCCCCCACATACCCCAACCCTATTTCACCCCTACCCCTACTTACCCTGATCCCTAAACCCCCCCCCCCTCGTACACTCCGACCCCAGTCCTAATCCTACCCACCTACACCCAATCCATTTCCCTAAACCATCCCACCTACCACCCCTCTTAGTCCAAAACCTACCGGCCCCACATACCCCCACCCACCCACACATCCTAACCCACCCACACCAACCCCTCTAACCAACACCCCCCATACCGCCCCCATACCCCCTAAAACCCACTACACCTACCTCCACCCCACACACCTCGATCCCACCGCACTAACCACCTCCAAACAACACCTCCCTACCACCCACGGAACCCCCATACCCTCCTACCCAAACTACACCCCAACTACATCCCCACCAACAACCCCCTTAGATGTTTCCCACAAAACCAACCCCCAAATAGTCCTAAACTGACCCCCAAGCCCAGCTAACCCCTATAGAGCAAGCCTAAACATACCCCCCCACATACCCTCATCCCTCAGCCAACTCCCCCAACACCTACACCTCTAACCCTAGCCATAAACCTAACCAGCTACCACTGGGCCTAACTCTTGAACCAACCACCCCTAACAATCCTAAACATACCCCCCCACCAAGCACCCCACCACCCTAACTTCCCCCAACTCCCACCCCTCATATGATCTCCCCCAGCAATGACCCCCCAAACCCAGACCCCCTCCACACAACCCCCACCCCCAACAGTCCTAAACCTACCCACAACCCCACCTAACACCCATCTAACATATCTTAAACCTGCCCACCTACCCCCTCCCACAATGTGACCCCATCCCCATCCCACCCCCATCGACTCTTCCCCAACCCCACCCCACCCCCAACCGACCCCACCTCCCAACTCACACCCCCCAGAACTAGCTACACCAACAAAAAAGCATACACACCCAACCCTAGACCTCCCCCCCACGATGCTAGACCAAAACCTACCCCTCACCACCCCAATCCCTAAACCCTACCCTAACCACTACCCCCTCCCCTACCCCTCTGTCTTAGCCATACCCCCATCCAATCATACACCCAAAACTAGCCCTAGACCTACCCAACCATACTACCACTCCCACCCCACCTTTACCCCACCCCTACCACCCCCTCCCACCCAACCCCCACAACCCCTACCCCTACCCCCACCCACCCCACACTCCACCACTACCCCCACCACCACCCATACCCTCCGTCAATAAAACCTACCCCTAGAACTAAGCCAACCCCACCAAACCCCTACCTGCACCCCCTACCACCTACCTCCCCCACTATCCCAACACCACACCCTACCCCCACCTGATGCCAACCCGCCAAGCCCCTACCCCCAACCACCACCCCATCCAAAAAAGTACCCCCACCATTTACCCCAAACTCATACCACCCCCAAACCCCCCAACCAAACCCACCCCCACGAACCCCACCCCCACCCCCTATCCCCCACTAACCTTACCCCCAACCACCACACCCCCACCACACCCCCACCCCCACACCTAAACTCCCCCTAACCACCCACCCACAACCACCCACCCAAACCCCCACTACCCCCACCAACCCCACTTCTACCCCCACCAACAGAACCCACACCCATGTCTTATCCATAAACCTACCGAACACCACCCCACCCCAACCCTCGACCCCCACCCACACCACCCCCTCCTCCCCACACCACTTCCCCTACCCCACCAATAACACACCCAATGATTACTCCCCACCCCTAACCCCAGCCCCCACCCCCAACCCCCACCCCCACCCCTACCATTCCCGCCCCCAACCGCTCGACCCCCGTCCCCATACCACCTACCCTTCCACAACCAACCGTCCACCCCTACCCCCTAAACTACCACCACGACCCCCACCCCCATCAACTATGACCCTCCACCACTACCCTCACCTACAACCATAACCCTAAACCTACCTAGACTCAAGACCTACACCCCCACCAGAATAATCCCCCATCCTAGCCCTAAATCAACCCCATCCCCCATCCCCTGGCCCAAGAAAAAATGCACCACCACCCTGACCCCTATCTCCCTCCCCATCATACCCCCATCATGAAACTCCCCCCATGCCTATCCCATGAACCCCATCCTCTATATCCTACCAGTAACACCCACACCCCAAACCTACCAAACCCATGATGCCCTGACCACCTACCACACTACCCCCCTAGCCCAACCCCGAACCCACTACCCTCACACTTACCCACCCACCCCCACACTGACCCACCCCAACACTATCCCCACCCTCTCCCCAAGTACACCCACAAACCACAACCTACCCCATTCCCCTTACACCCCCACCCTATACACTTAACCCTTAGCAATAACCCCCCCACCCCCTAAACCTATGCCCCAACCTACCCCCCCAACAAACCGCTCCACAACCAAATCCCTAAATCAACCTCATCCTCAGCCCTAAAAGAACCCCAACCCCAGCCTCTAACCTACCCCACCCCACCGAACCAACCCAAAACCAACCTCCTCATCCTTATCCCTAAACCTAGACCCCACCCTAAACCTACCCCCACCATCCCTAGACCAATACCTAGCCACCAACCCCCCACTAACCACCAATCTATAAACCATCCCCCCCTCGCACACTCACACTATACCTATAGAACTATACAATCCCCCCCCAACCTACACACCCGACCCTAGACTACTAAACCCCTAGACCTAAAACACCCCACACATTCACCACCAACCCTAGACGGAAACATTCCCACCTACCCTCAAACCTAGTCTAAAAACAACACCAAACCCCCTCCAATTCCAAAACCAACCCCCAACCTGTACCAAATACCCCACCAAGCCAACCTACTACTCAACCGCAACCCAAAACCTAATAACCCCCCCATACCCCTATCCAGAAATCAACCCCCACTTACACCCCTAAACCAAGACTTAAGCCCACCCACATAACCCCCCATCCTGATAATGGCCCTAAACAAACCCCCAACCCCCTCCCAGTCCCCAACGACCCCCACCAACCCCCCTAATCTATACCACTAAACCTACCCTCATCTGAGTCCTAAAACTAAACCCAACCCCAAAAACCCCCTCATACCAAGCCTAAACCTACCCACATACCCCCTCTCACCCTAAGACAACCACCCCCCTGAATTACCCTACCCCCAACCCTAAACCAATCCACCCACCTACACCCACGACCATAGCCCTAAACCTACCCACCTACCTCCATGAACTATCCCTAGACCACCCACCACCACCCCCCCAACACACCTACCTATATGACCTAGCCCTAAACCAACTCACCACCACCCCTCTCCTAGTCATAGAACTATCCCATCAAATACCCCCCACCAACCCTTCCCCCACACCCACCGACCCATTAGTTGACCCCCCCCACCCTGACACCCACCGCGACCCCCATCTACACCCAAAACCCTAAACCTTCATAGGGACGATCTAGACACCCCCACTAAACCTATCCACCCCCGACTAGCCCTAAACCAACCCCAAACTCCATCCCTTCCTTGATCCCTAGCAGAAATCCACCCCACCCCTAGCTCCCCACACCCACTCACACCCGCACCTTGACACCGACCCCACCTAATACCTAACCCACCACCTATCCCCCTAACCACATTCCCCCACCCCTACCCCCAACACCCCACTAACCAACCCTACCCCACCCTAACCTGCTACCACTCTACCCCCAACCCCACCCCACCCACTACACCCACCCATACCAACCCAACTATAACCCTACCCCACCCACTACACCCACCCATACCAACCCAACTATACCCCTACCCACCCAACACTGCCCCAACCTAAACCCACAACCCAAAACCTACCACATTCCCCTTACACCCCCACCCTATACACTGAAACCATATCCTTAAACCACCTCAACACCACCTACACCCCAACCCTATCACTAATCCGATCAACCTACAACCCTAGCCATACCCCCCAAATTATAAACATAAGCCCAAAACTACCCCCCAAAGAACCCCTCCCCACCACAACCCCAAACCTACCATGTAAACAAACCTAAAACAACCCTCAAACCTATACCTAAACTTCCCCCATCCCACTGTCCCTATCCCAAAACCTGGACACCTATCCCCCACCACTTACCCCCAAGCACTAAACCACCCCCACCCCAAACTTACCCCTATACCTAAAAAATGAACCCACCTACACCCTTGTCCCTATCCTACAAAAAAAATTTCCCTAAAACATCCCCAACCTTCACCCATGACCCTAGATATAAACCTACCCACCTACCTCCCGACCCTAGTGCTAAACCAACCCCCTACCCCTCCCATTCCTAAACCAATCCCACAACATACCCCACTTACCCAACTGAGACCACACATCCATCGGTTGTATCCTTAAACATTCCCAAATATACCCTAACACACACACACACAAATAATTACCTCTATACCTAAACCAAAAACCACATAACCCCTGACCCTAGACATAAAGCTACCCACAAACCCCTTGGCTCTAATGAAACCCCTTAACCCCACTAACCCACCTCAGACCTATCCCACCTCTTAGTCCTATACCTACCCAACACCCCCCTCAGACCAAGCCTAAATTTACTACTTAACTCCCCCCTCCACCCCACCCTAAGAAAAGCACCCTACCCCACCCAACCCTAAACCAATCCTTTCACCTACACCAACGACCATAGCCCTGAACCCACACACCTACCTCTTGGACCTAGCCCAAAAAAAAACCAACACACCCTACCAGCCCTAAACCTATCTCACCAACTACCCACAACCTACCCCCACCCCAACTCACCCCTATCTAAAAACCACCCCTACCCCCAAGGCCTAAATGCACCCACCCCACCAAACCACTCAAACCAAGCCCACAGCAACCCCCGTCACACATATCCCAAAAAACATAACCGCTATCCCAATCATAAACCTCCCTCAACCCCACATACCCCCATAAAACCTATAGTAAAACATCCTAACAATACCCACACCCCCCATAGACACACACACTTACCCCCAGCCCTAAGCCATCCATCTACCCCTTACTTACCCATGAGTCCTACCCCCCCACCAACATCCAAAAACCTATTTATAATACTAACCACCAACCCCACGTCCATAACCCTAAACCAACCCACCTACTCCCTCCCAGTCATAATCCCACTACCCCCACATAGCCCCCTGTTGACCCACCCCATCATACCCCCAGTCTAAAACCTATCCCCCAACCCCAACCCCCCATTAGACCAAGACTAATCCCACCCACTTACCCCCATTATCATACCCCCATGTACCCACCCCCCATTGACATCCTTTGACCCATCCCTATGAAAAAACACATACCCACATGCCCTGTCCCTAAACCAACCCTCCCACCCATAGTACCAAACCTACCTCCCCCAACCCAACCCCTACTCCTACCACCCAACACCTTTTACCACCTAGCCCCACCCTACATACCCCCACCGCACCAACACCCACCCCATATACCCCCTCCTACAACAACCACTGACCCCCAAACCACCCCCATCGACACCCCCCATGTATACCCTACCAACTACCACCCCACCCCCAACTATGCCCCCATGCACATACCCCCCAACCTACCTTCCCACCTCACCCACCCCTATAACTAATCCAACCCCCTAAGACTACTCCACCACCCCTACCATGTACCACCCAACCCTAATACAACCCCTTTATCCCAAAAACCCCTATCCCTAACCACCCAAACATACACCCTGACCCCCGCCCAAAACATACACATGTACCCTAGAGACCTATCCCCAAACCACCCAAACTACCCCCCATTCCCAATCCAAAACCTATCGGCTCCACCTACCGCCATACTTTGTAACACAATTATTTTAGCATTGATAAAACTATAATTTTATCATTAATTATTTAACACTTATAAAATTAAACCTTCATCATCACTTATAATCATCATTGATAAATGAACACTTCTATCTACACTGATTGAATCCACCGCTGAATATAGAGTAATATGAAGTAATGATTTTGAGATGATGTATAGAAAGAGTTTCAAACCTGATTTGATGAGATGCAAGGTCAGACATGGGGAATCCCCCTAAGTCCTCGTGATAGGGAAATTCAAAGATAGGAAAAAATAATACACATACAAGGGGTTTTATTGCGCCGCTTTACTATAGTTCTCATAGTACCAAGGGAAACATTCCTCATGTTGGTCATGGAAAATTAAATTTTATGTCTTGTTTCTGATTAGATGCAACAACGATTTTTATATATGGGGCATGGATCCTACTAATAGTAATAACTATAAGTGTTATGTTGATTTATTATGAATTCATGAATGTGTTAAATTCATTTTAAATCCTTTGGAATATCTCTCTTTAATTGAGATTGTGACACCTTTATATATGGTAAATAATTAAAAAAATATTATTATATATTTGTAACTAATAGGTGGTAAACATTAATTTGTTAAAAATTTATTTGTTAATTACATTTACTGTGCACTATTACATAAATATTTTAATACCCGCTTATACAATATCCAAGGGAAATCGATAATCATGGTTATTAAATAGTGTTTTTAACTATGTTTTATCTATTTTTTTTCCAAACATTCATATTTTACCTATGAACTAAACTATCCTTCAATGTATTTTTTAAATGTAGTAAATGGATGATTATTTAATTTTTTTGATATTTAAATCTAAATGGATATGAATATGTGTTTATTTATAGGATAATTAACAGATTATATTCACTATTATTATTGTTCTTGTCAGAATCATCATCATCGTTATTGTTTTTTTTGTTACTATAGCTTTTATAATAATAATTATTATATTCCTATAGGTGAATGTGGGTTGTGCATGTCCCTACGGGATCTTAGAGAGGTCTCAACTTTGAGTCTCCCCGTGTACTTATTCATGCATGTGTTTTATTGGGTATTTCCATTATAATTTTCACATTTCCCACACATCGCTGTAAATTATTATTATTATTATTAGTTATATTAAATTAGAAATGAGTGAAGAAAATGGGGACCCCACTCTTTCTCTACTGACTCAATACTACATAATCGATAATATTCATAAGAACCCATTATCAGTTCTAAAAAACATACTGATAGAGAATAATTTTTTATCAGCGTTAACTAAAATATATGATTAATGTACCTTTTATGAGTGTTAAAAAAGAACTAATAAAAGGATATTTTTATCATTGCTTCATTTAGCACAGATAAATGGCTCCTTTATCAGTATTTTAGTTATCAATAAAAAATGAGAACAACGAATAATTTAATTTTTTATATACATATTTATATATTCTTAAATATGATTCACATACCAATAAGTATATATCATTAACACAAATTTTGTGATATTTGGTGTTGACTTTTATCAGTGCTAGAAAGAAATAGTTGATAAAGGGGGAACATTTATCAGCACTTGCAAAAAGAACATATAAAGTAATATTTTACCTCCACTCGAAAACGAACTGATAAAACATACCATTTATTAGTGTTTTTAGTGCTGATAAAAGTCATATCTTAATAATACCTTTTTTAGCACTAATAGAAGTTAAAACTTTTTCAATGGTTTTTATTTAGTGTTAATAAACATCATTATATTAATTTATATTATGGTATGTATATATGTGTAAATATAATATATAAATTTGATTAATATTGTTTTGAATTAAAAAAGAATCTTATTTTCATAATTATATATATACATATAATTATCAAATTTAAATATATTAGAAAATATGTTTAATAGTATATATATAAACTAATTAAAAAATATGTATATAATTAAATTAAATATAATATAATAATATTTATTTATATATATAGATTACAAAATTCCTATCTATAATAAATATAAATATGATATATCTATTTTTTTAATAATTTGAAATAATATATAAATATTATTGAAGTATTGTTAATATTTGATATTTGAGTTAATATATTTATATCAATGTTTGTGTCCAAATACTTGTATACAATATGTATGTATGTGCATAGATGTATGTATCTGTATGTACTCACATGTATATGGGATTAGAAAGATATAGAACATGTGTACATGTGTATTTATTCACCTTCAATACAAATTTATATTTTACTAAGTATTATTTTTAATATAATTTTAATTTATATGATTAGTATTTTTTCAATTTTAAATATTATATTGTAAGATTCATAATGCGATTGAAGTTTATATAATTAATCTAACTAAATTATTTTTTAAATTTTTTTTAAATTTATTTAGTTAATATATTTGTAATTAATTTTACTTTATTTAATAATTGTAATATTGTTTTAGTTATTATTATTTTTTAATTTATTATTATTATTATTTTTCTATAGTTGGAATTTATTTATTTTTAAAAAGGTATTCATATTTATTTAATATGATTTAATATTTTCAATATGTATTCATCTTTATTTTAATATATATATATATATATATATATTATTTTTTTAAATAATTTTAATAATTATTAAAACTTATATGCATTTTTTTATTTTTTATTTTGAACTCTCTTCATTATAAATTATAAAATTTCACTTTTTCTATCATTCATTAATTATTTGTATATATTCATTAACAGTGTTAATTATATATTTATAAAAATATATTTGTAAATATATATTTATAAAATAATATATTTATATTTATATATATAAATATAACAAAATAAATATATTTGTATTTATATAAAAATAAATTAATAAATTTATATTTACTATATTTATAAAATTATATATTTAAAATTATAAATAAACATATATGACTTTTTAAAAGTAGTTATATAATTATAAATAAATAATTATAAATTTAAATAATTATAAAAGTATAATAAATATATTTAAACAATATATTTGTTTAATATATTTATAATTATATATATTTATATATTAATATATATATATATAAATATATTTATAATTATAAAAAAAATAAATTTAAAAATTTTAAATTATTTATATAATTATACCAAAACTGTTCACCCATGGATTTAGAAACCAAACCAATGACCACAAATTTATTAATAAAAAATCTAAAAGGAAGGAAAGGGTAAAGAAAGGTAAAAAATGCCCAAAACAAAAGAAAATATTCCAAACCCATAAAGTCAAATCCTAGGATATTTTCCCCTTCCTATTGGATGTCGACAGCTTCACCATGTCTTAACCCATTATGGGGGTTCATAATCATCATACAATGAAAATTCAGAGGAGACCTCTAGAATATACCCGATTCTATGTTCCAAGATATATCCCAAAAATCAATCATTGAATTGGATCGAATTCCATCTTAAATGTTAATTAAGAACTTGTAGACTATTAAATAGTTAGTGGAACTGAATACACCTGGTTCTATTATAGATAAAGTTGATTCATGTTGTGAGAAGTACAAATCTGCTGCTTAATTTCTGAGGTCATTAGTCTCTCCTTCACCTTCCTAGTACTATGGATGTATGAGACTAGTGTTCTTGCCCCATGCAGTATCACAGTCTTCATCACAGGAATTTCCAAAAGGCAGATATGAATTTTTTATTGGATATATAAATTTGAAAGGAAAATACCACTCTATATTATCAATGTTATCAACACTCCAATGAGAGGGGTTTTGCAAAGTATTGTCACCTAGAGGATAAGTCTACACTAGGATCAGAGTGGATGGAATAGACATAGACTGAGTTTGTGACCAATATACATTGGAATTCCAATGGATGACCAATTGGAAACCCTCTTCATCCACCAATATTTTCATCCCTTTGGTTAGATAATGATGAGTTCCTTTCCTAGTTCCCAATCCAGAAATGTCCCCTTCATCCTTATATTTCAACTTAATGTTTAACTAAGTTAGAGCACTTGTAAATACCATATGAGGTCCATTCTTCATCAATTTAAAAGATACATTTCCCTACATCTTATTCAATAGTTTTATTTTTTCCATGGATAAAGATCTCTCATTTTTCATTTCATAATCAACATCTATGTCCACAGTAATATAAAACTGATTTCCCGAATGAGATAAACCATCATTTTCATTAATAAACTCATCAATCCTCTATAAAATATCTCTAGAAGACATGGCAGTAAGTGTCTACAATTGATCATATTTTTTATAGTATACTCAAAACATCTTTTTTACACGAGGGATGATTGACAATATCCTCACCTACAGGTTGTATATAGTGCTCCCTGGTCTTGAAATCCAGACTGTCATCCCCTAATAGATTCTAGAGAAGAGTGTAAGAGTGATTTCCCACAAATAAAAATACCCCTCTTCCGACATCCTCCACATATGAAAAAAATATTCTCTTTGGTCTGCATCATTGAAAGTGCTCCATCCCCACCAGAAGTAATATTCGATAGAGGGAACCCATGGACAACCCTCCCATTCAAGGACCTACCCTGATTATCCACATGAGTATCATTGGGTTTTGATCTTCTCAATTTCATGAGACATTGATTCACATTGTATCCTATAGAATAGTAGAAGGAGAATATCACAACCCTCAAACAATTCACCTTGTATTGTCCAATCATTCTACAACCCAGACAGAAATGGGGGATTTTTTATACACGATCCTTAGTTCAACTTCGTCGTCCTTAGTTGTGAGGATTACATTGTTAAAAACAGTTGTAAACAATTAAATTTTAACTAGAAACTACGCGTAGTAGAAGAACGTGGTCAACTCGTTCTCTCTATCCATTTTAATGTGAATTTTGATGACAATATCAATGTCAAATAGGATGCGTTGGTTCCAATGTATCCAGTTTAACCCTTGAACCATGACCCATGATTGAAAAAAAATAGTTTCATAGCCGTGATATGTTGAAATCATGATCCCATTCTCGAATACGAAGATTACCATTCTTATAAATTTAACCATAACCAAATTGATTCTCTTATTCCATTCAAGATATCATGGAACTGAAACATCACAAAAAGTATCTCTCCCTCACCACCGTACTCCCTAACCATCCACAACAGTCCTTCACCACCACTCTCACAGGATTCCACTCTCTCTCACCACTGCTCTCCCTAACCGCAGCTCTCCCTGGCTGTTACATGCCCTAGACCCCACTATCCCTCACTATAGCACGATTTCCTCACTCTCCCTTGGTTGAATTGACATATTTAAATCCCACGGTATGTGACTTCTTATACTCTGTTCCTGAAATCAAAATTTTTACTTCTTCATTGGGTGATTTTAATTTTTTTACCAAATTATTTGAATGACCTATAACCTCCCACATACATACCTGATATGACACCACCATCACACACTACATAGATATCACATGTTTTACCTCATTATTGTAATGGATTTTTAATGTTCGGGTGACTGGTACTTTTCATACATGACATTTTTCCACTTACAAGTTTTAGTTGCCCAAAAATTCCCACTCCTTCTACATCATGAGGTAATTTTAGAGTGAGCGCCTGGATCAAAATTCAAATTCAAGGGAAGTGAAGCCAAGATTTAGTTACCATTAAATCTATAATGGACTAAAATCAAAAAATTCTTCACATTTTGTTTTATTTCCAGAAAAAATACCCCCATTCCTTTTAATATTTTCATTTCCATGAACAAAAACTAATCCCCTTGAAAACTCATCATTTAAAAATTTAAATCGTTTTCATCACCATTATCTTTATAACTAAGAAACTCATCATAATTCACTTTTTAAATCAATAAAGACACCTTTAATTTACTCAATGTTTCCACTTCAGTTTCATGACCACTAAATTCCTCATCATCTAATTTAAATAATAAATGTGTTTTTTTGAGTTTTTTGAAATTATTATCCTTTCTATATGAGGGATAATTTAGTTTTATAAACATTTTAGTTTTCTTCTAATTTGAACTTGTTGTTAAATAATATTAATTTTAACTTTCCTTTTCTATCAATATTTGTCTATTGGTAGTGATAAGTACTATATGTCCACATTTAAACCCCTTTAATGAAATTTTATATTACTAATTTAATTTTCCTTTTCAAACACTCTTTAAAATTTATTTAAAAAATATTATGTTTCATTTTATATATTTATAAAGTTTTCATTTATTTTCTTTGAGGATTCATCACATCCATGTGAAATGTTTAAATGTTATACATTCATAAAACCCCAATTATATTGTTCTTCAATTTTTACAATATCTTGAGAAACCCATCCCGAGTCTTTTAAATATTTTGGTTTAAATTCTGGAATTTCTTCAAACATTGGGTTCTGAAGACCATGTGATTGATCCCAATCAACGTTTTAGTCATCTGATAAAATATCAACATCATTTCCTATGAATTCTATCACTGAAACACCACATGTTCCACTACATACCATGTGAAGAAATTAATAAACATCAAATCAATTCTCGTATTTTACTCCCACCTAATATATATATATATATATAAAATCCTTGTTCTCTATTCTTTGCAAAATATGAAAAGTAAATTAGATTCATTTTAAATTTAAAAATATCAAACATTTATTTCCTTCAATGATTTCCACCACTATAAAAATCATAATACATAACATTTATCTATTATTAAATTAGAAAAATGGTTTATTGTAGATTATATGAATTTATAATAATGACCATTTATGGTTTCTAAGATCACATTTAATTTTATTTATTTATTTTTTAGATATTAATATTAATAAATAAAATAGGATGGATATGATTAACAAACTGCAAGATTCCAATCATATGAAAAATTTGTATAAGGATGGAGTGAAATACCTCGTCATATTTTTAAAATATGTATATTACCCTTATAAAATCCTTTTTCAGTACTTACACTCTTGTTATTCAAGATTAATTATTCTAGAGGAGATAGAAGAACACATGAAATGTCATGGAAAATATAAAATTTATAAATATCAGACTAATCATGGTGGAATAGTTAATTTAGCTTCCAACTAGGATAACACTGCACTTTAAGGATCATCAAATATGATTACATGTTTGGAAAATGATAATGGATTTTACAAGGATATGATTATAGTTGTTAAAAATGAGGAATATCATATTGAGGAAGTAAAAATGATTGTTGAATATGTACATCGTGATTGTCCAAAATTTATTGAGAAGATAAAGAGTTGTGCCAAGACACCATTATATACTGGTTATGCTGAATATAAAACATTTTCATCCATACTGAAGCAATATAATATCAAATATAGAAATGGATGGAGTGAATCCAATTTTACTAAACTACTTTCTCTCTTGAATGACATTCTTCCAAAAGATAATAAGATTCCTTGAAGAATATATGACACTAAGAAAATTATATGTTCAATGGGTATGATATATGAAGGAATTCATGCCATTATAATTGTATATTTAATCATTTAAAAGGACCAAGAATCACATTAAAAATTCCCTATGTGTGCTGAGTCTTGATACGTGAGTGTTGAAAATGTCCCTAAGAAATTATTATTATACTTTCCAATTATTACACTATTTAGGATCCTATATAGAAGTGGGGAGATTTTAAGGAAATTGACACGACATATAGATATAAGAATTAATGATGGTAAAATTCATCACCTGCTAGACCCTCCTTAGTGGAATAAAATTGATAATGAGTAACATGAATTTGGAAACGATCAGAGAAAACATCATCATGCACTATCTACAGATGGAGTGAAGCCATTTGGTTTGAAAGAAGAATTTACATTACATGGTCGGAAACGTTGGTAAATTATAAAATTCCACTGTGGTTATGCATGAAAAGAAAATACATTAGGTTTTATCTGTATATATCAAGACCTAATCAAATGGGTAATGGAATTAATGGTTGTATGGCTCCATTTATCAATGAATTGAAATTATTGTGGTGTTTTTGTGTTATGTTTTATCATAATTTTATAAATGAAGATTTCAAGATTAGAGCCCTATTGTGTGGGATGAAAAATTACATTTTTTCTTACGTAAATTTCTCAAGATATAGAATTAATGGAACTCAAGGGTGTCCCATTTGGGAACAAGGTACATAGTAAATTAGGTAGAAACATTCATCTAAGATAATGTTTCTTGGTCACTATAGATTTATTCCCCTGGTACAATAATATAATTCTTGGATGACATCATTTGATTGGAGTTTAGAAGAAGGTATGAACTACCACCGCTAACAGATGAGAAAATATTTAAGAAAGTAAATGATATGGACACTGATTTTGGTAAACCATTTTAGAAATTTTTTGCAAAAATAGATTCAAAAAATAACTCAGTTTTTTTGATTTTCCATATTGGAATAGATTTTATGTCATGAATTTTCTTGATATTATGCATGAGGAAAAATGTATGTGATAGTGTCTTGGAACATTACTAAATTGACCTAGAAAATAAAGGATGTAATTAAGGCCACATTAGACATTATTGAGATGTGGATACAGGAAGAGTTCATTCTAATAAAGATTTAAAAAATGGGTTTTCTTCCTCTAGCTACATGCACTGTTTTTAAGTAAGAGAGATGTTAGTTTTTATGTTTCTTGAATGATGTAAATTTTCTATAGCGATATTGATAAAGTATCATGAATACCATTTCAATGACTGATTTATTGTTAAAGGGTCTAAAATCACAGGATTTTCATGTTTTGATGAAATATATAATGCTTATATATTTACATTTCCTTTTCCCCATGAATTTTTCCATACAATATCAAATCACTATTTAATTTTCAAATCTATATATTGTAAATTTATAGACCTAGTGAAATTTATAACTATAAAAAAAATTATATCATATTATGTGAATTGGATATTCACATCCTATCAACATTCATCGATATGATGGCTCACTTGAAGTATCACATGGAAAGGGATATTTGACTATGTGTTCCCATAAATTATATATGGATGTACCACATTGAATGATATTTTATGATTTTTAATGGGTATATCAATAACTGAAGTTGGAAAAAAGGTTGTGATGTTAAGGAATCCATTGAATTCTATACCAACTACCTTTCCTATGTTGAATGCATTTTTCTATAGAAATATCATCACACTAGGTGGCTAGTGGGTGAAGGAAATTCCCGAATAGGTGTTGTCACAATTACTAATATAGATCATGACTAGGATCACCATTACATTTTTCAAAACAGTTTATAGGTTATGCTATATGTTTAAAAGCAAAAAATAATTCTTAGGCATTTGAACCCACCTAGGGATCAATGGTTGATATCGAATACAGATAATAAACATTGTATAAGATGGTTTTGAGATACTATTTTTAAAGAGTTTTATATAAATCAAGATTTGGTTTCATAATGGATTCTATGGATGTCCCTAGGACCAATTGTCCATATATTATCTTATATGGGTTATGTAGTTAATAGTTATATATTCTATAAAAATGAACCTGATGGACATAGTACCATGAAAAATTGTATAGTAATTTGTATAGATGAAGCGATGCATGTAAATGGTACCAAGAACAAAAAACCAATTTATGTCAATATGTCATACATTGGAATCATCAAAAAAATCTTGTAGTTGGATTATTTAATGTTTCATGTGCCTATTATTCACTGAAATTGGGATTATAATAAGATTATAGATAAAATAGATGAATTGGGATTCATGAAAGTGTATTTAAATACGGAAAGGTATATAAAGGGAAATATGTTTATAATTTCATCAAAGGTAGTATAGTTATTTTATAATATAGAACTTGAAACCCAAAAGTGTTCAATTATTTTGTTACTGAACAAAACCACTAATGGTTCAACCGATGATGATCCTTTAATTGGGAAGTCAAAATAATTTCATAATCATCCTAATGTATATGGGGTATTTGTATGTCATAGGAGACCACAATATGGAGATTTTTATAATCAATAAAGGTTTCAATTACCTTAATCCTTTAAAAAATGAAATCTCAATAATCAGGTTATATTTTTTAATATACATTGAGTTACCTCTTCTTATTATTTATTCACTTCTAAGTTTACATAATCTAAATTAAATGATCAAAAAATTATATATAAAATTAATTATATATATGTTGATTCTCCCAATCATGAGGAAAAACATGTTTCTTAATATGTTTTGGCTCCCAATTTAGAGGAAAAAAGAAACTTCTACACATGATGATGCTAGAAATATGGAGGAACAAAATATTAACGATGTTGAAGATGAGGAAATATAGACATTGAATAAAAAATTTCCCAGGAAAAAACATGAACTCCATATCATGATAGTGCTAACAAAAATTGTTACGGTGAGATTATAAGGCATAAAATTTGAGGATCGGTGGAATGCATGTAGTTGGTCTGTTAACCCCAATAAGGCCATGTTTAGTGGTTAAATTGGGTGAACAACTTCAACGAACATTCCATTTGATATATATTCATGGTATAATGTTTTGAAATACATAAGAAACTAATTCGGTAATATATTTGGGTAACATTATGATATATTTTATTTTACCAAAAGAAGAAAAAAATGATACATTGATTTACCTTTTCATTATCCCTTGCAAAATGCATTTATAATAGATGTGTTCCCAATTAAATATATATTAATACTCACAGGAGATGGTCGTAGAGGCTTTTATACAATTATTATGATGTATCCTATCAAGGATACACATGGTAAAATAAACCCACACCCACCATATATGTGTGCATCCCTAACAAGACAATAAATGTGGAATGCGTTTATTGGTCATCATGAGGAGAAAGATTTTAATGCACATTGTAATTTGTAATATATTTTTTTGAAAATACACATATTAATAAATTTTATTAGGAATTTTTAATTTATGAAACAAAAAATGTGTACTGAAAATATGAAACATGATTCAAAACCAACATACCCCTACCGTAATGAAAGGGTGAGGTAAACTTCAGCGGAATTTTTTTATGTATTTTAAATATATAGTAATACTTTTACATGACATGAAACAAAAAAATAAGTATGTTATTTTTTTATATTCAGACTATTATATAAAAGATAAGGCCACATCTATCCCATGTCATGTGATATGGAAGGAGGTTCGTGAAAATAGACGGGACACTAATTGATGAAAACACACAAAAATGTGGGAAGCATGCAAAAGTATAAAATAATAAATAATTTTTGTGCTTTAAATTTTTATTACGTAATAATTATTGAATATTTTCATATTTTTTTATCCAATATAGAAAAAATAATAATCATCAGTGGTACCTGATAAAAATATAATATCACTGGCCTTGAAGTGTCCAGATCAGTATGGCTGAATCAGAGGTGCGAGTTTCTGGGTGTCACCCAAACATATTTTGAGAAAATAAATTATATTGATGATAAAGATAATAAAATGGAATACAATCATTCATGATTAGATTCTCTAGAATAAAAACTCAATTGGATATTTGAGTTTTCAAAAAATGTTGTTGGAAGGAATCAATGATAATAAACAACATAATAAAAATCACTATGTGATGATCCCTCCACCCCCACTAGCTTTTAGGAGAGCCATTCCCTTCAAAGGGTTATAATTAAAGTGGTAAAAAAAAATTCATTTCTATCTCTGTGAAATGTGAATAAGGAATACACTAATACATTTCTTATAATGATATTATAGAGCGTGAAAATTTCAATGATTTATATCTATCAACACCCACCCATCTCATTGTTGTGATGGTTACCAGGTACAATATACATGGACATATTATACATACAAAAAAATCCAATTGTTCATCTGATAGTTTGGATTCCTGTAGATCATGATCCAAGCACTGAGAAACCTATTCCAGGGGATGATAAAATTGTTCAAAAGATTAATAATGTTGTGGGAACAATCATATAATAACCATCTAATCATGTGAAAATACATTTTTACTGAGAGTCATTACATTAAAATATTTTTTTATGAAAATTATTTAACAATTAATGAAAATATCCTGAATCAATGAGTGTTATTAAGATGTAAAAATGTGAGGGGTGAAATGGAAGGTTTAATCAAAATGATCAAAATGATCAACCAAACAATTAAAAAGATCTTCATAATGAACCATTACTCTATCTATTCAAATTCCACATTTACTAACAGTTTAGGTTCTTATAGATACAACATTAAAAAGTGTTTATATGGTTATAATTTATTATTAATAAAAAAAAGTTTGGAGTGGCCATTATAGACTATCTTGGTATGGAGAGTATAAACGAAATCATCACTCAGTAATGACTATGAGACTCAGTTGTAAATTTATACGTGAGTTTTGTGTTAATATTTTTTTTTCCAATAGATGATATACTATGTAAATTAGAAATAAATATGATTAAAAATTTTATAGGTGTATATGTAAATACTATTTTATGGGAAGACCCTGATATAATAAATTTGGACTCATTAGTTCTCAAACAACTTATACACAAGGATACTCATTGTAGGGAAAAACATTTGATTCAATAGTGGAAAATGGAAGAATTTTTTGAAATAAATGTTACAGATGACATACACTTCTTAAAACCCATGATGAATGGGTAAAAATATAAAATTTAATCAAATAAAATATATTTTCATTCATTTCATTACTTATTCCTTTTTATTTCTAGGCCACATTGGTTTCTCCTTGAAATCACTTTTGATACTCTGAAGATTTATTTTTTTGGATTCAATGCAAGGATACCTAATAAATCAATACACATGATGGAATTTATCAATTTATAATACCATAGAAGGAAAATTTTACAAATAAACATCATGTTATAAATTCTATATTATATATTAATAAAAAATCTGTTTTGATAGGGTTGTGTTTAAATATCATCAAACTAATGGAATGAGGATATTCCACCAGCATAAAAAGACAATCAACTTATACAAGTATATATTTATTATGGAATATATTATAATATTTTAATACCAATACATATATCTATACAAATTACTTAATTTTATTAGCTTTTTTCCTATGTCTGAAAAAAATTGAAAATATTGTGGTTTTATGGTTGAAAATTTATGAAAGATACCATATTTCATAAAAAAACCAGCATCCTTGAAGAGATAATTTTAATGATAATTATAATTTCATAAAAAATTTATTAGAAAAAAATTTTATTTATATTTTTATAGTACTACCAGTACCTTTTACAGTCCTCATATTTGAAAGTGGAAATATATATTTTTAGAAATGAAGGGGAAGTATACCTAGTGTCAAAATTCATACAAACATAAGGATCTAGTGATGTCCTATAACTTATTTACTTGATTTAATCATCATTTTATGCCTAGTATGACTCAAAGTTTATGTTTTTAGTTTAAATTTGACAATTTATTTGAAAACCCGTGTAACCTTCTCAAAATTTAGAAAACGCATTCAAATTATTTTCATACTTTTTCAAATTGATCCAGAAGTCATTTTTAATGTGTAATAATTATCTGCACCTCAATCTAATACATAGGGCACTTGATATGACATAAATATTCCATTATGAGTATAAAATAAACATATTCAAAAACATGTTACTCACTAGAAAATGAGCAGACATGCTCGTATTATCTTGATACTTTAGGAAAATAATTTATCTGTCATTTGTGATGTGTATGAAATAGAATTTTTATTAAAAAATACAAGTGATATGATAAAAATTGAGAAAAAATTAAGATTATTTTGATATATTCGGACAATTGTCTATAATTAATTTTTGATGTGTAAGAATTAGTACAACCTCAATTCGGTAAACGGTGTACCCGGTATGACTCAAAGTGTCTGTTATAATTTTTAAATTAACATTTTAGTTAAAAACATGTTTCAATCACTAAAAACTAAGAAAAAATGCTCATATTATTTTGATAGTTTAAAAAATCAATTATTTAGTTATTTTTGGTGTGTATGAATCAGTATCATGTCAAACTAACAAAAAATGTGATCAGTACGACTAAAAGTTTGTGTTTACAATTTGAAATGTCATTTTAGAAAAAAAAGTGGCATACCCCCACAAATAAAACAATTTTTGGATCATAGTTATACTTTTGAAAATTTTACATATTTCATTTATGAGGTTTAAGAATCATCCTCACCTCAATATGATGGACAGTGTGACCGATATGACTCCAGGTGTATCTTTTCATATAAAATTTACTTTTTAACAAAAAAGACAAGCAACATACTCAAAACCAATAAAACACATTCATATTACTTTGATACATTATAAAAAAGTAACATAAGTAAATTTTTATGTTTATTAATCGGTCACACCATAATTATATACATGGAGTTCCTAGTATGAATAAATGTGTATATTACCAGTGTAAAATTGAAATTTTTGTTTATAACATGTGTCACTCACTAAAAACCATGGCAATACCATTAGAATATCTTGATACTTTATGAAAATGATTCATAAGTCTGGTTTGATGCGTATAAATCAGTATCACATCAATATGATATATAATGTGATCGGTATGACTCATAGTGTGTGTTTTCAGTTTAAAATGAAATTTTAGTAAAAAATAAAAGTGACATACATGAAACTAAGAAAATATATTTGGATTGTTTTTATACTTTAGTACAATGATCCATAACTCATTTTCGATGTTAATGAATTATCATCATCTCAATCTAACACATAGTGTGACCTATATGAGTCATTGTTTGTATTTTTATTTAAAATTGATATTTTAGTAAAAAGATTAGGGAAATAGTGAAAATTATGAAAATGCATTCATATTGTGTTGATATGCTTGAAAAAAATACATATGCCATTTGAGATGAGATGTAATTAACCAAATTTCAATTCAATTCCTGATGTGATCAGTATGAATCAAATTTTCTATTATCATCATAAATTTGAAAATTAAGTTAAAAATATCTTTTACTCACTGAAATCCAAGAAAAAATGGTCATATTGTCTTGATACTTTAGTAAAATTATTCTTAAGTCATTTTTGACATGTAAGAATTAGTCTCATGTCAAACCAACACATGTTGTGACCGTTATGACTCAATGCACAAGTTTTAATTTTAAAAGGATATTTTATTAAAAATTATAAGTGATATACTCAAACTAAGAAAATACATTTGGATTGTTTTAGTACTCTAATAAAATGATCCAAAACTCATTTTTGACATGCAAGAATTAGCTACACCTCAATTCGGTGCACGTTGTGACTAGTATGACTTCAATTTTGTCTTTTTATTTATAACTGGAATTTTAGATAAAAAGGATAAGTGAAATACTCAAAAAAAGTCAAACATAGTAGGATTATTTTTAAACATTAGTACGATGATCCATAAGTCATTTTTAATGTGTTGGAATTATCCGCACCTCAATCTAGTAAACAACATGCCTAATGTGACTCACAGTGTCTGTTATCAGTTTAAAATTGACAATTTAGTTAAAAACATGTGTCAACAAATAATAATAGATAAAACATTCTCGTATTCCATGATACTTATGTAAAAGTATTCATAAGTCATTTTTTATGTGTATGTTTCAGTATCATGTCAAACAGACACATAATGTGACTAGTATTACTCAAAGTGCGGGTTTTTAGTTTAAAATGACATTTTAGTAACAAATAAAAGTGACATACACAAAACCATGAATAAAAATGCATATTCTTTTGATAATTTAATATAATAATCCATTGGTTATTAGGGATGTATACCCCAATCTAATGTACGGTGTGACTGGTATGACTCCAAGTGTGTCTTTTTATTTTAAATTTACATTTTAGTAAAAATGAAAAGTGACATACTCAAAATAAATAAAACACATTATTATTTTTGTGATATTTTTGGAATGTATTCCATAATTTATTTTTGATATGTAGAAATCATCCAGACCTAAATATAATAAATGGTTTTCCCAGTATGGATCAATGTGTCCATTATTATTCAAATTTTACATTTTAGTTCAAAACATTTATCACTCACTAATAACTAAGAAAACGAACTCAGATTATCTTGATACATTAGTAAAATTATTCTTTTGTCATTTTTTGTGTTTATGAATTATTACAACATCCATCCGACACATGATGTGGGCAGTATGCCTCAAAGTGTGTTTTTTTAGTTTACAATTAAATTTTAGTAAAATAAAGTGACAAAATTGAAACTGAGAAAAAAAATTCAGATTATTTTCTTACTTTAGTAAAATTATCCATAAATCATTTGTGTTGTTTAAGAATCATCAAATCCTCAATCTAACACACGGTGTGACCGGTATGACTATGAGTGTGTCTTCTTATTTAAAATACAAATTTACTATAAAAACATTTACACACTAATGAACTAATATAACTAATTTTTATTATTTTTAAACATTAGTAAAATGATCCATAAGTCATTGTTTCCATCTAGGAATCTACAACACCTCAATCTGATAGACGGTGTGCCAGATATGACTAAACGTTTGCTTTTTGAGTCTAAAATTCAAATTTTAGTTCAAAACATGTGTCACTCATTGAAAACTAAAATAAAATGGTTATATTGTCTTGATACATTAGGAAAATTATTTTTATTTCATTCTTGATGTGTATGAATTAGTCTCATGTCAAACAAACATATGATGTGACTAGTATGACTCAAAGATCATGTTTTTAGTTTTAACTATAGATTTAGTATAAAAGAGAATTGAAATGCTCGAAAATAAGAAAACTCATTCCAATGGATTTGATACATTATGATAATTATCCGTAGAATTTTTTTAATATTTATAAATATGCCAAACATCAATCCGACATATGGTGTGACCGATATGACTCCAAATGTTTCTTTTTATTTCAAATAGAAATTTTAGTAAAAAAGTAAAGTGACATACTAAAAACTAATAAAATATAATAATATTGTTTTTATACCTTATTAAAGTTATCCATAAGTCATTGGTGATATTTAGTAATCACCCACACCTCAATGTGATACATGGTGTTCCTAGTACGACTCATAGTATTTGTTATTAGTCTAAAATCTATATTTTAGTTCAAAAAGTTTGTCACTCTCTAAAAAACAAGAAAATACACATGTATTGTCCTAATATTTTAGGGAAAAAATTTAAGTCATTTTTGACGTGTAGGAATCAATCTTACATCAAACCAACATACGATGCGACCTGTATGACTCAAAGTCTGTGTCTTTAGTTTAAAATGGATTTTTTTGTAAAAAAGAAAAGTGCCATACTCAAAAAAGGAAAATCACTTGGATTGTTTTTATAATTTAGTAATATGATCCATATGTCATTTTTTATCTGTATCATTTATCCTTACCTCAATCGGACGCATGGTGTGGCTGGGAAGACTCCATGAGTTTCTATTTTTTATTTTTTTTGGCATTTTACCAAAAAACCAAAATGACATAATAAAAAATGATAAACAAATTCAGAATGTTTTGATACCATAGTAAAATGATCCATAATACATTTTGACATTTTTTAATTGGCCACACCTCAATCAGATACATGGTGTGTCATGTATGACTCAAAGTTCAAGTTATAAGACTAAAGATGACATTTTATTCCAAAACATGTATCACTCAATGGAAACTAAGAAAACAAACTTATATTCTCTTGATAGTTTGGGACAATGATTTTTAAGTCATTTTTGATGTGTAGGAATTAGTCTCACAAAAAACTAACACATGATGTGACTAGTATGATTCAAAGTGTGTGTTTTCATTTTAAGATGACCTTTATTTAAAAAGGAAAATGACATACTCAAAATAGAGAAAACAAATTTAGATTGTTTTAATTAATTAGTAAATTGATACATAACTCATTTTGTGGAGTGTAAGAATCATCCATACCTGAATCCAATTCACGATGTGACTGGTATGACTCAAACTGTGTTTTTTAATTTAAAAATGAAATTTTAGTAAAAAAGATAAGTGAAATAATCAATCCTAGGAAAATGAATTTGGATAGTTTGGATATGTTGAAAAAATGATCCATATGTCAGTTGTGATGTGTAGGAATTATCCAAAACTCAATTTGATACACAGTGTTCAAGGTATGACTCAATGTCTTTGTTATCAGTATAAAATTAAAATTTTAGGTCAAAATGTGTGTCACTCATTGAAAAAGAGAAATTTTAAAATGATTTTCTTGATACGTTAGTAAAAAAAATATATGTAATTTTTGAAATTATGGAATCTATCTCAGTAAAACTGACCCATGATGTGACCAATATAATTGAAACTGCTTATTTTCAGGTTAAAATCACATTTAAATCAAAAAATACGTGTAACAAACTCAAAACCAAGAAAGTGAATATGGTTTATTTTAATTATTGTATAAAATGACCCATAAAACATTTTTTATGCATAGGAATCATCTTCACCTCAATCGGACCCATGATGTGACCATTATGACATAATGTGTGTATTTTAATTTAAAAATAACATTTTGTTAAAAAATAATAGTGATATTATAGAAATTGATAACACACATTCTAATTGTTTTTATACATTAGGATAAGATCCATAATTCATTTTTTATGTGTGGTCAATAGATGCACCCAAATTCAATACAAGGTGGTCCTGATATGACTCAAAATGTCTCTTATCAGTCTAAAATTTACATTTTAGTTCAAAAAATTTATCACTCATTTAAAACTATGAAAACATACTTGGATTTTATTGATACATTTTGAAAATGATTCTTAGGTCATTTGTGACATTAGGTATCTTTCTCACCTAAAACTAACATGCGATGTTACCAGTACGATTCAAAGTGCATATTTTCATTTTAAAAAGAAATTTTATTAAAAAAGAAAAGTGACATATTCATAATTAATAAAATGCATCATATTATTGTGATGATTTAGGATAATTAGGAATAACTCATTTTTAATGTGTAGGATCATGCCACACCTTAATACTATGCATGGTGTGTCCATTATAACTCTAAAAATTGACATTTTAGTAACAAATAAATGTGACATATTCAAAAAAATGATATAACATTAGTATTTATTTTATTATTTTTTAAAATAATCCATATTTAATTTGTGACATTTACGAATTACCTGCACCTCAACCTGATATGTGGTGTCCTAGGTATGAATCAATGTGCCTGTTTTTAGTCAAAAATTGACATTTCAGTTCAAAATATGTGTCACTAAATGAAAACTATGTAAACGTGAGAAAAAGGTCTTGATGATTTAATAAAATGAATCCTAATTCCTTTGTGATGTACATGAATCAATCAAATGTAAAACCGAAACACAATGTGACCTATATGACTCAAAGTTCTTGTTCTCAAATTAAAATTACATTTTAGTAGAAAAAGGGACATACTCAAAACATATAAAACATATTCGTATTGTTTTGATACATTTTTACAATGATCCATAACTCATTTGTAGCATTTAGGAATCAACCGCACCTCAATCTTATATATGGTGTGAATAGTATTACTCAATTTGTGTCTTTTTATTTAAAATTTACATTTATTAATGTATTATTTCATATTTATGTTTAATTTATTTAATTATCATGTTACTAACCTAGTAATGGTTTTCTTATATAGGTGGATTCTTTTTATTGAGTTGGGTTGGTGTTTTCATCAACTGATACCATGATCAAGCTTTTTTGAGAGGGGGTCTAGTGCCAACGCCAATGAAACCGTTGATATTTTTGAATATTTGTTATAAATTTTACTATTAATGTAATTATACAAAACAATGTTTGAAATTTACATAATATATTATTATTTTCTTGTATTTGTGATGGATTTTTTACTTCAATTAAATTATTAATTTCCAAATACAAGTTTATACTGTAGTGTGTTGTAGTTTTAGTAGCACACTGCAATAATATGGCCTTTATCAATGCTAAAATAGTACTAATAATGGAAAATTATTAGTGATTTACTAGCAGTAACAAAAGGGGCCTCATTTTAACGATGCTTAGATCAACAACAATTTTTTCGCACTGATAAAGTATTTTTCTAGATTTTTTATAGCCCGATCTATAGTAGTATAAATATAATAAATATCTATATATATATAATAAAATATATAATATAATATATTATACATCCACCCCTTTAGAATGTTCATGAAAAAATACCCCCGTGACTTGATCCCGAGAGAGCCAACCCCCTGACCTCTATATATATACATTTATTTAAATACGATTTACATGATAATAAGTAAATATATTCATGTAAATATGGTTTATAAGTATGAACTCTATTTAATGTATTTATATAATTTATCAATTATTTTTGGGGTATTTTTGGATGATGACACAGCTGCTAATGCAGGAAATGTTATAGGTGATGACGCAAGTACTGGTTCAGACCGAGGTACATGTTGTTGCATCACAAGACATAAGCAGGGGGAAATGGGAAAGGATGATAGGGATTTAAGTCAATGTAATAGATTTTAAGCTATAGGTTATTCGGGCTATAAAATTTTAATGAGTCCTCTATAAAGTGGGTCATCCCTTGGAGGGGGGTGTGACCTTTCCATGCTATCCTAGGGCTATGTGTGTTGATTATTTTTTAGGTAAACTCAAATTATTTAATAAATTATATAAATAAATAAAAAAGATTTTATATTTGAATTTATATATTCTTATTCACACTAAACATTTATAATATTATAACACCATTGGAAAAAGTGAACCTTAAAACACAAAATCTTACCACCCATGTCAACTTGGTGCACCATTATTTTCAAGAGCTAGTCTAACAAGATCTCCATAGTTAAGAATTATTAGAAGTGAGAAGTATTAGGATGGGGACCTACTATAATGTTTTGAGGGTGTTTTTTAGTGAGGAAAAATACAACTGAAATATCATATGCAGTTTTATGGGGTCTTTCATTAGTCTAATAAATGAATATCAGGGGTAACAACCTATTGTGTTCTAGGAATAAAATCAAGGTATTAGAGGAGACCCATGGGGTTAGATTACTAGGTTCATGGACCAAGGAGGTCTAGTCATGGAAAATGGAATTAGATCTAATAGCCAGTGTAAAGTGTAGAGGCACAACCTGAGTTTATGATGTGGGGTCAGCAACAAGGACATTGTTCTTTAAAGGGGTGTACAGTGTAACACCCCTAGAAAAACTAAAATTTAAAAGAGAAAATTTTTACTACCCATGTCAATAAGGTGAACATTTCTTTTTGGGATCCTTTTTGATAAGAACATTACAATTAAACTTGGTTGGATTAGAGTAGTGTTAGGATGGGTGACCTCCCATGAAGTTCCCATGGGTGTTTATGAGTGTAGAAAAAGAACACTAAATTAACATGTGTTGGTCTATGGATGAAGTCATTAGTCTGATAAGTGACCTTGGTGGGTAATAAATTATGTTGTGTTGGGAAGGAAACAAAGGTATTACAAGAGTCCCATGGGGTTAGATGACCCAGTTAATGGCCTAGGGAGGTTGGGTCATGAGATATATATATATATATATATATATGTGTGTGTGTGTGTGTGTGTGTGTGTGTGTGTGTGTGTGTGTGTGTGTATGTATGTGCATGCATGTGTGTGTATGTATATATATGTGTATGTTTGTATGTGTGTTTATATATGTATGTGTATGTACAGATATGTTTGTGTATGTATAAGAGTGTATTTTCATATATATGTGAATGTATGGGTATGTATTTTTTATGTGTATGAATGCATATTTTATTCATTTAATATTATATTTTTTTAAATATTTATCCTTTTTTATTTCTTCTTTTAATTTATTCAGTTTTAGTATTTACCCATTTTGATTTTTTTCATTTAATAATTTTGTAATGTGTTCATTTTTTATATTTATTTATACATTTTCAATTATTAATATTTAACACTTTAATACATATGTTATTTATACAATTAATATATATTCATTTTTATTTTAATATATTTGTATTTAAATCATTATAGATTTATTATTTATTCTTAAATAATCATTTCTTTAGTACAAAACATTTATTTATAAAATTAATTTTTATTATTTCTATTTTATTAAAATTTATTCACTATTAATATTTCATTAATTTATATAATTAAGTTTATTAGTTCATTTTTTAATATATGGTAAATTTATTCATTTTTTAATTACTAAACATTATTGATTTTTCATACTTATTAATTTATTTATATGTATAAATTTTTATAACTTATTATCATTTGATATTTTAATTATTTATTTTTTTATAATATTTTTTTTCTAATATTTAAAAAATTTATTCGTTTTTGATATCAATTTTTTACAATTTTATTTATTAATATTTAATATTTTTAATATGCTTTCAATTTACACAATAAATATATATTCATTATTATTTTAATAAATTCTTATTTACATATTAATATTATTATTACTTATTCATTTTTATTTATTAATTTATTATATTTTTTATTTAAATGAAATTATTAGTATTTATTTAATTTTATTTGAATATTAATTCATTTTTAATAATTTTTTAATTTGTATAATTAGTATTATTTATTTCTTTTTAATAATTTTTTAATTTATATAATTGACATTATTTATTCATTTAATGTTACATATTCATGTTTTATATTTTTATAATTTAATAATTTTTAATAATTTTTTATTTTTTAATCATTAATATTTATTATTATTTTCTTATAAAGTAATTTTTTGGTTTTATTATTCATGTTTATATAATTAGTATTTTATTTTATTTTTTAAATATAATTTTTAATTTTTATAAATAAGTATTTATCTTCTCTAAATATAAACTTTATGGGAACTAAATTTAGCTCCGATAAATCCAAAATTTATCAACACTGATAAAAATTGATTTTCATTTTAGCACTGATAAATGTAACTCTTTAATCATGGATTTTCATTAGCACTGATGAAACTGTTTACATTCTTTTAAAAGAACCCTAATAGTGACCTTTGTTCCCCATGTCGTTCAAGCATTCCCTGAAAGCCAAACCCTATTGTGATCTCATGGGATATATTTGACATATAGAAACCCTCAAAACTGATGTTATGACATCTAAATATTGTTTTTTTGTATTTCTAAAATGATTTAGTTCATATGCATTGTGTTTTTTTATACTTTTATAAGAGTAGTGGGCATGACACCCCTGGTATTATATAGACTCAGACAACCATTTTCCACTAATTGAGATTCTTATTTTCATGATTCTATAGTCGTGACTATAATATTTTTTCCTCCCCTTTTCTTCAATACCCTCATTGTTTTTTCTTGTTGGTCTCATTTCCACCAATTCATTGGTTTCAGAATACATGTTTATTTAATGAAAATGAATATTTTTTTGTAACTTTGCGTATAAGTGATTTTTATTTTAAGTAATGAGGTAATATATGATTATATTTTGAAAATTTGTTTGAGTTAAAATGTTATCAATTGGATGTAGAACCTAAGGGTCTTATTTTGAGTGGTTTTTGTTATAATTTCAATCTATCAAATTATTTTTGAGCTATTTGAGGTTTCAAATTGGAAGTTCGAATTGATTTTTGTAAATAATGATACTTGTAATGAAAATTTACTTTAGTCTATTCTTCTTGTATTTATCAAATGATTTAGTGCATATTCATTAATTTTTATTCTTCTAGAAGAGTTGTGGGCCTGACACCCCTGGTATTCTCTAGAATCACACATCCATTTTCCACTAATTGAGATTATTCTTTTCATGTTCCGTTGGTCGTGACTATAATATTTTTTCCTCCCCTTTTCTTCTATGCCTTCCCTGTTTTTTCATGTTTTCCCCATTTCAACCAATTCATTGGTTTCATAATATATGTTTATTTAAAGAAAATGAATAATTTGTTTTTAACTTTGCATATATGTGGTTTTTATTTTAAGGAATGAGGAAATCTTGGATGATATTTTGAAAATATGTTTGATTTAAAATGTTAGTAGTTGGATGTAGAACCTAATTGTCTTATTTTGAGAGGTTTTTGTCATAATTTCAATCTATCAAATTATTTTTGAGCTATTTGAGGTTTCTAAAATGAGGTTCGAGTTGATTTTTTAAAATTATGATACTTGTAATGAAAATTTACATTAGTTTATTCTTCTTGTTATTTTATTAATTCTATGACTATTTCAAATCCTACATTCTCTAGGACAATTTTAAATGATTGATAAATGATTAGTAAAAGAACATAAATTGGGTTTCACACCTTATTCATTTATTGTGATGTGCTTTTTTAAATTTAAAAGACTTCATTAAAATGGATTATCACGGATTATGTATTTATACACAACATAAAAATTAAGAAAAATAAATAATTTTCATTGATATAGATTTTGATATATAAATATTGTTTTATATACCTTAATACTTATCTAGTTGTAGAAACCCTTTCTTGCACACTTTGATAGTTACTGAGAGTGAATAATCTCCCTTGATGAATCCATCCCAAAAATATAATGAATTTTGATATGGTTCTTATTGGAATTAAAAAACATGCTTTATAATAAATATAATTCACATAATTCTTCCTCTTCAAATGTTCTAACAATTTTTTTGATAAAATGAAAATTTATATCAAATATAATGACTATATGAATGTGTGTACAAATAAT
This sequence comes from Viscum album, assembly GCA_963277665.1. Classification (NCBI taxonomy): domain Eukaryota; kingdom Viridiplantae; phylum Streptophyta; class Magnoliopsida; order Santalales; family Viscaceae; genus Viscum; species Viscum album. The sequence continues at coordinate 682,821,920 of OY728167.1, read as the reverse complement.
ATACATTCAAGAATCGAAGCTCATAACATATGTGTATTTATTTATTTATTGTTAAATATAAATATTATTGAATCAAATAGGATGGATATGAATCCAAAATGGATTTATGCCAATTGTATAAAAAATATTATGAATATGGGGTTAAAGAGTTTATCATGTTTACAAAAAAGCAGGCATATAACACTTCTCAAATCCTTTTTTATATTTACACTATTGTTATTCAAGACTAAATAGTCTATAGGAGTTGGAATAACAATTGATATATCCTGGAATAATTGAAATTTATAAATACTTGTGTAAATACTTGGAAGAATAGAATTTTTCTAGTGATTTTGTTGATATTTTAGTTTATGGATCATCTAATATGATTACATATGTGAAAAATGAAAAATATAATATCAATAATATGATTACAAGTGTAAAATATAAAGAACATCATATAGAGTAAATGAAAAAGATAGTTGAAGTTGTACATCATGATTGTCCAAAGTTTTTTGAGAAGTTAAAGAGAAATGTGGAGACACGAGTGAATGATGGTTGTACTAAATTTACAAAATTATCAGCCATTCTAAAGCTATATAATTTGAAATATGAGAATGGATGGAGTGACACCAGATTTACTGAGCTACTTTATCTATTGAATGATGTGTTATTAAAAGATAATAATCTTTATTTTTAAATGTATGATGTTAAAAAATGCTATGTTCAATGGGCATGATCTCTGAAAGAATTCATGCCCCCGAAAATGACTTTATATTATTTTTTAAGGACTATGGATCACTTAAAAAAGGCCCTATGTATGTATTTTCTTGATATAAGAATGATGAATCATTTCCATATAATTTTATATGGTACAATTCAATCATTACATGGTTTCATCACCTATATGCATGTGAGTAAATAGTAAATCAATTGATGTGGAATGCATACTCAAGAATTCAAGAAGAGAAACATCATCACCTAGATGACTCTCCTTATTAGAAGAAAATTAATCATGAGTATCCTAAATTTGTAATTGGGATAATAAACCTCTATCTTTCACTATTTATAGATGGATTTATTCTTTTGGTGTATAAATTGAAACTCATAGTACAAGACCTATTATGTTGGTAAATTATAACTTTCCACCATGGTTAGGCGTGAAGTAAAAATAGAATATGTTGTCTCTTCTTATCTCAAGACTAAAAAAACCAGGTAATGATATTGATTTTTATTTTCCTCCATTGCTAAAAGATATAAAATTAATGTGTTATTCATGTGTTATGTTGTATAATTATTATAAAAATTAATATTTCACATTGAGATTCGTGATGTATGGGATGATACATGTAATTACTTGTTATGGAAATATGTTAGGATATTTCAATAATGTAATGCTAGGATTTCCAATTTGTGAACAAGGTACACACCCAGTAAGGTTGGAACAATAATTAATGATTGTGTTTCTAGAACATCAAAATTTTTACCTGAATTATATAAATATCTATATTGGACAAAATAATTCAACTATAATTCAAAAGAAGGTATGAAACCTTTTCCATTAGTAGGTAATAAAATATTTGAGAAAGTAAAGGATATTATCAACATTTTTGGTAAATAAATTTTAAAATAACTTTATGAAAACTAGTTGGAAAATACATTTTTTTCAATTAACGTATAAGAATTATTTGTACAATTTAAATTTCTCGATGTCATGGACATTGAAAAAAATTCATGTGATTGTGTCATTGATACATTACAAAATTCGCCCTACAAAAAAAGGATCACATTAAGGTTGGGTAGGACATGATTGACATAAGGATAGTAGAAGATTTAGCATTGATATATGATGAACTGCATACATTTCTTCCACCCATATCACACACTCTTTCAAGGAATGATAGATTTTATATTTGGAACTACTGAAATGATATAATGGATCCAAAGGTGTATTAATGAAATATCAAGAATATTTTATCAATGAATAATTTCATGTTAAAGGAAATAAAATCACCTAACATTCATGTTTTGATAAATGAATTTATATCTTCATATTTATGTTGTATTTTCCCAAAAAATTCCAACATATAATAACCAAGCATTGTTTCATTTTCAATTATATAATTATTAAAGTTATAGTCCTGATGAATTTTACAACAATAAAAAGGGAATTTACTATCATATTAATTGAATTGGATATGTTTATCCTACCATAATTCTTTGATATGATGGTGGAATTGATGGTTCTCATGATGGTTCACTTGGTTAGAGAGATATGGCTACACAGTTTTGTACATTATAGATAGATGTAACACAGTAAATTATATATGAATATTTTCGGAAGGATAAATCAAAAATAAAATTCAACCATAAGATTTTATTTTAAAGTGATATATTGTTGAAAAAGTTATTGAATTATATATATAATACTTTTCTGATATGGAAAAAAATTATTTCCCAAGATCTCATTCCAATGGGTAGCTTGTTGGTGGATGAATTTCTTGAACATATGTTGCCATAATGTCCATTACTGAGTGGGAGTATACTCACCATTACATTTGACATCATAGTTTAGATGTTGTGGCTTATATTGAAACCCATAATGTAATTCTTATGCATATTAATCCATCAAGGGATGAAATATGTATATCAAATACACATAATTGATAGTTTATATGATGTTTTCCAGACTATATTTTTACGGTTTCATATGGAAATAAAAATTCATTTTTATAATGACATCAATGGATATCTATGTGACTAAATCATAATGTATTATCTTATAATGGTTATATAATTAATGGTTATATGTTATATTCAAAGGATATCTAAGAACATATTTCCATGTAAAATATTTCAGTTTATATTATAGTGAAAGGGATGAAATTACCTTATATAAAGGAAAAAAATCCAATTCACAAGAATACTTCAAAGTTTTGCATCATCAATCAAATATGGGAGGTGGATTATACAACATTCCAAGTGTAGATTTTTTAATGTAATTGGGTTGATAATTGGGGGAAATTAATATCAACAAACTGGATTATGTGTAACTAGATTTTGTTAAGAAAGGGTATAAGGAGAAACCATTCACAATTACATTAATACAAGTACAAGTATTTTATAACATAGATCCTACAAACAATAAGTGGGTGTTGGTCAATTCTCAGCAAAACCCACTAGAGTTTTAGATATAAATTCAATTGAGGATGACCATTTCATTAGGATGTCAAAATCATTTCAAAATGGTCCCAAAATAGAGAGGTTCATGTATTCTATAGGGGATCAGAAGGAGTGACTTGGATACTCGATAGAGAGGTAAAATCCCCTGACCCTTTAAAAAAATAGTTCATTAATCAAGTTAATGTTTTTAGTATACATTGCATTACCAAATAATATTATGTGTTCACTACTATATTTATATAATATAAATTAAATGACCAAATATTTATTCAAATAATGTATTATCCACTTATCAATGCCCCATATCCAAAGGAATTGTTTGTTTCTCCCCATGTTGATGCTTCCAATCCTGAGTAGCAATTTATTTATGCAACAAATGAAATAGTAGAGGTTAACAAACTACATCTGAGAAAAAGAAGAATCATTGCAATGTAATAGTATTAATTAGAATAATTATATTGATAAGGAAATGCATAAAGTTTTAGGTTAGATGGAATGGTCATGAAGAGCCTATCAACCCCAACAAGTCCATTTTCATTAGTTACATTATGGTCACCACTCGAATACACATGAAGATTGGTGTAGATATGCTACAAAACATTTTTTCCAAGATAAAGAAAAAAATTTGGGAAGATATTTGGGTAACATTATGATATAATTTATATATTTTACTAGTTAAATAGAATAATAAAATGTTGATGTAATCTTTATTATCCCATATAGAGTGAATTTATATTAGATTATTGTAAAATATAAAGTATATTCTTATCAAACCATACATAAAATTGGCATGTTGTCTATCTATACATGTAAAAAATTAATGAAATAACATTTCTATAAGATTTCATGGAAATTCAGTGTTGTTTTATAGGTTTTGACCATATAAATTTTTTACAATGAATTTTATATTTTAAAAATGAAAATGTGGTTAGTTGAAGTTTTCATTGGTTAGGTATTCATGAGGAAAGATTCATATCCAGTCACCTCTATATAATATTGTTTGTGGCCTAAAAAATAGTGTGAATATATCTGATGATATTAATTAAATTATTGATGTTAATTTAAATTAAAATATAATTTTCTAGGATTTTTACAGACAATTTGTGCCAAAATTCATCAAATTTATAAATATAATATTAATGAAATAATTGAAGTTCATATAATAGTTTGATTAAATAAATTTAAAAATATTTTATATATTATGTATTCTTATATATAATTTTCTATAATATATTTTTGTTTCTATTTAAAATTATATAGAATGGTTTTAAATATCATTGTTTCCACATGTAGGAAATTTATCTTTCGAAACCACCAAAAGTGGGTGCTAAAATGTATTGAAGACCTCCTTGTTAGAGAATTTGATAAGGGAATAAATAACCTTTAGTGGATTCTTATGGATGTTTCCTTATTATATATATACACACATATAATTTTTAGCATCGGTCACTACTAATAGAGGCTTCCAATAGGGGCCAACAATGCTCATATTTATCAAAATAATAACCTGAATAACAATAATATTATAATTAATTTTAAAATACAATTAATAAAAATAAATGAATGAAAAAATTAATAGTTTAAAATAACAGATATTATTATCAAAATATAACTTAATCATTACAATTAATATGTATTCTTAATACAAAACAAGATACACAAAATAAATTATAGTGGACCTCTTAGTATGACATGTGATGAAATTCATTTAACATAAGTCAAAACACAGGTGTCAAATGGTCAAAGCCAAGAAAACATCCTCAAATTTACATGTAATCATAACATAATGATTGATGGTAAATTTTTGACATTTATGAATACATGACACTTGAATCTGTCATGGTATTTGGTCAGAATGACCAAAAAAGAAGTTTCATTCAATTTGGTAGTCAATAAAAACATTCTTTAAAGATTCAAAACCAATAAAATGAAATTATATTGTAATTAAATCTTAATATAATTCCAAAATTTTAATTTTTATAATATTTCAATAGACTTAACATCAATCTGACTTGGGGTTTTCTAAAAATTCTCATCACTGTGTTTTTATCGATTTTAAATCCAAACAATTGATTTTTAAAGGTTCAAAACATGTCAAACAATTTCAAATTATCATGAAATCATAGAAAAATAATTTTGAGTAATTTTCGACATGTTATAAGATACAAATTGTCATAATTTCATACATTGATCTTGTAATAAAGAAATGTGCATTTTTAATGGTTGAAAAGTCATAAAACACTTGTTTAAATGAATAAATACCTTGATAACGACCATATATATTTATGAAATCACATAGAAATGAAATTTATTTAATTTTTTATATTTATGACTTTACCTCACTATAATTCAACATGCGGTATTCTTAAAATCACAAAAACTGAGCTTTTTGGGTTTAAAGGTCAAAAAATGTGTACCAAAGGGTAAAAACATATAAAACTACACAATATTATCTTGGAATCACATGAAAAAATTAGAAAAATAATTTTTCCCTTCTAGAAATATATATCTTTTCAATCGAAAATGTGGTGAGATTAGAATAAAAAAATTGGGTTTTAAAGCATTAAAAATCATTAAAAACACACGTTAAAAGGACAAAACATAATAAACATCCTCAAATTTTCATGTAATCGCAATAAAATGGCCTCTATTTAATTAATGACCCATAATAACACAACTCATTTCATTTTGATGTAAATTTTGTCTAGAATGATCAAAAAAAGAGTTTTATTATTTAAAATGATTACAAATATGTTATATTGTCAAAACAATGAAAGAAACTCATATTAACCTGAAATCTTATGAAAATATCCCCATTTAATTTTTTTACATTTAGAAATATACCATACCTAAATATGACTTGTGGTTTTCTCGAAATGAGCAGAAGTTCCTTTTATTGAATAATATGCCCATAAATATGAGTAAAAAAATCCAAACAAAGGGAAAAGACCTTGGATTAGTGTGAAATTATCGGAAAATGGTCATTTAATAATTTTTAACTTTTATGACTAGAATATACATAAATTAAGTGTGTTCAAAATTCAAAAAAAAAACAATTAAATAGATTTTAAAATCACTAAAAACATGCATCAAATAGTCAAAACCTAGGAAATGACCTTAGGTTATCATGAAATCGTTGGAAAATGACCAATGTTTAATTTTTGATATGTAGAAATAGATTTCATGTCAGTCTGACTCATACGTTAATTTATTACATGTAGGAATATAATATATGTTAATTTGACTTCAAATTTGTTCATAATTACTAGTAGTGTTTTTTATTTATTAAAAAGTCATAAACATACATTAATGGATTAAAACCTAGAAAAAAACCTCAGAATTCATAAAATGCCTATCATGGGGCCCTGATAAATGATGTTTTGAACATAAATTAAATACCATAATAATGGAAACCAGTTGTATTTAGATAATAGATTTGTTTTGGTGTTTTGTTCTCTTGATTAAACGATTCAGAATGTGAAATAAAAAATTTAATTGGATTTATTTTTAAATAAATTATTAAAGAAGTTGTTTAACCTCAGATAACCCTCTCTTAACCCATTCAATTATAATTAAATTTATATCCTATATTATAACTCAAGTGAAATTAATCATCTTTTTATTACTTCCCCCTAATTATTTCATCTTAATTAGAGGGACGAATTAATAATTGCAATATCATATCTCATCTATCCTAGAATTTGGACAACTCCAATCACTCATGGTTCATAACACTTCTTACTATTACAATAATGAAGAAAATATATGTGTCTTGTGCATGATATCTAGTGAGTTAGGAAGTTAATAAATTCTAGAGATACGAATTGACAATAATTTCAATTTATGAATTTAATTCATCAACAGAGGAAAGAGGAATCTTGCCAAAATGAAAAAAATGGTCTAGTATGCCATCAGAGGAGTAATTAATGTTGAATGAAATAAGAAAGTAGTAAAACTAGATATCAAATCTCAATTGAGTAACTATAGAAATGAACCTCTACCTTTATGAACAATTCCTCATCTCATAAAAAAATAATTTGGGGTATTTTCTTTTGATGAGTATAGTAGTAGATTCAAGACATCAAGGGCGGATTTGGCCTACACCGATCTTCGTGGTGTCAAGATGGAAATTCTCGGAGTGGACATAGATAAGACTTAGGGGATGATGGATGTGATGACTAGTTTGAGATCCAACTTTGAGAGGCTCTACTCAAACCCTTGGGAAGATTCAATTGATCTATAGGTTTACATGTCATGATAAACATAAAATTGATACCAAAAGGTTAGATTTTCAGGATCATAATTGACTAGGAACAATAAAGGTTGAGTTGGGAACTATATTAAAATGTCACAGTTTTTACATGAATTTTTATTGGATTCGAGTTTGCAAATTCTATAGTGGTTGGGAATAGAATATAGAGGGTTGAATATAGTTCTAGTTTGTACATGCTACAATAATTTTAACAGTGCTCCTTCAGTGATTCTTAGATAAAAAAATCTACAATTTACATTAATTGACTCTATAGTGGAGCTTGGAATTTGTTTTGAAGAGAAATATCTCTACTGTAAATGTGTATATTTATAACTTAGTGGAATCAATCATCATTAGAACTTCATGTAGTTTAATATGGGACTCAAACCTAGTTCTGGATAACTCGGTCTTGGTGGATTCAGGTGTGAAGAGGCTTGAATTAATGGACCTGATTGTGAACATAGGATGATAATTGTAGGCTTCAGGCCCAACCTTTATAGGATTCACATTGAATCCAATCCTTCAATTGGTTTATGGTATTCTCACCTTAAATAATATATAAATGAATATCTGACAGATCTTCATGACGATATCATTTAGATTTTCATAGTGTTTGATCCTTTTCATCGGATAATATTCCTTGATTAATTATGTTGAACAGATTCTATACACCCATCTACATGCTTGAAACTGTAGCATTGTGGATTTTCTAGGCCTTCTTCAATCTTGGTCCACATAGGGAACAATTATAGGACAAATGATCTTCAACCAGACTCTTATGGAAATTCCTATCTCGGTTCGGAAATCGTCAAACAATATTTTATATACTAGTATAGATCATCATCAATGATAATTATAACATCATTAGTTCACCACTTCCTTCTTCTATCTTGAAGTTTAAAATCATGTTATTGGTATTTTGACACAACTAGCCTCATGATAATCTTCTTTAACATGTATCGGTGATCATAGGAGATTTGGACTATATGTCTCAATGTTCATAACATGATGAGGGTTTGGGTGAGATACTGTTATGAGGCTTTCAATCTAGTTTAGTGGTGATGAAAAAAATTAAGTGTGGTGCTGTTGAATAAGGAATAAATGTTTTATATGAAACTTCAAATTTGGAGAGGGGGTGTGACTGATTGAGTTATTACTGTCTAGTGGTGTGGTTCCTCCTCAATGAATATTGAAGGTATGATAAATCTGGGATGAATACCACTGTAGGTTGAAGAATTAGCATTCATGGTCAGTGAGTGATTCTTAGGGTTGGTGCATCCAGTACCACTTGATAGTATTCATATAGTAGATCAGTTCTCATCATATCATATATTGCGTGAGGTAATATAGGAGGGGTGACCATGAAATGGGAGGCAATCAATTGACTCCTTTTTAGTAAATGGATTTCCTTCCTATGATAGGTAGGTGTGGTTGGTCATGGAATCATGATTTGTGGAGTGACTACATTGTGTGTGTCAAGTAAATATTTCCACTTATAGTTGTTGAATTTTATTTATATGGTAGGTACAAGTTTTTTTTCATTGTTTCATGCTGGGTTATCTATTCCTTTTGTTGTTAGTTGAAGGAAGGACATCTTGAATGATCATGTGGTCATTTAGTTGAGGGTTCTTATGGTAGCTTGGATATTTTTTATACGGCTAGTTCAAGGGATTCGTGCATTTAGTTGATCTGCATAATAGGTTAATGGTTATGTGGTTAGTTTAGTGATCATGATATCTTTATGTGGTAAGTTTAGGTTATACATATGACCAGTATAGTAACCATGCCTTCTTCATTCATTAGCATGAGCTATCATGAGTCTTGCGGTATGTTGTTACTTTGAAAATTTTTTAGCCCTGGATCTATAATAGTGAAAATCATATCCACTTAGGATTTTTATTGAATTATCAAAATGAAATAAATATTTAAAAATAAAAAATTAATTCATTTATAACAACACAATCCATGTCTCACAGAATTAATATATGACTTCCAAAAATTGATTAAACATGAAAATTTATATTTTAATCCATTTATAATTTTAAGTCCAGATATGATTTAAGAAATTAAAAACTAAATTAGATGACGTTAAAACAATTAAATTCCAAATTAAAATTCAGACATCACAATAATTTCAAAATTTAACAAATCATGTAAAAATGTGTTTTAATTCCTTCAAGAAATTATTTCCAAATTTGACAAAAAAACCCATATCATTAAATAACCCATTGTTTTATATAAATTAAGGGGTATAAAATCATTGGAGATAATTTAAAATGTCAAAATTTTGGGCTCTCATAACTAAAAAACACATGAAAAATTATACTAACAAGAAATGTTGTCAATGAAAATATAAAAGAAAATTCAACTGTCCATTATGAAAAAAAATTCTAAAACAACACTTTTTGTTTAAATAAAAAAATCCTCCAACATGATATCTGGTGAAAATTCCAACCCTAACCCCAACCTCTAAAAACCCTCTCTATCCTAATTTTAGGGGCCATCCTATATTGGTTTGTTTAGATATTAAGTAAAAAAACTAAACCATAATTTTTGTTTTGGTTTTTATAAATAAAAACCCATCCTTTTAATAGAAGTTTAGTTCAGATAATAAACTTAAACCATTAATATACTATTTGGTTCATTTTGGATTGTTTTTAACCTATTTTTTTGACAATTTACATTATATATATTCATGAGGTTCATCCCTATCACTCTCAATGGACCCCCTTGGGTATCTTGGATTTCCTCTCATCTCACCATTGCAGTAATGCTATTGCCTCATCATTTCCTCCATACCACTTAGTGGTGAGAGGGTTATTTTCAACTACATTAGAATCGAAGACAATGTATTTCTCTTCAAGTTTTGATTTGGTTCCTTCTGTAGTGGCTACCTTAGGATACATTATCACCATGTTATGCCCTCACATCCATTTTTCCCCTTATCATGACCCAACCTACATTGGACATGAATTTGGTCATCTGACCCAATGGGTCTCAAGTAATACCTTGGTAGAATTTATAGCACATTACATGATATTAGCCATCAATGTCAATTATTATACAAATAACCATGCCCATAGGAAAACAAATGTTAATTTAGTGTGGTTTTTCCTCACCCAAACACATCATGGGAAACTTTACAAGAGGGCACATATCATATCAATACTCCAGGCCAAGCATGATTACCTATGGAGTGATAATCAGGTAGGAAACCAAAAGTAATGGTTAACCTTGTAGACATGGGTAGTAATATTTATCCTTTAAAGTCTCACTTTTAAAGGGTTAATAAAATATACCCCACATTAATTCATAATTCCATCATTATGGACCTGAAACCTTAAACTGATGATGTGTATCTACACTTCATTATTGGTTTTGGAACTTATACCATATATCCGGATCTGACTTCTTTGGTCCATGTACCTGGTCATCAAATCCCTTGGTTATCCTATAATAAATTGGGTTCCTTTCCACCACAAAACAAGTTATTACCAACTTGAGACACCTATCAGACTAATGATTTACCCCATAGGCTATCACATATTCTTTTAATGTTCTTGGTCCTCTGTCACACACATTGTGAAACTTCCCAGGATGACACCCATCCTAAAACAACGTTATTCCAAACACACTTAACTATAGTGTTCTAATTATCAAGGATCCTAAAAACAAAGGTGAAACTTTTCGATAGGTGTAGTAACATTTATTATATTATGTCATACTTTTGAATGGTTGTTAAATCCGTTATTATTGTCTCTCTACTCTAGTTGTACCTCTCTTCAAACCACAATTCTATTTTTCTATCCTTGTAGTACATAGGTTTGATTTGGTGTCTACCGTCAGAGGTGGTTCATCCATAGCCTCAGTCAATTCAGATTCTATCCCAAAGTAGAGATTCCAGACCTTGTAACATCATGTTACCATCTTTTAGGAACTTTTGACATTTTTTATCATCCTTTTTCTGTAACTTATTTGAGCTCATTTTTTGGGATTGTCTTGAAAAAATTTAATGTTTTTAGGATTTTTATAGTTGAAACACAGTTATGGAAACTCATGTGTATCATCCCTATAAAACATGTGCCATGAATAGAGGTTATAAAAGTGGGAACATAGTTGGCCCAAATAATGAGGTATCCTCACAATTAATGGGAATATAAATATTGGTGATCACACAATTAGAACGTGATTTGTAAAACCATGCAGCCATACCATGAAACCTAGTCCAGTGTCCCAGGAGGGAGCTCATTGTTTTTCCAATATAGTGTCCCAACCATGTGTCACTCTCTAGAAGCCTAGAAATGGTTAACATTTAGCTCTAATCGCATTGCCTAACACAAGAAACCATGATATTTTTAATCCCTAAAAAATCATATTTGAAGTCTCAAACCCCCCAATTATAATTTCAAAGAACCCCCTAATAAAACATAATCCAACATTTTGGGTTTTGGAGTCTCTCCAGATAGGATTTTGTCTTCTCTAAGCCATTTCCTCTTGGAAATAAGTATCGGTGCATTCAATTGATCACCCACTAGTAAGTGATCTCTTTTTTCCTTATATTAAACCTTTTTTGTCTTATCTCATACTTTGAGAGTGAATAATTCTCATTTTTTGTGGTTATAAATCAAAATTTTATGGATTTAATTTCAATGAATTCTCCTTTTATTTTTCAAGCCTTTTACTATTAAACGGTGGTTCTCATTTTGAGTGATCTATTGATCTTTTGAATATAAATATCTAGTTCTGTAAGTCCATTCACCACACATAATCCATGATTCTATTTCTTTTTTGAAAATTTATTTTCAATTTATTTCCATAAATTGAGTGGTTTTTTTTTTGATTTCAAAAGGCATAGATTTTTTTTAAATAAACCCCCTTTCAAATGATTTTATAAATTCAGAGAATTTTGAGATGAATGGATTGAAAGGAGAATTTTTTTGGATGTTTTTAATTAAGGAAAAGGGTTTAAATGAAATATTATTTTTAATGGAATGAACTTGTGAAAACCTATGATTTGTATTTGAAATAGAAATGTCATGTTGATACTTGAATTTTTAATTTGAACTATGAATTGGTTTGAAATTATTGAATTAACCAGGATTTATTGATTGATTGGTTGAAAAGAAAATTTGATACTGTGAAGTTAATTGGTGATTGGTACAAGTACTCTAGGTATATTCATCCCTTTTAAATGATTTATGATGAAAACTTTAACTAATCAAAATTTATCATCATTTACCCAATGGGATGTTTATTGATTATCTTGATTGTTTGAGCCTTATGGTCATGTTTGAACACTTTGAATAGTGATGATTTACTAAGTCATGTGAAGATACTTGAGCTAGAAACTAAAAAATCCAAGGGTCTATAAAAAAGTTTCTTGGTAATGAATTAGTTATTACATTACACTGATTATAGATCTATTTTACTCATGCCTTATGTTTTTATATAAAAAATCATTTTATCATGTTTTGATATACAAGCCATCTATCAACATTGATATAAATTATTGATTGAAAATGTAAAATTATTAAACATGAATTATATTTATTTAAATTGAAAAAAATGTCTCTTTTCACTGGATCTTCTTGTGGAAAATTTAGTGTAACCTAAAGGGTTGTTTATATCACACCCTACCTTTCCTTTGGATGTTTGAAGTTTTTATTATGTCAGTTTCAGGAAAAGCTAATTTGACGCATGGAGGTGGATAATGTTCTTGATCATGGGACCATGGGTGATAGTAGTGGCCGACAGAGTTTTGATTGTACTATTTCGTGGATATTCATTATTTAGTCTTGATGGATGATGTGTCGTCTTTTGGGTGATGTATTAATTTGGGGTTTTTATCTTATTTCTTTTAGTACTCTTTTCTCCTTGAGTGTTTTGCATTATGATTGTACTCACTTATATATTATTATTTTTCTAATAATTTTTTGTTCTTTTGGAGAAATCTTTCCCTCTGACCATATAAGGATACCATGTTGCTAGTCGCTAGCCTGTGTGGATCGGGAACACCCCTCAGGTAATGTCTAGTCTGGATCGGGTATTGGTGTACATGGGTATGTAGGTTCATTCATGAGAAACATTTATCAATCGATTTTTATTATGTTTCCATGATGTCCATATACAATTTGGGATTCCCTCATAGATAGGAGGTATGATTTTTAGGATTTAAATATTATTTTACATCTGAGATCATAGCCATAACACATCATAGAAATCCTTAAGACACCATGGTTGTTTGGGAAAAATGACATTGAGGAATGAATTTATCTGATCCCAATATTTTCACAAAATTATATCAATATTTTAGAATCCCATAAATTTGAATAATATTTTATGGAAGTGATATTCCTATATGACTTTCTTGACATCAGGATCTTACCATCCTTTATAATGTTTGTGTGTTTCCTAGTGATGTTGTATAGTACCAGTCTTCCAAGATGTTTTTTGAAGAGTATGAGTGAGGGGGATGCTAAAAACTTATATAATGTGAACCCTCTAGTAGATCAAACCTCATTATGATTTTTCTACATGTGGTCCAAGATTTTGGATATGTATCCACACTGATTCATTTTCCGGATGCAATGGTGGAATCTCTAAGGGATAGAATATGAGATCATGATCATTGGTTTCTTAAGAAGAAACCACCAGCTTTTCAAGGATCAAATGATCCTCAAGATGAAATGTATTGGATGATAAATATTGAGTTTCTTATTGAGTTACCAGAAACACCAAACATAATGAAGGTGAAATGTTCTACCTTCAAGCACAAGGGACCTAGTAGGATGTGGGGGATTAAATTGTTATAAATAGTAAACCTGAAATATTGGATTGAAAAAACATTAGAGATATTTCCACAAATCATTTATTTCTCAATTATATTTTTTTGGGGAATTCAATGGAGTTTCTCAGCCACCAAAAATGTGAGATAATTGTGTCTCAGAATGAAAACTAATTTGTTAATCATGTTCATTTGTATACTGAGGTATTTAAAAATGAGAAGATGAAGGATTTAATGTTTTATATGGTTATTCAAGATAATATCCTATATTATATTTTAATGAATAATATGACATATTTAGAAGTTTTTCTGGACATATAGTTGATGGATGAGCTTGAATAGGATGGAATGTTGGGGTTTATGGGAGTTCCTCCAAATCCAGGTGGCATTTCTATTTGAACCTTAAAATTAATGAGGGAGAATAATGAGTCTCTTGGTGGATCATGATTGAATAAATCATCCATACCTTCTATGGTGTCTAGAAGATCACCCTGACTTTTTATCAATGTGGAAAGGCCATCTATTCGAAGCAATTTTGTGTCGAGGTGCTGAAGATCTGTGGTTCGTGCAGTCACTCAGGACACCTACCGAAGTACTAGAATTTAGGTTTTTCCCACATACTTTCCTAGGTTGATCTTCAGCTAAAGGATATTCTTTTAAATCATATGCTTCAAGAACTAGTGGGATCCAACCATAGGCATCTAAAATGAATCTTATTAATGAAGAAGAAGAGTCTCCAAAAGAATTTGATGTTGGTATAATTATAGTGTGAGGTACCATCATTGTAATTTCATATTTAGTGATTATTGTAGTTCATTCCAGTCCATCTCATTATTTCTTTTCAAATCATGTGTTGAACCTATTAAACCTTCCTACAAATCTTATGTATTATGTGATGTATATTTCTACGCCCCTTAGAATGAAGATAAAATATTGTCTCTGATTCCCTATATGTATCTTCTTCTTATCATATATCGTTCTCACCTAGGATTTTATGGTATTCAACCTGAAACCCCTAGATTTCATTCTTGGGATGGATTTGTAGATTTAC
This sequence comes from Viscum album, assembly GCA_963277665.1. Lineage (NCBI taxonomy): Eukaryota > Viridiplantae > Streptophyta > Magnoliopsida > Santalales > Viscaceae > Viscum > Viscum album. Next base: position 682,806,671 of record OY728167.1, on the reverse strand, counting down.
CATAATTATAAAATTTAATTATATTTCCTCGGGTCTTCTTTACTACCCCCAAATGGGTGTGCCATGTTTTTCTAGGTAGAATGGGTCCCGAGATCGAGTCAATAGAGACCTACTCATTTAGAGTCATACAATGTGATATTTGAGTTTTTATTTTATCCAAATAATGAATCACTATGTGGTAATCCTCCTCCAGTGGTCACCATGTTTCCAAATGTGTTTCTATTTGACTTTTATATCTTTCCTCTTGTAATAGTGGAAGATTTCCCTATTGACATGGTACCACCTACAAAAACAATCTATATTACTTCTTATCATATGTAAATAGTTGATCTGAATGAGTTAAGGACTAGGTTGGATGATTTTTTGGTAAATGGATTCATTCTCTAAAGTGTGTCTCATTGGGAGAGGACCATTATTTTTTAAAAGAAAGCTGATATGAATCTTCTACTTTGTGATGAATACCAAAAACTCAATCAAGTTATGATAAAGAAAAAAGATTTTTTCCCTCGTGTTGATGATCTGTTTGAACTATTAAAAGGGGTGAAGTGGTTCTCAAGGATTTACCTCTGGTTTGGTTATTAGCTTTTTTCAATCAATGAATTTGTTATTCTAAAGGCATCCTTCAGGAGTAGTTATGGTCGTTATGAGTACCTTGTTATTCTCTTGGACTAACCATTAATCGAGTATTTTTTATGGAATTGATTAATATGATATTCCCTAAATATCCAAATTCATTCATGTGGGTATTTAGGGATGATATCCTGGTTTACACAATGACCAAATTGGTCATGTGTGTTATCTGAGATCTTTTTTGGAAATTTTGAGAGACATAGAATTTATGAAAAGCCATAAAAATTTAATTTTTGGATTTTGGAGGTAATTTTCTTGGGATACAGGTTCTCATAACATGGTATTTTAGTCGATCATATGATGGTTAAGGCTTTTATGACATGGTAGTATTAACAAAATATTTTCCAGATTATGAGATTCTTTGTTTTAGTGGGGTATTACCGTATATTTTTCAAATATTTATTAAGTTGACTTCTATAACGACCACCCTCACTCTGGAGGGAGTTGTGTTCCTTTTGGATTTCAAATTTCCTAATTATTTGGATGAATTGAATACCCTATTTTACTTCTTCCCTAGCGTTGACTCTTGAAAAGGTTGGGTAGGGCTATGTATTATGTTTTTATACATCAGGTTCAGGTTTGGACCATGTTCCCACACAAGGTGGTCACATAGTGGACTATGGTTCCTGAAATCTTAGGAAAAACGATATGAACTATCTTACTAATGACCTTGAACTCATAGTTGTGACGCATGATCTTAATAGTTTGTGTCATTACAATTTTAGAAAAAGAATTATAATTTATTCTGATAAAAATCATGACTTATAAATTAACTAAGAATATTAGAATATCTTTCATAAGCAATGGGTGGAGTACATATAATATTTTGATTTTGACATTTTTTAAACCCCCAGTAAGGGGAATGTTGTTTCTGATGTCTTGAGTAGGATACTTCCAACCTAGGCCATGAAAAAATCATGACAATAACAGAATCTGATGGCTCTATTCACTCTCATACAATTGGGAGTTTTAAAGTATTAGACCAAAGTTGTTTTGTAAATAATTAAAATGAAATTTTCTCTTCTTGAGATGATTGTTTTGGAGCTGTATCTCGGGGATGGGTATCAAGGAATTCGGGACTCTCTTTATAAGGGGAGACCATTTTTGATTTTTTTTTATTTTCATGGGGTATCCTATGTTTTTGGAACCAGTATGTCATAATGTTCTGATGAGAAAATATGTGTTTTGGGGGTTTTCTTTATTCCCATTGTGCACTACACCCGGGCACCATAAAGATGTATTACAACATGCAGTGATGATTGTGGTTTCCAGTTATGAGATGATAAATTAATAAATTTTTATCTCATTGTTATACATATTAGTAGTTCTATAATGAGAACAAAAAACCTTCATGTGTGCTTCAATCCCATCCAATGCCATCGTGGACGTGGGATGAGATCTTGAGGGATTTCATTGCTAGTTTCCCACTTACCACTCAAGGGAATAATATGATGTTGAATGTGATCAATAGATTTACCCAATCATCTTAATTCATCAAACTTAATGATATATCCATTTTGAGAGCTTGGTATATCTTTATATACATAATATTTATAGATTTCATCGAGTGCCATCTATTATAGTTTTTGCTATAGATCCCTAGGTCACTTCTTGTTTTTAGAGGCCTCCAATAGGTAGTGGGATCATAGATTTGTCTAGCCACAGTAAATTATTTGTATACTGATGTTAAAATATAATAGGAAATACAAATTATTAAAGAAATTATTTGTTCTTTATTATGGTGGAGGATGATATAGACACTTGCGACTAGTTCGGTATTCCTATAAAAATAGTTTCAATGGTTCCTTCATGATGGTATAATTTGACGAATATTAAATTTTCCTGTGAATTTCACCACTATATTGGGAAGATATTAGTGAGACATATATAGTTGGACCTAGTTTGTTTTGTGATATGACATAAAATATTGAGTTGATATTTTAGAGATTGGTGAAGACTCAATGGAATTATAAATCCTATGTTGATCATCATTGATTTCCTTTTGATTTTTTATGTTGGCGACTAAGTATTTTTTAGAGTTTCACCCTAATTGGGTCACTAATGGTTTGGAAAATGGGGAACTTTTTCTCCATGATATGTGGGGCCATTTTATGTTTTTGAGTTGATTGTAATGGTGGCTTACCATTTTTATTTTCCACCTCTTTTGATGTGGATTCATAATTAGTTTCATGAATTTAAGCATGAAAAGTATCTATATTACAACTAACATGTCTTGAGATGGTAATTACATACTATGTAAACCTATATGTCTATGACTGAGAGTCCATTATAGACTTTTGATTGTAAAATGAATGTCCTTTTATGAAATTCCATACCTCTAGTTTTTGTGTTTTTGAAAAATGGTTTTGATTATCATAATACTTTGGTGTGTGAGGTAATTATGATATTATTGTGGCCTCATATTTTTGTCATGGAGACTTCTTGGCATGATTTCTTGGGAAATAAAACATTTATTATGGGGAAATCTTAAAATCCTATTAACAATTAGCAGGTACTTTTGACCTTTTTGGGATCGTCATTTTTTTGGATCTCATTTCAAGTCACTTTTGAGGAATTTTTGAAGATTTGTGTTTTTGGGGATATTAACGGTTTAGGCATAGCTAAGGGAAACTATGTTGGTAATTATATGAAACCACGTTCCATGTTTAGAGGATCTAGTATGGGGACATGGTTAGCCAAAATGTGATACCTCCTCCAAAATTGTGTTGTTGTGAATAGTGGGGATCACATGGTTGACATATGGTTTGTCACACCATATGGTCAAACCAAGCACCAATGTCTAGTGGAATAGGAGGGAGAACATAGTTGTTGTAGGGTTTTTCTAACCATGTAGCATGACTATTAGAAACTCTCTAGAATCCAAAAAATGGAGCATGGTATGTTCGAACAGTGTCGCCGAAACCGTGAAACCATGAAAACATAATTTTAATCCACCAAAAATATTAATTAATATCCTAGAAAGCCTATTATGTATTTTAAATAACTCCTAATCAAATAAAATTAGACCCTATAGATTTTGGAGTCTCCTAAGAGAGTATTATTGATTCTATAACCCCTTCCCACTTGAATAGATGTATTGGTGGATGCATTTGATCTCTCTATAGTATGTGATTTCCCTTTTCTTATGAATACTTCTTTATTATCTTCTCTCCTCATTTGAGAGTGATATATTCTCATATAATTGGTGGTTCTAAATGTTTATTTGAACGATTTTAATTATAGGCATTCCAATTTGGGTTTCCTCACCTTCAAATCTTCATTTTCTATTCCCGTTCTAGGCGATCAATTGATCTTGTTACTAAATGTAGGTTGTTCGGTAAGTATTTTCCATAAACATGAAACCAAAACTTTCCTTCATGATTTGAGATGTATGTTAAATTTATTTCACTAAATTTATTAGATCTGATTTTTTATTTAAAAAGACATGTATTTCACAAATAACACCTTTATTCATAGGTATTGGTTATAATTTTAAATTTTGAGAAATGTGAATTGAAAAAAAATTGATTTGATGAAATTATATGACTTTTTATTATGAAAATTTCATTAAATGAAATTTGATTTGTAAAGAAATAACATCAAGAAAATCTATGATATTATTTTGAAAAAGACATGACATGTTGGAACTTGAATTGGGATTTTGAAATATGAATTGATTTGAAATTAATGAATTTCCAATGAACGAATGATAGATTTATTGAAATAACTTGTGAACCTGGGTAGTCAGTGGGGGATCTGGAAAATCATCTTATGAATTTGAATCCCTATAAATAAATTATTGATGAAAAATCTAACTAATCCAAATTTGGAATCATTTCCCCGATTTGGTGTTTATTAGTTATCATTATGGCCTAATCCTTTGGGATGTGTGGACATAAATTGATCTATGATGACTAACTAAGTATTGAGAGTATCCAAGAGTTGGAAACTAATGCTCCTTAGGTCTTATGAACATCTTTATTTCTTTTGAATTTATTATTTCATTCAAAGGATTATAAAGCTATTTTACTCAGGCCCTTCTATTACTGGTAAAATGTATATTTATGCCTATTTTTATATACCTTCCATATATTTTTTTTAAATTAGGTTTTATTTGATGATTAGAAATGATTATGTATCCATTATATTTATTCAAATTCATTAATAAATGTTTTTTTTCTATTCGGACTGATTATGGTACAATTGGTTTAACCTACATGGTTTTTTAGCTCACACCCTATTATTTCCTTTATGAATTTGTAGAATATTTTATTATAAATCCATGAAAATGTATAGAACTAGTTGGAGGTGGTGTTTTTCCTTGACCATGGGACCTTGGGTGATAGTAGTGACATATACAGCTTTTACCACTGGTTTCATTGAGATTCAATGTTTTGTTTTTATGGATTTTGTGTCATCTTTAGGATGATGTATCACATTGAGATTTTTATCAGAATTCATTTGGAACTTTTTTATCCTTGAATAATTTAATTCTTTTTTATCTCCCATTATTATATATTGATTTTTTTTCTTGGGGATAAATCTTTCCCTCTGATTGTTTGATGATTCCCTCACACTAGTCACCAGCCCGTGGGGATCAAAAATTCCTTTATGGTCGGGCAAGGACTATCCTTGGTATCAGTGTAATAGGGTGTTTGAGGCAGTTCGTGATATTTTTAACTGTCTTTAGTCCCCTCTCTAATGGAATCTATCGGTGTTGTGTGTTGAGTCTCCCAACCTTAGGTGGTTTTGACTCAATTTTCTACCCTATTATTTTTGGTAATATGGATATTCTATCTTGAGAGAACAGGAAGTATGGTTGATGAAATTGGTGGGTTTGGAAGTATTCAATCCTTTTATTAGTATATTAACATGATGGTTGGATTCATGATGTTTTTAATTACTACATGATGGTATCAAATATCATAATGTATCATAAATCATGTCACAACATGGGGGAACTAAAAGGAGTAAATGTTCATTCATTAGAATGCGATGTGGTGATTTTTTCTAGTACTTCATTAGAAACTAGATTATATTTTCTTATTTTATGAAAATATAGAGAAAATGAATAGGATGGTGTTCCTTTTTGGAGTTTTAGAGGTTTTTTATTTGAAGGATTTTCTATTGTGATGACTTTTATATGATTTGTATCTTGAGTTCATGTGTCTTTAATTCACCCCACTGTATTTGAACATATTTTGATGTTTTGGTCATTGGAAGAGAAGGGTTTCATTCCATATCGTCTTTGGGGTTTTCATGGTTTGTTATAAATAAATTTAATAGTCTTATTTATTTATGTTGGTTATTTTTAGGATCATTTCTTCTCTTGAAGATGGTATTTCCTGCATTTTAGGTGTCTTGGGACTCAGTTTTTGTGAGGGAAGAATTATTTTGGGCGTGGATAATTGATTTCAATTGGGGCCTGTGTCAATTTATGGTGTTGTATTTTCTATGTTAGTGAGGGTTCTTGTTCGATATAATGTATCTTAAACATAATTCATGGAGAGTTCAATAGAAAACAATTGATTATATAGATGTAATTTTTGGAAACCTAAATCAAAGTTAAATTTAAGGGTTTTGGTGTATTTTGATTTAGTTTAATTTTTATTTTGGTGACTATGTTTATTTAGTCATTAACATTTTGTTTGTTAGTGGTTCCCACTAAAAATGAAAGTGGAACATTACAAAGAATAAAATGTGATTAGAAAGATTCATGAAATTTTATATTTAATGGATGAATTTATACATAATCATTGATATATTGAAATAATATTACACTTGACCCATAATTAAAATAAAAAATTTATTCATTAATGGTGACTAAAAATAAAATTTTATAGAGTTTTTGGAACAGTGACTCGATGAAAGAGTTGATACCAAAAAAATTAAAAATTGTGTTTCTAGAATTTGTGTGATTTAATTTAAAAATTTTCATTTAGATCAGAACCTAAATCTTAATCCACACGGGTCTATCAAATCTTCACCACAAACAAAACCACTAGAAAAAAACCACCATTTTTGTTTGATTTTGTTTGGTTTGTTATTTGTTTTTGTCTGGGATGTTCCCCCCCCACCCAAAATGTAAAGATAAATCTAAATAGTAAACCTAACTTCTTAAACCTAAACACTAGCCCTATACATCACCCCTAAACCCTAAAATTAAATATATACCATAATCCTAACTTCTAAAACTAAACTCCATCCTCTCTAACTCAAAATAAACAAAGAACATAACCCCAACCTAATCACCAAACCAAACCTCACTCTTAAAAACAAAAACTCTAAAATGAGCACCCCCAACCCCAACCACATCCCAACCGCAAAATATAACCCTCTAACCTAAATCCAAACCTAAAACTATCACAAAAATAAAACCTAAACATAAACGCCACCTAAACATATAGATAACCAAATATAAATAAAAACCTACACCGTAAAAATAAACCCTAAAAATACCCCCGAAACCTAAACATAATGACAACCCTACATAAATCTAAAATCAAACCCTTACCCTAAACTTCTAAACATAACCCCTCTAACCTAAATTCGAACCTAATAGTACCTCACCCCTAAACCCTAAACATAACCCACCACCTAAAAATACAGATAACCCAACTTAAATATAAACCATCACCCTAAAACTAAACCTTAAAGACACACCAACCACTAAAACATAATTCTAAACATAGTCCCTAGAGATAGATTCTAACCCTAAACCCCCCAACTCTTTAACATAACCCTCTAATATAAAATTAAATCTAAATGCTAAAATAAAACTCTAACGTTTCTACCTCACCCTAAACCCTATACCTAACACTCATACAACCCAACCCAACCCCAAATCATAAAAAAGACGTAATGTAAAACTAAACCAAAAATATTAAATAAAATCTTAAACCTAAACTCAAACATCCTACCCAACTATTAAATCCTAAACCCTTAACACCCCCAACCTCAACCTTAAACCCAAACCCTAAACATAACCCCTCTAAACTAAACCCCAATCCTAACATCTAAACATAAACACTAACCCCTTCCTAGCCCTTAAACCATAAAATTAAATCTAAACCATAAAAATAACTCCTAAATCTATCCTCTAAAATCTCCACATAACCCTAATCCCTAATCCTAACACCACTATACAAACATAAATCTATACTCGTACCCTTAATATAACCACTAAGCATAACACCTATAACCTAAATCCAAACCAAAGAATACCTTATCCATAAACCTTAAAAATGAACGACCTAAACATATAGATAGACCAACAAAAATCTAAACCACCACCCTAAAAATAAACTCTAAACATACCATCATCCACCTTAACATAGTTTTAATACTACACCCTAAACATTAACCATACCCATAATCCCTGAAATATTAAACAAAACCCTCTAACACGAAATTAAATATAAACCCTAAATCGAAACTCCAACCTCTTTACCTCACTCTAGTCCCTAAAAATAGAACTCATCCGCCCCAACCCCAAAGAAAAACCTTAAATATTATGATTATAACTAAAACTAAACCTAAACTAAAAACTTAACTCTCTAACCTAAACTCTAACATCATACAACAATCTCAAACCCTAATCCGTAAATACCAACTTACCCGAGCACTAAAAATACCCCCAGACCTAGTACTAATCCTACCCCCAACCCTTTCCCTAAACCTACCTCAGAAACCTAGAAAATCCCCCTAAAAATACCCCCTAGTATAGAACATAATCCTAAACTCCTCGCTAGCCCCTAATCATACCCCGCCCCCATCCCTAGTCGTAGCCCTAACCCCTAACCTCGACCCTAATCCTACCCCCATCCCTAGCTCTATACCAACCCATCAACCTCTAGAATTATACCTACACCTACCCCATGGACCCAACCCTAGACCTACACCCACCCATAGACATAAATCCCTATCCCTAGAGCTATTCCTATCCCTAACACCCAAACATCAGCACTAAACAAACCCCTTTGACCCAACCTTAGACTTACCCAACCCCAAAAATATTCCGACCAGCAAACTCATCCCGACTCCTACACCCCATCCCCAGCCATAAACCAACCCCTACCCCATTCCTACACCCTCTACCCTAGTCCTACAACTACCACCATATCTTAACCATATCCCTAGCCCAAACCACCTCCTCCAACCACATCACTAAACTGATCCCTTCTCCCCAGCTATAGACCTAACCACTAACCCCATACCTAGACCTACCCCACCCCTGATCCTCCACCAACCCCCATCCCAAACCCTAAAACCCCCATCCAAAATCCATAAAAATTACCCAATGGAAGTCCTAATCCAACACCATTTCCCTACTGCTAATACTACCCCTAACCTCTAGTACAAAACTCTTAAACCTACCCCCTGACTAACCCTTACCGAACCAACCATGACCATAGCCCTTGAACCTACACCCAAACCCTATCCATAGTCCAAAACATAAACCACCAACCCTATCCCTAGACCAAAACCATCTGGACCTATCCCTATACCCCCCTGTCCCCATCCCTCCTCCAAACCCCTCAGATTGAGCCCTCCACCTACCCACTCGACCCAATCCCTAAACCTACCAATGAACCTAGTCTTAATACTATCACTTTCCCAAGACCTAAGATAACCCTTGGCCCCTATCCCTTTCCCATGACCCCAGTCCTAAACCTACTCATAGCCCCGACCCTAATACTACACCTGGTCCACAACCCTTTACCCGCCCCAACCCCAGCCCTAGACTAACCCCATGACTAGACTGATCCCTAAGCCTCCTATAAACCCTTTCCCTAAACCTACCCTCTAACCCAATCCCTATCCATTAATCCTATCACATAAATATACCCCTCCCACAATGCCAACCATAAACCTACCAGTACCCTATCCCCTAATCCTACCCCATAACCCATATCCCTAGCCCTAACCCTAACCCCCACCCCAACACTACACTTACCCTAGCCTCATCCATAACACTACCCCTAAACCCATCCCTAAAACTCTCTTCGACACAAGCCCTAAAACAACCTCTGATCCCTATCCCAAGGCCTATCATTAACCACCAAACTGTGGCTGTAAACCTATTCCCAGACCATGCCCTAGACATACCCCCCAACCCCATCCCTCCACCTACCCCTAAAACCAGCCCTAAACATCCCCCAAATCAATGCACTAAACCTTCCCCTAGAAACCAATCCTAAAACTACCCCTGACTTTATCCATAAACCTACCCCCAACCGCTAGTCTTGGCCCCCGCCCTAGACCTACCCCCTAGCTGCAACACTTTACCTATCCCTCTACGTACCCCCTATCCTAGCCCTAAACCTACCCACAGACCCCATCCCTAATCCTACCCATGAACATAACTACTAATGCTACACCCAAACCATGTTCCTAGCCACAAACCTTACCCCTAACCTCAGCCCTATACCTACCTTTGGCACTATCCCTCCACCTACCCCTACACCTACACCTCATCCCTATCCTTAATCCTACCCCTTATTCCCTAACCCTAGACCAATCCCTATCCCCCACTTTGGCCTCACCTCTAAACCTACCACCCTGAAAACAAACCTAGTCCTACCCCATGCACCGAGTGCTCAAAATAGACTGCCACCTACCCCCTCGACCTAGACCTGAATATACCCACATCAACTAGCTCGAGCCCCAACCCTAAGCCCCCAACCTAGACCATAACCATATCACCCAGATCCCATCCCTAGGCCAACCCCCAGCCCTGGTCCTCCACCTACTCCCTGACCCACAACCTAAAACTCCACTTGAGTGAAACCCTAAACCTTCCATGCGACATAAGTCCTAAACCTACCACTGACCCCAACCCTACCCCAGCCGTAAGACATACCCCCAAAAAACATCAAACTGACACAAAAATTACACTCATCCCTAGAACCTAAACATATCCTCGACCCCAGACCTCGACCTACCCTAGCCCTAGACCCCCAAATACTATTGAACCTATCCCTAAACCAACCTACTGGTCCTAGAGATAAACCTCCCCTAGGACCACTATGAAATATCCCCTCAAACCCATTCATAAACCTCAACCTACCCCCAGAACCAGCCAGTTGAACATAGACAAAAATCCTACCCCTAGCCCATGCCCCAGTGATAATACTACCCTTCATCCCTAGACCAAATACTGACCTATCGTCCCTTATCCCTACATATACCCCTTTTCCTAGACCTACCATTCGGCCCCACTAAACATATCCTCTTGGACGTTATCCTCACTGCTCATCCCTATCCCTATACCAAACCCCATATCCCACTAAATGCACCCTCTTGGCCCCTAGTCCTATGCCCTTAGCCCCACCCTTAAACCTACCCCCATCTAAAACCTACTACCCCCACCAACCCACTTACCCTAAACCTCCCCTGACCCTAGCCCCTGAACTTACCCCCATCCCAGACCTAGACCTACCCGCGACCCCATTAATCCACCTACCTCCCAACCCCATTATTAAACCTTCCCCGACACCACCATCCATCTGACCATAGCCCCTAAATCTCCCCCCCAGACTAGTATCGAACCCAAACCTACCCCACGACCCTAACACTAATCCTACCCTCTCGGCCCCTAGCCCCACCACCCCAGACCCAACCCAAAACCAACACCCCTCAAGCCCACCAAACCTACCATTAGGCCGCTATCCCTACCCCATGACCCAATCCTTAACTACCCCCCAATGAAACCTACTTCAACTCCATGTACTAACCCTACCTCGACCACATACCCCCATTCCAATCCATACAAAACCTACCCCCATTAAACCTACCCCTCCCCACCAAATGTACACCCCAAACCTAGCCTTAAACCTATCCCACAATCCCACCACTAATCCTACCCCTGACCTCAAACCTAAACCTCTGTAAATATATCCCTAAACATACCCCCTAAACCAAGAACTAAACTTACCCCCTCGACCCCTATCTCAACCCCCCAAAACCTTTCCACCCAACCTTATTCCTAAATCTAGCCTGACCCCTAAGAATACCTAAAGCCTACCCCATCCCTCAACTCGTAGACATATACCGAACCCTACAAACCATATATTTACCAACCATATCTGTAAACCTACCCCTTCACCTAGATCTACCCCCAAAACATACCTCCAAACCCACATGGACTAGACCTTTCCACATACCTAAACCCCTTGAACTGACCCCAAACCTCCCCAATAGCCTTGAACCTAAACCTACAACCATCCCATACCTACACCTACTCTTCATATCTATACCTAAACCTACCCCTATAAATATCTATAAACCTCCACCAGGCCCAATCCATAAACATACCATTGGCCCTAGCCCTAATAAACCTACCCCCACTAAACCTACCCCCTTCCCACCAAAACTAACCCCCACCACACCCACTAAATCTAACCCCTCCCCAAAAAACTAACACATGTCCCCATCCCAAAACTGATCCCAACCCTAGCCATAAACGAAGCCCCTAAACCCAACTCAAAACCACCCACTGACCCTATACCTAAACCTACCCCGTAAACATAGAACTAAAAATTCCCCAAACCCTAGCCCTAAACCCCTAAAACCTATCCCCCAAACCTTACCCAAATCCTACCCTAACCTCTATACCATCCATACCTACCACCCTAAACCCCTCCACCCAAAACCCTATCCCTATCCTCCCATACTTATCCCCAAACCAACCCCAAACCACAACCCTATTTCTATCCCCAAGACCTTAGCTCTCCCATCCTAAAACCTACCCCCTAAACAAATAGAACCTAGACCTAACCCCAGTCTTAATCACCTGACTTGAACCTAAACCTACCTCTTGGAAAAAACCCTAAACCTACCATACAACCTCATCCCAACAGCTAACCCAAACCCAAAACCAAAAAAAAAACACTAGCTCATCCCTTAAACTCCACCATGTCCCATCCCTAAACTTACCCCATAGCCCCATCACTAAAACTGATTATAGCCTTATCCCTCAACATACCACCATACCTATCCCTAAAAATCTCCCAAGCCATAGCCCTAAAACTACTCTAATCCTGACCCTAATCATAAACCTCCCCTCAAACCGAGCCCTAAACCTACACCATCTAGACCCCTAGCCCTCCCCCAGCCCCATTCACCCCATCTTCAACCCTAAACGTATCCCCATACCCATCCCTAAATCTACCATCCAACCCCAACCATAATCATACCCATCAACCCCATACCAATTCCTACCACTAACCAAACCCTAAACCCCCCCTTCCCAACCATAAAAATCCCTTGACCATACTGCATTCTTAAACCTACCAACTCAGTACCACCCTTAAACCTTCTACCCCTGACACTAGCCCTATCCTACCCTAACCCAACCCCAATCCCTATCCCCCAAACCATGAATCTAAACCTACTCCCGGCCTCGACTCCATCCCTAAACCTACTCATCGATCACTTGCCTTAGTCCCAACCATAAACCTACCCACAACCCCTATCCCTCACCCCACCTAGAAACCAACCCACCAAACCCTATCCTTAGAACCATCCCAGAACCTTCCCCACTTTCTCATCCCTATCCCCATACCCAAACCTACTCCTCAAACACTAGTCCAACCCTAAAAATCCATCCCCCATCCTAAAACCTACCTTGAACCTACCCCTTCCACTAACCATATAACTAATCCTTTGCACTCTGGTTCTATCCCTACCACCACCCACCTAGCCCCGGCCCTAACACCACACCTCCCTCTCCCCATCCACCACTCTCAGCTCTGGACCTATCCTCCCCTCCCCCACCCATGACCCTTTCCCTAATCCAACCCGGTTTCTACCATTAACCCCATGGCTTGAGCCATTTCCATTACCAATATCCTTAGCCCTATACCTAACCCCTACCACTACTCTAAACATTCATAGAACCTAGACTTAAAAAATATCCCACAACCCTAGACTTAAGATTACACTCAGCTTGACAATTGTCCTAATTCAACCCACCAATCCCCATCCCTAAACCTTTCCCCAAGACCAAACCTTAAACCTACCCTTATCCCATCCATAAACCTACCCAACCCCATCCATAAACCTCCCCCAGCCCGAGTAATATACCTCTACATGACCCTATCCCTAACCTGCAGACATCTTATCCCACTTCCTAAACCTACCCCCATCCCTTGTCATAATCCTACAATAGACCAGCGTCGATCCTTTCCCCCAAACCTAAACCATAAAACATACCACCCCAACCATATACCTAATCCTAACCCTGATCGGTTTCTCTATCCCCAGTCCTAAACCAGCCCTCCAACACATAATCCTTTCCCCAACCTTAAAAATACCCTTTTCCTTAGCGCCATCCCTTAATCTAAACCCACAACCCATATCCTTATCCCCTAAACCTAACATCACCACCCCATTCCTAATCCTACCCCAGGCCCAACCCTAAACCTACCCCAAGACCAAGCCCTCCACCCACCCCTTCCCCTAGCCTAAACCCAGACCCAAAACCATTATGAGACCAACCCACACAATGATATCCCACCCACTCTATTGTGGCCCCAAAACCTAGCCCCTGGAATCATACCTAAACCTACACCTCCCTCTATACCTACCCCCTGAACCAATCCCTACACCCCTCCCCTAGCCCTAGACCTAAACCTACCATGTCCTAGCTATATCCCTACCCCCTCTACCCCATATATACACCTAAACCTACACCACCCCATACTTATCCCTAACCCCTTGGTCTTATACCTAACCCCTCCCCCTTCCTAAGATGTACCGATATTCCCCTCAGACTTAGATATAGTCCTAACCCCCCTAAACCTACACTATAGAATCCATCCTTTTTATAACATAAACATTCATTTCATTACACAAAACTGAGGATCTTTAAGGTATAGTGTTTTGGAAACCAGGAACATAAAACATGAAAACATAAAACATTCTTGTTAAAAACTTGAAAGGATTCTCCTCATGTTAATCCTAGGTTCATTACTGCATCTCAAACCTGGGGACATACATCAAAATAAAGGGTGAGCAAAAGGCCCAGTAAGGGAAACAAGAGAAACATTTTACATGTGAACTTGAGATACTTCAATAAGGACATAAAAAGAACTTTAAGGCATGAGAAAGAAATCATGAGATACATAATAACATTTTTCATAACTTGAAGATGTGGCTAAAACATTTAATATTGAAAATCATTTCGTTTCACCAAGGTCCATCCCCAAGGTGTCATTAAAAATTACCAAGGTTATTCACCAAGGTATCAGTCTAAAAAGTCATCTCTAGAGATTAAGTCTTTACCCAATGCATTGGAGAGCTATCTGGGCGCACCCTTGACATGTATTTATTATCATGTGAGCCACATATATCATCATCAATCATTTCATAAACAACCCATATAGCATAAAAAAAGGGTTTCATTTCATAATCATAACATTTTAAAAACTGCTTTAAAGACATGATCTTTATGTCACTTTAAACCCACGGAAAAGGGAAAGCGGGTTTCATGTATGTAAATACCAGAATTTAAAATAGAACATTTTGATATATATGTGAATACCCCTATATAAATAAGATATTTGAGTATTCACTTAATAACGTAAAATAATTTTGAGATAAAGAGGGAGGCACTTTGAGATGAAAACTATGCAGCATAACGTCTATGATACATGGTTTTAGAAAAAGTTGGAAAGAGAGGGGACATGGGTAAAACATTCATAAATGACCCATAAAACAGTAGAGGGACAGAATATACGGGATTTAAGAACATGTCAATGAAATTTGAAAATATACCATTTGAAATGAAGAACATGAAAGGAAGACAAAAATAAGATTTTTCTTATGAAAATTCGGCAGCCTAACAGCGTTACATAAACTTCAACCAAAAATGAATTGATGAGATCTAATAGGGTCTCTCATCATATGAACATAAAAGATAAGTATGATATATATAGAGATCATACCCCAACATAATAAAAAGGAACTTGCAAGACTTGACATGGAATTAGAACTTTGAAAAGGGAGAAAGGTGCAAGGACCACTTAAAAATTCAGCAGCCTAACGACGCCACTTAAACTTCAAAATACTAAATTGAAGAGATAAAATGGGGTCTCTCATAATATGGTAAAAAAAGATCAGTATTATAGATATAGAGGTCATACCCCAACATAAAAAAAAGTAACTTGAAAGAATTGACATGAAAGTAGAACTTCGAAACGAGAAGGGTGAAGAACCACTTAAAAATTCGACAGCCTAACGACGCCACTTAAAACTTCAAAATACTGAATTGAAGAGATCAAATGGGGTCTCTCATCATATGTTCATAAAAGATAAGTGTGATAAATATAGAGATCATACCCCAACATAACAAAAAGGAACTTGAAATAATTGACATGAAAGTATAACTTCAAAATGAGAAGGGTGAAGAACCACATTAAAATTCGGCAGCCTAACGGTGCCACTTAAAACATCAAAATACTGAATTGAAGAGATCAAATGGGTTCTCTAATCATATGGTCATAAAAGATCAGTGTGATAGATATAGAGATCATACCCCAACATAACAAAAAGGAACTTGAAAGAATTTACATGAAAGTAGAACTTCAAAACGAGAAGGGTGAAGAACCACATAAAAATTCGCCAGCCTAACGGCGCCACTTAAAACATCAAAATACTGAATTGAAGAGATCAAATGGGGTCTATCATAATATGATCATAAAATATCAGTGTGATAGATATAGAGATAATACCCTAACATAACAAAAAGGAACTTGAAAGAATTGACATGAAAGTAGAACTTCAAAACGAGAAGGGTGAAGAACCACATAAAAATTCGGCAGCCTAACGACGCCACTTAAAACTTCAAAATACTGAATTGAAGAGATAAAATGGGTTCTCTCATCGTATGATCATAAAATATCAGTATGATAAATTTAGAGATCATACCCCAACATAATAAAAAGTAACTTGAAATACTTTACATGAAAATAGATATTGAAAAATGAGAAGGGAGAAAGAATCTGTTAAAAAATTTCGGTAGCCTAACGGTGCCACTTAAAACTTCATAAAATGAAATAATGAGAGTAAGAGGGGATCTCTCATTATGTGAACATGAAAAGGGCAGTAAGAGGATTATAAAATAACACCCTTTAACATAAGAACACGGAGCATAAAATAAATTACATAAAAGAGATTTCTTGAAAAGAAAGAGAGAGATCAGATCCCTTACCTTAAAACATAACTCTTAAAACTCAAAGGTTTGGACCTTAAGGGCTTGGGGGAACCTTGGGAGGACTCCTTGGGAGGTAAGGAGACCAGAAATTTGTTGGGGGAGAGTTGGGAGTGAAAACTAAAGGAGTAAAGGGTGGGTATTTATAGGGAAAGTGAGGGGACAAGGCATTAATGGCCAAGGGACACCTCACAAGTGCTTTTCTCAAAACCATGTGCTCTCCCTTGGAATTTACCATGGAGTTAGGCCACATGGGCCCCCCAAAACAATAATTCATCACCCTTGGCCGGCCAACCCTTAAAATATCTCATGACATCATCATGACACAGTTATGATGTCATTAAACATACTGAAACCCTAAAACTGTATTTTTACTATTCACTGAAAATTCAACTTTCTCAGAAAGATCCCAAAATTTCACCTTAACCAAATATCAATGCTCTGATTTCAAAAATGAACTACATTTTATAAAAATAATTTTCTAATTATTTTTAATTTAATTTTTAAATAAATACACTATTCACCGAAAATTCATTTTTTTCAGAAAAATCCCCAAAAATTACCATAACATAATATCGACGCTCTGAGTTCAAAAATGAAATCCATTTTATAAAAATAATTTTCTAAATAATTTTAATTAAATTTTTAATTAAAAAACACTATTCACCCGAAAAAACTAATACTTGAATAATAATTTATGAAAATGTTATTTACCCATTTTATTGAATCTCATTACTTAATCTAGGTGTCTAAATTATATTAAAACTTTCTTTGAGTGAAATTACAAATCCATTTGGTCACATTACTAATCCTAAGCATAAAATCACTATTCATAATTTACTATTCATCAAAAATAAAGTTGGTCTTATTAGACTCTAAATTTCGTACTGAACATAATTTTAGAAGACCATTTTTCGAAAATCATTACACATTTTTATTTATTTAAGGTTTACATAAATATTTTTAAAATATCCTTTTTCTAAAATTCATCAAAAATATGCATTCTATATTTATCCGGACATTTGAAAATTCATAAACTTCATCATAAGAAGAAATCCCAATTTTTATTTAAAACAAAGGATTACACAAGGCAGTTACGGTCTCCTTACATAGCCCCTTATCACACCAGCATAGGACCTAAGTGTAAGGTGTGCTATGGTGAGAGAATCCGAGGGAGGCTCGACCAACATCGCACGAGTAGTAATTTCTATTAGTTTGAACTTCTCGCAAAGGAGATTCCGTTCTAGTTTCACACAATGAAGATTGTCTTGGGTTTGGTCCAGAGCAAAGCCCAGTGGTGCTACCTCCTTCCCAAGTTCTGTTAGATGGGCTTCGATCGGTCCAAGACTAATGGGTGAGGCCATCGAATCTTCTTTCTATATTAATTAACCAAGATTGCTTGTATTTAGAGACAATAGTCAAAATGTTTAGTTTCTAGCGGTCATATTGACCAATGGTCAAATAACAGTCAAAACCCAACAGTCTCATTTTAATTATACACATGTTATCAAATGAAACATTTTTGTTGAGTATAAAAATAAAATAACACATAAAATTAGGAAACAAGATTTATTCAAAATTTCGGGTCGTTACAATCTTCCCCCCTTAAGAAATTGTGTCCTCGTAATTTTTAAAATTGGGTTTTGAAATTTCATTGAAAGTCCCACATCGAAAAAGGAGTCAGTAAAATTATTACTTTAAAAGAAAGAAAGGGAAGTAAAAAGGTCACCCGAGTTAACCCATACTAGGATCCCATGTAAGAAAACATGGACATGGAAGAAAAAAAACAAAGGGTCAAGTTCTGGGGGGAGAGTGATAGAAAACATGATTAGGAGAAAGTTAACAATAAGAAAATCCCAAACTTATGATGTGTGTAAACGGTCTTTGATTACCTAGTAGGAAATGTAAACCAAAAACGTTTTTGTTTTACGTTCCATTTCATAATTTTGAGGAATTCACTTACTACATAGAACAGAAACATAAGAAAATAAACCTACCTTCATGTAGAGTTTCATCCTTTAATAAGTTTCTACCCAAAAATAATCTTTTCTCCAAACGATGATCATTCAAAAACACTTGGTCTCATCAAAACACAAGAATCATCTTCTAGAGAATCACATAATCCACAAAAGATTAACCATCTATTTCATCTATCTTTAAACATTATCCCAAAAACAGAAAGGGTAAGGTAAAACAACTCTTCAAAAAGAAATAATCCCATTGGAATGGAAACTACTTTTAAATCTTCAAAGTTCTATGGTACTACCCAGAGTAGACCATTCCGTAAATAACTTTCCTTAAAAATCCTCAAAATAAACCAAACTAAGATTAAAACCCAAATACAAGAAGGATTTGATAACATAGTCTTCCAAGGTAAACTTTATCATTCATCTCCAAACAACATCAACCACTCCTAACATCTTATAACAAAAGTAACTAACCTAAACATATTTACCCCAAGATAGGTTAATCATTTCCATAAGTAACCTAAATTACTATAAGTTCTCCTTAAATACATCGATTCTTCAAAATATAAGTCAACCTTACTCCTCAATTAAAATACCATAGTAATCTATTTACCTCGATCATATAGGGTTCCCAAAATAGTGAACATCTTCCAAAATAATAATAATCTTTTAATCCCCTAATCATCTCTGTCATATTAATATGGCAATCGTCACATTTTCTATCACATTGGTTGTTGGGACATGTTATTCCATTTCCCACCATTAAATAAGAAGAGAAAGTATAACTAGGGGCTTAAATACTTAATCAATAATCATGAAAAGGAACTTAAAGCATATTAGGATAACTTGTAGAAGAAAAGTATACCCTAACTTTTGATCCCCTAGGTTTCAAACTAGGTTATCCATGATCATATATTCTTATGCGAATCTTTATTTTATTTTATCTTTGTTCCTTTAATAATGGTTCATACTAAGCTTATGAATTTACCAAAGCATATCCCCCGGGATTGTCGTAACCAAGAGTGCAGCAAGGCCCGTTGTCGTGTACCAGTTCCCGTTCGAGTCTAGATCAAAGCTGTGTTTTCGGGTTTTACCCCTATGTACATCTGTGCCAGAGCCACCTCTACCTGCTCGTATCCAGACAAGGATGTATTTGTTTGGCAACCCCTTACTCAATACTCACCAAATTATCTGGAATATTTCCTATATTTAAACTTTTCTATAGGGTTCTTCCTAAAGTCTTAATATCCTAATTTCCAGAAATAACTAATCTATCCTTTGATACCAACTATAGCATCCCTCCTTTTTATAACATAAATGTTCATTTCATTACACAAAACTGAGGATCTTTAAGGTTTAGTGTTTTGGAAACAAGGAACATAAAACATGAAAACATAAAACATTATTGTTAAACACATGAAAGGCTTCTCCTCATGTTCATCCTAGGTTCATTACTGCATCTCAAACCTGGGGACATACATCAAAATAAAGGGAGAGCAAAAGGCCCAGTAAGGGAAACAAGAGAAACATTTTACATGTGAACTTGAGATACTCCAATAAGGACATGAAAAGAACTTTAAGGCATGAGATAGAAATCATGAGATACATAATAACATTTTTCATAACTTGAAGATGTGGCTACAAAATTTAATATTGACAATCATTTCGTTTCACCAAGGTCCATCCCCAATGTGTCATTAAAAATTACCATGGTTATTCACCAAGGTATCAGTCTAAAAAGTCATCTCTAGAGATTAAGTCTTTACCCAATGCATTGGAGCGCTATCTGGGCGCACCCTTGACATGTCTTTATTATCATGTGAGCCACATATATCATCATCAATCATTTCATAAACAACCCATATAGCATAAAACAAATGGGTTTCATTTCATAATCATAACATTTTATAAACTGCTTTAAAGACATGATCTTTATGTCACTTTAAACCCACGGAAAAGGGAAAGCGGGTTTCATGTATGTAAATCCCAGAATTTAAAATAGAAAATTTTTATATATATGTGAATACACCTATAGAAATAAGATCTTTGAGTATTCACTTAATAACGTAAAATAATTTTGAGATAAAGAGGGAGGCACTTTGAGACGAAAACTATGCAGCATAACGTCTATGATACATGGTTTTAGAAAAAGTTGGAAAGAGAGGGGACATGGGTCAAACATTCATAAATGACCCATAAAACAGTAGAGGGACATAATATAAGGGATTTAAGAACATGGCAATGAAATTTGAAAATATACCATATGAAATGAAGAACATGAAAGGAAGACAAAAATAAGATTTCTCTTATGAAAATTCGGCAGCCTAACAGCGTTACATAAACTTCAACCAAAAATGAATTGATGAGATCAAATAGGGACTCTAATCATATGAAAATAAAAGATAAGTATGATAGATATAGAGATCATAACACAACATAATAAAAAGAAACTTGCAAGACTTGACCTGGAATTAGAACTTTGAAAAGGGAGAAAGGTGCAAGGACCACTTAAAAATTCAGCAGCCTAACGACGCCACTTAAACTTCAAAATACTGAATTGAAGAGATAAAATGGGGTCTCTCATCATATGGTAATAAAAGATAAGTATGATAGATATATAGGTCATACCCCAACATAACAAAAAGTAACTTGAAAGAATTTACATGAAAGTAGAACTTCGAAACGAGAAGGGTGAAGAACCACTTAAAAATTCGGCAGCCTAACGGCGCCACTTAAAACTTCAAAATACTAAATTGAAGAGATAAAATGGGGTCTCTCATCATATAGTCATAAAAGATCAGTGTGATAGATATAGAGATCATACCCCATCATAACAAAAAGTAACTTGAAAGAATTGACATGAAAGTACAACTTCAAAACGAGAAGGGTGAAGAACCACTTAAAAATTCGGCAGCCTAACGGCGCCACTTAAAACTTCAAAATACTGAATTGAAGAGATCAAATGGGGTCTCTCATCATATGGTAATAAATTATCAGTGTGATAGATATATATATCATAACTCAACATAACAAAAAGGAACTTGAAATAATTGACATGAAAGTAGAACTTCAAAACGAGAAGGGTGAAGAACCACTTAAAAATTCGGCAGCCTAACGGCGCCACTTAAAACTTCAAAATACTGAATTGAAGAGATCAAATGGGTTATCTCATCATATGATAATAAAATATCTGTGTGATAGATATAGAGATCATACCCCAACATAACAAAAAGTAACTTGAAATAATTGACATGAAAGTAGAACTTCAAAACGAGAAGGGTGAAGAACCACATAAAAATTCGGCAGCCTAACGACGCCACTTAAAACTTCAAAATATTGAATTGAATAGATCAAATGGGTTCTCTCATCATATGATCATAAAATATCAGTATGATAAATTTAGAGATCATACCCCAACATAATAAAAAGGAACTTGAAATACTTTACATGAAAATAGATATTGAAAAATGAGAAGGGAGAAAGAATCTGTTAAACAATTTCGGCAGCCTAACGGTGCCACTTAAAACTTCATAAAACAAAATAATGAGAGTAATAGGGGATCTCTAATTATGTGAACATGAAAAGCGAAGTAAGAGGAGTATAAAAGAACACCCTTTAACATAAGAACATGGAGCATAAAATAAATTACATAAAAGAGATTTCTTGAAAAGAAAGAGAGAGATCGAATCCCTTATCATAAAACGTAACTCTTAAAACTCAACGGTTTGGAACTTGAGGGCTTGGGGGCACCTTGGGAGGACTCCTTGGGAGGTAAGGAGACCAGAACTTTGTTGGGGGAGAGTTGGGAGTGAAAAATAAAGGAGGAAAGGGTGGGTATTTATAGGGAAAGTGAGGGGACAAGGCATTAATGGCCAAGGGACACCTCACAAGTACTTTTCTCAAAACCATGTGCTCTCCCTTGGAATTTACCATGGAGTTAGGCTACATGGGCCCACCAAAACAATAATTCTTCACCCTTGGACGGCCAACCCTTAAAATATCTCATGACATCATCATGACACAATTATGATGTCATTAAACATACTGAAACCCTAAAACTGTATTTTTACTATTCACTAAAAATTCAACTTTCTCAGAAAGATCCCAAAATTTCACCTTAACCAAATATCAATGCTCTGATTTCAAAAATGAACTCCATTTTATAAAAATAATTTTCTAATTATTTTTAATTTAATTTTTAAATAAATACACTATTCACCGAAAATTCATTTTTTTTAGAAAAATCCCCAAAAATTACCATAACATAATATCGACGCTCTGAGTTCAAAAATGAAATCCATTTTATAAAAATAATTTTCTAAATAATTTTAATTAAATTTTTAATTAAAAAACACTATTCACCCGAAAAAACTAATACTTGAATAATAATTTATGAAACTGTAATTTACCCATTTTATTGAATCTCTTTACTTAATCTAGGTGTCTAAATTATATTAAAACTTTATTTGAGTGAAATTACTAATCCATTTGGTCACATTACTAATCCTAAACGTAAAATCACTATTCATAATTTACTATTCATCAAAAATAATGTTGGTCTTATTAGACTCTAAATTTCGTACTGAACATAATTTTAGAAGACCTTTTTTCGAAAATCATTACACATTTTTATTTATTTAAGGTTGACATAAATATTTTTAAAATATCCTTTTTCTAAAATTCATCAAAAATATGCATTATATATTTATCCGGACATTTGAAAATTCATAAACTTCATCATAAGAAGAAATCCCAATTTTTATTTAAAACAAAGGATTACACAAGGCACTTACGGTCTCCTTACATAGCCCCTTATCACACCAGCATAGGACCTAAGTGTAAGGTGTGCTATGGTGAGAGAATCTGAGGGAGGCTCTGCCAACATCGCACGAGTAGTAATTTCTATTAGTTTGAACTTCTCACAAAGGAGATTCCGTTCTAGTTTCACACGATGAAGTTCGGCTTGGGTTTGGTCCAGAGCAAAGCCCAGTGGTGCTACCTCCTTCCCAAGTTCTGTTAGATGGGCTTCGATCGGTCCAAGACTACTGGGTGAGGCCATCGAATCTTCTTTCTATATTAATTAACCAAGATTTCTTGTATTTAGAGACAATAGTCAAAATGTTTAGTTTCCAACGGTCATATTGACCAATGGTCAAATAACAGTCAAAACCCAACAGTCTCATTTTAATTATACACATTTTATCAAATGAAACATTTTTGTTGAGTATAAAAATAAAATAACACATAAAATTAGGAAACAATATTTATTCAAAATTTCGGGTCGTTACAATCTTCCCCCCTTAAGAAATTGCGTCCTCGCAATTTTTAAAATTGGGTTTTGAAATTTCATTGAAAGTACCACATCGAAAAAGGAGTCAGTAAAATTATTACTTTGAAAGAAAGAAAGGGAAGTAAAAAGGTCACCCGAGTTAACCCATACTAGGATCCCATGTAAGAAAACATGGAAATGGAAGAAAAAAACAAAGGGTCAAGTTCTGGGTGAGAGTGATAGAAAACATGATTAGGAGAAAGTTAGCCATAAGAAAATCCCAAACTTATGATGTGTGTAAACGGTCTTTGATTACCTAGTAGGAAACGTAAACCAACAATGTTTTTGTTTTACGTTCCATTTCATAATTTTGAGGAATTCATTTACTACATAGAACAGAAACATAAGAAAATAAACCTACCTTCATGTAGAGTTTCATCCTTTAATAAGTTTCTACCCAAAAATAATCTTTTCTCCAAACGATGATCATTCAAAAACACTTGGTCTCATCAAAACACAAGAATCATCTTCTAGAGAATCACATAATCCACAAAAGATTAACCATCTATTTCATCTATCTTTAAACATTATCCCAAAAACAGAAAGGGTAAGGCAAAACAACTCTTCAAAAAGAAATAATCCCATAGGAATGGAAACTACTTTTAAATCTTCAAAGTTCCATGGTACTACCCAGAGTAGACCATTCCGTAAATAACTTTCCTTAAAAATCCTCAAAATAAACCAAACTAAGATTGAAACCCAAATACAAGAAAGATTTGATAACATAGTCTTCCAAGGTAAACTTTATCATTCATCTCCAAACAACATCAACCACTCCTAACATCTTATAACAAAAGTAACTAACCTAAACATATTTACCCCAAGATAGGTTAATCATTTCCATAAGTAACCTAAATTACTATAAGTTCTCCTTAAATACATCGATTCTTCAAAATATAATTCAACCTTACTCCTCAATTAAAATACCGTAGTAATCTATTTACCTCGATCATATAGGGTTCCCAAAATAGTGAACATCTTCCAAAATAATAATCATCTTTTAATCCCCTAATCATCTCTGTCATATTAATACGGAAATCGTCACATTTTCTATCACATTGGTTGTTGGGACATGTTATTCCATTTCCCACCATTAACTAAGAAGAGAAAGTACAACTAGGGGCTTAAATACTTAATCAATAATCATGAAAAGGAACTTAAAGCATATTAGGATAACTTGTAGAAGAAAAGTATACCCTAACTTTTGATCCCCTAGGTTTCAAACTAGGTTATCCATGATCATATATTCTTATGCTAATCTTTATTTTATTTTATCTTTGTTCCTTTAATAATGGTTCATACTAAGATTATGAATTTACCAAAGCATATCCCCTAGGAGTGTCGTAACCAAGAGTGCAGCAAGGCCCGTTGTCGTGTACCAGTTCCCGTTCGAGTCTAGCTCAATGCGGTGTTTTCAGGTTTTACCCCTATGTACATCTGTGGTAGAGCCACCTCTACCTGCTCGTATCCAGACAGGGATGTATTTGTTTGGCAACCCCTTACTCAATACTCACCAAAATATCTGGAATATTTCCTATATTTAAACTTTTCTATAGGGTTCTTCCTAAAGTTTTCATATCCTAATTTCCACAAATAACTAAACCATCCTTTGATACCAACTATAGCATCCCGCCTTTTTATAACATAAAGTTTCATTTCATTAGACAAAACTGAGGATCTTTAAGGTTTAGTGTTTTGGAAACCAGGAACATAAAACATGAAAACATAAAACATTCTTGTTAAACACTTGAAAGGATTCTCCTCATATTCATCCTAGGTTCATTACTGCATCTCAAACCTGGGGACATACATCAAAATAAAGGGTGAGCAAAAGGCCCAGTAAGGTAAACAAGAGAAACATTTTACATGTGAACTTGAGATACTTCAATAAGGACATGAAAAGAACTTTAAGGCATGAGAAAGAAATCATGAGATACATAATAACATTTTTCATAACTTGAATATGTGGATACAAAATTTAATATTGACAATCATTTCGTTTCACCAAGGTCTATCCCCAAGGTGTCATTAAAAATTACCAAGGTTATTCACCAAGGTATCAGTCTAAAAAGTCATCTCTAGAGATTAAGTCTTTACCCAATGCATTGAAGCGCTATCTGGGCGCACCCTTGACATATCTTTATTATCATGTGAGCCACATATATCATCATCAATCATTTCATAAACAACCTATATAGCATAAAACAAATGGGTTTCATTTCATAATCATAACATTTTAAAAACTACTTTAAAGACATGATCTTTATGTCACTTTAAACCCACGGAAAAGGGAAAGCGGGTTTCATGTATGTAAATCCCAAAATTTAAAATAGAACATTTTGATATATATGTGAATACCCCTATAGAAATAAAATATTTGAGTATTCACTTAATAACGTAAAATAATTTTGAGATAAAGAGTGAGGCACTTTGAGATTAAAACTATGCAGCATAACGTCTATGATACATGGTTTTAGAAAAAGTTGGAAAGAGAGGGGACATGGGTCAAACATTCATAAATGACCCATAAAATCAGTGGTAGATGCTGATGGTTTCATCACCCCGAACCCAAAAAAGACTAGAAGACGTAAGGATTATTCACAAGTGGAAAGAACTATCACCACTAGGATGACTGAAGTTAATAAAATGGTTTTCCCCGGAAAAGAGCAAAGAGAATTAATTTGCGAGAAATCCAGCGTTGTTTTATATTACTTCTCATTTCAATTCACGGAAGAGGAAAAGCAAGGGTGGCTTGCTCATTTGAGAAATCAACAAGATCTGTTGAAACAAGAGAGACAAAAAGGGATTATCAATGAGGACCAATTCGAGAATGCCATGAAATTCATTTACTTTGAGAGATTGAAGTTGAAAGCACCACTTTCTCGATGTTTGTTTGTCGATATTCTATGTGGTCTTTGTTTCTGGTTTACTGGTCACAACTTCTTGCTGTTCTAGCTGATCTGTGTTCCTATAAAGCTGATTCTCTATCCTTGATGCGGTTGGATTTCTCTGATCAGACTTGCTGTTCTTGGATTTTGGTTTCTTTTTTTTCTGCTCTCTTGGAGTTTTGTCTCATGCTGTTTGGCTTTGCCAATGTTTCTGAGTTGATAGCTGGTCTAGTTTTGCATTTTGGTTTGGATATGCACACTCTACCTGGATTCTTTTGCTGCTTGCTGATGTTTGCTTCAAGGCTGGGATATTTTCTGGATTCTGTTGCAGATTGGTGATTTTTATTTTATGTTTGACAACTTTATAATGCTGCATTTTGGGTTGGAAAGTGCACTCTCTACCTGGGTTATCTTGTTGCTTGATGATGCTTGCTCCAAGGATGGGCTCTTGTCTGGTTTCTGCTGCAGATTGGTGTCTTCTGCAATTTGGTTTGGCTCGGCTGGTTTGCACCTGCTGTTGAAGGTTCTGCTCTGAAAATGTTGAACAGCTGGGTGATTTTGCTGGTTATGATGGGATGTTCACTTCATGAAGATGTTTGGATTGCCCTCTGCTCTTAATGTTTTGTGGTCTACTTATACCCGCCTGATTTTGAAGCCTGTTCCTTTGTCCCTGCCTGCTGTTGGTGTTTGGCTCTACATGTTGGGAGTTCCAGATATTTTGAGCACCTAGAGGCCCCCCCTTCACCAACTTAAAGCCTAGATGGCTCAGCATTTTCCTGGACTGCTTCGGCTACAGTCCCTCCTCATCTTGAAGTATGTGAGCCTACTCATTCTTTTTTTACCCTATGTTGTGGCTGCTTCTAAATGGTTGATGGTGTAACTTCATTACACCTCGAGATTACATTGTAAACTCTTTATTTAATAAATTCTCTTGGATTGGTCTTAAAAAAAAAGGGTATCTCATCATATGAACATAAAATATCAGTATGATAGATATAGAGATCATACCCCAACATAATAAAAAGGAACTTGCAAGACTTGACATGGAATTAGAACTTTGAAAAGGGAGAAAGGTGCAAGGACCACTTAAAAATTCAGCAGCCTAACGACGCCACTTAAACTTCAAAATACTGAATTGAAGAGATCAAATGGGGTCTCTCATCATATGGTCATAAAAGATCAGTATGTTAGATATTGAGGTCATAACCCAACATATCAAAAAGTAACTTGAAAGAATTGACATGAAAGTAGAACTTCGAAACGAGAAGGGTGAAGAACCACTTAAAAATTCGGCAGCCTAACGACGCCACTTAAAACTTCAAAATACTGAATTGAATAGATAAAATGGGGTCTCTCATAATATGGTCATAACACATCAGTGTGACATATATAGAGATCATACCCCAACATAACAAAAAGGAACTTGAAAGAATTGGCATGAATGTAGAACTTCAAAACGAGAAGGGTGAAGAACCACTTAAAAATTCGGCAGCCTAACGGCGCCACTTAAAACTTCAAAATAATGAATTGAAGAGATCAAATGGGGTCTCTCATAATATGGTCATAAAAGATCAGTGTGATAGATATAGAGATCATACCCCAACATAACAAAAAAGAAATTGAAATAATTGACATGAAAGTAGAACTTCAAAACGAGAAGGGTGAAGAACCACTTAAAAATTCGGCAGCCTAACGGCGCCACTTAAAACATCAAAATACTGAATTGAAAAGATCAAATGGGGTCTCTCATAATATGATAATAAAAGATCAATGTGATAGATATAGAGATCATACCCCAACATAACAAAAAGGAACTTGAAAGAATTGACATGAAAGTAGAACTTCAAAACGAGAAGGGTGAAGAACCACTTAAAAATTCGGCAGCCTAACGGCGCCACTTAAAAATTAAAAATACTGAATTGAATAGATCAAATGGGGTATCTCATCATATGATCATAAAAAATCAGTATGATAAATTCAGATATCATACCCCAACATAATAAAAAGGAACTTGAAATACTTTACATGAAAATAGATCTTGAAAATGAGAAGGGAGAAAGAATCCGTTAAAAAATTTCGGCAGCCTAACGGCGCCACTTAAAACTTCATAAAACGAAATAATGAGAGTAAGAGGGGATCTCTCATTATGTGAACATGAAAAGGGAAGTAAGAGGAGTATAAAAGAACACCCTTTAACATAAGAACATGGAGCATAAAATAAATTACATAAAAGAGATTTCTTGAAAAGAAAGAGAGAGATCAGATCCCTTACCTTAAAACATAACTCTTAAAACTCAAAGGATTGGACCTTGAGGGCTTGGGGGCACTTTGGGAGGACTCCGTGGGAGGTAAGGAGACCAGAACTTTGTTGGGGGAGAGTTGGGAGTGAAAAATAAAGGAGGAAGGGTGGGTATTTATAGGGAAAGTGAGGGGACAAGGCATTAATGGCCAAGGGACACCTCACAAGTGCTTTTCTCAAAACCATGTGCTCTCCCTTGGAATTTACCATGGAGTTAGGCCACATGGCCCCCCAAAAACAATAATTCATCATCCTTGGCCGGAAAACCCTTAAAATATCTAATGACATCATCATGACACAGTTATGATGTCATTAAACATATCGAAACCCTAAAACTGTATTTTTACTATTCACTGAAAATTCAACTTTCTCAGAAAGATCCCAAAATTTCACCTTAACCAAATATCAATGCTCTGAATTTAAAAAAGAACTCCATTTTATAAAAATAATTTTCTAATAATTTTTAATTTAATTTTTAAATAAATACACTATTCACCGAAAATTCATTTTTTTCAGAAAAATCCCAAAAAATTACCATAACATAATATCAACGATCTGAGTTCAAAAATGAAATCCATTTTATAAAAATAATTTTCTAAATAATTTTAATTAAATTTTTAATTAAAAAACACTATTCACCTGAAAAAACTAATACTTGAATAATAATTTATGAAACTGTTATTTACCCATTTTATTGAATCTCATTACTTAATCTAGGTGTCTAAATTATATTAAAACTTTCTTTTAGTGAAATTACTAATCCATTTGGTCACATTGCTAATCCTAAGCGTAAAATCACTATTCATAATTTACTATTCATCAAAAATAAAGTTGGTCTTATTAGGCTCTAAATTTCGTACTGAACATAATTGTAGAAGACCATTTTTCGAAAATCATTACACATTTTTATTTATTTAAGGTTTACAAAAATATTTTTAAAATATCCTTTTTTTAAAATTCATCAAAAATATGCATACTATATTTATCCGGACATTTGAAAATTAATAAACTTCATCATAAGAAGAAATCCTAATTTTTATTTAAAACAAAGGATTACACAAGGCAGTTACAGTCTCCTTACATAGCCCCTTATCACACCAGCATAGGACCTAAGTGTAAGGTGTGCTATGGTGAGAGAATCCGAGGAGGCTCGGCCAACATCGCACGAGTAGTAATTTCTATTAGTTTGAACTTCTCGCAAAGACGGGGACTAGCATAGATGAAGGTTGTGGGTGGGGGGGGGGTGTGGTTGTTTGTTGTGGGGGATTGTGTGGGGGTCGTTTGGGGCTTGGGTTTGGTCCAGAGCAAAGCCCAGTGGTGCTACCTCCTTCCAAGTTCTGTTAGATGGGCTTCGATCGGTCCAAGACTACTGGGTGAGGCCATCAAATCTTATTTCTATATTAATTAACCAAGATTGCTTGTATTTAGAGACAATAGTCAAAATGTTTAGTTTCCAACAGTCATATTGACCAATGGTCAAATAACAGTCAAAACCCAACAGTCTCATTTTAATTATACACATGTTATCAAATGAAACATTTTTGTTGAGTATAAAAATAAAATAACACATAAAATTAGGAAACAAGATTTATTCAAAAGTTCGGGTCCGTTACATACACCCCCAAATCCCATCCGTGAAGCTACCCTAGACCCTAGACCCCCCCGATCCTCACCCTAACCCTAGCCCCAACCCTAAAACTACACCCCAGTCTCATCCCACCCCCTCTTCCTAACTAACCCCCATCCATTCCCAAACCATCCCCTTCCTTTGACCTAAAACTACAACCTTTCTTTATCCTTAAACCTACCCCTGGGCCTAACCCTAAACCTACCCCTATTCAATTAATACTTATACCTCAGCCCTTGCCCTAAAACACCCGAACCTAGTCCTAAACCTTCCCCTAATCCCCAACCCTAACCCCCCCATCCAAGCCCTAAACATATGTGAGCACAAGCTTAATCCTAAACCTACACTTGGTCCCATAAGTAAACCAAAAACCCTCAAATATTTCCCCTAACCTACCCTGACCCATCCCCTATCCCTACCTGATAACTAATTCCCAAAAAATCCCCTGACCACAACCCTAAACCTACCCCCTAACCACAAGCCATAGCCCCATCTCTAAACCTACCACAACCAATATCCCTCTCCCCAACCCTAAACATACCCATCCCAAATCTAGAAGCTATCGCTAAACCAACCCCCATGCCATTATCCATAATTATCTAAACATACCCATCCTTAAAACTAACCCCTACCCTACCTCTACCACTATAAAACCTACCCCCGAACCCCATCCCTAAATCTACCCCAACCCTAGCCTTAAACCTACCACAACCCTTGCCCAAACCCCTCAGAAGTAGACCTAAACATACCTTCCATACATCCTTATCTCTTTCCTTAATCCATATTCAACCAAACCAAGCCCAACAACCCAGACCTACCCCTAACCGTACAACTAAATTTACTCCTCCCCCAGGATTGTCCCCAGCCCTAACACCCTGAATCTTTTTCTAACCCATACCCCACCCTCGACACTCCCCTTAACCCCTTGGTAATATCCCTATCTTTAACCCCTCATCCTTATCTCTATCCCTAACATCCTAAACCTACCCCATCCCTAGGCAAATATGTACCCCAACCCTCGACTGACCCCATCCCTAGCCCTAAACCGACCCTATCCTTAGACCTACCCCATGACTTTACTCCTAAAGCTACCCTACCCTTGGCCCTTACCCAAGCCCTAACCTCGAGCTTTAGTCCAAACCCACCTTCTCCTAGACCTATCCCCCCCATCCAGAGTCCTATACCTAACCCCATTGACCTACCCCACCCCTACTCCATCCCTAAACCCACACCAACACCACTACTTAACCTACCCCAACCTTTTCCCTACCCACATCCCTAGCCCTACCCCACCTTCCATCTTTAACCTACCCCAAGACCCAAGTCCTAACACCCCCAATATTATACCTTAGCCTACCCACCGTTCCTTAGTTTTAAACCTACCATTGACCCTAGAAAGATCCCCAAGACCTATATCTAACCCCCCCCCCCACGACTCTATCCTGACACCTTTACCATAGCCATGACTAGCCCCTACCCATATTAGACCAAAACTTACCCATGTCCTTATCCCTAAAAATACAACTACCCAAACCCTAATCCGCCTATCACTAGGCCAATACCCCCAACCCCACTGTATCCCTTACAATCCACCCCCACCCCCACCCCACCCCACCCATACCAATACCTAACCCTCTCAGATATATAATGTACCCCCGACCCAAGCCCTAACACCCCTCCCCAGATGTATCCTTAAACCTAATATCGAACCAATCCCTAACCCCTCCCCCATTCAACCCTATCCCTAAACCATGCGACCATAGATCCTACTACCCCAAATAGATCCCTATCCCCCAATGACACTAGGACCAAATCATTCCCTACCCACCCTATCCCTAACAATACCACCATCCATAAATCTAAACCTACCCCAACCTTAGGAAATAACTAAAAACTATCCATATCTCTAATAACCGGCCCTATCCCCACACCACACCCTATCCCTAAACCCTCATGATACTAGAACCTACCCCTACCTAATCCATAGCCCCAACCTTACTCCTAAACCAACCCCAACC
Source organism: Viscum album (assembly GCA_963277665.1). Taxonomy (NCBI): domain Eukaryota; kingdom Viridiplantae; phylum Streptophyta; class Magnoliopsida; order Santalales; family Viscaceae; genus Viscum; species Viscum album. The sequence goes on along the minus strand of OY728167.1, from coordinate 682,773,700 downwards.
CTAGTACTGACAACCCAACTAGCGTTAACCCCACCCACTGGGCCCTATAGACTTCCCCTAGACCCAAGCCCTAATGCCCATCCAATGAACCAAACCAATCCCTATCCCTAACCCCCTCTCCCTATCTCAATACCACCCTTAAACATAAAATCTACCCCACCTCGACCCGAGACCTACCCCACTATCCATAGAAATAATCCTACCACCTAACATGATCCCTAAACCAACCCTCGACCCTTGATCTAACCCCCAACCCCATCCATACAACACTTCCATCCCAAACCCTATACATTCCCATACCAATACCTAAACCCCTAATCCCTATAAACAACCCCAAATTCGATTTACTAACCCCTATCCCATGACCTAAATGACATGGATGTAGAACTTACACCCCCCCCGACCCGAGCCCTAACCCCCAACCTTAACCATAATCATATCCCCATCCATAGAACTAAACCAACCCCAAAACTTTATTTAAAACCCCTGGCCTAAGAACCTTCTACATGAACCAATACCTACCGCCAAGAATAACCATAAACCCACCATCCTTTGAACCTAACCCTTGACCCAAGCCCTAACCCCCGACCATAGACCTAAACCTAACCTTAAGCATTAGAAATAAACTTACCCGACCATTGAGCTAAACCACCCCCATCAGTAGCCTTATCCCCCCATCCATAGCCCTAAACCCACCCCTATATCCTTAAGAAGTCCCCATAAATGACCCTATCCCTTTACCCACATCCCTAGAACCTAGTCCATTAATTGAGACCTATAAAACTCATCCATATCCCAAAAATTAACTAATTCCCTAGCCCTAACCCCCCAACCAACCCTTTTTGTAAAAAAACCCAACAATAAACCTACCTTTAAAATAACCCCTAACCCCATTTCCTGGACTTATAACTAAACCAAACACCATCCTTAGAACTAAACTAAACCCCTATCATAAAACTGCCCCAACATTAGACCTACACACCCCATCCCACCCCTAATGATCCCCCAACCCTAGCCCTAAATCCATACAACCCTATAACATACACCACCAACACGAGACATACCCTCCCTAGTATTAGCTTTAAACCAATCCCCAAACCTATATCGAACCATCCATTTGATCATAGACTTAAACTCCCCCAACAATATAACATACCCCCGGACCCAAGCAGTAAACCCCCCATCCCTAGAGCCTAACCCTAACCGAGCCCAACCCCCCCCCCCCCCCCCCCAACATTTTCTATACCTATACCCCCAAACCTATAACCTACCCCCCCCCCCCCCCCCCCCGACCTGAACCCAACCCCCATTCCAAAAAAATAACCGCAACAAATCCAATACAAACACATCCCTAGCCACCCGATCACTAAACCTAAATCCCCCAACCCTCAAACCGACCCTAGACCTGATCCATAACCCTTTTACTTATCTTTAAACCTACCCTAAAACCCCCATCCAACCCCAGCCCTAAACCCCCTAACCATAGAAACTACCCTTGACCTAATCCATTACCACACTCTTCCCTAGAACCTAGCCCCACATTTCCCCAAACACCTCCGTCCCTCAAATCCAAGGGTTTAGGGTTGAGGGTTTCTTGGGGATGTGGGTATAGTGTTTTTTGTGGTGATGTTTTATTGTTTTTAGAGAGACTGGTTTAATGCTTTTTGTGTTAAGGGTTTGGGGTTTTTGTAGATGTGGGTTTAGGAATATTTGGGGATGATGGATTAGGTTTATTATGGATATGTGATTAGGGTGTTCTAGGTCCGATGATTTAGGTATTTTTTGGGATTTTTGGGATTAGTATTATTTCTGGTTGTGGGTTTATGGTTTTCTAGGTACAAGGGTTAATGGTGATTTTGGGATATTGGTTTAGGGTTTTTTGGGGCTAAGGGTTTCGGAATTTCTGGGGCTAAGTGTTTAGTTTTTTTGGGGATGAGGGTTAAAAGTTTTTTGGGGTTGAGGGGTTGCGGGTTTTTCGGGTTTATTTTTTTTAGGGCTGAGGGTTTTTGTTTTTTCTTGGATGAGGGTTTAGTTTTATTATAGTTCATCGTTTTGGTTTTTTTGGGATTGTGTTTTAGGGTGTTTTGGTCTATGGTTTTATGGTTTTTGGACTGAATGTATATGGTTTTTTAGGGATGAGGGTATCAATTTCTATGTTGATGAGGGTTTAGGATTTTTTTTGGGATGTGGTGTTATAGTTTCTTATGTCTTAGGTTTTAAGTATTTTTGGGGATGAGGGTTTATGATTTTTTGGGGATAATGGATTATGGGTTTTTTGTGCTGATGGTTTATGGTTTTTTTGGGACTAAGGGTTTAGGGTTTCTAGGGCCGAGGGATTATGTTATTTTGGGGATGAGGGACTAGGGTTTTTGGTTTTGAGGGTTTTTCGGTTTTTGGGGCTATGTGTTTAGGGTTATAGGGAAGTGGATTTAGGGATTATTGGTTCTGAGGATTTAGTATTTTTTTTAGGGAAGAGAGTTTAGGGATTTTTAGGGATGGGGGTTTAGGTTTTTTTGGGGCTGAGTGTTTAGGGTTTTTGGGGCTGTGGGTTTATTTATTTTTGGGGTTGAGTGTTTCAGGTTTTTTTGGAGATTATGGATTCTGTTTTTTTTTGCTGATGGTTTTATGTTTTTTTAGGTCTCAGGTATTAGGGTTTTTTTTGGGATGATGGTATAGGGATTTTTTCAGGCTGTGCGTTTATTGATTTTTGGGGAAAAGGGTTTAGGTTTATTTGGGACTGATGGATTAATGTTTTTCAGGGGTAAATGTTTAGGTTTTTCTTTGGGGATGGAGGATCAGGTTTTTTTGTGATAAAGGTTCAGAGTTTTTGGGTGCTAATGGTTTACAGTTTTTAATGGTTGAGGGTATAGGGTTTTATTGGTATGATGGATTAAGGGTTTCTAAGGATGTGGATTTTTGGGTTTTAGGGTTTTAGGGTTTAATATTTCTTTGTGGGATTGAAGTTTAGGGTTTTCTGGTGTTTAGGGTATTGGGTTTGTTGGGATAAGGGTTAGGGTTTTTAAGGGGGTGGGTTTAGGTGTTTTTGTGGATGGGGGTTTAGGTGTTTTGGGGACTAATGTGTTCAAGTTTTTTTGTGTATATGGATTTGGGGTTTTTTGGGTTGTGGGTAAAGTTGTTTTTGGTGATGAGGTTTTAAGGGTTTTTGACGAAAAGGGATTAGGTTTTTTTGGTGGGGGTTTTGTGTTTTTTGGGGAGGAGAGTTTAGGGTATTATAGGACGAGGTTTTTGGGATTTTTTGCATGAGGTTTAAGATTTTTTAGGGATTAGGTTTTTTCTATTTTTGGGGATTGGGGTTTAAGTTTTTTTGGGGGATGAGGGTTTAATGATTTTTTGGGATGATGGTTTATGGATTTTTAGGTCTTGGGGTTAAGGGTTTTTATAACTGAGGGTTTAGAGGTGTTTGGGGATAGGTGTTTAATGTTTTTGGGGATGATGGATTAGGGTTTTATTCTGAATGGGATTTAGGTGTTTTTAGGGTCGAGGGCTGAGGGATTTTTGAGGATGAGGGTTTAGGGTTTTTTGGCATGCAGGTATAGGGATTTTTTGGGCCAATGATTGAAGGGTTTTGGGTTTAAGTGTTTATATTTTTTTGGAGCTATATGTTTAGGGACTTTTGGGGATAAGGTGTTTTTGGGTTTTTGGGGTTGAGGGATTATGGGTTTTTTGGGATGAGTATTTTTTTAGGATGATTATTGATGGTTTTTTAGAGCTGATAGTTTATGTGTTTTTATGGATGGGGGTTTAGGGGGTTTTTATGAGGGTTTAATGTTTTTTGGGGCTTATGGTTTAGGTCTATTTGGGATGAGGGTTTACAATTTTTTCTGAGATGAGGGTTTAGGGGTTTGAGGGTTGAGGGTTTAGTATTTTTTTTGGGGATAAGGGTTTAAGGTTATATAGGGTTTTCAGTTTTGGGTTTTTGGGGGATGAGGGTTTATTTTTTGTGGGGTTTGGGGTTTGGGAATTTTTTCGATGAGGTTTTAGGGTTTTTTAGGGAAAATGGTTTAGGGGTTTTTGGGGCTGAGGGTTCAAAATTTTGTTGGGATGGGGGTTTAGGATTTTTTTGGGGGATTAAGGTTTATGGTTTTTTAGGGATAAGGATTTAGGGGTTTTGGGGATGAGGGTTTAGGGTTTTTTTGGGATGTTGGTTAAGGGGTTTTGGGGGATGAGTGTTTATTATTTTTGAGGTAGTGAGTATAGGGTTGTTTTTGGGATGTGTTTTTAGTGTCTTTTATGGATTAAATTTTTTATTTTTGGGGTAAGAGGGTTGAAGATTTTTTTCTGTTGAGGGTTTAGTGTATTTTGGGTGAGGGTTTAGGGTTTTTTTGGGATGTGGGGTTAGGGTTTTTAAGGGATGAGGGTTTTGGGTTTTTTGGGATGTGAAGGTTTTAGATTTTCTTGGGTTTTGGATTTAGGGGTTTTTTAGGTTTATGGTATAGGGTATTTCATGTATGAGTGTTTTTAGGTTTTGGGGGCAAATGGTTCTGTGTTTTTTGAGGCTAAGGGCTTAGGGTTTTTCTAGGCGGAAGATCTAGTTCTTTTTTCAGAATAGGGTTTAATGTTTTTGGGGGATGAGGGATTAAGGTTTTTTGGGCATGTGAGTTTTGGTTTTTCGGGATGAGAGTTTAGGGGTTCTGGGGGGATGGGGGTTTTGGGTTTTTTTGTGAAGAGGGTTTAGAATTGTTTGAGGCTATGTGATTAGGATTTCTTGGTGTTGTTGTTTCAAGTTTTTTTGGGTTGGGGGTTTATGATTTTTTTGGGGATTATGCTATAAGGTATTTGAGGATTTTGGTTTAGGTTTTTTTGGGTTTTGGATTTAATGTTTTATGGGTGTTAGGGTTTAGGGTCTTTGGTATGAGGGGTTAGGTTTTTTAAGGACGAGGGTTATGGGTTTTTTTAAGCTCAAGGTTTTTGGAGTTTTTATGAGAATTATTGTTTTTTGGTGATAATTTTTTAGAGTTTTTCTTTTCAGATTAAGGTTTTATGATTTTTGGGGGTTGAGGGTTTAATGTTATTTGGGGTAGAGAATTTGGAGTCTTTGGGGCTCGGTGTTTTGGGTTTTTTAGGGATGAGGTTTGCAGGGTTTTTGGGATATGGTTTTAGGATTTTTTAAGAATTATGGTATTGGTTTTTTTTGTATGAGGGTTTAGTGGTTTGGGGGATGAGGTTTGAGGTGGTTTTAGGGTTTAGGGTTTAGGGGGTTTTGGATGTGAGGGTTTCAATTTTTTTGAGGCTGAGTGTTAATGTTTTTTTCTAGGATGAGGGTTTAGGGTCTTTTGGGGAAGAGGGAATATTGTTTTTTTGGGTGATCTTTTAGAATCATTAGGGATGAGGGTTTAGGGTTTTTTAGGGCCAAGTAATTAGAGTTTTATGGAGGTTTATTTATGTTTTTTTGTGTATGAGGGTTTAGGGTGATTGGGGATGAGGGAAAATGGTTTATTAGGGCTTCTAGTTTAGGGTTTTTTTGGGGATGAGGGTTTTAGGTTTTGGGGGTTTATGGTTTAGAGTTTTTTGGGGATGAGGGTTTAGAGTATATTATTTCTTAGAGTTTTGGATTTTATAGTCTTTGGGTTTTAGGGTTTATGTTTTTAGAGGATGATGGTTTAGGGTTTTTGGGGATGAGGTTTTAGGGTTTTTTGGAGTCTTCAGTTTAGGTTTTTGGGGATGAGGGCTTAAGGGTTTTCAAGATGAGGGTGTAGGGTTTTTTGGGGCTAATGGGTTAGTCTTTTTTGGGGATGGAGGCCTAATATATTTTGGTTTGGAGGGTTTAGGATTTTTTGGGAAGAGTATATTTTGTTTTTTTGGGGATGAAGGATTGGGTTTTTAGGGTTGAGGGTTTATGAATTTTTTTGGGTTGAGGTTTAATGGTTTTTTGGGGCTGTGGTTTTATGGATTTTTTTGGATGAATGTTTAGGATTCTTTTTGGGATGATGATTTAGGTTTTTTGGGGATGAGGGTTTAAAGTTATTTGGGACTAATAGTTTTGGTTTTTTAGGGATGGTTGTTTATGGATTTTTTGGGGATGAGAGAATATTGTTACTAGAGCCAAGGGTTTATGTTTTTTAGGGCTAAGGGTTTAGTGTTTTTAGGCTTGAGGGTTTTTTGTTTTTTGGGGAGAGTTGGTTTACGTTTTTTTGGGTCTATGGGTTTAGTGGTTTTCGGGTCTAAGTGTTTTGGATTTTTGGGGTTAAGATAAAATGTTTATTTTTATTTTGAGGGTTTAGTGTTTTTTGGGGATAAGTTATTAAGGTTTTTTGGGGATAATGGATTATTATTTTTGGGCCATATGGTTAGGGGTTTTAGGGATTAGGGATTGGGGTTTTTTGGGTTTAACGGTTTATGGTTTTTTAGGCTCAAGGTTTAGGGTTTTTTGGTTCCTAGGGTATAGGTTTTTTTTAATTGATGGTTGCTGGTTTTTTGGGGATAAGGGATCAAGTTTTTTTTGAGACAAGGTTTAAGGGTTTTTTATGGATAAGGTTTTAGGGTTTGGGGGGATGCGTTTTAGGGTTTTTTTGAGGTTGATATCATATGGGTTTTGTGGGATGTGGTTTTTTAGGTTTTGGGGGAAGAGGGTTTATAACTTTTGGGGGGATAAGGGTCTAGGGAATTTTCAGGTCGAAGGTCAAGGATTTTTGGGTCTGAGTGTTGAGGGGTTTTTGGGGATTAGTGTATTGGTATTTTTGGGACTGAGGGTATAGAGGTTTTTTGGGCAAAGGGTTCATGGTTTTTTGTGGTTGAAGGATTATGGGTTTTGGGGATGAGGGTTTAATGGTTCTGGGGATGAGGGTTTAAGGACGTTGGGGAACATGTTTTATTGTTTTTTTGGGAAAGGGTTTAGTTTTTTGGGCACTGAGGGTTTAGGGTTTATTAGGGTATGGGTTTTAGGGTTTTTATGGTTGATTGTTTATGTTTTTGTTGGTTGATGGTATTGGGTTTTTTGGGGTTGAGGGTATGGGGTTTTTGGGGATGAGGGTATAATTTTCTTTGGGGATTAGGGATTAGGGTTTTATAGGGCTTACAGTTTCTTGGTAATAAAGGTTTATGGGTATTTTTGGTTGATTATTTAGGGTTTTTTAGGGATGAGGGATTAGGGTTTTTTGGTGATGAGGGTTTAGGGTTTTTTTGGATTGAGGGTATATGGGTTTTTAGGGATAAGGGTTTAGAATTTTTTTCTGATTGGGGTTTTGGGTTATTGGTTTAGGTTTTTTTTGGGGTTGAGAGTTTATGTTTTTTATGGGATAATGATTTAGCGATTTTGGGGATGAGGGTTTAGGGTTTTTTGGGTTTGAGGCTTTATGGTTTTTTAGATATTAGGGATTAGAGTATTTTGGGGTTGAGGGTTTGGAGTTTTTCAGGGGAAGAGGGTTTAGGATTTTTTGGGTGTGAGTGTGTATGGTAGGTCTAGGATGATGGATTTGGGTTTTGGGGGTTCAAGGGTTTGGGATTTTTTTGGGGATTATGGGTAAGGGTTTTTTGGGTGAGGGTTTAGGGTATTTTGGGGCGTAGGTTTTAGGTTTTTTGGGGGCTGAGGGTTAGGGTATTTGGGGGATGATGTTTTAGGTTTTTTGGGGGATGGGGGTTGATATTTTTTTAGGGCTGAGGGTTTATGGTTATATGTGTATGGGGGTTTAGGGGTTTGGTGTTTTTTTGGGTTGAGGGTTTAGGATTTTATAGGGAAGTGGGTTTAGTGGTTTTTGGGCTGTGGATTTAGGTTTTCTTTATGGCTGAGTGTTTAGTATTTTGGGGAATGGTTTTTAGGGTTTTTTGAGGATAAGGTATTAGGGTGTTTTGGGGATGAGGTTTTAGTGTTTTGTGTGGATTGGGGTTTAGTATTTTTAGGTTTAGGGGTTTAGGGTTTTTTGGGGTGAGGGTTTAGGGTGTTTTTGGGATGAGGGTTCATTGTTTTCTAGGATAAGGGATGAGGGGTTTGGGGGGATAAGGGAATAGAATATTTTTTAGGGATGAGGGTATAGGGTTTTTTTTGGGTTGAGTGTTTAGATTTTTTTTGGTGAGAGTTTAGGGATTTTTGTGGCTGAGTTATTAGTGTTTTTTGGTACTGAGGGTTTATTGTTTTTTTGGGATGAGGGTTTAGTGTTTTTTTGGGATGAGGGATTAGTGATTTTTGTTGATGAGGGTTTAAGGTTTTTTGTGGATGAGAGTTTAGTTTTATAGGGCTTACGGTGATATTAATTATATTCAACCTAAGGAGAATACTTTTGGTGTTGACAAAAATTTATCCCAATTAGAAATTGAATTGAACAATTTACACTTTTTCGAATCCAAAACCATGATGGGCCACAAAAAAAACTTATTTGGGTTCCAAATTTTTATATCCACGTGGAAAATCAATAATATTCATACAATCACAGTAAAGAATAGAGTGAACATTGCAAAAAACATCTTTATAAATAAATCTCACTACTTTAGTTAGTGAGGTCATTAATTAACATGCGTAGGTTGGTTGTGATTTAAATGTGACCTTTGAGTTACCCATGGAATTTTAATTTTATTTGGGATATTTATATCAATTTATATTTTCTTTATAATTTATTTTCACTCCTTTATAGTGGTTTCACTTACGTACAATGATTTTTGAAGCTTCTTGTGAAACTTTCATTCTTTTCCTCTTCCCTTTTCCTAGAATTGGTGGTGTATCTCCATTAATAATGACATAGTGATTATGATTGTAGAAACCTTGGTGGGTGGTGTTTTCTATAATCCTTGGTGATTTGGATAAATCTATTTATTCCATATTCACTTACTTCTTTTGTGCTTCCAATGATGCATGAGTTTGGTATCAGATCTGTGCGTCCTACGAGTAAGTTCTTCCACATTCATTTTATTAATCTCCAGTAAAAAAATTCTCCATCATTCCTCCCAAAAGTGGATATTATATTCCTCATTATCCATGGGAAATATAAAATTAATAACTACAAAAAATATTACTCAAATTAGTGAGAAAAATTTTCAACTACAGAGATTGTGATGAAAGGATTCCCCTCCCCTTCAGTATTATCCCTGGAATATATCTCCAAATAATAGGATTAATATGACAACATTTTATTTTCTTCATAAAAATGGTGATGATTTCATCGATTCAATGCTTTGTAGGTTAATAATAAGGGGAAATGAAATTATTAAAATGGGATTGATGATTGAAATTCACTATTTTGATTAGAGTATGAATTTAGATGAATTTTTTTGATTGGTTATAAGAAAAAATGATTCTTGGGATTTAATATTTATTCTAACGAGAAGAAGTACAAGGAAGGAATTATAAACATTAATGATTATGTATCAATTTGGTTGGAAAATTTAATGAAATAGTTGGAACGTAATATGAATGAAAAATAAACTCAAGGGAGAAGATAAAATAATTTTTAGAAGCTGATTTCTTCTCGATAATTATAATCAAGAGTTATAATTCTAATGTCATAACTTGTGGAAAGAAGATAGAACTATTGAAGATTACATTAGAGAGATTGGTCATTTGTTAATTCCATGTGATCTTTTTGAAAATAAGTAGAAAAAGATTTTAATGTTTTAAGGTGGATTAAATGAATAAATTTCACATTCAATGTAGTTTCAACCATTCCGTTCAATTGATGATGTTTGTAAGATGGAAATCAATGTGGAAATTCAAAAGAGGGACTCAAAGTCATGAACAATCATGAAATAAAATAGAGTTACATCATTTTATAATTTCATTTAACATAATAAATATGGTGTTGGTGATATGGAATTTAGATGGAACAAAATATTGGACAAAGGGAATGAGAAGGATGTGGAATAACAAAAAGGAAATTACAACTCCTTTGAACATGGGAATAAAAAGTTATTTAAATTTCATAGGTATGGTAATTTTCAATCCAATTACCCTAACAATAAAATTATTAATAAAAATGAGATCGAGTAGATATAAAATAAAATAAAAGGTGCTGAACATGATGGTGATTAATATGGAAATGATGATATCATTTAGAGTAGTAATTTTATTTTTAAGGTAATTGGATTGATGATTACAATACACATGACATTTGAAGAAGTTTTTATTCCCACAATCAAAGGAGTTGGATTTTTTATTATTATTTCGTAGCCTTTTCTTTCCCCTTATCCATCATTTGGTTCCTTCAAATTTCCATATCACCAAAAACAAATTAATTATATGGAATGAAATTATTAAATTATGTGACTATATGGGTAACATGATTATGATATGGTGATTTTTCCAAGATCTAATGTTCCCACAAGAAGATTAATGAGAAAAAATGTTCCAAAATCAGTTCAAAATAAATTAGTGAGTATGAATTGTTATTATTAATAGTGGTATTTGTACAAATGTTTATTCAAAAATAGCGTAGTAGATAATTATGTTTCCAACTTATAATCATAAATGGACATAAAACTGCAATGTTTGAACAACAAGAGAACACTTAATGGAAAAAAAGCTTCTGATTTCATTTTCCAATAATATAAACTATGTTGACGGGCTTCTATGTTTATTTATTAATCTGGATTATTGTAAATAAATTTTTTAAAGGCCTTGTATGCATAATAGGGAACATTAATATGATTAGAGGAAGAACACATAATCTATCTTATGTGTGAAAAATAATATTACACATTATCATATGAAGCCATAATAGATACTTCAAGAAGAATCTTTCTTAGAGGAGCCCAAATGTTTCATCTTTATCAATAAATACCAAGTGGGAAAAAATACATAAAAAAAATCCTATTTTTAATTTAATAACGAAGGAAAAGATATTCCATGAAGATAAGATTCATCACCATCCGTTGTCTCATTATTTTATGGAGGGATCTAATAATGTTCTTCCTAATGATCTTATAGGTGGATTACCACCCTTTATAGGCATTGAACACCAGTTTAATATTTTAGCAGGTCCACTATTTCCTAATAATCTAGTGTATCCATGTAATACAATTATATTTATGGAATTTCACAATAATGTATGTAAAATGATTGATCTACGCTTTATACGGTTAAGTATGATCCAATGTTCTGCTCTAGAATTACTGGTGTCGAATAAAGATGGCATGTATCACATGTGTATTGATAGAAGATCTATTAATAATATTACCATAAAATACATCCTTCCCATTACAGTTATTATTTATAGGATTGATGAAAAACAAGGTTCATAAAACATTTCGAGGTATGATCATCGGAGTGGACACAACCAGATTTGAATGAAGTCGATGAGTGGAAAATAGAATTCAAAACCAAAGTTGGAGTGTTTGAGTGGTAGGTCATTCCATTCAACCTCTAGAAATATCCTATAACATTTATGTCACTCATTTATTATGTTTTATAACATATTATTATTTAATTTGGTGTTCATTATATGGATGATATTTTGATTTACAATAGGTATGTAGAGATCCATGTAGATCATCTTCGGTTGGTATATGGCATTTTTCATGAAAAAAATCTATATTGAAAGTAGAAAAAGTGAGCTATTTTGAAAGTAATAAGTGTTTTTTGGATTTTTGGTATTCAATGAAGGCATCATGGTGGCTCAATAAAAGGTGTATGAAATAAATTTCTGAACACCCCCAGAATCCATCACATAAATAAGGAGTTGTCATGGATTGTAATCTTTTTACATCGCTTTTTTTCCAATTTCAATTCTATAATGGCACCCATTAGAAAATTATTTAAAAATGGAAAATTTGAGTGGTCAAAGGAAGAAAATGAAGAATTTTAAATAATTATGAAAAGGTTTTGTTAAACACTAGTTTTGGAATTACATGGTTTTGTTTAAGTCTTGAATCAGAGTGTGATGAATGTGGATTTTGGATCAGTGCTTTTTTCATCCAAAGAAAGAAACCCATTAAATATTGTGGTGAGATTAGGAATTGTTCAAGTAGGAATTACCAGACAAAAAAGTAATTTTATATGATTATGATATCCCAAGATCAATGGTCTCATTATTTGAGACTAAGATATTTTTTTTCTATTCTATCAATAAGGATGTTAGATTTACCAATGGTCGACATTGAATGAGTTTAGGGAATTAAAAGTGGGTAAAATTATAAAAATAATTCTCATTTATTCAAAAAAACACATCGAGGAAAGATAACCTAGTAAAATATTCCTTATCTCAAAGGAATGAATTACTTACCATTGAAAATTCTTTAATTCATGTAATTGAGCTTATAAAAGTGGGTTATCAGCCTGATATGGAGTGAAATTCTATTTTAATACAATGTAAAAATGGATTTTTAGAGGATGATTATGTACATGATGGGTTTTTATTCAAAAGAAAAAATTAGACTTTTACAACGATTAACTATATAGGAATTCTCATCTTTGAGACACATGATAGAGAACATACTAGTAATTTTCTAATCAAACAAACTATGGAGATACTAAATAAGAATTTATACCTGAAAAATTTGAAATATGATTTGAAAGTAAATATTTTGAGATGTTGGACATGTCAAAGAGAAAAAATTCATTTCAATCATAGTTTATACAATCCATTACCTATTATGAAGCAACCATGGGATATCATAACAAGGATTTAATTATGGATTTACCAAAAAATGACAATAATTTTCTTTAAAAAATATTTTTCACCTTTATGGAATTCCTTGAATTACTATTTCAGATATAGACACTAAATTTCTCTTCCGTTTTGGAGGAAATTATGGGGGAAATTTGGTACGAATATTCTTTTCAGCATTTTCCATCACCCTCAAAGTGATGGAAAAAATTGAAGTTACTGATAGTTATTTGATAAATATTCTAATAACATTGGTGAACAAGAATAAGTGATATTTTTATTTAGAGATTTCTCATGATGAATTTTTATAAAATAGAAATCTAGGTGATACCACTCAATATTCACTATTTGAAGTTATTTATCACACCAATATAATCATTAATTTGAATTTTTTTCATTAAATCTTGATTTTTAGGTGAAAATTTATGTGGCGTATAAGGAAAACTAGTTAAAGAGGCTTAATGAATCAATTTGAGATCAAATAGAGGATTCTAATGAAGCATATAAATGGTGAGCTGACTAGCATTTGATGTAGGAAATTTTTCAACTTATAGAATAAATATATATTCACCTTTTCAAGGATATAAATCCATCTTAAGTGAAGATAAATATGGAACTAGTAGATGAAGGACCATTTAAGGCAGTTGAATGAGTGGTAATGAATTCCTACAAGATTAATTTACCTAATGATTTTGGTGGAGTTTATGAAACATTAAAATTTGGTAATTTATTATCATAAATATAGAATATGATTCCATGTATTTGATAGAATATACACTTTAATAGGGACGAATTTATATATAACACATTCAGCCCAAGGAGAACAATTTTGGGATTGACAATAATTTTAAGAACAATTCTTTTTTGAAGTGGACCTGCCCATACCTTTTGGTATCTAACCCAATGGTGGGACACAAAACACTTATTTGGGGTCCAAGTTTCATATCCACATTTCAAAGGAAGTAAATTCATAGAATAACATAAAATATTCTAGATAACATAGAGATAATAATCATTAAGAAGGAATATCACTATATTTAGTTTGGTTATTAATTATCATGGGAAATTGGTTTTTTGGATTTTTGTGTGATCTTGACTAGACCCAGGCCTTGTAATTATATTTGGATCATTACTATAACATCATTTTTCCTTTAAATTGTATTATCACTCCTGGGTAATGGTTACATTTTAATCCTACAAATTTTTAACCATAATGAAAAAATTTCTTTATTTAGCATCATCTATTTGCATGAAATTAGTGGTGTCTCTCCATTACTGGTGACATAGTATTTTCACCTGAAGAAACCTTAGTGGTTGGAATTTCATTCAATCATTTTTAATTCAGATACATTTCAATTTTCTATCTTCACTTACTTTTTTCATGATTCCAGTGCTACATTTGATTTTTAGGGTGTTTTGGGGTTGAGGGTTCAGTTTTTTAGGGGGATGAGTTTTTAGGGTTTCTTAGGAATGAGGATTGAGGGTTTTTTTGTGCGGAGGGTTTATGTTTTTTATGGATGAGGTTTTTTGGTTTTTTGGGGATGAGGGTTTTTTTTAAGGAAATGGTTTTAGGTTATTTTGTGGATGAGGGTTTTGGGTTATTTGGGGTTTAGGGTTTGGGGTTTTTTGGGGTTGAGGGTTGAGGTTTTTTACGGATAAGGGATTATGGTATTTTGGTGAAGATCATTTATGCTTTTTTGGGGATGAGGGTTTTGGGATTTATAGGACTCTGGGTATTGGTTATTTTTGGGATTAGGGTCTTTTTTTTTGGGGCATAGAGTATAAGGTTTTTTTGGCAATGTGGTTCTAGAGTTTTTTTGGGGCTTAGGGTCTTTGAATTCTTTGGGGCTGAGTGTCTAGTTTTTTGGGGGCTATGGGCATAGGATTTTTTTTTCGAGATGATTGTATTGGGTTTTTTGGACATGAGGGGTTATGGTTTTTAGGTTCAAGGGTCTTGGGTATTTCTGGGGTTGAGAACTAGTTTTTTTTGGTTTATTGTGTAGGGTTTTGGGTGGATGATGGTATAAGGTAATTTTGGGATAATTTTCTAGAGTTTATTGGAGCTTAAGGTATATGGATTTTTTCGGATTAGGGTCTATGTTTAATTGGGTATGAGGGTATAAGGTTGTTTTTTATGGGGGGTCAAGTGTTTTTTACGGCTGGGGGTCTAGGGTTTTTTGGGGATGAGGGACTTGGGTATTGTGGGGATGAGGGTCTAGTGTTTTTTGGGGCTGTGGGTATAGGGTTTTGGCGGAGCATCTAGAGTTTTATTGGTCTTAGGGTCAAGGGTTATTTGGTTTGTGGGTCTTGTGATTTTTTTGTCTAAGGGTCTAGGTTTTTTGAGGCAAAGGATCTTCAAATTTTTAGGTACAAGGATCTCGTGTTATTTGGGGTCTAAGGGTCAAGTGTTTTTTTGGGGCTAGGGGTCTAGGGGTTTTTATGGAAAAAGTGATAGGTTATTTGGGGATGAGGCTATAGGGTTTTTAGGGTCTGAGTGTCTAGGTTTTTTTGGGGGTGGAGGGTATATTATTTTTTTGGGATCGGTTTTTAATGGTTTTGGGTTTGAGGATCTGTAGTTTATTAGGATGATGGTGTAGGGTTTTTTATGGATGAGGGTCAATGGTTTTTTGGTGATGTGGTTTAGTGGTTTTTTGGGGCTATGCCTCTAAGGTATTTTGTGGTAGATGGAATCTTGAATTTGGAGGCTTAGGGTATACAGTTTTTTAGCGAAGAGTGTCAAGTCTTTTTAGGGATGAGGGTTTAGGTTTTTTTTAGTGTTGTGGGTCTAATGTTTCTTGGGTATGAGGATCTAGGTTTTTTGGGCATAAAGGTATATAGTTTTTTGGGGAAGTGGGTCGAGTTTTTTTTGCGTTGTGGGTATAATGTTATTTTAGGATTTGGTTTTGGTGGTTTTATGGATGAGGGTATATGGTTTATGGGGGATAAGTGTCTTGAGATTTTGTAGATGATGTTAAAGTGTTTATAGGGGATTAAGGTATTGGGTTGTTTGGGGTGATTGTTTTGTGTTGTTTAGGGTTGAGAATATAGTATTTTTTTGGGATGAGGATTTAGGGTTTCTAGTTATGAGTGTTGATGGTTTTTGGGGATGAGGGTTGAGTGTTTTTTGGGGCTAAATGTGGTGGTTTTTTATGGATGAGGGTTAATGTTTTTTGGGGTAGAGTGTTGATGTTTTTTTTTGGGATGATGTTTTTGGGTTTTTTTTGGGGATTTGTATTTAGGGTTTTTGGGGGTGGACGGTTTATGATTTTGAGGGGATATGGGTATATGGATTTATGTGCCTAATGGATTAATATTTTTTGTGTCTGAGGTTTTATGGTTTTTTTGGATGAGTTTTATGGGTTTAATGGGTTGAGGGTTTGGGTTTTTTAGGGGATGAGGTTTTAGGGTTTATCTTGTTTGATGGATTAGGGTTTTTTGGGGCTTAGGGTTTAGGGTTTTTTGGGTCTGAGGTTTTATAGTTTTTTGGGATGTGGATTGGGGGTTTCTTAGGGCTTAAGGTTAGGGTTTAATCAGATGAGGGTTTGGGTTTTTTGGGTATGACTGTTGGGGTTTTTTTGGGGACTATGGTTAGGGTTTTTTGGGGATGAGGGTTGCAGTTTTTGGGGTCTGACATTATAGGGTTTTTTTATAAGTTTTTTGTGTTATTTTGGGATGAGGTTTGGGGGTTTTTTGGGTCTAATTATTTAAGGTTTTTTATGGATGAGGGTTTATGGTTTTTATGGGATGAGTGCTTCGGGGGTTATTTGGTAGAGGATTTGATGTTTTTTTCTGCATTGGTATGGGGGTTTTTATTGGAATGAGGCATTGGGGTTTTTATGGATGCGGTTGGGGGTTTCTATAGGACTAAGTGTTTGGAATTTTTTTTGATGATGAATGGAGGGTTTTGAGGATAATGTTTGGGGATTTTATGGTGATGTGGGTTGCGGTTTTTTGGGATGGAGGGTTTTGTGTTTTATGGGGAAGATGGTTTAGTGTTTTTGGGGATGAGGGTAGAATATTTTTTGTGGTTGTTGGTTCAGTGTTTTTTTGGGATGGGGGTTGTGGGTTTTTTCAAGCTGAAGGTTTAGGGTTATTAGGGGATAAGGGTTTTTTTTTAAGATGAGGCTGTAGAATTTTTTGGGTTTCAAGGTTTTGGTTTTGTAGGGTTTTGGTTTGAGGGAAATCTTGGGATGATGTTTGAGGGTTTTCTGGGGATTATGGTTGAGGGTATTATAGGGAAATCGGTTGACGGATTTCTAGGGATGGGGGTATAATGTTTTCATGAGATGTGGATTTCGGGTTTTCTAGGCCTGAGGGTTTGGGGTTTATTGGGGTTGAGGATTTGTTTTTTTCAAGGGTAGAAGGTTAAGGGTGTTTTTGTCTCTAAGGGTTTAGGGTTTTTTGGGATAAAGGTTTTAGGTTTTTTGGGGATGAGGGTTTATGATTTTTTGGAGATTAGGGATTAGGATTTTTAGTGATGATGGTTTATATTTTTTGGGCTGAGGGTTTTGGTTTTTTAGGGATGAAGGTTTAGTTTTTTTAGTGAGGAGGGTTTATTTTTTTTTCAGGGATAAAGGTTGAGGGTTTTAGGCATTAGGGTTGAGGTTTTCTGATAATGAGGTTTGAGGGTCTTATATTTCTGAGGGCTGAGGATGTTTTGTGGATGAGTGTTGAGGTTTTTTAGGGTTTAGGGTTTAAGATTCACAGTTTTTTGGGGATAAGTGTTTTGAAATTCCTAATGATTAGGGATTAGGGTTTTGTGGGGATAAGAGTTTCTGATTTTCTAGGTTTGAGGGATTAGGGTTTTATAGGGTTGAGCGTTTAGGGTGTTCTAGTACTGTGGGTTATGGTTTTCTAGGGATGTTGGTTTCATGTTTTCTACAGATAAGGGTTCAAGAATTTCAGGGATGATGTTTTAGGGTTATTTGGGGCCGAGGAATTATGATTTTTTAGGGATGAGGGTTTATCATTTTCTAGGGATGAGAGTTAGTGGTTTTTTGGGGTTGAGGGTTTGTGGTTTTCTTAGGGTGAGGGTTTGGAGTTTTTCTGGTATTAGGGATGAGGTTTTCCTATGGAATAGGGTATTGGGTTATCTGGGTCTTAACATTTTGTGTTTTCTCATCCTTAGTCTGTAGTTTTTATTAATTTTATAGGGAATAATATTTATGGTTTTCTGGGGATGGGGGTTTAAGGTTTTATTGAGAATAGGTTTTTGGGTTCTGTGGGGCCAATGGTTTAGGTTTTGACGGGGACAATGTATTAAGGTTTTGTTTGTGCTGAGGGTTTAGGGTTTTCTAGGGATGAGGTTTTAGGGTTTTCTGGTGCTCTGGGTCTATGGTTTTTTGTGGATGATGGATTAGTGTTTTTTGTGGATGAGGGTTTATAATTTGTTGGTCATGAGGGTTAAGGTTTTTCGGGGGGTTTGTGGGTTTCTAGTGATGATGTTTTAGTGTTTTACAAGGAATAGGTTTTAGGGTTTTCCAGTGATGTGGATTTAAGTTGTTCTAGGGGTGAGTGTTTATGTGTTTCTAGGGATTAGAGCTTATGGGTTTCTAGGGATGAGGGTTTAAGGTTTTCTGTTATTGAGGGTTTAGGTTTTTCTTGGGATGATGGTTTAGTTTTTAATGGGGAAGGGTGTTTAGTTTTTTCTAGGGATGATGGTTTATGGTTTTTTAGGGATTTTGGTTTATGGTTTTTTAGAGATGAGGGTATTAGGTTTTCTAGGGATAATGTTTTATGGTTTTAATGGTCTGACAGTTTATGATTTTCTAGGTTTGTGGGTTTAGGGATTTTTGTGGATGATGGTTTAGATTTTTTTGTGGATGCGGGTTTAGTTTTCTCTAGGGATGGAGTTTTATGGTTTCTTGTTGCTAAGGGTTTAGGGTGTCTAGTAATAAGGGTATATGGTTTCTTGGGGATGAGGGTTTAGGGTTTTGTAGGGACAAGGGTTTAGGGTTTCTTAGGGACAAGGGTTTAGGGTTTCTTTTGGATGAGGGTTTAGGGATTCTTGGGTCTTTGGGGTTATTGTTTCTTTGAGATGAGTATTTATGGTTTCATGGAGCTAAGAGTTAAGGATTTCATGGGGATCAGGGATTAGGGTATCTCAGGGCTAAGGGTTTGGGATTCTTAGGGATGAGGGTTTAGAGTTTCTTGTGGTGGATTGGTAAGGGTTTCAATGGGATAAGGGTTGATGGTTTCTTGGTAATGAGGGTTTAGGGTTTATTATGGCAGAGTGTTTAAGGTTTCCTGAGGCTGATGGTATAGGGTTTCTTAGTTTTGAGCTTTATCAGTTTTCGAGGCTGAGGGTTTAGGGTTTTATGGATTTTAGGGTTTATAGTTTCTTTAGGATGAGTTTTTAGTGACTCATTGGATGATGGTTTTAGGGTTTCATGTGGTGTGGGTTTTGGGTTTCTTGTGGTTGAGGATTTAGGGTTTCTTGGGCCCGAGGGTTTAGGGTTTCTTGGGGAATATGGTTTATGGTTTCTTCGGGAGGAGTATTTAGAGTTTTATAGGGATGTGGATTTAGGGTTTAATTTGGATGAGGGTTTATTTTTTATTTTTTAGGAGGGTTTAGAGTTTATTAGGGTAGGGGGTTTAGGGTTTCTTGGGCATAGAGATTCTGGTTTCTTGGGGAAGAGTATTTATTGTTTCTTTAGGCTGAGGGTTTAGGTACCATGGGGAAGAGTGTCTTCGGGATGTTGGGCCAGAGGGTTTTTGGTTTTTTGGGGCTATGGGTTTAGGTTATTTTAAGTTTTAGGGTTTCGGGTTTTTTGGTATAAGTGTTTAGGGTTAATGGGGATGGGTGTTTAGGGTTTTTAGGACATAGGGTTCATGGTTTTGGGGTTTAGGGTTTTGGGATTTTAGGGCTAAGGGTTAAGGGTTCTTTTGGAGTGGAGGTTTTAGGGTATCATAGAGCTAAGGGTTTTAGTGTTTTTTGGGGATAAGAGTTTAGGGTTTTTTGGGGTGTAGGGTTTACAGTTTAATGGTGACATGGGTTTAGGGTTTTTTTGGATGTGTATTTAGTGTTTCTTTGGGACGCGAGTTTAGTCTTTTATTATATAGAGGGTATAAGGATTTTCTAGCTGAGTGTTTAGGTTTTTTTTGGGATGATGTTTTAGGGTTTTATAGGTCTAGGGGTTAAGGTATTTTGGGGCTATGGGTTTATGGGTTTAGGGATAAGGATTTAGTGTTTTCTAGGGATATGGATTTAGGGATTTCTGGAGTTGTTGGTTTAGGGTTTTTCTTGGGATGAGGGTTCAAATTGTTCTTGGTATTGGGGTTTAGGGTTTTTTTGTATTGAGGGTTTATATTTTTATAGGGGTGATGTTTTATTGTTTTTTTGGGCTTAAGTTGTAGGGTTTTCTTAGGATGATGGTTTATATTTTTTGGGGATGGGGGTTTATGTTTTTTTGAACTGCATGTTTAGGGTTTCTTGGGGCTAAATATTGTGGGTATTTTGGGTTGGAAGGTTTAGGGATGTCTAGGGATGATGTTTTAGGATTTTATATGGATGATGGGTTTTGTTTTTCTCGGGATGTTGGTTTATAGTTTTCTAAGGATGAGTTTTTATGGTTTTCTTGGGGAGAGTGTCTAGGGTTTCTAGGATTGAGGGTTTATGGTTTTCTAGGTATGAGGGTTTAGGGTTTTCTATGGATGGGGTTATAGGGTTTTCTAGGACTATAGGCTTAGGGTTGATAGTATCTAGGTATTTAAGTATTTCTGTGATTGAGGGTTTAGGGATTTTTAGGTAAGGGTTTAGGGTTTTCTTGGTCAAAGGGTTTAGTGTTTTCTAGGGATAAGGGTTTATGTTTTTCTTGGGATGAGTGTTTTTTTGATTTATATGGTTGATGGTTTTTCATTTTCTAGGCATGAGGGTTTAGGGTTTTCTGGGGATGTGGGTTTATGGTTTTTTACGGGTGAGGGTTTAGGGTAATCTAAGGATGAGGGTTTTTTTGTTTTCTAGGGATGATGGTTGACAGTTTCCAGGGATCTGGGTTTGGGTTTTCTAGTGATAAGGTTTCAGGGTTTACTTGGGATGAGGGTTTGGGGATTTCTATGGATGAGGGTTTACATATTTCTATGGAATCCAATTTAGGGTTTTCATAGGCTTAGGGTTTATGGTTTTCTCAGGGTGAGGGTTTGCGGTTTTCTGGGGATGAGGGTTTAGAGTTTTCTAGGGATTCAGGTTTAGAGATTCTTGCTTCTGAGGATATTGGGTTTTTTAGGGTTGAGGTTCTAGGATTTTTTGGGGATAAGGTTTTAGGGTTTTCTTGGTATGAAGGTTTAAGTTCTTATTTTTGAATGTTTTTAGGTTTGTGTGGGGTTGCGGGTTTAGAGTTTTCTAGGCATGAGGGTATAATGTTTTCTAGGTATTAGGGTTTAGGATTTTTTGGGGCTAAGCCTTTAGGTATATCTAGGAATGTGGGTTTAGAGAACTATGGAGTTGAGGGTTTATGTAATTATGGGGATGACTATTTAGGGATTTATTGGGCTGATGACATAGGGTTCTATGGGGATGAGGGTTTTGCATTTTTTTGGGGGATGAGGGTTTTGGGATTTTTGGGTTTGAGGGAATATGGTTTTTTATTGATTAGTATTATGTTTTTTTGGGATAGGGGACTAGGTTATTTGGGATCTATGTTTTTATGGTTTTTTGGGGAGGATGAAGGTTTGGGTTTTTTTTGGGAATGATGGTTTTTTGGTTTTTTAGTGATGGGGGTTTAGGGTTTTTTGTGGCTGATGGTTTATGTTATTTAGGAGGTGAGGATATATATTTTTTGAGGATTAGGTATTAGTGTTTTTTAGGACAAAGGGTTTAGTGTTTTTTTGGGATGTGGGTTTATGGTTCTTTTTATTATGGTTTATGGGTTTTAGGGCTATGGATTTTGAGTTTTTTGGGGATGTTGGTTTAGATTTTTTTAGGGATGAGGGTTTAGTATTTGTTGGAACTAATGGTTTTGGGATTTTGGGGAAATGGTTTATAGTTTTTTTGGGTCTATGAGTTTGGGATTTTTTAGGATCACGTTTTGGTATTTTTAAGGGGTGAGGGTTAGGTTTTTTTGAGACCAAATATTTTAATCTTTAGGGGATGATGGATTAGGGTTTTTTGGGGTAGGGGGTTTAGGTATTTTGGGGATGAGTGTTTATGGTTTTTTGTGGATGAGTGTTTAGGGATATCTTTGTAATAGGGTTTATGTTTTTTGTCAGTTGATGGTTTTGGGTTTCCATGGGTTGATGGATCAGAGTTTTTTGGGGATGACGGTTTCATATTTTCTTGGGACGAGTGTTTCAGGATTTATAGGGATGAGAATTTTGGGTTTTCTAGGGATAAGGTTTTATTGTTTTCTAGGGTTAAGGGTTTTGTGTTTTCTATAGATGAGGGTTAGGGTTTTTGGGGGTTGGGGGTTAGGGTTTTCTAGGGCTGAAGGCTCAGGATTTTCTAGGGATAAGTGTATAAGTTTTTCTATTACTGAGGGTTTAGTGTCTTCTGGTGATGACGATGGGGTTTTTACGGTGGAGGTCTTAGTTTTTTATAGGACTGAGGGTTTATGGTTTTTTAGTGATCAATGTTAATTTTTTTCTTGGAATTAGTGTCATGGTTTTTATGGGGATGACAGTTTAGGTTTTTTTGTAACTATGAGTTTAGGAGTTTCTGGGCCAAAGGGTTTAGGGTTTTCTGGGGCGGAGGGTTTTGGGTTTTCTAGAATTGAGGGTTTAGGGTTTTATGGGCAAAGGGTTATAGTGTTTCTTTTGAGTGATGGATTTGGCTATTCTAGGATGTGGTTTTAGGTGTTTGTAAGGTTTAGGGTTTAGGTTTTTCTAGGTAGGGGGTTTAGGGGTTTGTGGGGATAAGGGTTTAAGATTTTTTAGGGTTGGGGGTTCATAATTATCTATGTTTGATGGTTTTTGGTTTTATAAGGATGAGGGTTTAGGTTTTTCTTGGGACGATGTTTTAAAATTTTTTATGCTTGAGGGACTAGGGACTACTAGGGCTGAGGGTTTTCTAGGGATTAGTTTTTAGTGTCTTTTAGGGATGAGGGTTTTGTGTTTTCAGGGGTTTTGGGTTTAGGGTTTTCAAGGGTTATGGGTATGTTTTTTCTTGGGAAAATGTTTTTGGGTTTTATGTGGTTGATGGTTTAGTGTTTTTTAGGGTTGAGAGTTTAGGGTTATCTATGGAAGAGGTTTTTGGGTTTTTTTAGGTTGAGGTTTTAGGTTTTATGGGGTGAGGTTTTAGGATTTTCTTGGGATGATAGTTATGCTGTTTCTAGGGATAAGGGTTTTAGGACTCTAGGGTTGAGGGTTATGGTTTTATGTGGATTATGGATTAGGGTTTCCAAGGGATGAGGGTTTTCTTGGGACAAGGGTATCGGGTTTTGGGGGGTGTGAGTTTAGGGTTTTCCAGGGTTGAGGTTTTAGGGTTTTATGGGACGAGTGTTTAGAAATTATCTGGGGATGGGGATTTAAAGTTTTCTTTGGGTAAGTGTTTATAATTTTTTAGGGATAGGGGTCTCGGGTTTTCTAGGACCGAGGGTTTTGGGTTTTTTCGGGAGGAGGGTTATAGGATTTCTGGGGTTATAGGTTTAGGGTTTTCTATGGATAAGGGATTATGGTTTTTTAGGGATGCAAGATTATTGTTTTTTAGGAATGATGGATTATGTTTTTTTGGGGCTCGGGTATCTGGTTTTCATGTTGAGGGTTTAGGGTTTTTTTGGGGTGAGTGTTTAGGGGGTTATAGGGTTTAGGGTTGAGGTTTTTCCTTTGATGAGTGTATAGGGTTATCAGGGCATTAGGGTATGATATTTTCTTATATGTAGAGTTTAGGATTTTCTATGATGGATGTTATAGGGTTTTCTGGGGCATAGGGATTAATGTTTTCTAGGGATCAAGGTTTGGTGTATTCTTTTGTTGAGGGTTTTGGTTTTCTAGGGATATATGTTTATGGTTTTCTGGGTATGGGGCTTTAGTGTTTTCTATGGAAGAGGGAATAGGTTGTTTTAGGGATTATGATTTTGTGTTTTATGGGGTTACAAGGTTAGGATTTTATAGGGAAAAGAATATCTGTTTTTTTGGGTTGGACGGTTTAGGTTTTTCTATGGGCAAGTGTTAATGGTTTTTTTTGGATGTCGGTCTATGGTTTTCTGGGGATGAATTTTTTGTGTTTTCTTTGTTTGTGGGTTTAGGTTTTTCTAGGGTTGAGTGTTTATGATTTTTTGGGGATGAGGTTATAGGGTTTTCTGGGGATAAGGTTTTAGTTTTTTTCTCGAGATGAGGGATTATGTTTTTTTGGGATTGTGGGTTTAGGGTTTTATGGGGATGAGGGTCTAGGGTTTTTTTGGGTGTGGGTTTAGGGTTTTTTGGTGTATAGTGTTTATGGTTTTCTACGGATGAGTGTTCAAGGTTTTCTAAGGCTGAGGGTTTACAGTTTTCTGTGTATGGGGGTTTTTTTTCGGGATAATGATTTTAGGTTTGCATGAGAATAGGGTTTAGGGTTTAATAGGGCTAAGGGTTTAGGGTTTTTGGGGGTGAGGGTTTAGGGTTTTCTAGGGCACAATTATTAATGAATTTTGGGGAAAAGGGTATAGGGTTTTCCAAGGATTATGGTTTATGGTTTTCTATATACGAGGGTTTAGGGTTATATGGGATGATTCATTAGGGTTTAATGGGGATTATGGTTTAGGCTTTATAGGGTAGTGGATTTAGGGTTTCCAGATGCTAAGGGTTCACTGTTTTCTAGTGATGATGGTTTAGGGTTTTCTAGGGATGAGAGTTCAATGTTTTCTAAGGATAAGGTTTTACAGTTTTCAATAGATGAGGGTTTGGGTTTTTAGGGTGTGAGGGTTTAGGGTTTTTGGAGGATATGAGTTTAAGGATTTTTAGGGATGATGTTGAAATGTTTTTTTGGGAGAATACGGTTTAGAATTTTTTAGGGGGGAATTTTTAGAGTTGGTGACCTGAGAGCCAATTGTTTGTACTTTGATTACATGAATATACACTTATTATATATTGTTCATTGTTCTTCATGACTATAATATAATAATGTCCTGGAATATTTTTTGCATTAACAAGGTCATTCAAGATCCCTACTATGATGAGAACCTTGAAATTCTATAACAATATTCTTAAATAAAGTTCTACGGTTATATTAAATACTATGATTGGACACATAGTATACCGACTGTCCTGTGCGAGTACTTGTATGAAAAACAGACTCTCTCTCGTGGAGTTCTCACTTGGTAATCTCCAATACGGGAGATTATGAGAACAGACCCGCCAGTAGTAATTCCACATGTCTTGGTGTCATCAGACATTACTATCTACGAGCGTGTGTAATGGTTCTTAGACATGAAGATTATCATTAACTCATGTCGTGACTCGCACACTTAGATTTGCTGATGAAAACCGTCACGAAGATAGTTGGCATGAAGTAGGGTGCATTGGGTGAATCATGAATGACATGTTGTTAATGGATAAGTTGAGGAAGGATTTTTACCTTCCATATTTATGTAAGTAGATATCTCGGGCCCTTTGATTGAAATAAAACTGTCACACAAATTCCATGGCCATGGTGTAACGAAGAGTTTATTTCTACAATTCAAAGAATGACAGATTAAGCATATAGGTTTATGAAACTGCCATGAAACCTTCTTGATGAGATATTGAGACAATGGGATTAAATTACATGGTAAGAATTCGTATGAGGTGACACATCAATGCGGCACCAACTTCTTTCTCTTGGGTGCCTTGACCCATTTCTAGACAGTAATCTTGGACTTTAGGCAAGCCTACCTAATGCCAATGAGAAAGGGGCCTAGAGGGTCACACACTAAGTTTATACAAGTATCTCAAGTAGAATAAAGATTAATCCCATATGTGGTTTAATAATTATTCAAGGAAGCCTAAATCGTTTTAATGATAGAGGAAGAATTAAATAAAAACAAGATATACACACCATGTATAAATTATTACACGTCGTGTAGTATTCATTTTGGAAAAGAAATGAAAAACAAATACACGTCGTGTATTAATGATTATAATCTGTGTAGTTTTATGAAGAACAAGTACACACCGTTTATTATGATTAAACTCTGTGTTGTTTTTTGAGTCAGGATTTTGAGGAAATAATATTTTTTATGAAATGATATTTATTATAATCAGTGTGGGCGCATGTCAAGGAATTAATGATTCGACATGGGGTTTCCAAAGAGTTAATGAAATAAATAAAATGTGTAATGCGTTTATTTATTTTCATAACTCTATAACCTCAAACCCGATTATAAATATCCTCACAACCCCAACAGTTTTTCTTTAATCATTGTGCACAAAAATTCTGGAGAATTCTTTCAAGGCTGAAAGAACTCGTTCCTCTAAGAACTCTCTCAAGACTGAGAGAGATCCTCCTCCATCAGACTATGATGGTCTAAGGCAGAAAATGCAAGCAAAGGCTTCTCGACGCTAGCACCTAGAGATTCTTTTGGAGACATCCAAAGATACGTGGTGCACGTTTGGATCACCGCTAGAGGAAGTCTACACTTGGATTCTGCAACGCAACGATGAATCACATCGGAACGTGATCAGAAATATCAACAAATAAAGAACACCATAAAAGGAACGTCTTGTCAATTAATGAAATTAATTATAATCAACCTGTGATGATCCTCAATTTTGGTTCTGGGAATACTCTTCTTCTTTGTCTATTTTTGTGATTCGATCCGTGGAGGCTGGAGTTTATCATCATGTTGATCCCAGATTGATCATTTTTAATGAAAAAAGGCCAAGTGGGAACATCCACCCACGAGCTTCCGCTGCACCCAAAACCTTGAAATGGTATTAGAGGGAGGTTACAACATTGATTATAGTTATTTAATTTCCGTTGATAATTAACGCATTTATATTTCATTCAATTATAGATAAATCATTCTATAAAAATGAATGAACAAGATCTATTCTTCCACCTTCGCTTCTTGATTCACATCACAAAAACAACCTTTTAATTTTCATTTTCATTAAAATAAAAAATGAGGAACTCATTCGGAGGAGCCACTCTTTCTATCTGTACAACACAAGAATACATGGCGTGTAGTGAAAACTACACACCTTGTACTTAGGTTCAAGAAACCGGTACTAGTCCTCCAAAACACGCCATGTGAATTGAGCATGCCTAAGTATTTATTACATCGTGTTGAATAGAACTGAATGCGTTTGGAAACCAGAATACAAGGCTTGTATGTTGGATCAACACGTTGTGTAGTCTGATTCGGACTAGGTGAAACCGTGTACAACGAGAATCCGTGTACTGCGTAAACGGGATTTCTAGGCTGATAATCGCGTTACAAAGAAATAAACGCCGTGTTAGATTAATCTACATGCCATGTACTCCAAAATTACAAAGTACAGATAACATGCCAAAGCCCCCGACGTGTACTTTGGATAAAGGGTGAAAAAAATACACGTCATGTAATATAGCCTACATACCATGTACTTTACAGAAATGGAATTTCACCAGGTTTCCTCCAAAAGTACAAAGACACCGTACAAGGAATATGGATGAGAAGAATCTCAAGGAAATTCATAAAGTATTTTAAGATAAATAATTGATTAATTATAAGATCATAATTAATTTAATTCAAGTGCGACTTATCTTGAATAATAGAAAAATTAAAATAATTTGAATTCTAAATATGCGTAACTGTCATTGCATGCTATGGATGATCATGAGCTAAAACAAAGACCATTTGTGTGTGTATGGTTTAATTTAAATTTATTTAAATTCGTTGGCCTGTGTGCCTTCTTCTAATAAAATGTAGGGCCTGCATGCCCATGGTTTCTTTAATGTAATCCCCATGTCATGGAGGATCTCCAAAGCCAGAGGAGACGGTTCAAAACCCGAAGCTGAGGCAAAACCAACCCAAGAAGATACAAAGGTGGACATGTGGGAGCTACAAAACACAAACCATCAGTTCAAGATGTTTTTCCCTAGGTCAGGGTTATCTTATCAAAATTTCTAGATAATCTAACCAATAAGAGCTCATAACCATGCCATCTTATTTTATTTCTCTCTGATTTCATGGTTTATTTATAATGTATGTGTTGTCGCGATCAAAAAATTAATGAAATAAAAAAGCATGGAAAGATGGAATAAAAAAAACCGGACTATTCATAAAAATTATCAGAACATGGTTAATAACTTAAGAAAGAATCACTTAATATTAACAAGCATTTGATAATGAAAAAGTACGCATAAAGAATAAAATCCCTCAAAATACCATATTAAGTCAGACCAGGCCTTCCGTTACTTGATTAAGGGAAAGACTCAATAAAACAATGTGTTTGACCAACCCTTGTTGGGACACATAATTTTACAAAGGAATATCTTATGAAAGTTTTGGGTTGACTTAAAAATTTTACATCAAGAGGAGTAGACCTTGCTAGACTTGTCGTAAAATGGAGGCAAGTGTTGAGGAAATCCATTTTAGGATTTCAGGATTGGGGAGTCCACTCAAAAGATAAAGGAACTGTAAGCTCACAGTTGGCAAAGACCTGCCTACCTAAATACCTTCTAATAGCTTGACCAACCCTTGTTGGGGTTATGAGAAGGGGAATATGGATCCTTGCCACTCAAATGTCAAAGAAACTAGAAATTCTGAGTTCAATGGTGAGGGCCATTGGGACTTGATAAAATAGTGGGAGACTTAATAAAATTTATTATTTAACATAAAATTTAATCAAGAAAGTACTGATAAATATGCTCTTTTAATTTGTAGAATCAATATGAAAAACTCATCAACCACATTTTCTCTGTGATCAATTCTGGATAAATACAATATCCGCACTAGCAGTAACTTTCAGGAATGGTTTAGGCGCCTTCATGTTATCCTACGACATGAACAAAAGTTTTACGTGCTGGAGTCCTCACTTCCTGATTCACCTGCCCAAGGGGCGAGTGATGAAGATTTTTGGGTCTATGATCAACATTTATGCGATGCACTCGACATTCAATGTTTTATGCAATCATAAATGTCAAGTGAGCTCAGGAAGTCTCATGAACTCATGGATTCCTACAGTATGCTCGATCACCTACGTGGTCTACACCCAGAGAGAGAAAGACAAGAAAGGTTTGAGATCTACATGGCTCTATTTCATAGAAAGCTTGGAGAGGGTGCCACAGCTGGGCCTGATGTAGTCAAGATCATTGGCTACATTGAGTGCTTGGAGGTTCTCGGGTTTAAACTCTCTGAAAAATTGGGTACCGATATCATTCTTTCATCACTCCCCCAGAGCTTCTCTAACTTTGTTGTAAATTTCAACATGAACAACATTGAGAAGTCTCTATCTGATCTTCTTATCATTATCCGCCAAGTGGAGAATGATATGAAGTGTGAAAATACTTCTGTCCTTATGTTGAATAAAATTAAAGGGAAGGAGAATAGATTTGATCCCAAATCTTCTTCAAGGCCTTCCAAGAAAAGAAATATCAAAGTGGAGGCAAGAGAACATGAGGTTGTTTGTTTCGCACGTGGAAGGAAGGGCCACTGGAATAAAAACTGCACCCAGCCAAGAAAGAAAGGGGAAGCTTTATGTGCGTTTTTTATCAAATTCACTCTATCTATTTCTACTAATTGGGTATTAGATACTACTTTTGGTGCTCAAATCTGTATCCAAATATAGGAACCAAGTAGATTCAGAAAGATTGACCGAGGTGAGTTGGATCTGCGAGCAGCCAACGGAGCCAGACTCGATGTTGTAGTTATCAGAGACTACCACCTCACATTGCCTACTAGGATGGTCTTTGTATTAAAAGGATGTTATTATATACCCTCTATAGCCAAAAACAGTATTTCAGTATCTAGATTAGATATTTATGGATTCATCTTCATGTTTGGAAATGAATGTTGCTACTTTTATAAAGATAGCATTTGTTTTGGTAGGGCACATTTATATAACAGTCTTTATGTGTTAGACTACACAAACCATGTAATGGAAATCAATGAAAAAGTTAATTCACATGACCCATACCACACCCAAATTTGGAATCACCGGCTAGGTCATGTCAATGAGAAACATTTGACAAAATTACCTCAAGATGAGTATTTAGATTCTTTTGAACTAAAACCACTTGGTGTATGTCATGCGTGTTTAAAAGGAAAAATGACCAAATCCCCATTTAGTGGGAATATTGAAAGGGCGATTGAGATTCTAGAATTAGTTCACACAGATGTGTGTGGACCATTTCCTGTTGAAGAAAGGGGTGGGTTATTGTAATCCATAACTTTTACTGATGATTTTAGTAGAAATAGATATATTTAATTAATGAGGTATAAGTTGGATTATTTTGATCGGTTCAAAGAATACAAGAATTAAGTTGAGAACAATATTGGAAATAAGATTATGAAACTCCCTTCAGACGGTGGAGGAGAATATCTTAATCAGAAATTCATTGATTTCCTATGGGAGTATGAGATTCTATCTCAACTCAATCCTCCTTACACGCCTCAGTGGAATGATGTAAGTGAAAGGAGGAACTGCACCCTGTTGGACATGGTGAGATCAATTATGAGTCATGCGACGCTTCCATGACCCTTTTGGGGATATGAATTACAAACAGAAGAACACATACTAAACCAAGTACCAACTAAATCGATAAATGGTATTCCATACGAGTTATGGAGTGGACGCAAATCCATGTTATCAAATTTACATGTATGGGGTAGAGAATCATTTGTTAAGGCCTCTTTAGGTAATAATCTTTCACCCCGAGGCACAAAGTGTATCTTTATAGGATATCCCAAGGAAATAAGGGGATATTACCTATACAAAACCTAAGATAAAAAGGTTACAATGGAAATACATGCCATATTCCTTTAGAGGGAGCACATCTCCAAAAGAGATAGTGGGAGGGAGATTGAATTCGATGAAGTCGAGGCTCAAGATACATAGGAGTTGGTACAAGAACAGATTCCACAAAGCCCCGTGAAAGAACAAACTATTCCAGATACACACGGACTGCGTAGAAGCATGAGAGAGGTGAGATAACCATAACGATATGGTTTTCTTGTCACCAAGGATGGTGACTAATTATTGGTTGACAATGATGATCCTATTACCTAAAAGGAAGCAGTTGAAGGCACCGACATTGCCAAGTTTCAAGAAGCCATGAATTCTGAAATGGATTCCATGTACCAAAACCAAGTATGTATTTTGGTAGATCCTCGAGTTTATGTAAAGCCTATTGGTAATAAATGGGTATTCAAGAAGAAAATAGACATGGAGGGACAATTCAACACCTATAAGGAAGGACTGGTTGCAAAAGGTTTTAGACAGCGTCAAGGTATTGACTATGATGAAACCTTTTCACTGGTTGCGATACTGAAATCCATAAGAATCCTATTGGCCATTTCCTCTTACCATGACTATGAAATTTGGAAAATGGATTTCAAAATATCATTCCTTAACAGGAACCTCCGGGAAGATGTCTACATGACACAACCTGAAGGGTTTGTGACTCCAAGGAATGCCAACATGGTATGCATGTTGCAGAAATACATTTTTCGATTAAAGTAAGCATCAAGGTCATGGAAGATTCATTTTGATGAAGCCACAATGGAATTTGGATTTGTTACGAATGAATGTGAGACTTATGTCTACAAAAGGTTTAGTAGAAGTGTAGTCGTTTTCCTAATAGTATATGTTGATGACATAATATTAATTGGAAACGAAGTACTTGTCTTACAGTCAGTTAAGGCATGGTTGGATAAATGCTTCTCTATGAAAGAATTGGGCGAGGTAGCATATATTCTTGGGATCAAGATCCATTGTGATACATCCAAGAGAATGATGGGCCTGAGTCAAAGTACATACATTGAAAAGATACTGAAGAGATTCAGTATGGAATAGTCCAAGAGGGGATTGTTGTCAGTGTCATATGGCATTCATCTTTCTAAGGAAATGGGTCCTCAGACACACGAGGAAAGAAAGAAAATGTCAAGGATCCCTTACGCATCTGCGATTGGGTCAGTCATGTATTCCATGCTATTTACAAGGCTACATGTTGCTTATGCATTAAGTGTGGTAGGAAGATATCAAGCTGTTCCAGGAGACCGCCATTGGATGGCAGTCAAGACAATCCATAAGTATCTGAGGCATACTAAGGATATGTTCCTAGTTTATGGAGGATATGAGGAACTAGTCATCAGAGGACACGTAGATTCTAGTTTCTAGACTGATCAAGATGACATGAAGTCACAGACTTGATACATCTTCAGTTTGAATAGAGGTGTAGTGAGCTATAAGATCTCAAAGCAAGGTGTGGTGTAAGATTCTATAGAAGATTCCAAGTATATCACAGCTTCAGAGGCAGCTAAAGAAGCAGTATAGATGCAAAGCTTCATCCAAGAGATGGATGTAGTACCTATCAGTAACAATCCTATCACACTCTATTGTACTAATACTATAGCGGTGGAACTTGAAAAAGTGCCAAGGTCACATTAGTAGAAAAATCATATACTTAGGAAGTATCATCTCTTGAGGGATTTTTCTCAAAGAGGTGAAGTTGAAGTGAGCAGTATTTTCACAAAAGACAACATGGCGGACCCCTTGACTAAAGCATCGAATCAGCAGAAACATGATCATCATGTGTGGTCTAGCAGACTAAAAGTCATAGGCAGTTGGCTCTAGTCCAAGTGGGAGTTTTTTATAGTTGGTTTCATGAGAACCAAGTGTTTTTACTTTGATTACATGAATGTACACTTATTATATATTGTTCATTATTCTACTTGACTATAATAAAATAATGTCCTGGAATATTTGTTGCATTAATAAGGTCATGGAAGATCTCTGCTATGATGAGAACCTTGAAATTATATAACAATATTCTTAAATAAAGTTCTACGGTTGGATGACATACTATGATATGACACATAGTATACATACTGTCATGTGTGAGTACTCGTAAGAATACGAGACTCTCTCTCATGGAGTTCACACTTGGTAATCTCAAAGATGGGCCCTCTAGTAGTAATTCCACATGTCTTAGTGTCATCATACATTACTATCTACGAGCATGTGTAATGGTCCTTAGACTGGAAGATTATCATTAACTCATGTCCTGACACGCACACTTAGATATGCTGACGAAAACCGTCACAAAGACTATTGGTTGGAAGTAGGGTACGTTGGGTGCATCACAAATGACATGTTGTTAATGGATAAATCAAGGAAAGATTTTTCCTTCCATATTTATGGAAGTAGATATCTCAGGCCCTTTGATTGAAATAGAACTATCACTCAAATTCCATGGCCATGGTGTAATGACGAATTTATTTCTATAAGTCAAATAATGACAGATCAAGCATATAGGTTAATGAAACTACCATAAAACCTACCTGATGAGATATTGAGACAAAGGGATTGAATTACATTGTAAGAATTCGTATGAGGTGACATGTCAATGCGGCATCAACTTCTTTCTCTAGGGTTCCTTGACCCGTTGCTAAACAGTAATCATGGAATTTAGGAAAGCCCTCCTAATGCCAATTAGAAAGAGGCCTAGAGGGCCACACACTAAGTGTATCCAAGTATCTCAAGTAGAATAAAAATTATTGTCATACATGGTTTAATAATTTTTCTAGGAATACTAAATTATTTTAATGATAGAGGAAGAATAAAATGAAAAACAAGATATAAAAGTCATGTATTAATGATTACATGTCATGTAGTTTTCATTTTGTAAAGGAAATGAAAAACAAGTACACGTCATGTATTAATGATTAAACACCGTGTAGTTTTATGAAAAACAATCACACACCATGTATTAATGATTAAACACCGTGTAGTTTTTCAGTCAGGATTTTGAGGAAATAATATTGTTTTATTAAATGATATTTATTATATTCAGTGTGGGCGCATTTCAAGGAATTAATGATTCGACATGGGGTTTTCAAATAGTTAATGAAATAAATTATATTCGTAACGTGTTTATTTGTTTTCATAACTCTATAACCTCAAACACGATTATAAATATCCTCACAACCCTAACACTTTTCCTTAATAGTTGGGCACAACAATTCTGGAAAATTCTTTCAAGGCCGAAATAACTCCTTCCTCAAAGAACACTCTCAAGACTGGGATAGATCCTCCTCCATCAGATCAAGACGATCTAAGGCGGACAATGCAATAAAAGGATTCTACATGCTAGCACCTGAAGATTTCTTTGGCAATGTCCAGAGATATGTGGTTCACATGTGGATCACCGCTAGAGGATGTCTACACTTGGATTCTGTAGCGCAATGACTAATCACATCGGAATGTGATCAGAAATATCAACGGAGAAATAACACCATTGAAGGTACTCGTAAATTAATTAAATTAATTATAATCAACCTGTGGCGATCCTCATTTGTGGTTTTGAGACTATTATTATTATTTTTCTATTTCTATGATTCGATCTGTGGAGGCTGGAGTTTATTGTCTTATTGATCTCAGATTGATCATGGTTAATGAAAAAAGGCCAAGTGGGAACATCCACCCAAGACCTTTCGCTACGCTCGGAACCTTCAGGAAGGGTATATAGTTTTTAAGGATAAAGGTTTAGGGTTTTTTGGGTATGGGCATTTAATGTTTTTGGGAGTTTAGAGTATTGGGTTTTTTTTAACAGGGTTTATGTTTTTTTGGATATAGGGATTTAGGTTTTTCAATGGATGGGGATTAGGGTTTTCATGGGATGATGGTTTATGTTTTTTTGTAGTTGATATTTTTTATTTTTTAGGGTTTAAGGTTTAGTGTTTTTTGGGGAATAGGGTTTAGGTTATTCTGGGGATAATGAATTAATATTTTCTAGGGATTAGGGATTAGGGTTTTCCAGGATGAGGGATTAGGTTTTTTTGGGGTGGAGGGTTTTGGGTTAACTAGGGATGAGGGTTTAGGGTTTTCTGGTGCTTAGGGATTAGGTTTTTCTGGGGAAGAGGGTTTATTGTTTTCTAGTCAAAGGGTTCAGTATTCATGGGGTCTAATGATATAGGATTTTTAAGGGTGATGGTTTAGGTTTTCTAGGGAATATGGTTTAGGGGATTCTGAGACTGCAGGTTTAGGTTTTTCTAGTGTCGAGGATATATATTTTTCTCGGGATGAGGGTTTTCGGTTTTCTTGGGTTTATGGTTTAGGTTTTTCTAGGACTAATGGTTTAGGTTTTTTTGGGGATTTTGGTTTAGGGTTTTTTGGGCCTGATGGATTATGGTTATTTAAGTATTAGGGTTAAGGATTTTCATGGGACTAAAATTTTAGGAGTTTTTAGGTATGTGTGTTTAGGGATTTAGGGGGAGGAAGTTTTAGGGTTTTTTGGGTCTAGGAGTTTTGGTTTTCTAGGCTAGATGGTTTAGGGTTTTCTCTGGGTGAGGGTTTAGGGTTTTATGGGGATAAGGGTTTAGTGTTTTTTTGGAATGAGTGTTAGTTTTTTCTAGGGGTGATGGTTTAGAGTTCAAATGGGCTGAAGTTTCAGGGTTTTTAGTGTCAAAGTGTGTTTAGTTTTCAATTGATGAAGGTTTAGGGTTCTCTAGGGTTGGGGTTTTAGGGTTTTCTGGGCGTAAGGGTTTTATAAGGATGCGAGTTTAGGGTTTCATGTGGATGAGGGTTAAGGGTTTTCTAGCGATGATGGATTATGGTTTTAGGGTAATAAGGTTTTAGGGTTTTATAGGGATGAGGGTATAGGGGTTTTTGGGAATGTAAATTAAGGGTTTCTAAGGATACGAGTTTAGGGTTTTCTTGGGGTGAGTGTTTGGGGTTTTCTAGGGATGGGGATTTAGGATTATCTAATTTTGAGGTTTTAGACTTTTCACAGGGTGATGTTTTACAGTTTTTTGGGGATAAGGGATTTTGGATTTTCATTTGACGGGGGTTTATGGTTTTTTCCTGAGGGATTATGTTTTTTGGGGCAAAGGGGGTTTATGGTTTTTTATGAGTTTTTAGTTTTTTCTACGGTTTAGTGTTAAGGATTTTATGAGAATGAGGTTTTAAGATTTCTTGTGATTTAGAGTTATTTGTTTGTCAGGGTTTAGGGTTTAAGGATATTTGGAGTTGTGTTTATGGGGAATAGGATTTACTATTTTTTGGAGTTGAGTATTCTAGGTTTCCTAGGGATGAGGTTTTATGGTTTCTATGGATGATGGGTTATAGTTTAATATGGATGAGGTGTTAGAGTTCTTGGGGATTTTGAGGTTTTTTGGGACTGAGGGTTTAGGTTTTTCTATTTTTGAGGGTTTGGGGATTTCAATGGATTAGGGTTTAGGATTTTCTAGGGTTTATAGTTTATAGTTTTTTAGGACTGAGGGTTTATAGATTTCTAGGGACGAGGGTTTAAGGTTTTCTTGATTTGAGTTTTTATGAATTTTTTAGTAAGGGTTTTATGGTTTTTTGGTGCCGAGGATTTACTATTTTCTATAGATTATGGTTTAGGGTTTTTTTGGAGGTGAGGGTTTTTTGTTTTCTAGGGATGAAGGTTTAGGGTTATCTTGGGCCGAGGGTTTCAGATTTTATAGGGCTAAGGGTTTATGGGTTTTGTACGATGATGGTTTACAATTTTTTTGGGGGGATGATTTAGGGTTTTCTGGGGTAGTTTTTTTAGTGTTTAGTGGGACTATGTTTTTAGGGTTTCTTGGGGCCAAGGGTTTAGGGTTTTCTAGTGATAAGTGACTACTGTTTTTGGGAATAAGTGTTTGGGTTTTTATTGGGTTTAGGGTTAAGGGAATTTAGGGGCATAGGGTTTATGGTTTTCTAGGGATAATGGTTTAGGGTTTTTTCATGCTAAGGGGTTAGGGTTTTCAGGGGTTTAGGGTTTATGGTTTTTTGGGATAAGGGTTTTGGTTTTTCTGGTGTTGGGGTATTAGGGATTTCTAAGGTTGAAGGTTTAGGGTTTTCTAGGGAATAGGGTTTAGTGTTTTCTGAGGCTAAGGGTTTATATTTTTTTGGGATGAGTGTACAGAATTTTTTATGGAAGAGGTTTTAGGGTATCCAAGGTTTGACGGTCCAGGGTTTTCTTGGGATGAGGGTTTAGTATTTCATGGGGATGAGTTTATAATGTTTTTTTGGGATGAGGGTTTAGGGATTTTTTGGATATTTGGATAGGTTTTTCTAAGTTTGAGGGTTTAAAGTTTTCCTGGGGATGAGAGTTTAGGGTTTTCTTTGGTGGAGGACTTATTATTTTTTAGGTTGAGGGTTTAAGGTTTTGTGTGACTAGGGGTTTATGGGTTTTTGGGGCTATGGGTTTAGGGTTTTATGGTGATATGAGGTCGGGGGGGGGGGGTTATGAGTGTTTAGATTTTTTTAAGGATAATGATTTAGGTTTTTTTTTGGGAAAAGGGTTTAGGGATTTTTGGGGATTAGGTTGTCGTTGTTTTTGGGAGAGGGTTTATGGGTTTTTAGGGAAGAGGGTTTTGGTTTTTCTTGGTCTGAAAATTGAGTGTTTTTTGGGGCTGAGGGTTTATGGTTTTTTGGTATGGGGGTTTAGGGTATTTTTGGGCTGATGGTTTAGGGTTTTGGGGGTTGATCATTTATGGTTTTTTTGGGAAAATGTATTAGTTTTTTTGGGTATGAGGTTTTTTGGATTTTGGGATATTTTTTTAGGGTATTTTGTGGTTTACGGTTTAATGTTTTCTGGGGATGAGGGTTTAGAGTTTTTTGAGGATGAGGGTTTAGGGTATTTTGGTGATGAGGGTTTAGGTTTCCATGTGGCAAAGGGTTTAGGGTTTTTAGGCTGAGGGTTTAATGATTTATGGGGAGGAGGGTTTATGGTTTCATAAAACTAAACATTTTATGTATTTTTGGGAAATGTTTTTAGTGTTTTTGGGGGTATGGGATTAATTATTTTTGTGGATTAGGATTTATGTTTTTTTGAAGTCATGGATTTTTGGATTTTTGGGGATGGGTATTTATTATTTTTTGGGGACAATGTTTTAGGGTTTCTGGGGTTGATGGTTTTGGGTTTTTAAGTGTTGTGGGTTTAGGGTTTTTTTGGGCTTAGGGATTATGGATTTTTAGGTATAAAGGTTTAGGGAATTCTATGGATGAGGGTTTAAGGGGTTCTATGGCTGAAGGTTTCAGGTTTTATAACGCTTTGGTTTTTGGTTTTTCTGATGCTTAGGATTAATGGATTTCTGTGGTTGAGGGTTACGATTATCATGGTATGAGGGTTTATGGTTTTATCGGTCTAAGGGTTTAGGGTATTTTGGGGACACGGGTTTAGGGTATTTTGGGGAATAGGTTTTAGGGTTTTCTTGAGTGGATGGATAAGATTTTTGGATCTAATGGTTAAGTTATTTATTAAGATGAGGGTTTAGGGTTTTCTATTTCTTAGCTTTTAAGGGTTCTAGGGATGTGAGTTTAGTGTTTTCTCAGGATGGTGATTTAGGTTTTTCTTGGGTTGAGGATTTTTGGTTTAATTGGGGTGATTATTTTTTTATTTCATAGGCTACGGTTTCAGTGTTTTTTGGGGTCGAGGGTTTAGGGTTTTATAGGGTTGTGGGTGTAGGGTTTTCTTGTGTTGAGGTTTTAAGTTTTTCTAGGGATCATGGTTCAGGAT
The DNA here is from genome assembly GCA_963277665.1 of Viscum album. Taxonomy (NCBI): domain Eukaryota; kingdom Viridiplantae; phylum Streptophyta; class Magnoliopsida; order Santalales; family Viscaceae; genus Viscum; species Viscum album. The sequence continues at coordinate 682,735,588 of OY728167.1, read as the reverse complement.
TTTATTTGGATGTGGGTTTATTATTTTCTAGGGATGAGTGTTTATGATTTTCTTTGGCTGACGGTTTGGGGATTTCTAAGGATGAGGGTTTCTGATTTTCTAGGGTTGAGGGTTTGGGGGTTTCTAGGGATGAGGGTTTATATTTTTCAGGGGATGAGGGTTTAATAAATTTTAGGAATAAGGGTTTAGTGTTATCATGGGATTATTGTTTAGGGTTTTAATGGGAGGAGGGTCTATGGTTTTCTAGCATTGAATATTTAGGGTTTTCTAGGTGTATGGGTTGAGGATTATCTAGGACTATGAGTTCAGTTTTTGATGGGGATAAGGGTTTAGGGATTACTGGGGATGATGTTTTATGGTTTTCTAGGAATGAGGTTTTAGGATTTTTTGGGGTTTAGGGTTTAGTTATTTCTAGGGCAGGGAGTCTAGGGTTTTTTAGGGATGAGGGTTAAGGATTATCGGGGCAGAGGGTTTATTGTTTTATAGGGCTGAGGGTTTAGTTTCTTCTATGGTTTAGGGATTAGTGTTTTTTATTGATGATGGGTTAGTGTTTTCATGCGGTTAGGTTTTAGGGTTTTCTATGGAAAATGGTTTAGCCATTTTTGGGGCAGAGTGTTTAGGTTTTTCTCGGGCTGAGGGTTTATGATTTTCTCGGGCTCAGGGTTTATGGTTTTTTTTGGGATGAGGTATTAGGTTTTTTTGAGGAAGATGGTTTATTTTTATTTAGTTTTAGGTTTTAGAGTTTTAATTGTTCTAAGGTTTTAGGGTTTTTTGGGGATGAGGGTTTTGGGTCTTTTGGGTGTGAGGGTTTAGTATTTTTTGGTAATTTTTTTAGTGTTTTATCATGTAAAAGGTTTAGGTTTTTCCATAGATGTGGGTTTTCTGATTTATGAGGATATGGGTTTATTGTTTTATTAGGATTAAGGTTTGGGGTTTTATTGGCATTAGGGTTTAGTGTTTTTTAGGGATGAGTTTTTAGGGATGTCTGGGGCTAAGGTTGAATAGTTTTCCAAGGATGAGGGTTTATAATTTTTTTGGGTAGATGGTTTAGGGGTTTACGTGGATCAGTGTTTAGTGTTTTTTAGGTGTAAGGGTGTAGGGTTTTTTGGGTGATAGGGTTTCGAATTTTTTGGGACTTTGGGTTTAGGGTTTTCTTGGGATGATGGTTTAGTGTTTTCCAAGGCATAGGGGTTAAGGTTTTCTAGGGTTTATGTTTTAGGGTTTTCAAGGATTGGGGGTTAGGGATTTATTAGGATGAGGGTTTGGGAATTTCTAGGGATAAGGGTTTAGGGTTTACTATGGCTGAGGGTTCAGGGTTTTTTATGGTCGAGGATTAATGGTTTTCTTAGGATGAAGGTTTATGGTTTTTGTTGGCCAAGTGTTCAGTGTTTCCATTAGAGTTTTCAGGGGTAGATCTTTTATGGATTTCTAGGGAAATGTTATTAGGGATTTATAGGACATAAGTTTTTAGGTTTTCTAGGGATGAGGGTTTCCGGGTTTTTTTGGGATAAGGGTTTAGGGTTTTTTGGGATGAAGGTTTAGGGTTTTTGGGGATAAGGGTTTAGTGTTATGGGGGATATGGTTTATGTTTTTTTTGTATATGAGGGTCTAAGGTTTCCTGGGAGGTGGTTTTAGGGTTCTCTATGAGTGAGTGTTTAGTGTTCTCTTGGGATCATGTTTTAGGGGTTTCTAGGTCTATGGGATTACAGTTTTATAGGGTTGAGGGTTTAGGGTTTTTCAAGGATGAGAGTTTAGTTATTTTTTGGGGATAAGGGTTTATGGGTTTTTATTTTTGAGGGATTAGTTTATTAGTTGATGAGAGTTTTCTAGTAATGATTGTTTAAGGTTTTCTAGGGATTGGTGTTTAGGGTTTTTTGGGCATAAGGGTTTTGGGATTTTTTGGGTATAGGGTTTGAGGATTTATGAGCATGAGGGTTTAGGATTCTCTTCGGCTAAGGGTATAGGGTATTTTTGGGATATGGGTTTAGAGTTTTGGGGGGAAGAAGGTTTAGCATCTTTTGGGATGAGGTTTTAAGGTTTTTTTGGGCCAAGGGTTTCAGGTTTTTTGGGGCTGAGAATTTAGGGTTTTTGTTGATGAGGGTTTAGTGTATTTTGGACCTAAGGGTATGTGGTATTTTAGGGAAAAGGGTATATTATTTTTTCAGGTGAGCATTTAGGGGTTTTTAGGGATGATTCTTTAGTCTTTTAGGGCTTGAGTGCTTAGGGTTCTTTATATATGAGGGTTTACGAGTTTTTAGGGAAGTGGGTTTGGGTTTTTTTGGGGATGAGTGTTTAAGGATCATTGTGGCTGAGGGTTTAGGGATTTTTTGGGATGTGGGATAAAGCGTTTTTGTGTCTAAGGTTTTGGGTTTTTTTGGGTATGAGGGTTTAGGATTTTTTTGTGATGTGGGTTTATGATTTTTTTTATGAGTGTTTAGAGGTTTTGGGGGCTGAGAGTTTAGGGTATTTTGGGTTCAAGGTTTTTGGGATTTTAGGGAATTAGGGTTTAGATCTTGTTTGGGTATATGGATTAAGGTTTTCTAGGGTTTATGATTTAGGTTTTCTTCAGGATGAGTGTTTTGGTTTTCCTAGGGATGGGGGGTTAGGATTTTCTAGGGATGGGGGTTTGTGTTTTTCTTGGGCTGAGGGTTTTGGATTTTCATGGGTTGGGGGCTTAGGATATATTTGGATAAGGGCTTAGGGTTTTCTATGGATGAGGCTTTTTTGGTTTTATGTGGGTTGGGGTTTATGGTTTTCTGGGGATATGGGTTAATGGTTATCAGGGGATGATGGTTTAGGGTTTTATGGTGATAGGGGTTTAGGGTTTTCTAGGGATGAGGGTTTTTAGTTTTATGGGGTTGTGGGTTTAGTGGTTTCTAAGGCTAGGGGTTTAGGGGTTTGTAGGGATTGAACTTTAGGGTTTTTAGGGAACAAGGGTTTAGGGTTTTATGGGGTCGAAGATTAACTTTTTATGGGGATGAATGAATAGGGTTTTCTTGGGATGGGAAGTTTTTTTCTTTTTGGGGTGGAGGGTTTTGGGTTTTAGGTGAAAAGTATTAGTGTTTTCTAGGTATGAGTATTTAGATTTTTTGGGGCTGTTGGTTTAGGTTTATCATGGGTTGAGAGTTTTGTAATTTCTGGGGATATGGGTTTAGTATTTTCTAGGGCTATGGGATTAGGGCTTTCTAAGGATGACTGTTTATGCTTTTCTATAGATATGTGTTTCTTATTTTCTTGGATTTTGTTTTAGGGTATTTGGGGTGGTGGTTTAGGTTTTTTTGGGTTGAGAATTTAGGGTTTTTTTGGATGAGGGTTTTGGGTATCCTTGGGATGAGGGTTTAGGGTTTCTCATGGATGAGTGTTTTGTGTTTCCTAGGTCCTGGGGTTTTGTTATTCTTTGGTATGTGGGTCCAGGCTTTCCTAGGGATGATGTATTATTGTTTCATGGGGATGAGTTTTAGGAATTCATGGGGACCAGTATTTAGGGTTTCCTTGGGATGAATGTTTAATGTTCCATTGTGCTAAGGGATTTGGGTGTCCATGGGTTGAGGGTTTGGGGTTTCATGGGATGGAGGGTTTATAGTTTCTTGGGTTCAAGGGTTTAGGGTATCCTATGGGAAAGGGTTTAGCATTTTCTTCAGGATATGGGTTTAGGGTTTTTTAAGGGTGTGGTTTTAAGATTTCCTATGTTATAGGGTCTAGGTTTTCCTAGTGTTTAAGGTTTAGGGTTACCTAGTTTTGAGGGTTTAGGGTTTTCTAGGACCGAGGGTTTAGGATTTTCCTTGGGCCAAGGGTTTGGGGTTTCCTAGGGTTCCGGTTTTTGGTTTTCCTAGGGCTGAGGTTTTTGGTTTTATTTGGGATGAGGGTTTATGATTTCCTTTCCCTAAGGGTTTAGCATTTCCTGGGGCCAAGTGTTTAGGATTTCTTATTTTGAGTATTTATGGTTTCATAGGTGTAAGGATTTAGGGTTTCATGGGGCTGAGGGTTTAGTGTTTCCTAGGGATAAAGGGTTTAGAGTTTCTTGGGGATGAGCTTCTGTGGTTTTTTGGGATATGTGTTTAGGGTTTTCTTGGGATTATGGTTTAGTGATTTCTAGGGATTATGGATTAGGTGTATATGGGGATGAGTATTTTGGGGTTTCTGGGGATGAGGGTTTTGGGTGTTCTTAGGCTGAGGGGTTAGGGATTTTCAGGGACGAGGGTTTAGGGTTTTATAGGTCTTAGGGTCTAGGATATATTTTATCCTATGGTTTTAGGGTTTATTAGGGCTGAGGGTTTTGGGTAAGTTTAATTTAGGGTTTAGTGTTTTTTGGGGCTAAAAGTTTAGGGTTTTTGGTTACTAATGGTTTTGGGGTTTGGGGGTGAGTGTTTAGAGGATTTAAGGTCTGAGGGTTTAGTATTTTTTATTGTTGCTGAGGGTTTGGGTTTTTTAGGGGATGAGGCTTGGTGATTTCTGGGATGAGGGTTTTAATTTATTTGGGATATGGTTTTGGGTTTATTGGTGATGAGTGGTTGTGTTTTTTTGGGGATGCTGGATAGGGTTTTTTTGGGGCTGAGGGTTTGGGGTTTTTTTGGGGCTGGGGGTTTTAGGATTTTTGGGGATGAGTGTTTGTGGGTTTTAGTGGATGAGGCCTTGAGGTGACTTAGGTGTGAGGGTTTGGGGTTTTTTAGAGATGGGGGTTTAGTGTTTTTGAGGGATGAGGGTTTGGGGTTTCTTGGGATGAGGGCTTGGGGTTTTTTAGGGCTGTGGGTTTGGTATTTTTTGGGGTTAATGGTTACTGTTATTTGGGGATGATGGATTAGGGATTATTATGGTGGATAGTTTAGGGTTTTTTGAGGTTGATTTATTATAGTTATTTGGGGTTGATGTTTAGTGTTTGTGGGGGAGAGGGTTAATGGTTATTAGGGGATGAGGGATTATGTTTATTTGGGGCTGTTGGTTTAGGGTTTTTTGGGGAATACGGTTTAGGGTTTTTTTTGGATAAGGTATTAGAGTTTTATGTGGCTGAGTGATTAGTGTTTTTATAGGTATGAGGATTTAGGGTTTTTTGGGGCTTATGGTTTAGGGTATTTTGGGGAATAGGGTTTTGGTTTTTTGGGAGGATGTAGGCTATGGTTCTTTAGAGTTTATGATTTTTTGGGGTTTAGGGTTTAGAATTTTTTGGTGATGACATTTTCTTATTTTGGGGGGTTGAGGGTTTAGGGTATTTGTGGGATTCAGGTTATAGTTATTTTAGGGATGAGTGTTTAGGTTTTCTTGGAAAAAATGGTTCCTCGTTTTGGGTGGATAAGGGCCTATGTTTATTTGGGTGTGAGGGTTTATGTTTTTTTAGGGATAAGGGATTAGAGTTTTTTGGGGATGAGTGTTTGCTTTTTTTGGGGGAAGAGGTATTAGGTTTATTTGTGATGAGGGTTGATGGTTTTCAGGAAATGAGGATTTACGGATTTTTGGGGCCGAAGGTTTAGGGTTGTGTGGGGTGAAGTGCTTATGGTTTTTTGGGGTGAAGAATTAAAATTTTTTACGAATCATGGATTATATTTTTTGGGGATTAGGGTTTAGTGTTTTTTGGGGATAAGGGTTTAGGGTTTTTTGGGGATGAGGGTTTTGATTTGTTTTGGAATGATGGTTTAGGGTTTTGGAAGATGTGAGTTTTGGGTTTTATTAGGGTGAGGGTTAATTTTTTATGGTGGGCTAAGGGTTCTGGGTTTTTTTGATGCTGAGGGTTTACCATTTTTTAGGGGTAAGGGTTTTGGGATTTCATGGGTTAAGGAATTATGGTTTTTGGGTACTGAGACTTTAGGATTTTTTAGGATGGGACTTTAGGGTTTTTGTGGTTGTCAGTTTGGGGTTTTCTTAGGATAAGGGTTTATGGTTTTTGGGGGTTATGGGTTATGGGTTTTTTTGGGGATGAGGGTTTATGTTTTTTTTGTAGCTAAGTGTATAGGGTTTTTTGGAGCTGAGGGTCTAGGGTTTTGTGGTTCAAAGGAAATAGTGTTTTTTATAATGGTTTAGGGTTTTGTGGGTCTTTTGATTTAGTGTTCTATGGGGATGTGGGTTTAGGTCTATTTGGGGATAATGGTTTAGTGTTTTTGGAGGATGATGGTTCATCAGATTTTTTGGGTGAGAGTTTAGGTTTTCATAAGGATTAGGTTTGGGGGATTTGTGGGGATGAGGTTTTTGGGAATTATACGGCTGAGGTTATAGGGTTTTTTGGGGGTAAGGGTTTAGGTTTTTTCTGGGTTTGAGGGTTTAGGATTTTCAGGGGATGAGGGTTTAAGGTTTTTTAGGGATGAGGGTTTAGGGTTTTTTTGGGAAAGTCAGTTCAAGGTTTTTGGGGCTAACTATTTATAATTTTCTTGGATCATGGGATCATGATTTTTTTCAGATGAGGGTTTAGGGGTTTTTACGACTGAGGGTTTGGGGTTTTTTGGGGGATGAAGGTTTAGTTTTGTTTTTGAGGGTTTAGTTTTTTAGGGGATGAGGCTGCAAGGGTTTTTTAATGTTGAGGGTTTATGGTTTTTTGGGGATGTGGGTGTGGGGTTTCTTAGGAATGAGGGATTGGGGTTCATTGTGGTTTAGTGATTGGATTTTTTTGGGGTTGGGGGGTTGGGTTTTTTAGGGATGAAAGTTTGGGGTTTTTTGGGGCAAAGGGATTGGGTTTTTTTGCTGCTAAGGGCTTAGGGAGTTTTTGGGTGCAAGGTTTGGGGGTTTTTCCAAGCTTAGTGTTTAGGGTTTTTTTGGGCTGAGAGTTTGGGGTTTGGGGGGATAAGGGTTTAGGGTCTTAATTGGGATGAAGGTTTAGGGTTTATTGGGGGTGAGGATTTCAAGTTTTTTTGCTGATTTTATAGAAATTTTTAGTGATTTTGGGGCTGATGGATTAGGGTTTTTGGGGTATAGTTGTTTGTGTTTTCTGGGGAAGAGGGCTTAGGGTATTTTGTTGTTTATGGTTTTTGTATCTTTGGGGTTGATGGTTTATTTTTTTGGGGGGCTATAGGATTTCGGTTTTTTTGGGGGAGAGGGTTTATTGTTTTGGGGATTGAGGGTTTATGGTTTCCCATGGATGAAGGTTTAGGGTTTTTTGGGCATGATGTTTTAGGGATTTTTGGAGATGATGTTTTTCGGTTTTCGGTGTAGCGTGTATTGGGTTTTTTGGTGCTGAGAGTTTTGGGTATTTTTTGGCTGAGAGTTTAGGGGATTTATGGCTTAAGGATTTGGGTTTATTGGGTATGAGGGTTCATGGTTTTTTTTGCGATGAGGGTTTATGGTTTTTTCTAGCTGATAGATTTGGGTTTTTTTTAGGATCGGTCTTTATGGTTTTTTAGGGCAGATGGTTTAAGGTTTTTTGGGGGTGATGGTTTAGGTTTTTTTTGGATCATGGTTTATGGTTTTGGGGGATAAAGTTTTATGGATTTGAGGGATTATGGGTCTAGTTTTATTTTTTTATGATGGTTATGGAATATTTTGGTTTGTGGGTTAGGGTATCGTGAGGTTGAGGGTTTAGGTTTTTCAGGGGGTGTGGGTTTAGGGTTTTTGGCATCCTAGGGTTTAGGTATTTCTGGGGATGAGGGTTTGGGTTTTTTTGGGCATAATAGTATAGGATTTTTTTAGTGAATAAGATTTATGGGTTTTAGGGGATAAGTGTATAGGATATTTTGTGGATGAGTGTTCAGTGTTTTTTGTAGATGTGGGTTTTTTGTTTTTTTGGGCTGATGATTATGGTTTTTTGGGGTTGAGGGTTTATGGATTTTTTTTGGAGATGAGGGTATACTTTTTTTGGGGTTTTTGGTTTAGGGTTTAATGGGGATAGGGTTTTGGATTTTTTTTGGTTGAGGTTTTAGGTTTTTTTATGGTTGATACTTTATGTTTTTTGGGGATAAGGGTTCAGGGTTTTCTAGGGATGAGGGATTAGAGTTTTTTGAAGATGGGGGTTTTTGTTTTTTTTGTGGCTGAGTGTGTATGTTATTTGGGGATTATTGTTTTGGGTTTTTTATGGATGAGTGTTTATCATTATTTGGGGTTTAGGGGTTTCTTTTGGAGGAGGGTATTTTGTTTTTTTTGGTTGATTTTTTTTGATTTTTTATAGATGAGGGTTTTGGTTTTTTTTCCTAACAGTTTACGGTTTTTTAGTGATGAGGAATTAGGTATTTTTTTGGTTAAGGTTTTAAGATTTTTTCTATTGGCATAAGAATATGGGGTTTATTAGAGCTGAGGGTTTGGGGTTTTTTGGGGATTAGGGTTCAAAGTTTTCTATGTTTGGGGTTTTCATTTTTTAGGGATGAGGGGTTGTGGTTTTTTGGGGATGAGGTTTTGAAGTTTAAGGATTGGGTTTTTTAGGGGTTGAGGGTATGTTTTTTTGGGACTAGGTGTTTCGAGTTTTGTGGGCCTATTGGTTATAGTATTTTGTGGATAAGGGTTTAGGATTTTTCCCGGCAGAGGGTTTAAAGTTTTTTTGGGGATGACAGTTTAGGGATTTTGGGGCTGAGACATTATGTTTTTTTGGGGTAGAAGTGTTTTGGATTTTAGGGGTTGAGGGTTTAAATTTTTCTAGGGAATATTGTTTAGATATTTTGGGGTAGTGGGTTTTGGTTTGTTTGGTGTTGAGGTTTAGTATTTTTATAGGGATGAGGGTTTAGGGATTTTTGGGTTTGAGTGTTTAGAGTTTTTTGGGATTGTGGGTTTAAGATTTTTTTTCATGAGGGTTTAAGGTTTTTCGGTGCCTAGTTTTAAGGGTTCTTTGGGTTGAAAGTTTAGTGTTTTTTCGGGAAGATTGTGCAGGGTTTTTTAGGGATGAGGCTTTAGGGGTTATTAGTTGGGGTTTTATGGATTTTTAGTTCTGAGTGTTAGGTGTTGTTTGGGATTTTTTTTTGTGATTTTGGGGACCGAGGGTATTTGGTTTTCTTGGGATGAGGGTTTATAGTTTTTTTCGGGATATAGGATTAGGTTTTCTTCCCAAGGTATTAGTGTTTTTTGGGGAATAAGGCTAGGATTTGTTTCTAACAAGGGTTAAATATTTTTTTTTCTTGTTGAGGGTATAGGGTTTTAGGTTTTTGGGGTGGAGGTTTTAGAGTTTTATGGGGATGAGGGCTCAGGTTTTATTGTGGTTAAGGGTATAAGTTATTTTGGGGTAGATGGTTTGGTGTTTCTTAAAGATGATGGTTTAGTGTTTTTTTGGAAATAAGGTTTATGGTTGGGGTTTGAGGGATTTGGGATTTTTGGGGATTATAGGTTTGGATTTTTTGGGGATGAGGGTTAAGGGTTTTTTATTTTGAGGCTTTATTGTTTTTTGGGGATGATTTTTTTTGTGTTTGTTTAGGGGTGAGGGTTTTTTGGATTTACTAGGGATTATAGTTAATGGTTTTCTAGGATATAGAGTTTTGTAATTTCATGAGATGGTAGTTTAGGGTTTTCTAGGGATGAGGGTTTAGGGTAATCCGGGGCTTAGGGTTTAAGGGTTTTTTGGTTTGAGGCATTAAAATTTTCTAGGGATGAGGGCTTAGGGTTTCTTGGGGCCGATGGTTTAGGGTTTTAGGGGATGAGGGTTTTGGGTCTTTGGGGATGAGGGTATATAATGATTTGGGGATGAGGGTTTTGGGTTTTATTGGACTGATGGTTTAGGGTTTCTAGGGGATGATCGTTAGGGTTTTCTGGGGAAGTAGGAATAGGGTTTTCTTTGGAAAAAGGTTTAGTGTTATTTGGGTTGTGGGTTTGTGGTTTTTTTGGGGTTAATGGTTTATGGTATTTTGGAGGATGTTGTTTTAGGTATTCTTCATGATGGGGGTCTATGGTTTTTTTGGTATGATTGTTTAGATTTTTTTGGGGCAGAGTGTTTACATTTTTTTTGGTTGATGTTTTTGGTTTTTGGGGATAATGTTTTTTTTCTTTTTATAGGGATGGGGGTTTTGGGTTTTCTGGAGTTAAGGGTTTAGGTATTTTTGGGGTTGAGGGTTTAAGGACTTCAAGGGTTGAGGTTTTAGGATGTTTTATGGCTGGGGGTTTAGGGTTTTTTGAGGCTGAGGGTTTTTCTTTTTCGGGGGGTAAGGGTTTGTCATTTTCTAGGACTAAGGGTTTAGGGATTTCTATGGATGATGGACTAGTTCTTTATGGGGCTAAGGGTTTAGCATTTTTTTGGGATTACCATTTAGGGTATTCTGGGGATGAGGGTTTAGGGTTTTCTAGGACATAGGGTTTAGGTTATTCTGAGGCTAAGTGTTTACAGATTTCTAGGGAAAAGTGTTTAGGGATTTCTTAGGCTATGTGTTTAGTGATTTTTGGGATGATGGTTTTTGGTTTTTGGGGGATAAGGGTTTCAGTATATTTGGGTATGTGGGTTTAGTTGTTTTTCAGGCTAAGGGTTTACATTTTTTTGGGGTTAGGATTTACTATTTTTTGGGATGAGGGTTTACGGTTTTTGAGATAAGTGCTTTAGGGTTTTTGGGGATGAGGGACTAGTATTTTTTGGGTGTTAGGTTTTATATTTTTTCAGGGAATTGGGTTTAGGTTTTTATAAGGATAATCATTTTTTTTCTGTGGATGAGGGTTTATAGTTTTTTTGGGATGAGGGTTTAGTAATTTTTAGGGCTAGAGTTTTATGGTTTTTGGGTGCTGAGGTTTTATGTTTTCATGGGGCTATGTGGTTTGGTGTATTTGGGGATGAGGAATTAAAATTTTTTGGGGATAAAGTATTAGATTTTTTGGAATGAGGGTTTATGGTTTTTCTGGGATCATGGTATTGGATTTTATAGTGATGAGGGTTTCAGGTTTTTTGGGGATGTTGTTTTAGGGATTTTAGGGGATGAGACTTTATGGTAATTTAGAAATGAGGGTTTATATTTTTTTGGGGTGGAGGGTATAGTAATATTGTTGGATTAGGGTTTAGGGTTTTTAGGGTAATTTAGGGTTGGATATTTTAGTTTTTTTTTGGGATGAGTGTTTAGGTTTTTTTATTGGTGAGGATTTAGGGGTTTTTCAGCTGAGGCTCTATTGTTTCTTTGGGATGAGAGATTAGAGTTTTTTGGGGAAGATAATTTTTGGGTTTTTTAGGGTTGAGGGTGTATAGTTTTTTAGGGATTAGGGTTTAGTGTTTTTTTGGGATAGTTTTGTGTTTTTTTGGGCTGAGGGTTTAGGGTTTTTTTTGGGATAAGGTTTTATGGTTTTTTGTGGAAGAGAGTTCTTTATTTTTTGGTGATGAGGGTTTTGGTTTCTTTGGGTTGATGGTTTAGGGTTTTTTGGTGCTTCAGATTTAGTGGTTTTTGGGCATCAGTGGTTGGGTTTTTTTGCATCTTGGCATTTAGGGATTTTTGGGACTGAGGATTTAGGTTTATTTGGGGATTACGGTTTTGGGTGTTTGCAGTTGAGGTTTAAGGATTTTTTATATTTGGGGGTTTAGTGTTTTTTGGGGCTATGGGTTTTTATTTTTTGGGATGATGGTTTAGGGTTTTCTGGTGGTTGGGTGTCGATGTTTTTTTGAAGATGAGGGTTTTGGGTTGTTTGGGGACGAGGTATTAGGGGTTTTTTTAGGCTGAGTGTTTTTTTTGGGAATAAAAAATTATGTTTATTGGGGGTGAGGGTTTAGGGTTTTTAGGGGAGAGGGATTAGGGTATTTTGGGGCTGGATGATTAAGATTTATTTGAGGACAAGGATTTTTGGTTTTTTGTTATTGTGGGTTTAGAGTTATTTTGGGATGAAGGTTATTTGATTTTTGGGTCTTTGGGATTCTAGTTTTTTATGGATGAGGGTTTTGGATTTTTGGGGGTTTAGGGTTTAGGTTTTTTTAAGGCTTAGGGTTTTGGGTATCTTTTAGGGATGAGCGTTTAACATTTTTTGGGGATGAGGGTTTCTGGTTATTTACTGTTTAGAGTTCAAGATATTTTTGTGATGCTAGATTTTTTTTTGTACATGGTTTGGGATTTTTTTGGTATGAGGGTTTCAGTTTTTTGGGGGTAAGGGGTTTCATTTTCTTGGTTTTGAGGGTATAAGGTTTTCTGGTTATGAGAATTTGTGGTTTTTTTGTGGATGAGGGTTTAGGTATTTTAGGGGGTTGGGATTTAGGGTTTTGTGTGGATGAGAGTTTTTTATTTTTTGGGGGGGCTATGTGTTTGGGGTTTTTTGGTTAAGGTTTTAGGGTTTTCTGGGGTTGATCGTTTAGGGTTTTTCTGGTTGATGGTTTGGTGTTTTTACGATCGAGGGTTTAAAGTTTCGAGGGATGTGGGTTCAAGGATTTTTTGGGGAAGTGGGTTTTGTATTTTTTGGTGTTAAGCATTTAAGGTATTTTAGGGAATGGTTTTTGGGTTTTTTTGGGGCTCTAGAAGTGGGGTTTTTTGGGTGAAGGGCCTAGGTGTTATTAGGGATTTATGTTTAGTGTGTTTTAGGGATGAGGGTTTTTGATTTTTTAGGATATAGGGTTTAGGGTTTTGGGGGGATTGAGGGTTTATGGTTTTTTAGATTCGACGGTTTTGAGTTATTTTGGGATGTGATTTTTTTATTTAGGCTGAGGGATTAGGGTTTTTGGGGGCTGGGGATTTGTAGTTTTTTTAGTCTAATGATTTAGGTTTTAATGGGGATGAGGGTTTATTATTTTTTTAGGGATGAGGGGTTTTTAGGGATTTGGTTTTAGGTTTTTCTGTGGCTAATGGTTTGGAGTTATTTTTGGATGATGATTTATGAAGTTTTGGGATTGGGTTTACAGGTTCTTTGGGGCTGAGGGTTTTGGGTTTCATGAGGTTGAGGGCTTAGGGATTTCTTATTCTGAGTGTTTAGGTTTTTTTTGGGGATGATGGTTTAGGGTTTTTTTGGGGATGTGTGTTTCATGTTTTTAGGGATGAGGGTTTTAGGCTTTTTGGTGATGAGGGTTTAGGGTTTTCTTTGGGTTGTACGTTAAAGTTTTTGGAGCTGAGGGTTTATGTTATTTTGGGCCTGAGGGTTTATGGTTTTTGGTACGAAGAGGTTGTTGTTTTAGGGGCTGAGTGTTTTGGGGTTTTTGGGGATGAGGGTTTAGTGTTTTTTGATCCTAAGGGTGTGGTTTCTTGGGGGATTTGGGTATTTTTCATAGGGATGAGGGTTTGGGGTGTTTATGGGGGTAAGGGTTTGGAGTTTTTTTTGATGATCTGGTTTTAGTTATTTTTGAAGCTCAATGTTTATGTTTTCCTAGGGATTAGGGTTTACGAATTTTGGGGGTTGAAGGTTTAGAGTTTTTTTATGCTATGGGTTTAGGGGTTTCTATGGCTGACAGATTACAGTTTTATGATGATGGTATTTAAGGGTTAACCTACTAATTTGGATTATTTCTTTTGGAATGTGGGTTAAGGTTTTTCTGGGGATGATGGTTTAGTCTTTTATGGGGCTCTAGATTTAGGGTTTTTTGGGTATGAGGGTTTAGTGTCTTTTTAGGTTGATTATTTACGGCTATTTTGGGTCAAGGGATTGGGTTTTCTGGGGTTTAGGGTTTAGGGTTTTCTATAGAAATTTTTTTATGGTTTTCTAGGGATGAGGATTTATAATTATCTAGGGATATGGACTTAGGGTTTTATAGGGCTTGGGTTTTAATTTTTTTCTTGGGATCAGTGTTTAGGGATTTCTACAAAAGTAGGTTTAATTTTTTCTATGGATGTGGGTTTAGGGTTTTCTTGGTCCGAGGGTTTAGGATTTCCAAGGTAAGTGAGTTTACGGTTTCTCGGGATGAGGGTTTGGAGTTTTCTAGGATTTAGGGGTTACATGTTTTTGGGATTGATGGTTTATAATTCTTTTAGGATGGGTTTTATGTTTTTTTGGGTTGTGGATTCAGGATTTTGTGGGGTTTAGGGTTTAGTATTTTCTTTATGTGAGGGTATAGGGTTTTCTAAGTGTAAGGTTGTAGGGTTTTCTAGAACTATTGGTTTATTTTATTATGGGCTTGATGGTTAGAGTTAACTAGTGCAGATGTTTTACCGTTTTATAGGGGTTATGGATTATGATTTTGTGGGATAGAGGGTTTGGGGATTTTTGGGAATGAGGGGATAGGGTTTTCCAGGGAAAAGGTTTTGTGGTTTTCATGTTTATATGTGTTTAGGGTTTTAGGGGGTTGATGTTTTAGATTTTTCTAGGGTTGAGGGTTTAGAATTCACTGGGTATGAGATTTTATGGTTTTCATGGGATTCAGTTTTAGGGTTTTCTAGGGCTAAGGGCCTATGGATTTATGAGGATGCGTGTTTAGAGATTTATGGGGTTGAGGGTTTAGGTTTTTTGGGGGTGGATGATATAGGGGTTTTTTGGGGGATGAGGGTTTATGGTTTTTTTGGGGTGGAAGGTTTCTAGTTTTTTTGTGGTTGATGTTTAAGGGTTTTTTTGGGGGAATATGATTATTGGTTTTTTGGTGGATGTGGGTTTAGGTTTTTTTGGTGTGAGGTTTTGGGGGTTTTTAGGACTGTTTTTTAGGGATTTTAGGGCTTAGGGTTCAAGGTTTTCTATTTTATATGGATGAGGGTTTAGGGTTTTCTAGGGGTGATGGTTTATGGTTTTTAGAATATGGGTGTTTAAGGATTTATCTATACAAGTGTTTATGTTAATTTAGGGATAACCATTTAGAATTTTCTATGGGTGAGTGTTTTGGGCTCTCTTGTCCTGAGGAATTATGGTTTTCTGGGGCTGAGTGTTTGGGTTTTTCTAGGGATGAGGGTTTTAAATTTTCTTGGAATGAGAGTATATGTTTATTTAGGGATGAGGGTTTAGATTTTTTCTGGGGATGATGGTTCACTTTTTTATGGGGATGAGGGCTTAGGTTTTTATGGGAATAGGGTTTAGGGTTTTTTTGGGTGTGAGGGTTTAGGGTTTCTTGGGTGTGAGAGTTTATGGTTTTCTAGGAATGAGTGTTTAGGGTTTTATAATGACGAGGGATCAGGTTTTTTATGGGATTAGGATTTAGAGTTTTTTGGGGCTATGGGTTTTGGGTTTTTTAGGGATGAGGGATTATGGATTTCTAAAATGAGGGTTTATGGTTTTTCTAGGGATTAGGGTTTAAATTTTTCTAGGGATGAGGATTTAGCATTTTCTGGGGATGAGGGGTTACGATTTTATAGAGATGGGGATTTTGGGTTTTATAGGGCTGAGGGATTGGGGTTTTATGAGGTTGGGGTATATGATTTTATGGGGTGTGGATTTTGGGTTTTATAGGGAAGAGGGATTGGTCTTTTTTGGGGTTAACGGTTTCAGGTTTCCTAGGGATGAGGGATTAGGGTTTTATAGGGATGAGCATTTGGGGTTTTTTAGGGATGAGGTTTAGGGTTTTCTGGGATTGGGGGTTTTTCGTTTTATGAGGATTGGGTTTTTTTGGTTTTCCAAGGCTAAGGGTTTAAGGTTTCTAGAATTGATGGTTTAGGGTTTCCTAAAGATTAGAGTTTACGGTTTTCTCAGGATGAGGAATTATGATTTTATAGGGCTTAGGTTCTAGGGTTTTATAGGGATTAATGTTTAGGTTTTTCTGGGGATGTGGGTTTTTTATTTTCTGTGGTTGTCAAATTTGGGTTTTATGCTGATGAGGGTTTAAGTGTTTTTGGTTCTATTAGTTTAGGGTTTTTTTGGGTTGTTCATATAGGGTTTTCTAGGGATATGTGATTACAATTTTTTAACGATGAGTATTTGGGGTTTCTTAGGGAAGAGGGTTTAGGGTTTAATGTGTTTGAGGATTTATGGTTTTCTGGGGATGATGTTTTGTTGTTTCTTTATGATAAGGGTTTATTTATTCTTGGATATGAGGGTTGGGGGTTTTTGAGGGCTACAGATTTATGGCTTCATACAGATGACGATTAGGGATTTCTAGGGATGAGTGATTAGAATTTCATGGGGAGGAGTATTTTGGGTTTCCTTGGGCAGAGGGTATGGGGTTTCCTGGAATGGAATGTTTAGGTTTTCCAAAGTAATGGGTTTAGGGTTTTTTGTGGAAAAGGGTATAGGGCTTCCAAAGGACAAGGGTTTAGGGTTTCTTGGAGTTGAGGGTATCATACTTCATAGGATCGAGGGTTTAGTGTTTTCTTAGACTAAGGGATTAGGGTTTTCAGCATATCATTCTTTAGGGGTTTCTGAGGATAAGAGTATTGAGGTATCTTTGGATGAGGGTTTAATTGTTTCTTGGTGTAAGGGTTAAAGGGTTTATAGTGACGAGGTTCTAGCATTTTCTAGGGATTAGGGATTATGATTTATTGTGACTGAGGTTTTAGGGTTTCTAGGGAAGAGGTTTTAGGGGTTTTCGGAGATAAGGGTTTCGGGTTTTTGGGACTAAGAGTTTAGGTTTCTTTTAGATTGAGGGTATAGGGTTTTTTGGGGAAGTGTGAATAGGGTATTTTAGAGATGATGTTTTATTTTTATTTTTAATGGATGAGGGATTGAGTATTTTTGGGGCCGAGGGTTAGGTTTTTTAGGGGTGATGTTTTTGGGTTTTTTGGGAAGAGGGATTGGTTTTTTTGTGTTGAGGGTTTCTAGTTTTTTGGCGTTTAGGTTTAGGGTTTTTTTTGGGCTGAGGGATTGGGTTTTGTTTCAACTGAGTGTGTGTGGTATTTTAGGGTTGTGGGTTTGGGTTTTGTTAGGGATGGGGGTTTGGGGTTTTTTGGGGCTCATGGTTTGTCATTTTTTGGGGCTATTGGTTTGGGGTTTTTGGGAGATGAGGGTTAGGTGTTATTGGGGATGAGGTTTTGGGGGTTTTTTGGGAATGAGGGTTTTGGTTTTTTTTGGGGATGGGGTTTGGAGTTTTTTTGAGGGCTTGTGGTTTTGGGTTTTTTCGTGCTGAATGTTTAGGGTTTCTTGGGGATGAGGGTTTAGTATTTTTTTGGAGCTACGGATTTGAGGTTTTCTAGGGTTGAGGGTTTATGGTTATTTTGGTTTGAGGGTTTAGGGTATTGGTGGGTTGAGTGTAAAGGGTTATTAGGGGATGAGTGTTTACGGTTTTCGATGGATGAGGGCTTAACGTTTTTTGAGGATGAGGTTTTTTGGTTTTTTGGGTACTAGGGTTATGGTTTTTTTGGATGATGGTTTAGTGTTTTTTTATGATGAGAGTATATTGTTTTTTGGGGATGATGGTTTATAAGATTTTGGGACATTTGGTTTATGGTATATTTGGGATGAGGGTTGAGGTTTTTCTGGGGATGAGAGTTTAGGGTTTTTTGGGGTGAGATATTAGGTTTTTTTTGGATTAAGGGTTCATGGTTTTTTTGGGTAGAGTGTTAGGGTTTTGGGGTTGATGGTTTAGGCTTCTTGGGTCTTAGGATTTAATGTTTTTTTGGGACTGAGGGTGTTGGGTTTTTTGGGTATGAGGATTTTGGATTTTATGGGACTGTTTGTTTAGGGTTATATAGGGTTGAGGGTGTAGGGTTTTTGTTTCTCTGGTTTTCAGGTTTTATGGGTATGAGGGTTTAGGGTTTTATGGGGCTAATATTTTAGGGATTTCTTGGGTTGAGGGTTTATGATTTTATGGGGATGAGTGTTTAGGTTTTTCTCGGGATGATGGTTTAGTGTGTTTTGGGGATAATGGTTTTGGATTTTCTTGGTCTGATAGTTTAGTGTTTTATGGGTCTAAAATTTTAGTGTTTTCTAGGGTAGGGGTTTGGAGTTCATCAGGACAGAGGGTCTATGGTTTTTTTTGGTGCTACTAGTTTAGGGTTTCCTAGGGTTATTGGTTTTCATTTTTTAGGGACGAGGGTTTAAGGTTTTCTGGGGATATGTGTTTACTATTTTATGGGTGTGAGGGTTTAGTTTTTTGTGGGTGTGAGGGATTTGGGTTTTCTAGCATGGAGAATTTAGGTTTTTCTAGGTATGAGATTATATGGTTTTCACGGGCTTATGTTTTAGGAATTTTTGGAGATGAGGTTTAGCATTTTCTAGGACTGAGGGATAATGGATTTCAGGGATGAGGGTTTTTAGTTTTCTAACTCTATGGTTTTAGGGTTTTCTATTCCAGAGGGTTTAGGGTTTTCTAGTGCTGAGGGTTTAGGGATTTTTGGGGCTAATGGTTTATTGTTTTCTTAGGATCAGGGAATATAGTTTTATTGGATGTGTGTTCATGGATTTTGTTGGCTATGGGTTTAGGGTTTTTTGAAGATGTAGGATTTGGGTTTTTTGGGTCTCAGGTTTTTCGGTTTTTTGGAGAATAGGGTTAATGAATTTTGGGGATTAGGGTTTAATGTTTGTTTTTAGTGAAGTGTTTAGGGTTTTTGGGTGTGACGGTATAGTGTATTTAATGGATATGGGATTAGGGTTTTTTGGGGTATATTATTTAGATTTTTTGGGGTTGAGGGTTTATGGTTTTCTTACACTGACTGATTAGAGATTTATGGGGATTAGGGTTTAGGGTTATCCATTGTAGAGGTATTAGTTTATTAAAAGTCTGAGGGTTAAGTGTTTTCTCATGATAATGTTTTAGGGTTTAGTAATGCTAAGGGATTATGGTTTTCTTTGGTTTATGGATTTATGTGGTTTAGGGTTTAGGGTTTTCAGGGGATGAGTGTTTAGATTTTTCAAAGGAGGAGGGTTTATGGTTTTTTGGGCTAAGGTTTTATGGGTTTTTTTGGAGAATGTGGTTTGGTTTTTTTGGGGGATTATGGTTTACTATATTTAGGTCTCAGGATTTAGGGTTTTTTGGGATGGGGTTTTCAGTTTTTTTGGGGTGAGGGTTTAGATTTATTTGGGCTGAGGGAATTGGATTTTTTGGGGCTAAGGGTTTAATATATTTTTGGGGGATAGTTTAGAGTTTTATGGGGCTAAGATTTTATAGTTTTTGGGGATGAGAATTTAGTGTTAATTTTTATGAGGTTTTAGGGTTTTTTAGCGATGACAGTTTATGGTTTTTTGGGGATAAGGGTTCAGGTGTTTTTGTGGATGAGGGTTTATGGTTTTTTTTGTGGATGTCAATTAAGTGTTTTTTGGGGTTGACTGTTTAGTAATTTTTGGGGCTGACGGATTAAAATCTTTTGGGGATGTTGGTTTAGGGTTTTTTGAGCTGAGGGTTTAGGGTATTTTGGGGACAAGTGCTTTTTGGTGATCATGGTTTAGGGTTTTTTTGGGTATATAGTTTTGGGGTTTTAGGGGGTTTATATTTTAGAGTTTTATAGGGATTAGGTTTTAGTGTTTTATGTGGATGAAGGTTTAGGATATTATTGGGGTGATTGTTTAGGTTTTTTTGGGGATGAGGGTTTCGGGTTTTGGGTGCCGAGGGTTTAGGGTTTTCTTTGGCTGAGAGTTAAGGGTTTTTGGGGGATGATGGGTTTGGGATATTTGGGGCCGAGGTTTTAGGGCTTTTTGTGAGTAAGGGTAAATGGTTTTCTAGGGATGAATGTTTAGGGTTTTTCAAAATGGGGTTTAGAGTTTTCTGGGGTTGAGGATTATAGGTTTTCATGGGATTAGGGTTTAAGGTTTTATGGGGATGAGGGTGTAGGGTTTTCTAGTGATGAGGGTATAGGGGTTTCTAGTGCTGATCATTCTAGGTTTTCTAGGGTTTATGGTTTATGGTTTTCTAGGGATGATGGATTTCTAGTTTTATGGGGATGAGGGTTAAGGTTTTTGTAGGGGTGAGGGCTTATGGTTTTGGGGGGATGGATGTTTAAGGTTTTATATGGATTAGGGATTGAAGTTTTCAAGGGATCATGGATTAATATTTTCTAGGGATGAGGGTTTAGGGTTTTTATGGATGAGGGTATAATGTTTTATGCGGATTTGGGATTTGAGTTTTATAGGGTTGAGTTTTTAGGGTTTTCTATGGATGTGTTTGTAGGGTTTTTGGCTATAGATTTAGGGATTCATGAGGATGGTGGTGTATTGTTTTTTTGGGATGAGGGTTTATTGTTTACTAGGGATGAGGTTTTAGGGTTTCATTAGGATTAGGATTTAGGGTTTCTTAGGGATGATGGTTTAGTGTTTCCTTGGGATGATGGTTTAGTTATGCTTGGGGGTGAGGTTTTAGGTTTTCATAGTGTTGTGGATTTATTTTTTCATGTGTTTTAGGGTTAGGGATTCCATGGGTTGAGTGTTTAGGTTTTCTTGGGGATGTGGGTTTTGAGTTTTTTGGTGCTAAGGGGTTGGAATTTATTGGGATGGAGTTTTTAGGGATTCCTAGGGTTAAGTGTTTGGGTTTTCTTACGGCCAAGGGTTTAGGGAATCCTCAGGCCATGGATTTAGGTTTTATTGTGTTTTATGATTTAGGATTTCCTAGGATAATTTGTTTAGGGTTTCCTGGGGTAGAGGGTATTGGGTTTCCTATTGTCTAGGGTTTAGTGTTTCCTCAGGTTGAGTGTTTAGAGTTTCCTGGTGCCAATGGTTTATGGTTTCCATAGTCTGAGGGTTTTGGGTTCCATGGGGCTAAGGGTTTTGGGATACCTAGGTATTTTCTTTATAGGTTTCTTGGGAATGAGTATTTATAGTTTTCTGGTGTTGAGATTTTATTGTTTCTTGGTGATGAGTTTTTAGGGTTTTTTTGGGTGATGTTTAGGGTTTCCGTGGTATAAGGGCTTATGGTTTCCAAGGGATAAGTGTTTTAGGGTTTTCTGGGGCTCGGGGTTTATGGTTTTTGAGGCTGAGGGTTTGGGGTTTTATAGGGATAATGGTTTAGGGTTTTTTTGGGTTTAGTGTTTAGTGTTTTATTGGGATGCAGATTTAGGGGTTTATAAGGACAAGTTTTTAGAGGTTTCAAGGGATGAGGGTCTATGGTTCTCTTGGTATGAGGGTTTAATGGATTCTAGGTCCATGTATTTAGATATATATAGGGATGAGGTATTAGGATTTTTTCGATATGGTTTAGGGGTTTTGGGGGTTGATGGTTTAAGGTTTTGTGGAGCTAAGGAGTTAGGGTTTTTTGGGACTAAGGTTTTAGGGTATTGTGGGGATGAGAGTTTAGTGTTTCTTAGGAAAAAGTGATTTGTTGATTTTAGAGTTGAGGCAATATGAATTTTTGTGGATTAAGGTTTATTTAATTTGGTGTGAGGTATTTTAATTTTCTAGGGATGAGGGTTTTGGGTGTACTTGGGTGAGGTTTTTCATTTTTTGGTACAATTGGTTTGGTGTTTTATTAGACTGGGAATTTGGGGATTTTTTGGGGTTGAGGGATTGATGTTTTTTGAGGATGAAGGTTTGGTGTTTTGTGTATTTTTTGGGGTTGAGGTTTTGGGGTTTTTATGGATAATGGTTTGTGTTTTTTAGGACCTAGGGCTTAGGATTTCTTGTGGATAATAGTTTTGGGAATTTTTCAGAGTAGGGTTTTGTCGTTTGTGAGGTTGAGGGGTTAGGGTTATTTGGGATGAGAGTTTTGGGTTTTGGGGTAGATGGTTAAGTATTATTTGGGGCCAAGTGTCAAGTGTTTTTTGGTGATTAGGGCTTAGGGATTTTTGAGGCTGAGAGTTTAGGGTTTTTGGGGGTTAGGGTTCATTGTTTTCTGGGGATTAGATTTACGGGTTTTTTGGGTCTTAGGGTTTTGGGTATTTTGGGTTTGAGAGTTCAGGTTTTTTGGGGCTGAGGGTTTAGTGTTTTATAGGGATTAAGGATTAATGTTTTTTGGGGATGGGGGTTTAGAGTTATTAAGGGTTGAGGGTTTATGATTTTTTTAGTACTAATGGATTAGGGTTTTTTAGGTCTTAGGGTTTAGGGTTTTTAGGGATGATGGATTATGGTTTCTTAGGGATTAGGGTTCAGGTTTTTTTGAGGCAAAGTGTTTATGGTTATTTTTGGATGGCATTATATGGTTTTTTTGGAATGAGGGTTTATGGGTTTTTGAAGGTGAAGGTTTGGGTTTTTTTAGAGCTATTGGATTTTGGTTTTTTAGGATGATGGTATGGGTTTTTATGTGACGATGGTTTGGGGTTTTTAGGATGAGGGTTTTCCGTTTTTTGGGTTTGAGGTTTTGGGGTTTTTTCAGCTTATGGTTTGAGTTTTTTTGGGTCTAAGAGTTATTTTTTGTTTTGTTGGGATGAGGGTTTGGGATTTTTTTGGGTTTGAGTGTTAGGGGTTCATTGGAGATTAGGGTTTGGGGTTTTTTGGGGATGCGAGTTTGGGGTTTTTTGGGGCTGAGTATTTGGGATTTTTCAGGCTTGTGGTATTGGGATTTTATGGGGATAAGGGTTTGGGGGTTATTAGGCATGAGGGTTTATGGTTTTCTTTGGATGAGTGTTTTGGGTTTCTTGGGGATGGGGGTTAAAGGTATTCTGTGGCTGAGGGTTTAGGATTATTTTGGTTAATGGTTTAAGGTTTTTTGGGGTTTAGGGTTT
This sequence comes from Viscum album, assembly GCA_963277665.1. NCBI lineage: Eukaryota > Viridiplantae > Streptophyta > Magnoliopsida > Santalales > Viscaceae > Viscum > Viscum album. The sequence continues at coordinate 682,713,377 of OY728167.1, read as the reverse complement.
AGGGTTTTGGGAGGTTATGGGATAAGGGTTATTTGGGGATGATTATTTTGGTTTTTTTGGGATGAGGGAATATAAATTTTTAGGGATGAGGGTTGAGGGTTTTTTTGCTTGAATTTTAGGGTATTTTGGGGTTGGGGGTTTAAAGTTTTTTTGGTGTTGAGAGTTTAGTGTTTCTTAGGGATATGTATTTAGGGTTTTCTGGGTATTAGGGTTTAGTGTAATTTGGGGATGATGGAATTTCATTTTTTGGGTCCGAGGGTTTAGGGTTTCTTTAGTGTTTATTGTTTAGGGTTTTCTGAGGAATAGGTTTTCAGTTTTTTGGGATTAATATTTAGGAATTTTTGGGGATGTGGGTTTCGGGTATGTTGGGGATGAGGGTTCATTGATTATGGGGTTGAGATATTAGGGTTTCAGGGGTATGATGGTTCAAGGGTTTTCATTACTAAGAGTTTATGGTTATTTGGGGATTAGGGTTTTGAGTTTTTTATGGATGAGGGTTTTTTGGTATTTTTGTGTTGAGGGCTTAGATTTTTTGGGGAAGAGGGTAAGATTTATTTTGTAATGAGGGTATATAGTTTTTTGGTATTGTGGGTTTAGGGTTATTTTGGGTTGAGGTTTTAGGGTTTAGAGTTTTTGGGACTTAGGAATAAGGGTTTTTTGGGATAGGGGTTTAATGATTTTTTGGGATGAGGGTTTAAGGTGTTTTGGGGATGAGGTTTTAGAGTATTTGGGGCTGAGGGTTTAGGGTTTTTTTGGGACTAAGTGTTTAGGGTTTTTTGGGGGTTGAGTGTTTATGGTTTTTTGGTGATGAAGGTTTAGAAATTTTTATGGATTATAGTTTAGGGTTTTTTTGGCGCATAGGGTTTATGTTTTTTAGGGTTGAGGGTTTAGGTTTTTTTTGGGATAAGGATTTAAGGATTTTTTGTAGCTGTGGGTTTAGGTAATTCTTGGGATGACATATTAGGTTTTGGGGGGGGTGGGGTTAAGGGATTTTGGTTTTTTATGGATAAGGGTTTATGGTTTTTTAGGGATGAGGGTTTAGGGTTTTTTAGTGTTGATGGTTTTTTTCTGTGGATAAGGGTTTAGGGGTTTTTTGTGCTAACAGTTTCGGGATTTTTGGGTTTGAGGGTTTAGGGTTTTGTGGTATAAGTTTTTATCATTTTTCTGAGATAATGGTTTGATGTTTTTTTGGGGTGAGGTATCATGGTTTTTTGGTGCTATGGGTTGGGGATTTTCTGGGCATTATGGTTGATGGGTTTGTGGGGATGAGGGACTAGGGTTTTTTGTGATGATGGTTTTTGGTTTTCTTGGGTTGAGGATTTGTGGTTTTTTTAGGATAAGGGTTTTCGTTTTTCTAGGGATGAGTGTTATGGTTTTCTTTGGTATGTGGGTTTATGGATTTTTTGGGATGAATGTTTAGTGTATTTTTTGGGATAACGATTTATGATATTTAGGGATAAGGGTTTAGGGTTTTCTTGGTGAAGAGGGTTTAGGTTTTTTATGGTTGATTTTTTAGTGTTTTTTGGTTCTGATGGTTTAGGATTTTTTGGGGTGACGGTTTATGGTTTTTAGGGGTTGGTTCATTAGGATTTTTTGGATCTAATGGTTTAGGTTTTTTTAGAGGTGTAGGGTTTGGTGTTTCTTGGGGATGAGGGTTTGGGGCTTTACTGGGATGAGGATTTGGGGTATTTTTTGGGTTGATGGTTTTGTTTTCTTTGGGCTAAGGGTTGGGAGTTTTTTTGCTGCTGAGGGATTGAAGATTTTTTAGAGATGAGGGTTTAATATGTTTTTGTGGTTTATGGAATACTAAGGATGAGTGTGTATATTTTTTTCAGGGCGGGGGTTTAAGGTTTTTTAGGGAAAAGGGTTTAGGTTTATTTGGGGATGGGGGTTTATGGTTTTTTTAGTTTGATGGATTAGGTATTTTTATTGATGTTTTGGGCTACATGTTTATAATTTTTAAGGATTAGGGGTTAGGGAGTTTTGGGTATAGTGTTTATTGTTTTTTTGGGTTAATTTTACAGTCTTTTTTCAGGATAAGGGTTTATGGTTTTTTTGGGGCAGACGCTTTAGGGTTATTGGGGGCAGAGGGTTTAGGGTTTTTTTACAGATTATGGGTTCAATTTTTTGTGGGTTAAGGCTATAGGATTTTTTTTAGATGAGGGTATATAATTTTAGGTGTTGAGGGTTAAGGGTTTTTTTAATATTAGGGATTAGGGTTTTTTTAGGGATGAGATTTTATGGGTTTTTGTGGTATAGGGTTTTGTATTATTTGGGCCTGCAGGTTTAGGGTTTTTGTATCTGGGGGTTTGGGTTTTTTTTATACTGAGATATTTTTATTTTTTAAGACCATATTTTAGGGTTTTGGGTTGAGGTTTCATGGTTTTTTGTGGAATAGTTTTTAGGGTTTTTTGGGTTTGAAGGTTTGGGGTTTTGTAGGGCTGTGGGTTTTTGGTTTTTGTGGGGCTGGGGGTCTAGGGTGTTTTGGGGATAATGGACAAAGGGATTTTTTAGGATATTGGTTTTAGGGTTTTGTGAGGTTGATGGTTTAAGATTTTTTTTGGTTGTGGGTTTAGGGTATTTTTTCATGAGTGTTTAGGGATTTTTATGGATGAGGGTTTTTTTGCTTTCTGGGATAGACGGTTTAGAATTTTTTAGAGAACATGTTTAATGATTTTCAGGGAATAAGGGTGTAGGGTTTTATTGGGACAAGGTTATTTTTTTTTAAGGTTGAGGGATTAGGTTATTTTTTAGTCTGATGGTTTAGGGGATTTTTATTGATGAGGGATTATAGTTTTTTATTTGGGTATATATTTTTTTGGGCTGTGAATTTAGGGTTTATTATTTTTTTGGGGATAAATGTTTTGTAACATTCAAGGATGATAATTCATGATTTTTTTGAAATGAGGGATTAGATTATTATCGGGTAAGGATTTATGTTTTTATAAAGATGAGGGTTTAATTTTTTGGGGGGATGAGGGTTTAGGGTTTTTTATTTAGTACCAGGGAGCTCAGTAGAATCTGATGGGATTGGGATTTCAAAATTTTCATCATCGTAATGAGAAGACATGTCATCTCTGACGATATGATCTCTGATACAGTCTGAGGGTCTCGCGTAATTAATCTTAGCGCATAAATTAAAACTGAAAAAATACCTATTTAGATATGAATCCATGTTCGATTGTAACTCACCATCAGTGATTATTTCAAGAAGGATCCATAGCAGTATCCCTCTAGATTTTCCACTTGTGATTAAAAAAATCTACAAATGTGGCAATCGTTGAATTTTGGGTGCCAGCACGGTGATCTAACGATCTCTTGGATGTCCCACTGATCACTGAGATCCTCTGACTTCGATGCATAAAGGATTTCTAGGATTGTCACTTGAGAGAGAGACTCTCTCCCTATAAATTTGGAGGAGAGGGAGGATCTCATTCAATAATTAATGAATAGTTCGTTGAGTGAGAGCCTCTCTCTCTATTTGTTATGGAGGTTATAAATACCTAATAGGGATCCCAACCGCCATTTATTTAATGTCTAGAAAATAAATAATAATGATGAACATAATGAAATAAATATTATTTATTATTTTATCACATACCTATAATATATATAAAATATTATGGGATAAACCCGAGTCATTTAACTCAATTCGCAATTCATGCTTAATATTAAATAAACATGGAATATTAAAATAATATTCATTTGATTAATATTTTATCATATTTAATTAACTTGTGAATACTTTAAATAAACTCAACCTAATTATTCACCACATGAATAATAATGAATTCATTTATTCCTTTGCTGATCGATACATTGGACAACACTTGGACCCTGTGGTGAGGCCCACTATGTCCAATATACCTATTCAACTGAATAGTGGAGAATCATGAATATTCTATTCTGTGGGACCCTCTAGGCCCTTATCTATATAGTAATGAATAAAATCCATATACAAAGAGTGGAGTCTAGAATCCCATCAAGACCCCTATAGAGATAAGGATTGTCATGGAAATGAAAACCAACTTAAAAACACATACTGTGTAATATAAACTCTTTGTATTTAGATATCTCATAAATCAGTATGCACACTTGTGCCATTTCCCTTATCTTTCTTTTTAATTTTTTGTTCTAACCAGATGGATTTACCTTTCTGCTACATTGACCAAAGACATAAGAAGGTATCACCATCCAGATCAACCATGCCAAATATATATTACTTCCTTAACTTGGAAGCAACAAATCCTTTCTTTACCATTCAACCAATGTCATACCAACAATGACCCACCCAAGACAAGCTACCTCACCACATTTTCATTATCATGGTTTTCCATGCATCATCGTACTCAATAAAATGGTACACACGGGTAATGATCTCAACTTAGGAGACCAATACACATGTTTGTAGATAAAAACAACCAATGAAACCAAAAAACATGTGGTTTTCCTATTATGAGGATTTTCCTCATGATCTCATTACAAGAGATCACCAAGAAAAAACTTCATGAGAAGAAGTATTAATGATTAGGAGCCCCCAAAAACTAATAGTTATACATCTACTATGTCCAATTATTAAGATGTATCTAGACCATATAACCTTTTTTTAAGATTAATTTTATTGTATCTCGAGGTTCTCATTATAGACTAGGGTGTACTCTAAACATTTGGTACAAAAATAAATCTATGGAAATTACCATTAAAAAGTGGATTCAGAAATATCTACACTAAATTGGTAAGTTAACAACATATATATCAAACCCATATAAAATAAATGGTGATAAAAAGTACTGAATAATTGGGTCTAGGGAACCCAGTATTTTAACGCTCCCATTTTCACAGGAGCAAACTTTCTAACCATATTTATTAGCCACTCACATGACAAAGATCATGTTTCTTCTACGTAATGGCTTTAGCAGCTAGGTCTTCGACATTTCCAATACGTGGATAATCTACTATATACGACCTCATCTCCTTGAGTATAACTTCTAAAGAGATGTAATTATTGAGTATATCCCTTTTTTCACTATCATAACATGAAATATTGGATAAAAAAAATGTCATGATTTACATTATGATAATACATTACATACTCGGTGCGATTCCAAGAACTGGAACAAATCATTCCATTTAACTGCTTCCATGCTTCCTTAGAAGCTACAATGTTCTTTCTTTTGCAAATATGGCTACCACTAGCTCACATGAGCTTTAATCACTCATCACCATTATCCTTACTATGATACTAGGTCAAATTGATCAAAGGAGGAATAGTTTGTGTTCCACCATAACTAGTATTCTTATTATCCATTTACCAGTTACAAATCATTTGTACTCTCTGAAGTATGGTATGATAGTTTTGACTACTTCACCTCCAGTTCTCCTAGATATAAATGATATTTTCCTACTAAAATTTATATCATGGAAATATCATATTATGTACTTATCGGGGAATATGTGATTGATCTATCACGTAAGTGTATAGAACTGAAATAAACACTCAATCTCCTTATATGCATTTCCAGGTCAATTTGGAGGGATTTATGCTATTTACACAAGCAACAATTCTAATCTTTAATTTTTACAACTTGAATTTTCTAATATTATATCAGTATATGTATGGTTTACTATGTCCAATAAAACATTAGATATACCTTGATAGATATTACTCCCTAGAACATAGGTTTCTAATTTATGTCAATCATTAGGGAATTAATTTCATCCAGGTCTTATCTAACTGTAAGACCAAATTTTTTTCCACATATTTGCAAACATATTTCACTTGTAAAACAATGTCTCTCCCACTAACCTCTATTATACACATAGAAAACAAATTCATTCTAGATAATTATTAAATGATTGAGATGCTTAATTTAATCCAAAACTAAATTAATGTAACTTGAAACCCTATTAGTATTCATTGATGTCACTATACCTTCTTGATTGTGTCATATATACACATCCCCAAGGTTGTTCTTTACATCAAATGATCAATAAAATGGCCATAGAAATTAGCTATGAAAAGTAAAATTCTAATAGATGTAGGCATACTGACTTTTTATAACCAATCATGAATTATTGATACTTCACTTGTACCACCCATGTATCATCTATCTTGAATACTCACCACAATATTCAAAATAATAATCCCATTTCTAATTTGATACATTGAATTCATTATTGAATTTTAATTTATCATTTCAATCGTAGATAATTTTCATATACTCCTTAATTATAGGAATTATTATTCATAATGAATAATTTATCACTGTCTATGTTGAATATAAAACCTACTGATTTAACCTACCTATGTATTATATGTCTCTATAATATTAATGTTCCATATGTTCTTTTTGATCAGGTTCCTATGAAAACCATTTGTTTCATCTCGAGCATTGGATAAATCCAATTCAATCCAAATACCACTATATCTAAAAGATATGTGAACCTTTATATAGAAGTGTATTATATCACTTTAATACCACATTTATATATTAGGTATTTATGTAATATCCTAAGCAACTGTTAGGATAATTACATAGATTCAAAATGTGTTTAGATTGATGCATGTTTGTTTATATCCCTACAAAATCTTTGTATCTAAACACATTTCTTATTACATAATGGATTTCCATCATAATATGACTCGTATTATATCCATTTTTCATTTTTAGTTGTAATATTAGTTATGGTATTTTCCATTATTTTCAAATCACATCCTCAAATATGATGGAAGTTATTATAGGTTGCAACATTGATACCACTTACATCATGACTCTGATACATAAAATGCACGCTTAAGAATTTCTTCATGGTACATGTTGTTTGTAAATGTTGACATGTAATACTTATCAGTGATCCTCCTTATTAGCATCATTGTTGTGAATTAGATAAGGTAATGTGAATTTATGAATTACTCCACGCTACATTATCATGATCGATGAATGCTTGGTCAAGATATTCTTCAGCATGTCAATCAAAAGAAACTCATTTATTTTGACCATGCTTATGCTTCACTATCACATACCTTCATTACATAAAGGATACTTATGAAATACATTTACCACTATCTTACCCCTTAGAATAGTTAATCCTCTCTTATTTAACTACCTATGAAATATTTGTGGCATATCTTTATTTTAAAGTTATCTTTATCGAAACTAAGTATGTTGATAATACCAAAGGTGTTTAGGTGTGATGAAAATAAATACCAAGATGGTTATATTCTTGATGTCAACTTTTAGTTTTCCTTGAAAAATAATTATCTTCCAACAACTGGGTGCATAAGTCTTACATTTTTATATTCATCTCTTATTGCATACAATTCAAGTATCACTGAACTATTTTTCGTGTATATTACACAATAAAAACATTCATTCCTGAACTTAGAATGATGTATACTTATGTATAATGGATATAATAGATCAAATTTTTTTGTTATACTTAACAAATTTTCATGTAGGATCATTCAATTAGTAATTTAAAGTTATGTGTTTCTCACCACTGACTGAGGAATAACCATTTCTCAACCAGGTGGAGAATACACCTTACATATAGAAATTCTCATAATACATACACGATTATTGTATTTAAATACACATATGTAAAAGGAAAATTTTATTTAATACCCAATAATTATGTCAAAACCAATACATTTATTTAATGAATATACACTGAAGAAGAAGTGGGTTCCTGCTTATTCAATTCAGTTCAATGCAATTTAAACTTCCATAAAATTATTTAAATTTATGCGATGAAAATAACCTACCATTAAATAAACAACCTCATCATTAAAGACACTGTGAATGTGAATTTTTTGATTCAATTTCCATTGGAATTTTCAACTTTCCTTTCAAAATGTTCACCAAAAGAATTAACGAGGAATCTGTCTTTAATAATCTTATTTACATGGTGACCCTTACCGAAATATGTAAAGAAGCATTTACTCCATACTATTTGTTTTTTAATCTTAACAGATACTAGAGTAATTAGGTGAACATGACATGGGAAAGGGATTCATTGAAAGATTTTTAATTTCCTTTCACTTTACACATAACCAGTATAGTTATCACCCATTCATATCTTGCTTCACTTTCTCTTTGAAAACTTCATGGAGGTGGGACAAAATGTTCATATCATCCATTTTCTAATGTAGTGACCATAACCAACATCATAAATTGATGAAAAAATTATGAAATAACCATCATATTCTTTATTCATGAGTCTCATGTATGAAATATTACTCCCATACTTCCTGATATGACTTAATAGGTATAGGGACATTAGAACAACGAATTTTTGATATAGATGTTTTATGTGCAAGAGGCTATACTAAAATTGTAAATTCATGCTAGTTTGGAGATTATCATTGTCCAATATTTATCACAGTGTTTCTTATGGTATTACTTACTATATTATACTAAAATAAATCAATAGAATATGATTAATTTTATGTTGATATAAAAATTAGACATTATTGATTAATTTAATCATTAAATGTCTCCCACTATTTTATCAAATATTAGGAATACTCGGTACTAGAATCAAAATACTATATTTCTTGAGTATTCTAGTGAAAATATCCATGAAACTCCCCTCATATTCTATATGATTTGGCTACACCACTACGTGGAGGGTTTATGGTAGGCGTTTGGATGACTAACCACATTAATTTTTGGTTCCTTGATCAATTGAGTGAAGTACCAGCTTATAAAATCATAATGTGATTTACTCATTGATTGAATATAAAATTAGAAAAATATAGACTTAGATACTTATTTGATACAATTTGTCTTATATCCACCCACAACTCTCATAAGAACTATCATGTATTAATAGGAACCCTCATATTTTCCATGAAGAACACCACAAACACCCTTTTTTGTTCAAACTTGAATGATGGATGGTGGTAATGAATTAATATTTCTATGATGGTTTTTGTGTTTTTCTCTTGAAAAATGCAATCCATTAAATTTAATCTTATTCATCTATGTTGTCATTATCACAATGGAACATTAGTATAAAAACACACATCGCTTCTTCATGCAATTTATTAATTATTATTTTATATTTTTTCACACTGTTATAAAATACATAAAATTATAAATTAATGCATAAAGAAAAATACCTACCAAAGTGGTCTTGAGAATCTAAAACTGATTCACCTGTTTAACCTCAAAGGATCAATCATGAACTAGTGGAACATAGTTGATCTGTTACTTGACTCATAAAGTATCCCACCTCATCTAGTATGTCTACTTCTCATCCGAAGTAATGCCTCAACATGGAGGGGTCCACATCGTGCATCTCCTTTGTCAATGTGTACCAGCTCATCTGGGTGAGGACTTGAAATACACCCTCTTCATTCAACACACAATGATACTCTTTCATATGAAAGTGGGACAAAGGGTGAAAATCTACATTAGTTGAATTATACACATAGGTCCTTGTAAATTTTAATCGAAAATAAAGAAGATACACTGACCTCCATTTAATTTATTAAAAACATCACACATATTTAAAATAAATAATTGAAAAAAATGAAAACATACATTTGTTCGATAATGCTCAAGACCATTCACATGTATATTACATGCGTGATAAAAATTAAATAATTTAAAATAAGTAAGAGGGTATGTTGAATAATTTAAATGAATTAAATAATTCAAATAATTTAATTATTCTTTAGTCCACTAATTAATTTAATTAAAATTACCAAAATTAAATTAATTAATTAATAATATTTTATTCCAAAATTAAATTAATTTTTATCCCTAGGTATTATAATAATTAATTTCAACAAATATTAACATATTAATTAATTTTGATTAATTTAATACTGGTCGGCCCCTGAAAGCCCCGCTCTAGACCATTGTAGGTCATGTTGAACCTGCACAGATCAGTAATGGGCTAGAAAAATCCTCTTTTGGTCTGATATGGGCCAGGATGGTCCATCTAAAATTGTACCTTGTCATGAAAACCCACCGGAACCACTTTTGGGGTAGTTTGGCATGGGTAGATCCATTGCCTGCGTACCTCACGACATGAACTGGCTACGGAGGGTCTAATATTATATTCCCAAGGGTGATCTAACATCTGAGGAGGAGACCACGACACCATGGGATGGTAGCCGGAGGCTGAGGCTAGGATGCGCAGCTCGTCTGGTCTTTTTCATGGTGGACAACTGGGTGGTGGTGCTGCGGAAGGAGGTGTCCAGTAAGCTAGGGGGAAGCTGGCAAGTCGAGTCAAGCCTGATGAAAAAAGGGAGGCCCACCACAAGATTTGGGAGGCGGCACATCTTCTCGGTAGAATATAGGTGGAGAAGAGTCTAGTATGTTTAGGGAGGATGTAGTCTTCTCACTGTTTGGAAATTTCATGGAAGGGGTTGGGATGAGAGTTTTTTTATGCATTTTTTTAAAAAAATTACAAAAACCAGTTAGGGAGAATTTGTTTTTCAAAATTCCTCTGAAAGGAGGCATCTCGGATGCCACCATTGCATTTAGGGTGAAAGGCGGCATCCGCGATGCCGCCTTTCCAATGGGGCTGAAAGGTGGCACCCGCGATGTCGCCTTTCCCCTAACAAAAAAATTCACATTCTTTTTTTTATGTTTTGTTTATATATATATATATATTTATATATATAATTCATAAAAAATGTTTAGGAGGATGTCGCCTTTCACCTAACAAAAAAATTAGTAGTTTTTAATTTTTTTTTCAAAACCTCTTAATTTAAACATAGAAATGTTCATGTACGTGACTTTGAAAAACTACAAAATATAAACCATAATACCAATATAAACGAAACATTAAACATTCATTAAACATATACACAATTGTCGAAAACACAAATAATTTCATAAAAATTGTTCATGAAAAACAATTTATGAGCTTTCAAAACCGCCTACTTAAAACTTAGAAATGATTCAAGTACGTGACTTTGAAATAATATAAAATATAAAACATAAGACCAATATAAACGAATCATTAAAAATTTATTAAACATATAATTAATTGTTGAAAACACAAATCATTTCATAAAAATTGTTCATGAAAAATAATTTATAAGTTTTCAAAACCGCCTACTTGAAACTTAGAAATGTTTCAAGTACGTGACTTTGAAATACTCTAAAATATAAACCATAAGACCAATATAAACGAAACATTAAACATTCATTAAACATATATGCAATTGTTGAAAACAGAAATCATTTCATAAAAATTGTTCCCGAAAATAATTTATAAGCTTTCAAAACCGCCTACTTGAAACTTAGAAATATTTCAAGTACGTGACTTTGAAATACTATAAAATATAAACCATAAGACCAATATAAAAGAAACTTTAAAAATTAATTAAACATATAAGAAATTGTGGAAAACACAAATCATTTCATAAAAATTGTTCATGAAAAATAATTTATAAGCTTTCAAAACCGCCTACTTGAAACATAGAAATGTTTCAAGTACGTGACTTTGAAATACTCTAAAATATAAACCATAAGACCAATATAAACAAAACATTAAAAATTAATTAAACATATAAGTAATTGTTGAAAACACAAATCATTTCATGAAAATTGTTCATGAAAAATAATTTATATGCTTTCAAAACCGCCTACTTGAAACATAGAGATGTTTCAAGTACGTGACTTTGAAATAATATAAAATATAAACCATAAGACCAATATAAAATAAACATTAAACATTCATTAAAAATATAAGAAATTGTTTAAAATGAAAATAATTTCATAAAAATTGTTCATGAAAAATAAATTATAAGCTTTCAAAACCGCCTACATGAAACTTAGAAATGTTTCAAGTACGTGACTTTGAAACACAATAAAATATAAATCATAAGACCAATATAAACGAAAATTTAAAAATTTGTTAAACATATAATAAATTGTTGAAAACAGAAATCATTTCATAAAAATTGTTCATGAAAAATAATTGATAAGCTTTCAAAACTGCCTACTTGAAACTTATAAATCTTTCAAGTATGTGACTTTGAAATACTATAAAATATACACCATAAGACCAATATAAACGAAACATTAAACATTCATTAAACATATAAGGAATTGTTGAAAACACAAATCATATCATAAAAATTGTTCATGAAAATAAATTTATAATCTTTCAAAACCACCTACTTGAAACTTAGAAATGTTTCAAGTATGTGACTTTTAAATACTATAAAATATAAACCATAAGGACAATATAAAATAAACTTTAAACATTCATTAAACCTATAAGAAATTGTTGAAAACACAAATCATTTAATAAAAATTGTTCATTAAAAATAATTTATAAGCATTCAAAACCGCCTACTTGAAACTTATAAATGTTTCAAGTACGTGACTTTGAAATACTATAAAATATAAACCATAAGACCAATATAAAAGAAACATTAAGCAATCATTAAACATATAGGAGTAAACCCCGCATCAATTGGATGCATGGTGTCGCTACTATCACATACATATATAATCTTTGATGCATGAAAACATGTTATATCTCCTTTCATGGGAGAATGAAATCCATTATTTCACCCGCCATGTCCATATCCATATCAACATCCGACCATATAAGGGTATGCTGAAAGATATGCCACATTAAATTCTCATACGTTCCCATTCCGGAAAATATCAACCCCTTCAATACCACCATGCATCCAACCATTATAATTTCATCTAAAATTGTCACCCCATTTCCCCAGGCCTAGTTGATCAGATGAAAACACCAATGATTCCACATAGCCCATCAAACTCTTCATCACCAAATATTTATCCATTATCATCTTCAAAAGGCCACTGTAGGACCTCCTTGATCTATCCATTCCACACACTCACATACAACTATACTATAAACATAAAAACCAACAAATTTTTAGGGTTTTATGTTTATAGTATACTTGTATGTGAGTGTTTGAAATGGATAGATCAAGGAGGTCCTACAATGTCCTTTTGAAGATAATAAAGGTTAAAGATTTTGTGATGAAGAGTTCGATGGGCTATGTGGAATCGTTAGTGTTTTCATCTGATCAACTGAGCCTGGGGAAATGGGGTGACAATTGTAGAAGAAATTACAATGGTTGGATGCATGGTGGTGTTGAAAGGGTTGATATTTGCAGGAATGGGAACATATTAGAATTTCATGTGGCATATCTTTTAGCATACCCTTATGCGGCTGGATGTTGATATGGATATAGACATGGCGGGTGAAAGAATGGATTTCATTATCCCATGAAAGGAGATATAACATGTTTTCATGCATCAAAGATTATAGATGTTTGTGATACTAGAAAAACCATGAATCCTATTGATGTGGGGTTGACTCCTATATGTTTATGAATGTTTAAAGTTTCATTTATATTGGTCTTATGGTTTATATTATATATTATTTTAAAGTCACGTACTTGAAACATTTCTATATTTCAAGTAGGCGGTTTTGAAAGATTATAAATTATTTTTCATTTCCATAGACATAAAACATATAAATGAACATAAACAATCAATGTCTATGTCTACGGTGGGGAGATCTTGTCCCAAATGGTGGTCTAACACAAATAATTTCATAAAAAATAATTTTTCAACTCCATAAACATAAAACATATAAATGAGGATAAACAATCAATGTCTATGTCTATGATGAGGAGATCATGTTGCACATGGTGGTCTAATAATAGGATGTCCGCGGTGAGATCTCTAGGGAGTCTGATGACCTGGAGAGGGCTGGTACTCAGGCACTGGAACATCGACTGTCATATCCTGCACCTCTGTGCGAGTGGGAGAAAATGTCAACTCCACCTCGTACGACCCTCCTGATCGTTCTCCCACCTCGATGGTATAAGAACTCAGCAACATCGTAGTGGGGAACAAATCATATGATGGTGATATACCCCAACTCTGTGATGGGTCTGGACCCCAAGGCTTCGATGACTCTGGACCCAAAGGTTGCGCTCTATATGGACCCCACGATGGAGAAAACTGAGAATATCCTATAAAAAAGGATGGATCCCATGATGGCTGAGGCACATCCTGCGTTGGCTCAGACTGGACTACTAGAGGGCCGACCTCTGCCTATGGAACTGGTGAGGCCTGACGTGCAAGACGACGCTTTCTACGTCACCGTGGTCGTGGATCCTCAGCACCGGAAGCTGCTACATGATCTTCCTCTATGGCAGGAACGTACTGTCTCCGTGCCAGATGCTCAAATAGGCTCTCGGTAAACTCATGGATAGATGACCTCAACTCCAATGCTTGAGCATGAACAGCTTCCCGGCTGAAGACTCTATCGTCATGCTCATCACTCATATGAATAAGTCTGTCTGTGTGACTATCCTGTAAACATATTAAAAATGATTTAGAAAATAACTCAATAAACATAGTAAAATAATTTAATTGACTAACAATAATATGCATCTCTCTTCCGGCTCAGGTAAGATATAGTATAGACTTAAGTCTATACCACGGCTCATACTCGTGTTGCGCTGAAATAGAGAACTACATCATAGGAACTCTCTGGATACGAAACTCTGCTCGTCTGTACCAATAGTCGAGAAATACAACATGTACTCGATGCCAATCGTAATCCTGCCTCCCTATCAGCTTCATCCCATGAAGCTGATCTGTCTGCCTCGGCGGTAATGGAATCCGCTAAGTGAAGAGAAACTGACGCATGACTCTGTCAGGATGGTGCCACTCAACAATATGAAAGTGAATTAGTGGCACTACATTCGTAACATCGTCAAGGCCAACCGTGCAGTATGGAGTAAACTGGTCCATAACAGACCAGTATGGAACCCATAAAATCTGAAATAACATATTACCCTTGTTAGAAAATCTGTTAACTAAAAAAAATATGTTATTATTAAATATGTTAAACAGTCATAGATTGTATATACATACCTGATGGGGTAAGGGAAGTCCAACTCGAGCCGATATACGGCCAAATCATGTCTCGGAACCACATTGAAATTGTGTCGTTGACACCACATATAAAATACAACATCAATAGTGATAAATAATGAGAAATTAAATTCAATAACTTGTACTAGAATAAAAAAATGATAGAAATGAGTGATTATACCAACGTCCACGCAGAGCCTCATGAAGCACCGCCATCTCGCCCGTCGGACTAGCTAGATCATGGCAGAATATGAGGATGTGCTCCCATGCCCACATCTGAATAATGATGACGCATACCCCGAGACCTATGTGCTGCCTATCAGATATCCTGCATAATGCTTTGTATGTGTATACCAAGCAGGTGGATCCCCAACTGTATGTCCCTACCCAATCAAAATCCTCTATCAGGGGTAGATACATCATGTGCATGTGCATCCCTAAATGATCCGTACACATGGTCCCTCCAATAAGTCGTAATATATATGCACATGCATAACGCATCACCGTCTTCTCGTCAGCATCATGAGCTAAAAGTGGAATTTGTGACTCCAGCCAAGGCATGGATATTGATGCTCCATCGGTAGCACTACTATCGGAAAAAATATCAACGCCTAACAAGCACTGAGCAAGGTTGGCTCAAGCTGCCTGAGTGGATCCAATAACGGGTGTCCCCTAGATAGGAAGACCAAGAAGCATAACCACATACTATAGGGTGATGGTCATCTCTCCCTCAGGCAGGTGGAATGTGTGTGTCTCTAGTCTCCACCTCTCCACGAGTGTAGCTTGCAGATGATGGTCTACAAATTTAAAATCTGATACTACAATATCATAGAAGTCAGCACGACACAAGTATGGTATAATGGAAGGAGGAGGCTCTGTGTGATGAAAATTGTGTGCTTGATGCACCCTGATCAATCGATCTGGACCACCCTTTATCAAAACCTGTGAACAATGGGTAGCCTGATGACTCAGTAGTATGGTGTCAGTCATCTGCATATAAAAAAATGAAGTTTTATCAGGGATTCACGTCATGGATCATTCACGACCGCTAGGTGGTTCCGTCTCTAATATATGTTGGATGAACCATGATGTCACGTCGTTTTATAAATTTTTTTATAAAATAATTGGCATGATTTCTTTATTGTCTGAAAAGGTTTTTTTAAAAATATGGTTTCCGCTAATTTAGGTAAATAGAAGGGTGATTTTAAAGAATTGTGAAATGAAGTGTGAACTATTTCAAAGAATTTTTCTATATCAAGAAATGGTTTTTTGTTATTTTTGAATGTTATAATGCCCTTTCAAAATGATTTTATATATATCTCCCATGTTATCCTTGGTTATACAGGTGGAAGGTGTTGTACTAGGGGTCATATTTTGATATTATAAGGGTGTTCACTTTTTGGGGTGTTATTCTATTACTATATCAAGATTCATCTGTCTCTATGACATCATTAACAATATAAGAGGGTTAAATTTCTGGGATGCTCCTCTATTCCCTAGAAATTTATGCATGGGTTATAGGGATTCGTAGGGCACATTAGTCATATTGATGTATGATTTTACTAGATAACCAGGTCATATGTTTCATGATTATTTTCATTCGGTTTTAGGATTTAAAGATTAGGGTTTCACATTTTGCCTTTTAGATATAGGATTTTGGATTTCTTTTAATGTTTTATGGTTTAGGTTAATTATTTGAGAATTTTTTTTTTCAGGATTGCCGTTTATAATGTTAGGATTACGGTATACAAAAGATGTTTCTGAGTTTACTGTTATGATTTTCAGTTTTGGGGGTTAGAAAGCCGAGGTAAAAGGAAGAGATAACAACATAAAATTTGCAATATGAGAATCTCCCAATAACGACAATACATCATTGTTGATTAGAGTGTGAACTCGACCCAACAATGTTAGGGCATCGTTTCCAATTATGTCCATTTTGATGAGATATGGTGCATCTCAAACTCTGTCTTTGTTCTTGAGGCCAGTCCATCTCATTTCGCATCCTGCTGGCCTTCGGTCTCCCACGAGGATGCAACTGATTCATATCAGGTACCACTACCGGTTGACCTTTAGGCATTGGGAAATAATGAAACTCCCCAATAGGTGTCCATGGTGCATCATAATAGTTAGCAATGGTGTTCATCCGGTACACTGGATCACCATATGCTTCCCATGATATGTTAACAGAGGCACATGGTGCGATGGTGTGTGAGCAAGGAAACCGTAAGGCCTAAAAATTTCCACATTGATATTTCCTCGTTTCTAATAATACCACCATTTTTTCACCAATGCTATTTGTGATGGAGTTTGTCTCCTCTTGAACTTCAAATAGAGAGTCTTCTCATCGAAATAGGAAGACATAATAACCACAATCTTCTTCAATATTCTTTTCAATCTCTCATTGAAAATGTCTTCCGTATGTTAGCCCCTGATTTATTCCATCGGATTATAGTTTTTGTCTATCATCAAAGTACTTCACACAATGATATAATGTCTCCTAAACTAGGGTATTTATATGTATCTTTTGAATCCCTTTGAAGACACCATTGATGCACTCTATAATTTTGGTGTTCATGTGTCCGTACCTTGTCCCCCCATCATATGTCAGTGTCCATTTTTATTTTGGAATTTGCATCATATAATCTTAAACATCTTCATTAACCTGACGGATTTTTTTGAAACGTTCTTCAAACTGTCGTTGATCAGACTCATATGATACACAAAATATATGATATTTCACATATTTTGAATTTATCATTACGTTGATATAAAAAAAAATAAAAAATACAATGCGTACCAAGTCTGGTGATTGCCTTCTTCATCGATTCGTTGTGGAATGTTTAATGCAAGTTTCTAGCAATCTGTCTAATGAAAAACTGATTATGTTCATTTCGGTAACTCCATGTATCATGATCCGCATTGATTGCCTCATTAATTGCTCGATGTCGATCAAATATCAAACAAACAACCCTAATGTTGGGGAAATGGGTGTTGATACATGCCAAAAACCAACTCCATGATTCATAGTTTTCTTTCTCTACAATGGTAAAGGCAAGCGGAAGAGGTGAACGGTTTCCATATTGGGTTGCCACAATCAAAAATACACCCTTGTATTTTCCATAAAAAATGTTCCATAAATCTGAATAAACTATTTGTAGAAACGAAAGGCGGAGATACAAGGAAAGAATTTCCATAACAACCGATGAAATTGAACACGAGATGGATCAAGTCAGTTATCATGAGACACATGTTCGTTTGTATCCAGATAGAAGAAAACTTGGTTATGATGCCTCAGTATGGCTAGAAATTGTGGCGATATCTGATATGAGTCATCCAAATCACCATAGAACTTCACAATTACATTCTCTTTCACCTTCCATGCCTTATTATCGGATATCTTATAACTGAATGTCTGTTGTATCCTCTCTTGCCCAAGGGCTATCGAAACATCTTGACATGTCCTAATCATCTCAACAATAATGGATGACACAAATTCTGCATCCAATGAAGTATGATATTGTGTCAGGATTGGCTAAATGCAAGTATGAGATTCCTCAATCCTAGAGATTCTCCAACATCCAAATGCAATGTCCGGAATCGCCCTCAATCGAAATCTACAATCATCCCCGTACTTCTCACATCATATGCCATATTTTCTACAATCTGGTTCGTAAACTACATAGCTACAGTTCCACTCAATGTGAAATCTCTTTAGCATTCTTTTTAATGCATCTTTATATAGAAAATTCCTTCCAACATATAACGTTTTATCCATCTCACTAAACCTATCTCGTATAACTTCGGGAAACTCAGTTGTCGGTGTGAGAGCATTATCTTCAAATTCAGGCACACGTTTCATTGCTTCTAACCGAGATGCAAAGAGTGTTGGACGATTTATTATAGTTTGATCATGCTGTACAACTAATGCATTTCTCTAAACTTTCATTGTTCCTTTCTCATTAGCACTATTATCATCTGTTTCATTATAAAAAAACTCCTCATCTGATGTCGGGTTGACATGTGTATATGGGAGATCATGTAGTTTGTCCTCTTCTGCATCATTTGGAATAGTATCAACTTATTGGGGCGGACTATCTCCAACGACTCTTATAAGTCTATGTCTTCGTACAATTGGATGTTGTTGTTGTACAGTAGAAACATCGACATAGAACCCCATCATGGTACCATCCTATCATTGAGAAAACAAACCAACTATTTGGATCCATTGAGCATCATCAACCAATAGACAAGCTAGATGTCACAATGTTTAAGAGAACTGCAAATGTCTATAACTCATTGACTTGATCTTTTGATCGGGTCCTAGATTTAATGAGCCATGAATTCTGTCTTGAAGGACACTTAGGGTTACACAATCAGTTGTATTAAACACTGTTATTGGTTGTGTTCTGTAAGAAGCTCCTTGCTCAGTATGAATAACCTCCCCATAGCAGTACACATAGTCAAACATTATCATCTACGTAAAAAAAGGTTTCTGATCTATATTTTGATAATGTAAGTGAAATTAAGAATGATGGTGACCAATATATGTTGAATTTTTTACTTTAAAGATGTAATTAAACTACTTATTAAAAATAAGTTGGATTTTACCTCACGTTCAAATAATAACTATTACTTCTAAACTATAGAATCTTTATGATACTTAAATTTTAAAAGATATTATATCCCAAACTAGGATATTTCTTATGATACTAACTACATTTTTAATCAGTTATTCAATAACATAGTAGAGTTAAAATATAAATAACATATAGTTTAAAAAATAAATAACAGCATGTTTCCAGCTTCTAGCTTTTCTTGAAGCGAATTTGATATTAAATTTTCAGAAAACCCGTTGTCACACGGGATTTATGAATTTTTTTATATTCAATTCCCTGCAAGAAAATCTATATGCTCGAAACATGCTGTCATTTATATTTTTAACTCTATGTTATTTATATTATTTTAACTCTCTATGTTATTTATATTATTTTAACTCTCTATGTTATTTATATTATTTTAACTCTCTATGTTATTTATATTATTTTAACTCTCTATGTTATTTATATTTTTAACTCTATGTTATTTATATTTTTAATTCTATGTTATTTATATTTTTAACTCTGTTATTTTTAACTCTATGTTATTTTTAACTCTATTTTATTTATATTTTTAACTCCATGTTATTTATATTATTTTAACTCTCTATGTTATTTATATTATTTTAACTCTCTATGTCATTTATATTTTTAACTCTATGTTGTTTATATTTTTAACTCTCTATGTTATTTATATTTTTAACTCTCTATGTCATTTATATTATTTTAACTCTATGTTATTTATATTATGTTAACTCTATGTTATTTATATTATTTTAAATTTATATTATTTTAACTCTATGTTATTTATATTATTTGAACTCTGTGTTATTTATATTATTTTAACTCTATGTTATTTATATTATTTTAACTCTATGTTATTTATATTACATGTGTTTTTTAACTGTGTTATTTTTTAACTCCATGTTATTGAATATCATTTGAATTGTAGATTTATTTTTAATTATTAATCAATTTCTATTTAATAATTACTAATAATAACTATCAACATCATTACTAAATTAACAATTTATCATTTCTTTTCAAATATATTTTAGTAGTTTATAAATAAAAATGCTTATCTTAAGTATATCCTCCAGGAGTGTCAAACCAGAATGCAGCAAGGCTCGTTGTCATGCACCGGTTCTAGTTTGAGTCTAGCTCAAATCGTTATTTTCGGGTTTTACCCCTAGGTACATCTGTGCCAGAGCCACATTCACTTGTTTGTATCCAGAAAAGAATTTGATTTCTTAGATAACATAGTCTTTATGATACCAAAATTTCATTAAAAAAATCCTAAATTAATTTATACTAATGATAATAATAATTCCTAAAAATATATATAACTAATTAAACAATCTAATAATAATTCCTAAATATATATAACTAATTAAACAATCTAATAAAAAAAAGAAAATTTATAACTAACTAAACTACTAATGATTTGAAATATTTAACTATAAACAATTCAACTAAATAAAAAACATTAAATTTATAAAAAAAATTAAACTAAAAACAATTCTACAAAAAAAAACATTAAACTAAAAATCATACCTCTAAAAGCATTCAAAAAACTTCAAACTGAAAAACTCCACCGCAATAGAGAGAAATTGAGAGGAAATGGATGTTTGGAAGTGAGGAGAAGGGGAGGTGGCGTTGCCCTTTTATAGGGCGCGTAGGCAAAGGCGGCACCGCGGGTGCCGCCTTTCGCAATGTCGTCAGGCGAAAGGCGGCCCCCGCGGTGCCGCCTTTCGGATGACGTCATATAGAAAGGCGGCACCGGGGTTCCTTCCTTTTCCACGTCACCGATCTGCACTGGCAGTGCAAAGGTGGCATCGCGGATGCCGCCTTTCACCCAAAATGCAAAGGCGGAATCCGCGATGCCACCTTTCATGGGAATTTTGAAAAAAATAATTTCCATAACAATTTTTTTGTAAAAAAAAATTAAAAAAATGCATAAAAAACTCATTGGGATGATGACCATACCAGAGACCTCACCAGGTCCCGAACGTGGGTGCTTTGTGGGACAACCAAGAAGATAGTTAGAGGGAAGGAAGGGCAGGGATGGTTTCCAAGACAGTGGTTGAGCATGGCCCCTTACTAGTACAGAGGTGAAGTTTCCATCTCTAATAGTTAAGGGTTGTCCAAGGCCGGTGAGGCTAGCTCGGTTGCTGCCACGGTGCACTTTGGAGGGCGGATCCAGAGGAAGGGAGGTGCGCTGCAAGGATGAGTGAGGCGGCCGGGCTTCTGGTGGGTGACCTCTGCGATGGGTGGGGGATGATGGTCTAACAGAGGGGCACCACCCTCCCCATTTTAAATGATTTTTTTGACATTTTTGTGTTGCGGCCGCCAACCGACCATCACCCAATTTTTATTTTTTTAATTAGGTGTTTGACTTATTAGAATACCGAGACTAACCCCTACCATTTTTTTTATTTTTCTAAAGGATATATAATTTTCTTTTCTTTATAATAATAATAATTATTATTAAAATTATCATTATAATGAAAAGATTATTATTATTATTATAGTCACCTCCAGGTAAAAACACGAACAAATATAGATTGTTCATATTTTTAATTATCGTAACTATCGAATTTAATCCACAATTTTTTTCGGAGAGTTGTAACATGGACATCCGACCTCATATTGAATTTTGGTTGGATACACAAAGACCGTCTTTAAAACCTATAATGAAAATTAAAGAAATTTAATTTTTAGTGGATAAGAAAATTTATTTAATCGCTCTGATACCAATTCTTGGCACTGCGGTGCTCATCAAAAGCTATTAGGATAGAGATTTGAAAATTTTCATTCTCAGGATGACAAGACTTGTAATCTCTAGGGATCTGATCCTTAGTATCGTCTGAGTATCTCATGTAATTAATCAGAGCACATAAATTAAAACTAAAAAAATATACATATTCATATATAAAGTTGTGATGAAGTAAAACACACCATCGATGATCATTTCTTCAAGGATCCATAGCAGGACCCCTCCAGATCATCCAATAGGATTCAAAAATCCATGGAAGTATCGATCATCAAATTCCGGGTACTAGCGTGGCGATCTGATGATCTCTACGACGTCCCGACGATCATCGTGATCCTCTTCCTTTGATGCTTGAAGGAATTCTTGGATCTTCACTTGAGAGAGATTCCCTCTCTCTAGAATGTGGGAGGATAGAGGCTCTAATTCAAAAATGAATGAATAGTCCATTGAGTGAGAGCCTCTCTCTCTATTTATTATGGAGGTTCTATAAACCCTATAGGGTTCCCCAACCCTTGTTTTTCTAACATCCACTTAATAAATAATTATGATGAACTAAACTATGTCAATGTTTTTTATTATTTTATCACATACCTATAATATATATAAAATATATTACATGAGAAACCTGAGTAATTTAACTCAACTATCTATTCCCGCTTAATATTAAATGAACCTGGAACATAAAAATAATATTCCTTTAAGTAATATTTTCACATATTTACATAAATTGTAAATACATTAAATAAATAAAGCCCAATTATTCCTAACCTGAATAACAATTAATATATTTATTCCTTTGGTGATCAATACATTGGACAACACTCGGATCCCATGATGGGTCCCACCATGTCTAATATTCCAATTCAACTAAATAGTGCAGATTATTGAATACAATATTATGTGTGACACTCTATGCCCTTATCTCGATAGGAGTGAATAAAATCCACAAACCAAGAGTGGAGTCTAGAAACCCATCAAGTCCCCTAAAGAGATAAGAATTTTGATAGCAATGACAACCAACATATGAACACGTACTGTGTAATATAATCTCTTTTTCTTTAGATGTCTCATAAATAAGGACACACACTTGTGTCATCTCCCTTGTATTGATTTTTTATTTTTTGATCATACCAGAGGGATTTAAATAATGAGTTCGTTTTCCAAAGGCTTTTGAGGGTAGCACTATCCTGATCAACTATGCTTGAGATATATAACTTCCTTAATATCAAAGTGAAAAATACTTTCATGACCACTAAACCAATATCATAACACTAATGACACACCCAACAAAAGCTACCTTCCCAGGATTTCATTATACTGGTTTTTCTTGGAATGAAAGTACACAATCAAATGGTATACATGGGTAATGATATCAATTCAGGAGACCAATAAACATTTCCATTTATAGGAACAACCAATGACACACAAAACATGTGATGTTCCTATTGGAGGGTCATTCCTCATGATATCACTACTAGAGATTAAAATGTGAGAAATTCATGATAAGAAGTCTCAATTCTTATGATCCATAACACGTGATAGTTATAAATATACTATGTCTAATCAGTAATATGTATCTAGGCCTAAGGAAATTTTTTTAAGATTAATTTCATGGAATATTAAGGTTATCATTATAGCATGGGATCTAATATAAAATTTTGATATGACAAGTAATATATTTAAATTACAATTAAATAGTGGATTCGTAAATATCAACACTATAATGTTTAGTAAACATCATTTATATCAAACTTTTTTAAATTATATGCTAATCAAAACTGATGAATAGTTGGGTCTAGTGCACCCACTATTTCAACATTTTTGGGGTTGAGGGTTTAGTGTATTTTGGTATTAGTGTTTATGGTTTATTAGGGATAATGGTTTAGGGTTTATTGGGGATGATGGTTTTTGCATTTTTGGGGACGATGGTTTAGGTTTTTTTAGGGATGGTTTTGGGTTTTTTGGGCTAAGGTTTTATAGTTTTTTTCGATGGGGGTTTAAGGTTTATTAGGGGCGACGGTTTGGTTTTTTTTGGGGATGAGGGTTTTATTTTTTTTAGGGATGAGTGTTTTGGGATTTTTTATTTTTGGGGTTTGTGTTTTTAGGGTTGATGGGTTAGAGTTTTTTGGGGATGAGGGTTTGGGGTTTTTCTGTGCATAGAGTTTGGGGATTTTTTTGGGGATGATGGTTTGTGGTTTTTCTGGGCTTGGGGGTTTAGGGTATTGTGGGATGATGGTTTATATTTTTTGGGGGATGAGGGTTCAAGGATTTTTGGGGCTCATGGTTTAGGGTTATTTGACGATGGGTTTTTAGGTATTTTTTTGGATGAGGGTTTACAGTTTTGTGGGGAATATCATTTAGGGATTTATGGGGATGTGGGATTAGGGTTTTTTGGTTGGTGTTTTAGGGTTTTCTAGGAATTAGGGTTTTGGGAATTCTGGGGCTCAATGTTTAGGGTTTTTGGGGCTGAGGATTTAGGGATTTTAGGGAATAGGGTTTAGGGATTTTGTGGATGGGGAATATTGATTTTGGGCCTATGTGTCTGGGTTCTTTTGGTTGAGGGTTTAAGGTTTTTTTGGGGGCTAAAGGATTACCATTATTTTAGGTGAGCGTTTAGGGTTTTAAGTGGTTGAGGTTTTTGGGTTTTCTTTGGATCTCATGATTTAGGTTTTTTGGGCCCTAGGTTTTGAATTTTCCTAGGGCTAATCATTGGGGTTCTTTGGTGATGAGGTTTTGTTATTTTTTCATTGGATGGGTGTTTTTTTTGGATTGAGGGTTTGGGTGTTTTTGGGGATGAGGGTTTGGGTTTTTTGTGATGAGGGTTTACGATTTTCTTGGGTGAGGGTTTGGGGATATTTATGGGATGAGGATTTAGGGAATTTTGGGTATCAAGGTATTGGGTTTTTCATGGTTGATGGTTTAGGTTTTTTTAGGGCTAGAGGTTTGGGGTTATTTTTGGTGATGATTGAAGGATTTTATTGGATGAGGCATTAAGGTTTTATTTTATTTGAGGGTTTATGAATTTTTGAGCATAGGGTCTTGTGTTTCTTATTGATTAGGGTTTGGGGTTCATTAGGGATGAGGGTTTGGGGTATTTTTGGGTTGGGGGTTTGGATTTTTTTGGCTGAATGTTTTCAATTTTTTTGGGGATGAATATTTGGGATTTTTTAGTGGTGAGGGTTTTTGTTTTATTGGGGATGAGGGTTTGGGTGTTTTTTGGCGGGATGTGGGTCTATAGTTTTTTTTGGTTTGTGGGTTTAGGGTATTTTGGTGCCGATGGTTTAGATTTTTTAGGGGTTGAGGGTTTAGGTTTTTTGGAGCTGAGTGATGAATTTTTTTAAGGATGAGGGATTAAGGATTTTTAGAATTTTTTTGGGCCGAGGGTTTATTCTATTTCGGGTCAATGGGGTTTGGGATTGTTTAGGAAGAAATTTTAGAGTTTATTGGGGATAATAGTCTAGTGTTTTTTTGGGATTTACTTTTATTGTTTTTGAGGCTGAGGGTTCAATGTTTTTTTCAAGAATAGTGGTTAAAGTTTTTTGGTGCCGAGGGTTTAGGGTTTTTTAGGGAAGAGATGTTAGGGTTTTTTAACGTTTAGGGTTTAGGATTATTTGGATATGGGGGACTA
This sequence comes from Viscum album, assembly GCA_963277665.1. Classification (NCBI taxonomy): domain Eukaryota; kingdom Viridiplantae; phylum Streptophyta; class Magnoliopsida; order Santalales; family Viscaceae; genus Viscum; species Viscum album. Next base: position 682,687,478 of record OY728167.1, on the reverse strand, counting down.
GGGTTTTTTGGTACTATGGATTTAGGGTTTTTAGGGGATGGGGTATTAAGATTTTTTGGGGCTTAGAGTTTAGGGTTTTGGGGATGAGCGTTTTGGGGTTTTTTGGGATGAGGGTTTAGGTTTTTTGGGTATGAGGGTTTAGGTTACTTTGGGGATGGGAGATTTGAGATTTTGTGTGATCTATGCTTAGTTTGTTTTAGGTATGGGGGTTCAGTTTGTTTTTGGGGAAGAGGGTTTTTGGATTTTTGGGGCCTAGGGTTTAGGGTTTTGTGGGGATAAGGGATTCAAGGTTTATTAGGATGGGGGTATATTGTTTTTTGAGGATAAGGTATAAGGGATTTTTGCGTTTAAGGGATTATGGTTTTAGTGAGGATGAGGGTTTAGGGTTTTTTTAGAGATTATGTTTTAGGGTTTTCGAAGGTTAAGGGTTTAGTGATTTGTGTGGATGAGATTTTGGGGTTTTCTAGGATAAGGGTTTTGGATTTTTTGTGATAGAGGTTTTATATTTTTCATGGGTTTGTGTTTTATGTTTTTCTAGGGATAAGGGTTTATATTTTTTTATGGTTTAGGGTGTAGGGTTTTTTGGGGCTGAGGGATTATATTTTTTTTTGTGTATTAGGGTTTAGGGTTTTTTGGGATGTGGGTTTAGTGTTTTTTTTGGGTGCGGTTGATGGTATAGGGTTTTTTAAGGATGAGAATTTAGGGTTTTTTTCGAGATAAGGGAATAGGGTTTTCTAGAGTGAGGGTTTAGTGTTCTCCATAGAGTTGGTTTTATGTATTTTGTGAAAGAGAGTTTAGGGTTTTTTTGGTGTTGAGGGTTTAGGGTTTTTTGGGTTTGAGTGTTATTGGTTTTTTACAGTGAGGGTTTATAGTTTCCATGGTGATGAGGGTTTAAGGTTTTTTTTTGATTTGGGATTAGGGTTGTTTTGTGGCTAAGGGTTTTGGGTATTTTGGGGTGAGGGTTTAGGGTTTTTTTATATGGATTTAGGGTTTTCTATGTATGGGGCTTTAGGGTTTTTTAGGTATGAGGATTTGAGGGTTTTTGGGGGTTGATGTTTTGGGGTTCATTGGGGATGAGGGTTTGGGTTTTTTGGGGTTGGGGTTTTGGGTTTTTTTATGGATGATGGGTTAGGTTTTTTGTGGATAAGGTTTTGGTTTCTTTTTATTTTTGATCCTTTTTGGATTTTTAGGGATTAGGGTTTTTGTTTTTTTTGGGATTAAGTGTTTAGGGTTTTTTCAGGGCTAAGGGTTTAGTGTTTTTTAGGGATGTTGGATTAGGATTTTTTTATGTGGGTTTAGGTTTTTTTGTTGGTGAAAATTTATATATTTTTTGTCATGCCCTGACCCTATTTACCCAGAGTCGGTGCATTATTAAATAACATTGGCATGATAACAAGGAAATCATGTCTCGAAAGACCGATCAATTTAGTATTATTTGAAACAAGATTCATACATAAGTTCAACTTTACAACTTGAAAAGAAATACAACAAAGATATATTTCATTAGAAACATCTTGGCCTCCTAGATTATGCCTACAGTTCACTCATAACTAACTTCTTCATATCCTAGTAAAATGAAACATAAGAAAGGGGTGAGCTCAAATGCTCAATAAGGGTAAGTAATATAACGGAAAATGACAAAAATATTAAGCATGGAAAATAATGGAAACCACATGACTTTACTAATAATAAACAAGAATAATTTTATGGAAATAATATGAACTAAGTAAATAATGCCATAATAAAATATAATAATGGGTATTATACTAGTCGAATGACCACATGAACCATCAATATTATTTCCATAATGAGGGAATGTATAATGCCGGACGTTCTGAAACATTTTGTCAAGGCCTCAGCCAAGACGTCTAAAAATGATTAAGGCCTCAGCCAAAACCATAAATCAAATTGGGAAAGGGCCTCAGATAATTCCACGTCTAGTTGTCTCATGAGACCTACCGATGCATCGAGGAACTATAGCGGGCTCCACCCGTCACTTACTAAGTCCAATACATTCCTCATATGAAAAAGTTTAAACATATCATAAACATTCGTATTAAAACTAGCATATGAAATGTCAATACATTAACCATGAACCATGAATGGTATAATAATACCACATCCATAGTCAAAAATATCACAAAACCTTCAATAAAATATGGATGTTTTGTATCACAATAAATCAACTTCAAATAAACTTAAAATCCATCAAAGGATGTTGACCTACATGAAATCAAAACCCTTTTTAGAGAAATATCGCTTTCTATTTTGAAATTATTTATGAGTCACATAATTATAAAATAAAACATTTACATTTAAAATATTCTTATAGGCTTGTAAGGGAAGCTTAAATGAGTTTATAATGGTAGAGAATAGTCACACCTGCCGTATAAGTTAAAAAAAGACATTTTTACCTTAATTTTGTCAAAAAAGTTAAAAATGACCTTGTTTGGAAAACGACAGAAAGAATCCTTTATAAACATCTTATAAAAAGTAAAACAAGTGTATAAATGACTTTAACCCATAATCTCTAAAATAGTAAGAATGTTTTGAAATACATTTTTAAGAAACATGGATGTGGATCATAAAGAGGTCCTCGTAGATACTTATGTATAAACAACCTCGGATAATGAAGTGATTGTGAAATAGACCCTTACCTTGAGCTTTTCCTTGGTTGAGGGTAGATAAACCTAATTTATAATGGTGAAATAATTGTTATTAAATTATACAAGAATCATATACATTAATATGATATCATATATGATCTTTTAACATTGCTTTGTTAATAATATCTTAGTATTATCGTCGTTTCGGGTGTAAACTTACTCATTTTATTTTTTATGTTTTGTTACATAAGTCATGTTTGTTATGGATAGGTTGTATATTATTCATATCCAGAATGATATAAAGTCATTAATCATTATTTTTAATCATAAACTGAGAATTATACTTGAATGGATACGATGGGGAATGACTCTCATCACGTTCGTGGAGACGGTAGTCCGTACATACGCACAAGAGACAATATCATTCTTTTTTTTTTAAAATAATATATAATTGGATGGTATATCATATATAAAGAATCATTATCATGTTATATTTATTATTTACATGAATTACACATCATTATTATATCCATCCAAATAATAATGTATTGAATAACAATTACACCACGACGTGGAGATGGTAGGCCGTACGTACGCACGTATGGTGACATGTCATTCAATGGATGGATAGAATACTGAATATTGTTGTACCATATTTATAATAACAGCACAGTATATAGAAGATACTGAAGTTATTATTTTAGAATGGAAACAACAAAGAAAGAAGAAGCTGAAAAAGAAATGAACTTGAAAAAGTGTTGTGAAAACATTACCTCTTCTCCGAGTTCTTCCTTTTGATTTGATCAAAAGAGATCCTTAGGTTCGACTTCTGACTAAAGGAAGGCCTCTAGGATTAATGGAGTATAGTTTAGAGGGTATTTGGGCAGAGTTTGGCCGAACCAATAGGCCTTTATGGTATGAAGAATTGGTTAGAAGTGTTGTCCTTTTATAAGTGGGAGGAGGGGCTCTTTAGAAAAAACATAAAGTATTAATTTATAATAAATTTATATTCAGTTTCTAATGTCTCAAAAGTGGATTATTAAAATTATAAGGTGGGGATGGGTCGAAATACTTTCATCCAGTAGATTTTAGATAGGTTTGTGTCACTAAATTAACCTTATCATTTATATTTAACTCTTAGTTAAATAGTTTGACATTTACCATGTCTCTTTGTATTTGTTTATTATATGGTTAATAAACATACCATATAAATCCAAGAAAACCCCAAGTGGTTAATTAATTATACACCTATAATTATATAATTATCTTGGCCGAACCTTAGATTTTTAGGAATTGAATATCAATTAATAATATAATATTTGTTTTAAAAACTCTTTTATGTCAATTTTGACACTATTTGGTATTTGATTTTTTTGAAACTCATAACAGCATGATTAATTCGAAAAAACATAATTAAATAAATACTAACATTTCATATTAACCTATAAAATTTGTTTCATTCCTAAAATGTCTCATATTACATTTATTTGGATATTTATAATATCAATTTTTTTAAAATTTCATTAATTAGGTAATTACTGCATCACCATTGTGTCATAAATAAATTAAATTATTTAATGTCTAAAAATTATAAATAAAATACAATTATGTAGGAAATATTTTTATCTTTCTAATTAATATTTAAAATAGAATTTATCTTATGTATAACCCTATATTAAAAATGTTTTAGTAATTAAACTTTGATTTTAACTCTTTTAACTCTTCTTTGAGTTAAATAATAATAAATGTCCTAATCTAATCCAAGTAGACCTAAATGATAGTATTTTATTCATAAGGTTGTTTTTGGTTTAGATAAACTTGTCCAATATAATTAGGACATGTGTTAGGGTAATATTAATATCATTTTCACCCTTAATTACCCTGTTTACTTTTAATCGTGGTAAATAAAATTAAAAAATTTCTATTCACCAAAAATTATTTTTATCTTATTGAACCAAATTTTACTCCTTCATATTAACTGTGTCTCTCAGATTTTCTAAATTACACTCACAGAAGCGGTAAAATTAAGTTTTATGTGAATTTTCAAATTCTCCTAGGAGATGGGTAAAAGACGGTGAAAAGTTTAATAAAATTTTTATATGTCTAAAATTATTATAAAATGACTCCAATGAATTAAATTGAACTTATATAGGTATTACGTATCTATTTTGACCTAAAATAAATTTGAATAAAATAAATAATTATTTAAATAAAAAGTCAGTTTTAACCAATAACTGAGTGTTTTTCACTATTCATCAAAAATTGAATGTTTTTAGAAAAATACAGAAAATTCGCCCTAGGCTAATTTTGATATTCCGAATCCAAAAATGAATCCCATTTTGAAAGATTAATTTTATAAAATTTCAAAAAGTGGGTATTATGATTTATAACAGCTAGTCTGATTGGTCACGTTGTGTTAGAATCTAAAAATTGCTTACAATACAAGCTATTGCATTATTCAAAGGGAAGCATACCGTGGAAGCTTGGGGTGTTACATTCTACCCTCCTTCAAATAATTTCATCCTCAAAATTTCTAGAATATTATTTCTTAAAAATACTCGGGTGATTCTTCATCATAAGTTCCTCAGGTTCCCACATTTCCTCTTCTATCTTATGGTTTCTCCATAAAACTTTTACCAGATGAGTCATCCGGATTCTCAACACTTGTTCTCTCGTATCAAGAATATTGACAGGCTCTTCACAATAAGATAGATCAGGTTCCAGTTCTAATTTCTCATAGGTGAGTACATGCATTGGGTCAGACATGCATTTTCTTAATAGTGATATGTGGAACACATCGTGATCTCTAGAGAGACTTGGCGGCATTGCCAAACAGTAAGCTACAGCCCCAATTCGTTCTAGTATTTCGAATGGTCCGATGTACCTGGGACTCAATTTTCCCTTCTTACTAAAACATATAACTCCCTTCTATGGAGATATCTTCTAGAAAACATGATCTCCTACATGAAATTTCAAATCCTTCCTTCGATTATTGACATAGCTCTTCTGCCTACTTGGAGATGCTTTGATGTGGTTTTGGATTACCTTTACCTTTTCCATCGTTTCCTCCACCATTTCTGGGCCTATGAGTTTTCTTTCACCAACATCATCCCAATATGTTGGTGTGCGATATCTCTTTCTGTATAACGCTTCATATGGTGCCATTCGAATACTTGAATAGAAGCTATTGTTATAGGAAAATTCTACCAGAGGTAAATATTGATCCCACATACCCTGAAAGTCAAGTGAGCAAGATCTCAACATGTCTTCTAAGGATTGAATAGTCTGTTATGATTGTCCATCAGTTTGGGGGTGGTAGGCAGTGCTCAAACAAAGTTTAGTATCCAAGGCCTTTTGAATAATCTTCCAAAATCTTGAAGTAAAATGGGGATCACGATCAGAAACAATCTATAGGGGTACTCCATGAAGTCTCACAACTTCATTAATATATATTCTTGCTAGACGTTCGAGTGGTAAATCCTCCCTTATAGGAAGAAAATGTTCTGACTTGGTAAGACAACCAACAATTACCCATATTGCATCATTCCTTCTAGGAGTATTTGGTAGTCCCATGACAAAGTCCATCATGATATTATCACATTTCCACATAGGTATGGGAAGAGGATGCATGAATCCTCGAGGCTATTGGCTTCTAGCTTTCACTTGTTGACAAACCATACATCTTGACACAAAATCTGCAATCTCCCTCTTCATGTAGTCCCACAAAAAATGTTCATTCAAATCTTTATACATTTTGCTGCTCCCATGGTGTATAGAGAAATTGGAACTATGAGCATCATCCAAAAAATCTTCTTTTAGATCAGGTATATTGGGAACACAAAGTCTCTTCCCAAATTTTATAATTCCATCTTCATACACAAAGTCACACAATCTCCCATCATTCACAGCTTTAATCTTCTTTTGAAACTCTTCATCACCGGTCTGAGAACTCTTTATCCTTTATAGTAAAGTTAGTTCAGCAACCATTTGAAAAAGTATTGAGGTTTCACCTTCCATGGTGATTCCCATATCCATATTTACTAGATCCATGTATATAGGATCCTTTTCAACTCTTATCTTGTTTAAAACTGCATGGTCCTTTCTACTCAAAGCATTTTCCACCTTATTTTCCTTCCCTGGTTGGTAGTGTATCGTACAATCATAATCCTTGAGTATTTCAAGCCATCTCCTTTGCCTCATGTTGAGTTCTTTCTATGAGAAAATATACTTCAAACTCTTGTGATCAGAATAAATCTTGCATTTTTCACCATAGAGATAGTGTCTCCCAATCATCAAAGTAATGATTACAGCAGCTAACTCAAGATCATGAGTAGGATAGTTTTTCTCATGAATTTTCATCTTTCGTGATGCATAGACAAGAAATCTATAATTCTGCATAAGGAAACAACCAAGTACTTTCTTCGATGCATCACTATAAATAACAAACCCGTCATTTCCTGATGGTAGAGTCAAAATAGGAGCATTGAATAATCTTCTCTTCAGTTCTTCAAAACATTATTCAAACTCTTTAATCCAAACAAATTTAACCCCTTTACGTGTATGCTTACTTAATGGGTTAGCCAATCTGGAAATGTTCTGGAAAAAATGTCGATAATAACCTGCTAAACCAATAAAACTGCGTACCTTAGTTATATTCGTCGGTGCAGGCCATTCTTGGATTGCCTTGGTCTTAGAAGGATCAACAAAGATTCCATCTTTAGAGACAATATGGGCAAGAAAAGAAATATCATGAAGCCAGAATTCACACTTGCTAAACATCCCATATAATTCATGTCTTCTCAGAGTCTTCAAGATAATGCACAACTGATTTTCATGATCTTCGTAGCTTTTGGAATATACCAAGATATCATAAATAAATACCACCACAAAATCATCGAGATATTCCTTGAAAACTCTATTCATTAGATCTATCAATACAAAGGGTGCATTAGTCAATCCAAAAGGCATTACTGTAAACTCGTAATGCCCGTACCTAGTTCGAAATGATGTCTTCAGAATGTCTTCCTTCATCACACACAACTGATGGAATCTAGATCAAAGGTCAATCATTGAAAATTATTGAGCTCCATGCAGTTGATCAAATAAATCATCAATGCGAGGTAGGGGATACTTGTTCTTTATTGTTATAGCATTGATTTCCCTATAGTCGATACATAACCTCATAGATCCATCTTTCTTCTTAACAAAAAGTACAGCGTCTCCCCATGGAGAAACACTAGGATGAATAAATCCTTTATTACTCAATTCCTCTAGTTTTTTCTTTAGTTCAAATAATTCCATAGTGGCCATTCTATAAGGGGTCTTCGATATAGGCGTTGAACTAGGAATTAAATCAATGGAAAACTCAATTTATCGTTTTGGAGGATGTCCAGGTAAATCTTCCGGAAACACATCAACATATTCTCACACAATAGGTAAATCCTCTATTTGAACATTCCTTTACTCACCCACATTTATTTAATTATCCTTTTCCTTGATAATTGAATTTAGTTGAGCAACTGGGGGTGGATCTAGATAAGAATCAGGTGGTGAAGATTCTGCTCTAAAGATAAGGTCCTCTTTATCATCTTCATCAAAAATCGAAACCTCCTTCTTCTTACAATATATTTTCACATCATGGTCCAAAATCCAATCCATACCAAGGATTATATCAAATTCAGTCATGGGTATGATGATGAGATCAGTAGATAAAGAACATTTATATGCCCTAATGGGAACAGATCCACAAATTTTTTTAGCAATGATACATCCCTTAGGAGTTTTAACTGATAACTCCCTTGTTAAATCAAATTGGAAATATCTAATTTTATTAGAAAAATGGGAATATATGAAACAATGCGATGATCTAGAATAAAATAAAGCATTTTCCAAACTTGTGGAAACCATTAAATTACCTTCCACCACATATTTCGGGGATTCAACCTCAGCAGTAGTGATTTCATAAGCTTGGCCTTGATCCCTTGGAATTTTCTGAGGTATGTTTCCCTGACTCATAGGATATTCATTTGCATAATGTCCCATCTCCTTGAAATTGTAGCATTCATCATTGGTAGTGTCTTTCTTTCCTTTACAATCACCAGCTGGATGGTCTTTCTGTCCACATTTGTAGCATACTCCTTTTCCTTTTAGACAGGCACCTGGGTGCTTCCATTCACAATTATCATAGGGTGGAAATTCAATTCTACCCTTCTTCCCTGTTTCCTTATTTCCTTTCCCAGAGTGTTCAGCAACTCTCTTCTTCTCTTTCTTTGATTTAAAGTCATAAGACTTAGAGAATTCCTTTTCTGTCTTGACAGCACACAAGACAATATCTTCGTATGATGAGAAGGATTGTGATACTAATGCTCAATGGAGAAATGTTTTTAACCCATAAAAGAAATGATCAATCATACTTCTTGGGTTATGTATATAATATGAAGCATTCCTCGCTAACCTTGTAAAGTTAGCCTCTTACATTACAACATTCTCGTCCTCCTTTTGCCTCAGACTCAGAAATTGTCTTTCTATATCCGCTCGATGGTCATGAAGAATGTAATTTTATAAGAAAATTTCTTTAAATTCCCTCCATTCCATATTTGATACTTCCTCATCATCCTTTGTGTTTTGAATCAAGGACCACCATTGATCAGCATCTCTAGTGAGGTGGTAAACTGCCATGACAACTTTTCCCTTTTTCCACTCCCCAAAGCTTGGAATATTTTCTCTAAAGAGTTTATCCATTGATCAACCACTAATGTATTTGTACTCCCATTGAATTTTGGTGGTTTTTTTTCTCTTGAAGAGATCCAACATTGATCCTTCACGCTGTGGATCTGAGTGCTCCATATGGGTAAAGTCATTATTCATAACCTGAGTGAATTTTCCCAGTATGGTGATTAGCTGTTCAGCACCAGTTGCATCACTAACACCACTATAATTATCTTGAGTAGGAGTAAAATCCCTACATGGAGTGCATGCAATGATACGGTTTCCATTCCTTCCACTAGGCACCATTTCTAAACAATGTCATAAAATAGATTAGTTTATGAATTGAAATATATAATTCCAAACTTCCAAAACACTTAACATAAATTGAACTATTTATGGATATAATCCATAATCATAAAAAAAATTTCATTGAGGAAGTATATACTCATAAAGCCTTCATAATGGTTTGTAAATAAAATGAGAATTATCCAAATAATTTCCCCCGAGAGTTTCGTAACCAAGAGTGCAGCAAGGCCCATTGTCATGGACCAGTTCCCATTCGAATCTAGCTCAAAGCGGTGTTTTAGGGTTTTACCCCTAGGTTCTTATATGCCAGAGCCACCTCTGCCTGCTTGTATCTGACAGGGATGTATTGCTAAAAAAAATCACAAAATCTCTACAATACCAAAATTCTAGGAAGTTATTCTATACTAATCCTCAAAGTCTATCTTAGGGCTATGTGCTCTAATCAGAGTTTATCTAAATCTAGTTTCCAAGATTTGTACTAAAATTCCTCTGATACCAACTGTAATACCCCGACCCTAGTTACCTAGATTCGGTGTATTATTACATAACATTGGCCTGATCACAAGGAAATCATGTCTCGAAGGACCGATTAGTTTAGTATTATTGGAAACAAGATTCATACATAAGTTCAACTTTAAAATTTGAAAATAAATAAAAAAAATATATTTCATTAGAAACATCCAAGCCTCATAGATTATGCCTACAGGTCACTCATAACTAACTTCTTCATGTCACGGGAAAATGAAACAAAAGAAAGTGGTGAGCTCAAACACTCATTAAGGGTAAGTAATACAGCGTAAAATGACATAAATATTAAGCATGGTAAATAATTGAAACCACATGAATTTACCAATAATAAACAAGAATAATTTTCATGCAAGAATATGAACTGAGTATATAATTCCATAATAAAATATAATCATGGGTATTCTACTAGTCAAATGACCATATGAACCATCAATATTATTTCCATAATGAGGGAATGTATATTGCCAGACATTCTGAATCATTTTGTCAAGGCCTCGGCCAAGATGTCTAAAAATGATTAAGGCCTCGACCAAAACCATAAATCAAATTGGAAAAGGGCCTTGGCCAATTCCAGGTCTATTTGTCTCATGAGACCTACCGATGCATCGAGGAGCTATAGCGGGCTCCACCCGTCACTTACTAAGTCCAATACATTCCTCATATGAAAAGTTTTAAACATATTATAAACATTAATATTAAAACTAGCATACGAAATGTAAATAATTTAACCATGAACCATGAATGGTATAAAAATAGAACATCCAATGTAAAACATATCAAAAAACCTTCAATATAATATGTATTTTTTGTATCATAATAAATAAACTTCAACTAAACTTAAAATCATCAAAGGATGTTGACATAGATGAAATCAAAACCCTTTTTAGAGAAATATCTCTTTCTATTTTGAAATAATTTAAGATTAAAATAATTATAAAATAAATCATTTACTTCGAAAATATTTTTATAAGCTTTTAATAGAAGCTTCAATGAATTTATAATGGTAGAAAATAGTCGCACCTGTTGTATAAGTTAAAAAAAAATACATTCTTACCTTAATTTTGTCGAAAAGGTTAAAAAGGACCTTGTTTGGAAAATGACGAAAAGATTCCTTTATAAACATCTTATAAAAATTAAAACAAGGGTATAAATGAATTAACCCAAAATTCTTAAAAATAGTAATAATGTTTTGAAATACATTTTTAAGAAACATGGATGTGGATGATAAAGAGGACCGAGTAGATAATTATGTATAAACAACCTCTGATAATGAAGAGATTGTGAAATAAACCCATACCTTGTACTTTTCCTTGGTTGTGGGTAGGTTAACCTCCTGTATAATAGTGAAATAATTGTTATTAAATTATACAAGAATCATATACATTAATATGATATCATATATGATCTTTTAATATTGCTTTATAATAATATCTTAGTATTATCATCGTTTCGTGTGTTAACTTGCTCATTTTATTTTATATATTTTGTTACATAAGTTGTGTTTGTTATGGATAGGTTGTATATTATTCATGTCAATAATGATATCAAGTCCTCAAAAATTATTTTTAATCATCAAATTATAATTATACTTGAATGGATATGATGGGGAATGATTCTCATCGTGTTCGTGGAGACGATAGTCCGTACGTACGCACGAGCGACAATATCATTCTTTTGATATTAAAATAATATATAATTGGATGGTATATCATAAATACAGAATAATTATCATGTTATATTTATTATTTACATGAATTACACATCATTATTATACCCATCCAAATAATAATATATTGAATAACAATTACACCACGACGTGGAGATGGTAGGCCATACGTACGCACGTATGGTGACATGTCATTCAAAGGATGGATAGAATACTGAATATGGTTGTACCATATTTATAATAAAAACACAGTATATATAATATATTGGAGTTATTATTTTATAATATAAACAACAAAGAAAGAAGAATTTGAAGAAGAAAGGAACTTGAAAAAGGGTGGTGAAAACATTACCTCTTCTTCGGGTTCTTCCTTTTGATTTGATCAAAAGGGATCCTTAGGTTGGATTTCTGAATAAAGGAAGGACTCTAGGATTAAGGTAGGATAGTTGAGAGGGTATTTGGGTACAGGTTTTCTGATAAAAAAGTCTTTGAAGGTATGATGAATTGGTTAGAAGTGGTGTCCTTTTAGAAGGGGGAGGAGGGGCTCTTTAGGAAAAACATAAAGTATTAATTTATAATAAATTCATATTCGGTTTGTAATGGCTCCAAAGTGGATTATTAAAATTATAATGTGGGTATGGGTCAAAATCCTTTCATCCAATATATTTTATACAGGTTTGGGTCACTAAATTAACCTTATAATTTATATTTAACTCTTAGTAAAATAGTTTGACATTTACCATGTCTCTTTGTATTTTTATATTATATGGTTAATAAACATACCATATACATCCAAGAGAACCCCAAGTTTTTAATTAATTATACACCTATCATTATATAAGTCTATTGGCCGACCCTTATATTTTTAAGAATTGAATATCAATTAATAATATAATATTTTTTTTAAAAAACTCTTTTATATCTATTTTGACACTATTTGGTATTTGATTTTTTTAAAACTCATAACAGCGTGATTACTTCTAAAAAACATAATTAAATCAATAATAACATGTCATATTAACCTATAAAATTAGTGGAATTCATAAAAAGTCTCAAATTACATTTATTTGGATATTTATAATATCAATTATTTTAATATTTTATTAATTAGGTAATTACTTTATCACCATTGTGTCATAACTAAATTAAATTATTTAATGTCTAAAAATTATAAATAAAATACCATTATGTAGTATATCTTTTTATCTTTATAATTAATATTAAAAATCTAATTTATCTTATGTATTACAACATATTAAAAATGTTTTAGTAATTAAACTTTGATTTTAACTCTTTTAACTCTTCTTTGATTTAAATAATAATAATTATCTTAATCTAATCCAAGTGGACCTAAATGATAATATTTTATTCATAAGTTTTTTTTGGTCGAGATACACTTTTCCAATAAAATTAGGACATGTGTTAGGGTAATATTAATATCAGTTTTACCCTTAATTATCTTATTTACTTTTAACCTTGGTAAATAAAAGTAAAAAGTTACTATTCACCAAAAATTATTTTTATCTTATTGAAAAACATTTTACTCCTTGATATTAACTGTTTCTCTCGGATTTTGGTAATTCCACTCACAGAAGCGGTAAAATTAAGTTTTATGTGAATTTGCAAATTCTCCTAGGAGATGGATAAAAGACGGTGAAAAGTTCAATAAAATTTTTATATGTCTAAAATTATTATAAACTGACTCTAATTAATTATATTTAACTTATATAGGTATTACGTATCTATTTTGACCTAAAATAAATTTAAATAAAATAAATAATTATTTAAATAAAAAGTCAGGTTTAACCAATAACTCAGTGTTTTTCACTAATCATCAAAAATTGAAAGTTTTCATAAAAATACCAAAAATTCACCCTAGGATAATTTCGATATTAAAAATCCAAAAATTAAGTAAATTTTGAATGAAAAAATTTATAAAATGTCAAAAAGTGGGTATTACGATTCATAACGACTTATTTGATTGGTCACAGTGTGTTAGAATCTCGAAATTTTGTACAATGAAAGCTATCACATTATTCAAAGGGAAGCGTACCATGGAAGCATGAGATGTTACATATTTGGGTATAAGGGTTGATTTTTTTCTTTTGGGTAGAAGGGTTATTGTTTTTAGGGGTTGAATTTGAATGGTTTATATGGGGATAATGCTTTACGGTTTTTTGGGGATGAGGGTTTAGTTTTTTTAGGGATAAGGATTTTGGGTTTTTTGGGAATGAGGGTTTAAGGTATTTTGGGGATTATGGTGTATGGGTTTTTGGGGTCGATGGTTTATGGTTTGGTTGATGATTTAAGGTTTTTGGGGATGAGGGTGTTGGGTTTTTAGTGTTAAGGGTTTACAGTTTTTTTAGATGAGGTTGTCTGGTTTTTAGGGAAGATGGTTTATGTTTTTTTAGGGATGAGGGTTTAGGGTATTTTAGAGTTGTGGGTTTATGGTGTTTTAGGGATTAGGGTTTAGGGGATTTTTTGGATAATGGTTTAGATTTTTTTTTGGGGGGGGTAAGGTTTTTAATGTTATTTGGTCTAAGGGTTTGTTGTTTTCTGAGGATGGGGGACTAGGTGTATGGGTTTTGGTTTTTTGAGGATAAGGGTTTATTGTTTTTTAGGGCTGAGGGAAAAAGGTTTTTTATACTATGGTTTTTGGGTTTTGGGTTTTTTGGGGATAATTGTTTAGGTTTTTTTTGTGGAAAGGGCATGGGTTTTTTTGGTGTGAGGGTTTAGTAATTTTTTTGTTGACTATATATATATTTTTTAGGCTAAAGGTTTAGTATTTTTTAGGGATGATGGGTTAGGTTTTTTTGTGGTTGAGGGTTTTGGGTTTTCTTAGGCTATTGGTTTGGGGTATTTTATGGACTATGGTTTTTCAGGGTGAGTGTTTATCGATTTTTGGAGCTGATGGTTTGTGGTTTCTTATGGTTGAGGTTCTAGGGTATTTTAGGGATGATAGTTTAGGGGTTTATGGGTTGTGGGTTTATGGTTTCTTGGGGTTGATGTTCTTGTGTTTTTTTGGGGGATATGGGTTTTCATTGGTCAAGGGTTTAGGGTTTTAAGGGTAGAGTGTAGGAATTTATTGGGATGAGGTTTAAGGGATTTTTAGATAAGAGGTTTTTTGTTTTTCAAAGGTTTGGGGTTTATCATTTTCTCGGGTGAGGGTTTATTATTTTATGGGGGGGAGATTTTTTGGTTTTATATGGATGGGTGTTTAGGGTTTTTAGGGGATGATGGTTTGGGGTTTTCTGTGGCTGAGGTTTTAGGTTTTTATGGAGTTGACAGTTTATGTTTTTCTTGGACTGATGGTTTTGGGTTTTCTGGGGATGAGGGTGTAGGGGTTTTATGAGATAATGCTTAGGTTTATATTGGGATGCCAGTTTAGTTTTTTTAGGATTACTATTTATTTTTTTTCTAGGATGGGGGTTTAGGGTTTTTTTGGGAAGTGAGTTTGGGGTTTATTGGGGATGTTATTTTATGTATTTTTGGGGGATGAGGGTATAATTATTTTTTGGGATTGGGGAATATAGTGTATTGGGCATAATAGTTTATGTTTTTTTAGGGACAACTATTTATGGTTTTTCGGAGTTGAGGGTGTTGTTTTTTTAGGCAGAGAGGGTTTAGTACTCTTTGAGGATGAGGGTTTAGGGAATTTTAGGGAAGGGAATTTATGATTTTTTTTGGAGGATGGTTTAGGGTTTTTTGGGAAAAAGGATTTGTAGTTTTTTTACGGATGAGGGTTTATTGTGTTTTGGTGCAAAGAGTTTATGTTTTCATGGGGATGAGGGTTCTTGGTTATATGAAGTTGAGGGTTTGTGATTATTTGGGGATGAGAGGTTAAGGATTTTTGGGGAAACATTATTATGGTTTTTTGGGTACAAGGGTTTAGGTTTTTTAGGGATGCTTGTTTAGGTGTTTTTTTTGGACGAAGGTACTAGGTTATTAGGGGAGGAGGGTTTATGAATTTTTAGGGATGATGGTTTATGGATTCTTGGGGATGATGTATTAGTATTTTTTTGTGGAAAGGGGATTTGGGAATTTAGGAATTTATGGTGATTGTTATTATGGATTATTTTGGGATGACTATTTTGGGATTTTTGGGGATGTGGGTTTAAGTTTTTTTCAAGCTGAGGCTCTTAGATTTCCTAGGGATGAGGGTATAGTGTATTTTAAGGCTGTTTTTTTTTGGTTTTTTAGGATTTTTGGATTATGTTTTTTAGGGGTGATGGTTTAGTGTTTTTTGGGGATGAGGTTTTAGGTTTATTTATGGTTTAGGGTTTATTGGTGATGAGGATTTAGGGTCTTTTGGGGAAGAGGGATTAGGGTTTTCTGGGTTTGAGGGTTTTTTATTTTTTAGGGATTAGGGTTCAGGGTTTTTAGGGCTGGGGATTTAGTGGTTTTGGGCTTGTTTGTTTAGGGTTTTTTGTAGATGAGTGTTTTAGGGTTTTTGGGTCTGAGGATTTACGGTTTTTGGGGATGAGGTTTTAGGGTTTTCTAAGGATGAGGTTTTAGGGGTTTTGGAGTTGATAGTTTATGGTTTTTTGGGGCTGAGGATATTGGTTTTTTGGGAATGAGATTTTAGGTTTTTTGGGGATGAGGGTTAATGGTTTTTTTGGGTTGAGGATTTAGGTTTTTTTTGCAAAGAGTGTTTACAAATTTTGGGGATGAGGGATTAGGGTTTTTTGGGATGAGGTTTTTGGGTTTTTGGGGGCTGGGGGATTTGGGTTTGTGGGGATGAGGGACTAAGGTTTTCTGGGGCTAAGGGTTTAAGGATTTTTCGGGTTTGGTGACTTGATATTTTTTACGATGTGGGTTTAGGATTTTTTTGGGGAAGTGGGTTTCATTTTTTTTACGTATGATGCTATAGGGTTTTGGGGGATGAGGGTTTAGTTTTTTTTTAGTTTGAGGGATTATTTTATTTTGGGGATTATGGTATACAGTATTTTAGTGCTGATAGTTTCTAGTTATTTGGGACTAGGGGGTTGGGGTTTTTTAGGATCTATGGGCTTAGGCCTTTTTGTGAATGAGGGTATTGGGAATTTTGGGGTTGAGGTTTAAGAGTTTTTTTGGTCTGAGGTGCTTGGATTTTTGTGGGTGAGGGTTTGTGTTTTTTGGGGCTGAGGGTTTATGTTTTTTTCGGTTAGGGGATTTATGGGTTTTCAAAGAAGAGGTTTTATGGTTTTTTGGGGAAGATGGTATACAATTTTTTTTGGAATGAGGGTTTTAATATATGTTTGTATTTGTTTGGGGTTTTCTACAGCAGAGGGTTTAGGGTTTTTTGGGATGAGGGTATGGGGTTTTTTAGGTTGAGGGTTTGGGGGTTTTTTGGGGCTGTGGATTTAGGGATTTTTTTGGGATGAGGGTTTGGGAATTTTTGGGATTTGGGTTTAGGTGTTTTTATGTATAATGGGTAGGGTTTTTTGGGGATTAGAGTTTAGGGTTTTTTTGGGAAAAGGTTATAGTGTTTTTAGGGCATAGGGCTTGGGGTCTTTTAGGCCAATGGTTTAGATTTTTTTTTGCGTCTGAGTGTTTTTGATTTTTTGGGATGTGGGATTTTGTTTTTCTAGGAGTTAGTGTTTAGGGTTTTCTGCAGACAAGGGTTTAATATTTTTTGGGACTGAGTGTTTTTGGATTTTTGGGGTTTAGGTTTAAGATATTTGGGGTCAATGGTTTTACTGTTTTTTGGGGTTGAGGGTTTAGGTTTTTCATGGGGATGAGGGTTTATGGTTTTTTAGGGATGAAGGTTTAGGATTATTTGGGGCTGAGCGTTTAGGGTTTTGGGGGGTGAGGGTTTAGGGTTTTTTAGGGATAAGGGTTTATAATTTTTTTGGATGAGGTTTTATGGGGGTTTTGGGGATGAGTGTATAGGGTTTTTTGGGGACACGAATTTTGGATTTTTCTAGGTTGCTTGTTTGGGTTTTTCTTGGGATGATTGTTTAGGTATATTTTGCGCTATGGGTTTAGGGTTTTTTAGGTTGACGATTTTTCATTTTATGGGGTTAACAGTTTAGGGGTTTTTAGGGATGAGTATTTAAGGTTTTTTTGGTATGATGCCTTTGGATTTTCTAGGGCTAAGGGTTTATGGTTTTCTATGGATGAGGGATGAAGGTTTTTGGGGGATAAGTGTTTAAGGAATTTCTGGGATGAGGCTTTATGGAATTTTGGGGAGGTGGGTTTATGGGTTTTTAGGTTATGTGTTTAGGGATTTATTGGGGATGAGTGTTTTGGTTTTTTGGGGTTAAGGGTTTAGATATTTTTGGGGAGGAGGTTTAATGGTTTTTTTGGGCTAAGGATTTAGGGTTTTCTTGGTGCTAAGGGTTTTGGATTTTTTGGGGTTGAGGGTTTAGTGGTTTTTGGGGTTGAGGGTTTAATGTTTTTCGGGAAAGAGTGGTTGGGGATTTTTAGAGCTGTGGGTTTGAGGTTTTTTGGGGATGAGGGTTTTGTGAATTTTTTGGTTGGGTATTTGTGTATTTTTGGGATTAGGGGTTAGGGTTTTGTGTGGATGAGGTTCTTGGGTTTTTTGGTGGTTTGGGTTTGGGGTATTGTTGTGGCTGAGGGTTTGTGGTTTTTTTGGGACTCAATGTTTAGGTTTTTCTAGCAATAAGTTTTTATATTATATTGGGGATATTGGTTCAGGTTTTTTGGGGTATAAGTGTTTAGGTTTTTTTGGGATGATGGTTGAGGTCCATTGTGGATGAGGGTTTTGGGATTTTTGGGGATGAAGGGCTGGGGTATTTAGTGGCTTAGGGTTTTGTGTTTTTTTGGCTGATAGTATAAGGTTTTTTTTTGGATATGAGGGTTTAGGGTTTAGTGTTTTTTTGGATTTAGGGTTTAGGGTTTTTTTGGTGACGAGTTTTTATAGTTTTTTGGGGATTGGGGTTTATGGTTTTTGGGGACTGAGAGTTTCTGGATTTTATGGGTTAATGGTGTAGGTTTTTTTTTGAGACGAGGGTTTATTATTTTTATGTATTAGAGGTTCAGGTGTTATTGGGATACAGATTTGGGGAAAAGGGTCTAATGTTTTTTGGTATGAATTTTTATGGGATTTTGATGTTGTGGGTGTTGGTTTTTTTAGGGATGAGGGTTTACGATTTTTTAGGATGACGGTTTCAGTTTTTTGGGGGTTGAGGGTTTTAGGGTTTTTTTGAAGGACATATTATATTTTTTGGGGGTTGAAGGACTAGATTTTTTGGGCTTAGGGTTTAGGGTTTTTTGGTGGTTTGGTTCTATGTATTTTTTGGACGGAGTGTTTAGTGTTTTTTAGCTACTGTGGGTTTTGGGTTTTTTGGATATGATTATTTATGGATTTTTGGGGAATTTAGTTTCAGGTTTTTTGGCATAGAGGGTTTGTGGATTATTTTGGTTGGGTGTTTAGGGTTTTTGTGGATGTGGTTTTATGAATTTTTGGGGCTCCGGTTTAGGGTATTTTTTGGATGAGGGTAAAGCGTTTATTGGGGATGATGGTTTTTGGTTTTTCAGTGATGAGTGTTTGGGGGTTTTGGGGCATATGGTTTAGTGTAATTTGGGGTTGATGGATTAGGGATTTTTAGGAAAAGTGTTTGGGTTTTATATTTCATAGGGTTTAGGATTTTTATGGTTGAGGGTTTATGGGTTTTATGTATATTTTTTTGGTTTTTTTTTGTGGCTGAGAGTTTTGTGTTTTTTGGGGTGAAGGGTTTCTAGTTTTCTTTTGTATTGGGTTTATGGATTTATTAGGATACCAATTTAGGGTTTTATAGAGATTAATGTTTGGGGTTTTCTAGGGACAAGGGTTTAAGGGTTTTAAGCACTCAGAGTTTAGGGTTTTCTTAGGATGACGTTTTTTGGTTTTTATGACAGTGTGTTTAGGGTTTTATAGGATTGGGGGTATAGGGTTTTTTGGGGATGATGGTTTATGGTTTTTTGGGGATAAGGGTTTCTTTTTATTTGTGATGTGGGTTTGTTTATTTTTGTGGAATAATTATTAGGGTTTTTTTAGGAAGTGGGTTTATGGTTTTTTAGGGATGATCATTTAGGGTTTTTGTGGGGATGGGGGTTTAGAGTTTTTATAGGGCTAAGTTTATGCAGTTTTTTAGGGCTGAGGGTTTAGATTTTTTTGGGGATGAGGGTTTAGTTTTTTTGGCACTGAGGTTTTATTGATTTTTGGGGGTGAGAGGTTTGGATTTATGGTGAATGGTTTTATGGTTTTTTGGTAATAGAATTTAGGGGTTTTGGGGGATGAGGTTTTAGGGGTTTTTCGTGGATAATGTTTTAGGGTTTTTTCGGGGTCGGGCTTTATGTTTTTTTGTTGTTGATGGTATAGGTTTTCATGGGGCTAAGAGTTGAAGGTTATTTGGAAATTAGGGTATATGTTTATTTGGGGAAGAGTGTTCAAGGTTTTTGTGAGTGAGGGATTCTTGTTTTTTGGATCATAGGGTTTATGGTTTTATGGGGATTAGGGTTTAAGGGTATTTAGAGCTATGTATTTAGGGGGTTTTTTGGGATAAGGGTTTATGGATTTTAGGATATATGGGTTTATGTTTTCACTATTATGAGGGTTTGGTGTTTTTTTGTGGATGTATGTTTAGTAATTTTTGGGGATGATTGGTTTAGGTTTTTTGGGAGTGGTTTTTGGGTTTCTTGGGGAATAGTATTTTGGGTTTTTTGAGATGTGGGTTTAGGGTGTTTTGGGGGTGAGGGTTTAGTGTTTTTTTGGGTTGAGGGTCTATGTATTTCTAGGGATGAAGGTTTGGGTTTTTTGGGGATGAGGGTTTAGGGTTTTTTTAGAAATAATGGTTTAGGGTTTTTTAGGAATGATGGTTTAGTGTTTTTTAGGAGTTTATGGTTTAGGGATTTTTTAGGAAGAGGGTTTAGGGTTTTCTAGGGTAGAGGGATTAGAATTTTTAGGGAAAAGGTTTATGTTTTTTTAGGATGGGGGTTTTATGTTTTATTTTGTGGTTGAGTATTTAGGGTCTTTTATGGATGGGGTTATGGGGTTATTTAGATTCAGGTTTTAGGGTTTGTTTCGACTAAATTTTAAATTATTTTTGGGGTTGAGGATTTAGGGTATTTTGGAACTGAGGGTTTAGAGTTTTTCTGGGACTAAAGATTTTGTATTTTTTGGATTTGAGGGTTTATTATGATTTAGGGATGTGGGTTTTGGTTTTTTTGGGCTGATGGTTTAGGGTTTTTTTGGGCTGAGGGTTTTGGGTTATTTGCAGAAGGGGATTTAGTGTTTTGGGGCTGCTGGTTTAGGGTTTTCTAGAGCTGACTGTTTGTTTTTTTTGGTGGCTGTGGGATGGATTTTTGTTGGACTTAGTTTTTAGGGGTTTTTGGCTAGAGGGATTAGGGTTTTTTAGGTACGATGTATTATGTTAATTTGGGTATATGGTTTTAGGGTTTTTTGGTGCTGGGGGATTACATTTTTTTGGGATGAGGGATTAGGGTTTTTTTACTATGGTTTTTGGGTTTTTAAGGATGATTTTATAATTTATTTTTCTGGGATGAGGATTTAGGGATTTTTATGTCTGGGGGATTAAGGTTTTTTTGGATAAGGTTTTAGGGTTTTGTGGGGATAAGGATTTTTGGTTATTTGGTGATGAGATTATAGGGTTTTTTGGGGATAAGGGATTTTGGTTTTTTGGGTTTGAGGGATTTGGGTTTATTGGTAGTGATGATTTAGTGTTTTTTATGTTGAGGGTTTAGGGTTTTTTCAGCTAAGGGATTTCTTTTTTTGGGGATTTATGGTTTTTTTTTGTGGAATAGAAATTTTGGTTTTTTGGGGATTTGGGTTGATGGCTTATCAAAGATTAAGTTTTATGGTTTCTTCGGACATAGTGTTTAGGTTTTTTTGGGTATGAGGGGTTTTGGGTTTTTGGGGCTGTGGGTTTGGGGTTTGTTGCAGGAGAATTTTTCAGGGTTTTTGGGGACGAGGGTTTCTCGATTTTTCAGGATGATGGTTTGGGTTTTTTTAAGGGCTAAGGGTTTAGTGTTTTGGGTGCTTTTTGGGGTTGAGGGTTTAGGATTTATTGGGGTTGATGTTTATTGTTTTTTTGGGGTATAGAGTTTAGTTTTTTGGGGAGTTGATGGTGTAGGGTTTTTTAGGCATGGGTTTTGGGGTGTTTGGGTCTGAGTTTTTAAGGTTTTCGGAGTTTAGGGTTTATGGTTTTTTTACTTATGAGGTTTTGGGATTTTTTTGGTTGAGGGTTTATGGTTTCTTGGTCTAAGGATTTTTGGTTTTTTGGGGCTGTGGGACTGAATTTTTTTGGGGGCCAAGGGTTTAGGGATTTTGGGGTTCAGGGTTTAGGGTCTTTCAGGGCATTGGGTTTTGGTGTTTTTGGGACAGTGTGTTTAAAATTTTTTATTGATAAGGGATTATGTTTTTGGGGGGATTAGGTTTTGGGGTTTTTTGGGTTGAGTGTTTTTGTTTGTTTAGGCTGAGGGATTAAGTTTTTTGGAGACTAAGGGATTTATGTTTTTTGGGAATGCATGTTTAGGTTATTTGGTGGGAAATGTTTTAGGGTGTTTTGTGGCTGAGTGTTTTTTTAGTATAGAAGGTTTAGGGTTTTTTTGGATATGTGTGTGGAGTTTTTTATTTATCATGGTTTTTTGTTTTTTTGGATGAGGGTTTGAGTTTGTTAGGGCCAAGGCTTTGGAGTTTTCCAAGGCTAATGGTTATAATTTTTTTGGAAATTAGTTAAGGCTATTTTGGTGAAGAGGGATTGGGGTTTTTTAGGATGAAGTATTAGGGTTTTTTGGGATGGGGGTTAAGGTATTTTTTTGGTATGATGGCATAGGGTTTCTTGGTACTTCTAGTTTAGTTTTTTGGGATAAGGGTTTTGAGTTTTTTGGGATGCGGGTTTTAGTTATTTTTGGTAGTTAGGGATTATGATTTTTTGGGGCTAAGGGTTTAGGGTGTTTTGGGCATGGGGGTTTGGGGTTTTTAGGCTGAGGGCTTGGGGTTTTTTGGGGCTCAATGTTAGGGTTTTTTTGGGATCAGCGTATAGTGTTTTTTAGGGATGATGGTTTGATATTTTTTAGGGATGAGAGTTTTTTGTTTTTTTGTGCCGAGTGTATGGGGTTTTCTTTGGGGTTGAGGACTTATTTGGGGGGTTGACTATTTAGGGTGTTTTTGGGTTTATGGATTGATTATTTTTGGGATGAGTGTTTTGAGATTTTTAGGATGAGGGTTTGGGGTTTTCCGAGGCTGAGGATTTGGGTTATTTTTGGAAAAGTTTTTGTGGTATTTTTGGGTTGAGGTTTTGGGGATTTTTTTGGGGTAGGGAATTTTGGAATATTTGGGGATAAGGGTTTTGGATTTTTTAGGGGTCAGGGTTAGGGGTTTTTAGGGCTTTGTTTTTCCGTTTCTTTGCGGATGAGGGTCTGGGTTTTTTTGGAATGAGTGTATTGTGTTTTTTGTTGCTGATGGGTTATTTTATATTAGTACTAAGGGTATATGGTATTTTAGGGATGAAAATATGTGGGTTTTTGGGAACTATTAGTTTAGGGTTTATTTTTTGTTGGGGGTTTGGTGTTTTCTGAGGTTGAGGGTTTGGGGTTTTATGGGGATGAGGGTTTGGGGTGTTTTGAGGAGTAAGGGTTTTGGATTTTCTAGGGCTGAGGGATTAGGGTTTTTTGGGAAAATATTGTTTAGGGTTTTTGAGGTAGTGGGTTTATGGGTTTATTTTGGGAATGAGGGTTTACAATTTTTTTGGGATGAGATATTAGGTTTTATTGGGGATGAGGGTTTTGGTGGTCTTAGGGAATAAGGTATATATAATTTTATGGATTATTGTTTTGGGTTTTTTGGGTCTATGGTTTTGTATATTTTGGGGCTGAGAGGTTATGGTTTTTTTTGGAAATGGGTTTAGGATTTTTTTGGGATACTATTTTAAGGTTTTTTGGAGCATAAGTTTTATAGTTTTTTGGGGTTGAGGATTAGAGGGTATTTTGGGGATGAGGATTTGGGGTTTTTTGGGGATAAGGGTTTGAGGTTTTTTGGGGATGAGGGATTTTGGTTTTTTTAGTAATGATTGTTTTGGGTTTACTGGGGTTGTTGGTTTGTTGCTTATGCAGGGAAAGGATATTGTGTGTTTTTGGGACTTGGTTTTTGGTTTTATTCAAGGAAAAGATTTTTGGGGTATTTTAGGGCTGTGGGTTTGGATTTTTTCGGATTAAGGGTTTGGGGTTTTTTGTGGTTGAGCATTTGGGGTTTCATAGATATGAGGGTCTTGTTTTTTTTGTGGCTGAGGTTTTTGGAATTTTTTTTGGAAGAGGTTTTATTTTTTTTGGTGTTTAGGTTTTAGGGTTTTTTTGGGAATGATTGTTGGGGGAATTTTTTTGCTCAAGGATTGGTGGGTTTGGGGTTGAGGGTATAGTGTTTTTAAGGCTAAGGGTTTGGGGAGTGTTAGGGATAAGGGGAAAGGAAGGTGTGAGGGTATAGTGTTTTTTAGGGATAAGGTTTTATGGGTTTTTTGTGATTTTTTTTTGTGTTATTTAGGATGAGTGTTTGGGGTATTTTGGGGGTGATGATTTAGGTTTTTGAGGATGGGGGCTTAAGGGATTATGGGGTTGACAGTTTGGGGTTTTGGGGGTTGAGGGTTTCATATTTTTTTGGGATTTCAGTGTGGGGATTGATGTGGATGGGTTTTTTGGGTTTTTTAGGGCTAGGGATTTAGGTTTCATTAAGGTGGAGGGTATAGAATTTTTTTGGAAGATGGGTTTTGGTTTGTTAGTGCTGAGGGTCGAGGGTTTTTTGGGTTTTGGGTTTAGTGTTTCTTTTTCAGGATGTGGTTTTGGGGGTTTTTGGGTTAAGGGTTTAGAATTTTTGGGGATGAGGGTTTCAGGTTTTTTATGGATGATGGTGTGGGATTTTTGGAGTTGAGGGTCTTGGGTTTTATTTTTTTGAGTGTTTGGGGTTTTTTGGAGATGAGGGTTTGGGGTTTTTCACGCTTTGGATTTCTAGTTATTTTGTGGCAAGGGTTAAATGGGTTTTAGGGATGCGGGTTAAGTGTTTTTTGGTTTCCAATTTAAAGGGGTTTTTTGGGTTCGATAGTTTAGGTTTTTTGGGTATGAGGGTTTAGGGTTTTGGGGGGTTTAGGGTTTAGTGTTTTTTGGTTTGAGGGACTAATGGTTTCTGAGGATGATAGTTTAGGGGCTATGGGTTTACAATTTTTTTAGGATGTGGTTATAGGTTTTTTGGGGATGAGAATATGTTGTTTTTGGGATATGAGGTGTCGGGTTTTTTAGCTAATGAGGGTTTAAGGTAATTTAGGGAAATGGATTCTTGTTATTTTATGTTGAGGGTTTTGGGGTTTTTGGGTAAGAGTGTTTATGATTTTTTGGAATGAGGGTGTAAAGTTTTTTGAGGATGATGGTTTAAGGTTTTTGGGGGCTAAGGGTTTTGGGTTTTTTAGGTATGGAGCTTTTGGGGTTTTTTGGATGATCATTGAGGGTTTATGAGGTTGAGGGTTTAGGGTTTTTAGGGCTTAGGTTTGGGGGGGGGGGGGGGTTACGCCTGAGGGTTTAGGGGTTTTTAGGGGATGATGGTTTAGGGTTTTTTGGGATGAGGGTTTGGAGTTTATTTGGTATAAGGTTATGAGGGTTTTTTTTGTTTCTTAGGATTTTATTTATTGGGGGGTGGAGGGTTTGGAGTTTTTTTTGTGGTTGAGGGTTTCAGGTTTTTTGGGCCTGAGGGTTTGTGCTTTTGGGGGGATGACGGTTTGGGGATTTTTGTGGGTGAGGGTTTTAAGGTTTTTTTGGGCTTAGGGTTTTAGGTTTTTTTGGGTCCAAGGGTTTGGATATTTTTATGGGTGAGGGTTTAAGGTTTTTAGAGCTCAAAGTTAGTGTTTTTTAGTAAAGGGTTCGGGTTTTTTGGGGCTGTGGGTTTAGGGGTTTTTCGGTCATTTTGTTTGGGTGTTTTGGGGGATTTGGGTTTGGGATTTTTTGAGGGAGAGTGTTTATGATTTTTTTTGGTTATGTGGATTTGGGTTTTTTTGGGGTTGATGGGTAAGGATTTTTCAAGGAGGGGGTTTAAGATTTTATGAGACTAAGGGTTTGTAGTTTTTTTTTGGCTAAGGGGTTTTTGTTTTTTGGGGTCAAGGTTTGGGGTTTTTTTGGGGATGAGTGTTTGAGGATTTTTGGGGATGATGTTTTAGGTTTTTTGTGGTTGAGGGTTTTGGATTTTTTGGGGATGTGAGTTTGGGGTTATTTTTGGATGGGATATTTGTTGGAGTTGGTGGTCTAGAACCAACTACTTTGTACTTTATTCATTTAAATAAAAGACTTATCACATCTTCATTATTCTTCTGTGTGACATGTCATGTGATAATGTCCTAAGGACAACTGTTGCATTAAAGGGTTGTAGTGGATCCCTGCTATGATGCGAACCCGGATGTGCCATAACACTGTTCTTGAATGTATGTTCTATGGACGAATGATATTATTTGAGGGACACAAATAATACAGGTCATTAGGGGTGAGGACTCATAAAACTTTGAGGCACCATCTCATGGTGTGCGCCCTTGGAAATATCAAGGAGGATATTATGAGGACGAGACCCGCCAGTAGGAAATCCACTTTTCATAGTGTCATTGGATGTTCCTATCTGCGGACGTGTGTATTGGTCCTTAGACTTTAAGATTATTATTAATGGGTATTAAAACTCGCGCACTTAGATGTATTTAAGAAAACCGTGAAGACACACTGTTCGCAGCGAGGTAGGATACGTTGGGTGCATCACGAGTAATACCGCATTAATAGATAATGCGAGAAAGGATTTGTCCCTTCCGTTCCATAACAGAAGTAGATATCTTAGGCCCTTTTATGGAATTGATATAGCCTAAATAAATCCATGGCCATGGTAAGGTATGGCAAGTTCAATTCCAAGAAGTCAAAGAAAGAATAATCAAGCACATGGGTTGATGGAACTAGCATGCAACCCACTTGATTGGAGATATCGAGACAAAGGGATTATATTACATGGTAAGCGTTCTTAGGAGGTGAAACATCATTGCGGCGTTAACTTATTTCTCTATTGGTTCCTTGGCGTGTTGCTAGATGCTAACCTTGGACTTTAGGCAGGATCAACCTAATGCCACTGAGAAAGAGGCCTAGAGGGTCACACACTAAGTGCGTCCTTGTATCTCAGTTAAATATTAATTTAACAAGTTAAATAAATATTATTCCCAACTGTTGTTTAATAATTATTTAAGGATGTCTGATCGCATTTATTTTGACACTAGTTATTTGAGAGAATATATTGTGGAAGAAATAATATATTTATTAGTGAGTAATACAATTATATTTCTTTAAGAAATATATAGTCATTGCTCAAGGTCTAATAAATGTGGTGGAGAAAAATGGAAAATAAAAGTACACGCCGTGTATATTAAATATACACGCTGTGTAGTTTTATGGAAAACAAGTACACTCCATGCATTAATTATTACACTCCGTGTAGTTTTTCTAGTTGGGATTTTGAGGAATTAATATTGTTTTATTAAATGATATTTATTATAATCAGCGTGGGCGCATGTCAAGGAATTAATAATTCGACATGGGGGTTTTCAATAAGAGTTAATGAAATAAATAAAACGCGTAACGCGTTTATTTATTGTCATAACTCTATTAACCTCTAACCCAGTTATAAATATCTTTGAAACCCTAACATTTTGAAGATCCATTGTTGTGCACAACGGATTTGGAAATACTCTCAAGCCAAGAGAGAATTACCTTTCCACCAAGAACGCACTCAAGTTACGAGAGCAAGATCTTCCACCGGATCAAGGCGGTCGAAGTCGGACATCGCAAGCGAAGGTTCTTCTGCGCTAGCACCCGGAGATCCCTTCGGCGATGTCCGGAGATATGTGACACACGTGTGGATCACCGCTAGAGGAATCCTACACTTGGATTCTACGACGCAACGACGGTTCACCGAATCGTGACCGGACACATCAACAAAGAAATAATGCCAACGAGGTAATTCTTATGCATTAATTAAATTAATTATAATCAACATATGATGATCCTCCTCAAGGTTTCCGAGACTCTTCTTTTCTTTTCATTCTTCGTTCTATTCCTAGGATTTGGCGTTTTATATCGTGACGGATCTCGGATTGAACGTTTTTTAACGTTAAAATTAAAGTAAGGCTAACCCTCCAACGCGATTCCACTGCGCCCGAAACCTACAAGTGGTATCAGAGGGGGTCATATCGTTGATTAGAATTATTTAGTTTTTCATTGGTAATTTACGCATTTAATAATTTTGTTATTTCAATTCAAGTTTAATCGTTCTGGAAATCTGAATATCGAGATCTATTCCTCCTCCATCGTTTCTTGTTCACCTCACAGAAACGATTTTTTCTTTTAATTTTGATTAAAATAAAATAGTGGAACTCATCCGAAAGAGCCAAAAGTTTTTGGCGGTATTACACCAGAATACACGGAGTGTATACGGAAGTACACGCTGTGTAGTCTAGGTTCTATTCATTGACTGATCCTCCAAATCAGGCCGTTTATTGGATTCTTTCTAAGAATTTAAGACACCATGTGTTGACCAGAAACAGGTGGCACACGGTTTCCGGAATACACGTCGTGTGGTCCAACGAACACGGCGTGTAGTCCCTTCGGGTTAGGGTTGGGTTGTGTACTCTATACACGGCCTGCCCGGATGGAAACCGTGTAACGTGCAAACTACACGGCGTGTGTCCCACTAAACACACTGTGTACTCCGAAAATTTCTGAAGTACATTAACACGCCATGTCCCCGGGCATGTACTTCGGATGGATGGTAAAGAAAAGTACACACCATGTAGTCGGAACTACATGCCATGTACTCACCCAAATTATGTAGATTTATTAAAATTTATTATTATATTATACAAACCCTTGAGATGTGTACCATGGTGAAGGCGTAAATCTGAGGCACAACACGTGATAGGTGTTTTATATATATGTGTTTAATTTAACATCTGCGTAATAAATGGGAATTCACCGGGATGCCTCCAAGGTACAAGTTACGTACAAGGATAATTTTAAATGAATTTATTTGTTTAAAATTAAGATGGATGAGAATCTCAACGAAATACAGAAAAGGGATTTAAGATAAAAGGATTGATTAATTAAATATAAATAATTTATTCGAGCGTGATTTATCTTAAACAAGAATGATTAAAGAATTGAATGCTAGTTTTATTTATGCGTAAATATCGTTGCATGTGTGGATGATCATGAGGTAGACCGAAACCTTTGTATGTGAATGGTATCTTTTAATTTATTTATTTAAATTAAATTTGTTGGCCTGCGATCCATATCCTCATTAATATGTAAGGCCTACGCGTCCAAGGATTCTTTTATGTCAAAACCCCTTTTACCCCTCACCTGCGTGTGAGATAAATGCATATGTAATGGATGGAGCTCCCATGCTAGTGGAGGCGGCTCAAGTCAGGAGCCAAGGTGAAACCAATCCAAGGAGATATAAAGGTGGACAGGTGGAAAGCTGTAAACACGAACCTGAAAGGTTCAAGGTGTTTCTCCCCTAGGTATTAGGTTAGTTTATCAACCGCTAGATAAACTAACCAATAGAAAAGCTCATGATCATACTGTTTATTTTATTTCTGTCAGTTGCATGGTTTATTTATTGTGGGTGTGTTGTCACGAACACACAATTAATGAATTAAATGAGCATGGAAGATGGAATGAAAATAAAACCGGCTTATATGTAAATATTATCTTAGACATGGTTAATCACTTAAGTATATCCCACTTAATATTAACAAGCATGTAATCAAAGATAATAAAATGGAAATTTACGTATAAGGATAAAATCCCTCAAAATAAATATTAAGTCGGCATAGCCTTCCATAATCTTGGTTAGAATCGAACCATAGTTCAAAGTGCTTGACCAACCCTAGTTGGGGTGCTTTCAATTATCGGGGAATTCTAATTCAAGGTTTTGGGTTGACTTGAATTGGTTCGAATCAAGGGTTGACTGCCATAGTAGGACTTGGTGTGACCAAGAGGCAAAGGTTGAGGAAATCCAAAAAGGATTTCATGATTGGGGAGTCCACTCAGCGGATCAAGGAGCTGCGAGTTAATGCAGTTGGCATTTGGAATGCCTATCTAAAACCCTTCAAGTTGCTTGAACAACCCTAGTTGGGGTAATGCGAAGGGAAATATGGATCCTTGCCACTAGAATATTCATGCAACAGAATATTCCGAAGTCAATGGTGAGGGCTATTAGATTTCGATAAAATAGTGGCAGACTAATAAGTATTAATTTATTTATTTGTCTCAAATTTTGTAATAAATTACTAAACTTTTGCTCATCCTAATTTGTAGAAACAACAAGAAAATGACTTCAAACATATCATTGCGCACCATACTCGAAAAAGAAAACCTTCTCACCAGCACCAATTTCCAAGAGTGGTAGAGGCGTTTACGCATCGTCCTTCTCCACGAAAGGAAATTATATGTACTGGAAGAGCCTATTCCAGTTGCACATGGGAAATAGGCTAGTGATGATGAATTATCTCTCTACATGAAACACATGGATGATGCCACAGATGTCCAGTGTTTCATGCCATCGGCCATGTCTAATGAGCTCTTGAAGCAACATGAAAACATGACGCGTATATCACGATGTCTCACCTTAAATATCTCTACCAAGAGAAGGCGAGACATGAGATGTATGAGATCTCCAATTCTTTGTTTACAACAAAGCATGGAGAGTCTGCGCCAGCTGGGACTCATGTAGTCAAGCTTATTGGCTACATTGAACGCTTGGACATCTTAGGGATTAAATTCCCGGATGATTTGCGTACAGATCTCATCCTACCATTACTGCCCATGACCTTCTCTAGCTTCATTGTCAACGATAACATGAGCGGAAATGAGAAGAGTCTATCGGAGCTTCTGACCTTGATTCTCCAGGTAGATAAGGACATGGGGCGTGACAAACCTGCGGTCCTTATGGTGAACAAGAAAAGGAAGGACAAGGCAAAGGGGCCAAAGACTTATAAATAGTCTGAAGCCCCCGAGCACCGTCCCTACAAGAAGGGGAAGATCCAGAGGCAGGGCAAGGAATGGGAGGCATTGTGTTTTTCATGTGGAAAGCAGGGCCACTAGAAGAGGAACTGCACCCAGAAGCGTGGGGATGCTAAAGGTGCATTTGTTATCGAGTGCAATATTTCTATTTCTACACATTGGGTATTAGATACAGCTTGTGGGGCTCACATCTGTATTCAAATGCAAGAACCAAGTTGATTTAGAAAGATCGCCAGAGGAGAGGTGGATTTTTGAGCTGCCAATGGCACAATGCTAGCTGCGTTGGCTATTGGCGACTACCACCTCTCATTGCCGACTGGGATGATTTTGGTTTTACATAACTGTTATTATGTACCTAGTGTTACCAAGAACATAATTTCTGTATCTTGTTTGGATATGGATGGATTTGTTTTCAAATTTGGAAATAAGGGTTGTCTCTTTTATAAGAACAACATATGTTATGGTATGGCCCATTTAAATAACAGTTTTTATGTATTGAATTATGAAAACCAAGTGTTGGAAATTGATAACGAAACAAACTCACATGACTCATACATCACCCAGTTATGGCATCATCGCCTTGGTCATGTGAACGAGAAGCATTTGACAAAGCTCTGCCAAGATGGCTATTTAGACTCTACTAAGATAAAACCACTTGATAGATGTCACGCTTGTTTACAAGGAAAAATGACCAATCCGCCTTTTGGTGGAAAAGGTGAAAGGGCCACAGAGCTTGTAGGATTGGTACACACGGATGTGTGTGGACCATTTCCAGTAGAATCTAGAGGTGGATATTCTTACTTCATTACTTTTACTGATGATTTGAGTAGATATGGATATGTCTACATGATGAGGTATAAGTCAGAAGCCTTAGAGAAATTTAAGGAATTAAAGAATGAAGTATAGAATCAGCTTGGTAAGAAGATAAAGAAGCTTCGATCGGATCAAGGTGGAGAATATCTGAACTAAGAGTTCATCGATCTTCTACGGGAGTTGTGGATTCTATCTCAGATCACTCCTCCTTATACATCACAGTGGAATGGTGTTAGTGAAAGGAGAAACCGCACCTTGTTGGACATGGTGAGGTCGATGATGAGTCATGAGGATCTTCCATTATCCTTTTGGGGATATGCATTACAAACTGTAGCATACACATTAAACCGAGTACCAACTAAGGCGGAAAATGGAATTCCATCCAATTTATGGAATGGAAGGAAACCCACTTTGTCGCACACACGTGTATGGGGATGCGAGGCATTTGTTAAGGCCTTCTCAGGCAACAAACTAGCACCCCGGGGCACAAAGTTTATCTTTATAGGATATCCTAAGAAAATGAAAGGATATTACCTATATAACCCTCAAGACAAGAAAGTGACTGTCTCTAGACAAGCCGTATTTATTGAGAGGGAGAACATCCTCAAGAAGGATAGTGGGATCAAGATTGACTTCAACGAAGTTGATGCTCAAGATACACATGATTTGGTACAGGAACAAGTTCCACAGGTCCCCGTGGAAGAGGTTCCAGAAACACAAGTACTGCGTAGGAGCTCAAGAGAGGTAAGGGAACCAGAGAGATTTGGTTTCCTAGTCACCGAGGATGGTGAATCATTATTGTTGGAAAATGATGAACCTCTCTCCTACAAGGAAGCAGTAGAAAGCTCAGAAGCTGCAAGATGGCTAGAATCTATGAATTCGGAGATGGATTCCATGTATCAGAACCATGTTTGGGTTATGGTTGATGATCCAGTTGATGTAAAGCCTATTGTATGCAAATGGGTATTCAAAAGAAAGCTGGACATGGAAGGTCAAGTTAGAACCTATAAAGCAAGGATAGTGGATAAAGGATTCAAACAGCATCAATGAATTGACTATGATGAAACCTTCTCACCAGTTTCCATGTTTAAATCCATAAGAATCATACTTGCCATCACAGCTTACCATGACTATGAGATTTGGCAGATGGATGTCAAAACAACATTCCTTAACGGGAACCTTCAAAAAGATGTCTATATGACACAACCAGAAGGTTTTATGACACCAGGTGGAGCCAAACAGGTTTGCAAGTTGCAGAAATCCATTTATGGATTGAAGCAAGCATCCAGGTCATGGAACATTCGATTTGATGAAGCCATAAAGGAAGTTGATTTCATTAAGAACGAATGTGAGCCATGTGTTTATAAGCGGTTTAATGGGAATGAGGTCGTCATCCTAGTGGTATATGTGGATGACATATTGCTTATTGGAAATGACGTACCAGCCTTACAGCCAGTTAAGGACTGGTTGAAAAAGTGTTTCTCCATAAAGGACTTGGGAGAAGCAGCCTGCCT
The DNA here is from genome assembly GCA_963277665.1 of Viscum album. NCBI lineage: Eukaryota > Viridiplantae > Streptophyta > Magnoliopsida > Santalales > Viscaceae > Viscum > Viscum album. The sequence goes on along the minus strand of OY728167.1, from coordinate 682,654,311 downwards.
TCTAGGGATTAAGATCATTCGTGACAGATCCAAGAGGCTGCTTGGACTAAGTCAGGGTACATACATTGACCAGATACTAAAGAGATTTAGTATGAATAAAATCCAAGAGGGGATTGGTTCCAGTGTCACATGGCTTACATCTTTCTAAGAAAATGTGTCCCCAGACACAACAGGAGAAAGATAGGATGAGAAAGATCCCATATGCTTCGGCTATAGGATCCATCATGTATTCCATGTTATGTACTAGGCTTGATGTTGCCTATGCACTGAGCATGGTAGGCAGATATCAAGCAGATCCAGGAGAACAACATTGGACTGCTATTAAGACTATCCTTAAGTATCTAAGAAGAACTAAGGATATGTTCCTGGTGTATGGAGGAGACGGGGATATTGTCATAAGAGGGTATGCTGATGCTGGTTTTCAAACAGATCAGAATGATATGAAGTCGCAATCTGGATATGGTTTCTGTCTCAATGGAGGAGCTGTGAGCTGGAAGAGTTCAAAGCAGCCAGTTGTCGCCGATTCTACAGTGGAGTTCCAGTATATAGCGGCTTCTGATGCAGCCAAGGAAGCAATCTGGATTCGGAACTTTGTCCAGGAGCTTGATGTGGTGCCTAGTAGTAAAGATCTCATTACATTGTATTGTGATAATACTACAACGGTGGCTCTTGCAAAAGAACCAAGGTCACATCAACAGATAAAGAACATACTCCAGCAGTATCACCTCTTGAGGGATTTCTATCAAAGGGGTGAAGTTGCAGTGAGCATAGTGTACAGGTAAGAGAATGCGGTGGACCCCATGAATAAAGGCCTATATCATCAAAAGCATGAATATCATGTGAGAGCTAGTAGGTTAAAGGTTGTTAGCAGTTGGCTCTAGTCCAAGTGGGAGTCTGTTGGAGTTGGTGGTCTAGAACCGACTACTTTGTACTCTATTCATTTAAATAAAAGCCTTATCACATCTTGATTGTTCTTCTGCGTGACATGTCATGTGATAATGTCATAAGGACAACTATTTCATTAAAGGGTCGTAGTGGATCCCTGCTATGATGAGAACCCGAAAGTGCCATAACACTATTCTTGAATGTATGTTCTATGTCCGGATGATATTATTTGAGGGACACAAATAATACAGGTCATTAGGGGTGAAGAATCATAAAACTATGAGGAAACTTCTCATAGTGTGCGCCCTTGGTAATATCTAGGAGGATATTATGAGAACGAGACCCGCCGGTAGGAAATCCACTTTTCATAGTGTCATGGGATGTTCCTATCTGCGGATGTGTGTATTGGTCCTTAGACTTTAAGATTATTATTAATGGGTATTACAACTTGCGCACTAAGATTTATTGACAAAAACTATGAGGACACACTGTACGCAATGAGGTAGGATACGTTGGGTGCGTCACGAGTAATACCGCATTAATAGATAATGCGAGAAAGGATTTGTCCCTTCTGTTCCATAATGGAAGTAGATATCTCAGGCCCTTTGATGGAATTGATATAGCCTAAATAAATCCATGGCCATGGTAAGGTATGGGAAAGTTCAATTCCTGGAAGTCACAGAAAGAATAATCAAGCACATGGGTTGATGGAACTAGCATGCAACCCGATTGATTGGAGATATCGATATGAAGGTATTATATTACACGGTAAGCATTCGTGGGAGGTGAAACATCATTGCGGCCTTAACTTATTTCTCTATGGGTGCCTTGGCGTGTTGCTAGACGCTAACCTTGGACATTAGGCAGGCTCAACCTAATGCCACTGAGAAAGAGGCCTAGAGGGTCACACACTAAGTGTGTCCATGTATCTTAGTTAAATATTAATTTAAAAAGTTAAATAAATATTATTCCCGACTGTGGTTTAATAATTATTTAAGGATGTCTGATCGCATTTATTTTGACACTTGTTATTCGAGAGAATATATTGTGGATGAAATAATATATTTATTAGCGAGTAATGCAGTTATATTTATTTAAGAAATATATATTCATTGCTCAAGGTATAATAAATGTGGTGGAGAAAAATGGAAAATAAAAGTACACACCGTGTATATTAAATATACACGCTGTGTAGTTTTATGGAAAACAAGTACACACCATGTATTAATTATTACATGTCGTGTAGTTTTTACAGTTGGGATTTTGAGGATTTAATATTGTTTTATTAAATGATATTTATTATAATCAGCGTGGGAGCATGTCAAGGAATTAATAATTCGACATGGGGGTTTTCAATAAGAGTTAATGAAATAAATAAAACGCGTAACACGTTTATTTATTGTCATAACTCTATTAACCTCAAACCCGATTATAAATATCCTTGCAACCCCAACATTTTGAAGAGCCATTATTGTGGAAAACGGATTTGGAAATACTCTAAAGCCAAGAGATAATTCCCTTCCCACCAATAATGCCCTCATGTTACGAGAGCAAGATCCTCCACCGGATCACGGCGGTCGAAGGCGGACATCACAAGCGAAGGTTCTTCCGTGCTAGAACCCAGAGATCCCTTCAGCGACGTCCAGAGATACGTGACACATGTGTGGATCACCGCTAGAGGAATCCTACACCTGGATTCTACGACGCAACGACGGTTCACTGAATCGTGACCGGACACATCAAAGAAGAAAGAATTCCAACGAGGTAATTCTTATGCATTAATTAAATTAATTATAATCAACATATGATGATCCTCCTCAAGGGTTTCAGGACTATTATTTTCTTTTCGTTATTCATTCAATTCCAAAGATTCGGCGTTTTATATCATGATGGATCTGAGATTGAATGTTGTTTAACATTAAAATTCAAGTAAGGCAAACCCTCCAATGCGCTTCTGCTGCGCCCAGAACCTACAATATTGGGGTTGTTTGGGGATGAGTGTCCACGGTTGTTTGGGGATGAGGTTTAGGGTTTTTTTGGGAAATTTTTTTAGGGATTTTGGGGGGCGTGGGTTTAGGGTTTTTTGGGGTGGAGGGTATCATGTGTTTTGGGGATGATGGTGTGGGGTTATTTGGGGATGTGGGTTTGGGGTTATTTTAGTATGTGGGTTAATGTTTTTTGGGGATTTGGGTTGGGGATTTGTTGGGCTAGGGGTTTAGAGATTTTTGGTGCTGGTTGTATATGTTTTTTGGGAGGATAGTGATTCCCAACTATCCTTGAAATTGGGTAAAAGTTTAAAATTTATGTTTCCTAATAACTAAAATCTAGTGGTATGTAGGGTCGAACCCATAGGGAAGGATTGTGGCCAAATTTCTTTTCTCGGAATACCATTTTTGTCCGCAGTGGGAGTGGTTTTTATATTTTTTTACTTTTCATATATTTTTTATAAGCAGTAAGGAAACAATTTTTTTTAAACTATTGTAAACTTGATTTAAAAATAACTATAAAAACATTATGTAAAATAGTATACTCGAAATAGAAACTAACACTCAGAAAATTGATCTAAGGATACAGTAGGGAATATTAAACTACTGGATTAAAAAGATATCTTTTTCATTGCTCTTATTTGAATCACATATGAAATAAAATGTTGAAGATCCTACTTCTCCAGAAGGTTAAAAATACATAAAATTGAATCCTATAATTTTCCACTCCGAAATTCAATTAAACTGCTCAAAAATTAAACAAAGTGAACAGTTGGAATCAACTCACTGAAAAATTAAAATGTTTAGGACATTAATGATACAAAAACAAACATAAATATAACCAATTGATAATGAAATTAAGAATTTTAAAACACTAAAGTATGAATAAATTTAAAAGAAAATCAGATTGATCATCGTTAACTGATTCTCATTTAGAAAAAAATGCATTTGAAGAAATATAAAATATAACCATCAATATTTAAAAATCATGAGTGGAAATTTTTCAGTTACTATAATATTGATTATAAAATCTGAAATCATAAAATTACAGATTAAAGAATTAAGGAAAAGAGGAATAAGAGACTCCCTCCATGCTTCTTCTTTCCAGAATATTGGCAGATGTTCTATTATAATCTCTGAGAGTGATTCTTCTAGTATAGCTCTGCTCTCTTTGTAGTGTTGTGGAATTTGAATCAATTCTATCATGTGTTAATTTTTTTCCCTTCATGCTTCTCTATTTTTTAATCAACTCTCATCTACTACATGTGACCGCATGTCTTCCAATGACTTAGTTCGGTACATCACTATTGCACCACACACGTGCACTTTTTCGTGCATCCCACATCACTCTATCCTAACCCATGTGACTAACTTTTCTCCAAGTGGTTGAGTGAATCTGAACTAGATTTCAGAATATGCATGAATCTTTATAGAAAACAGAGAATTATTTCGGACATTAAAAAAATGTTAATCTTTAAAAAAATCATTTAATTAGTTAATTTAAAATTAAATAACTACATTATTTAATTTAATTATAATTTATCATAAATTTATTCATTATTATTCTAATTGAAAGTTATTTAATTTTACTAAGGACTTTTATAAATAATATATATTCATAATTAATTAATTTATAATTTTTTATAACATAATTTTAAAAAAACTATTTAAATTATTCATTAAATGTTATTAATTTATAACTTATTGTTGACTTTTAAAATAATTCATGTTATTTAATTAATTTATTATGTTTATAATTTTTAACTAGTTTATAAAAATTATAATTTAACATCATATGTTATTTATCAATTAAATATTTTCATAAATTGGATTATTAATAATTTAGTTTAATTAATTACTATTATTTTATTAATTTTATTATTATAATTATAGTTATTTAAAAAGATAATTTATAAATCAAGTATTTTTTAAAATTTATTTATTATTTATTTAAATTTAATAGTTAAAATTAATATTTCTGGTTTAAATATTTTTTAATTAATTATAATATTTTAAAATTAATTAAATAAGTATTATTGGTAATTTATTTTATTAATGGTTTTGTTTTTTTAATTTTAGTTTAGTAATATATTTTCTATAATTAAGGACTTCTCCCCCGCCCCCCAAATCAACCAACGCGGGGGGGGGGGGGGTGTTCTTGTTATTTGGTAGAAACCCTCAACATCGGTGATTTGGGGCTGAGTCACAAACATCAGTACATCACTTTGTCTCGACCTCCTTCTTCCTGGTGGATCAACTCGACAATGGAATCATTCTCCTCTTCAGATCAATCTCAGTTCATCCCTTCCTGCGGCATAGGTCTTGTTCGTGAATAGTGGCAGTGATGTACCTCCTTAAATTGGTCTTCTTTGGTCCTACCTCACAGTGGTTGCGGTTTCCAAACTATGGTGAATCCTTCTAGTTTGATACGGTGGTGTATTCAGATATGCAAAGAACATGATTTCGTGAAAATGTTTTTGTATCTATTTTTTTGTTGTGTTTGTTTCTGAACTGGTTTGGTTTGTGGATCTGGTTTGGTTCGAGTCTTCAATTAAAGAAGTTTTAACAGTGAGATGCAGGATGTAATGGTTAGGATGAGTGACGGTGAAAGATGAGGAAAAATAGTTTGTGAAATTGAGTTACAGTGGTATCTGTGAAGTAATGAAGGAACCAATTGCAAGGAAACAGTCACACACTATGTAAAATGGTGGAAAAGGAAAGGAAAGATACTGTGTGTGATTGGAACAGTGCTACCGTAAGGGAAAAATGTTCGTACAACTAAATGAAACACTGTCAAGGTGAAACAACAAATAGTGCACTGTAAAAAAGGAAAAACTAATATTAGAAAATAAAGATAACAAATCATGAATTAAAGTAATAAACTAAAAACTCATTAATAAATAAATTATTTAAATAATGACAAGAAATAAAATTAAAACTATATAGATAATAATAATGAATAAAAAACAATGAAGCCTTATAAAAATCACCAATAAAAATTAAAATATATTTAATAATTTTAATTACATATAATTTAAAGGAATTTAAATTATTTTTTGGGAATAAATAAAAAAATTAAATGTTATAAAACCGAATAAAAATTAAATTAATGTTTATAATAATTAAATGACCAAAAAAATACCCTGCATAATTACAAAAGCTTGTCAATAATGTTCTTAAATTTCCAAATAAAAAGAATTATTAAATTACATTAAAATGATATTAATTGTTAAAATCCATATAATAATTAGATTAAATAATTAAAATTATGTTATTTTAGTTAATTAATATTGAAAAGGTGAAATGTTAAATAAAAAACTTAGTTATTTTAAGGAAAATAAAAAGACTAATTAAATAATTAATAAAAATGTTAAATTAATAAAAAAATGAATAATAATAAAACCAATAAACTAATTAAAAATGTATTTGACTATAAAAATATAACAAAACAAAATTATTTATTTAAAAATATAAAATTAAATAACGGAGATAACAAATTGATTAATTAATACATTTAATTATAAAAATAAAAATGTGTTAATATCTACTAAAAAGTGTAAAAATGATTAATTAAATCATTAAAAATTAATTAAAACTGATTTGAACAACTATGTAAAAATAAGACCACATCAAATTCCCCCATACTTAAACAATGTCTTTCCTCAGACAATCCCATGCTTTATTTTCATTTAAAAATATTTTTTTATTATTCGGCTCAAAATGTGACATGTCCCAAAATTGAAACCAGAGGACCTCAAAATTGAGAAAAGGATTTTGAAATAAAATGTTCAAATCAATTATTTCCTAAAATCAAGTACTCTAGGGTAATCAAAAGAGAAATGAACCATCCACCAATAAAGATGTGATGCCTCGTATATGAGTATTCCTAATGACTTACTCCATTCAAATTTAATATCTAAATTCAATGGTGATAAAAACTAAACGTTTGATGAATTAATAACTTGACAAGAGGAACTTTGTACTTTGACTTTTCACCTATGTTCCAAAGATAATTTTTTTTGAATCCCCTTATTGATACAACCTAAATGATTCCCATATAAACCAATTGTCCTATTATTCATTTGGTGTCCATTATTCCCCTCACCTTAATGAACTCATTTTTGATCCTAAACACTTTATTAAATTTTCCTAACCCTTGTAACATGTGTTAAGCACTTTGAATATGCACTTATTCAAAGTGTACAGAGGGATTTTATTTAACAAAAATGAACCCAGTCCCTAGGGTCTTAGTGATTCATTGTGGGATCCGAAATTCAAATATTATTCCAATTTAGGAAGATCTATATAAATAGCATTTACATTGGCCCACTAAGGTGATTAATTTGTTAATAATTAAAATAATGTGATTCCTCTAAGATCAAATTCAAACATCCATTTCCTAGAGGTATGATCTCAACTCCACAAAAATGTTATCCATATCACTCTCAAACAGAGTTCCTAAACCAAATATTCATAAAATCACTAATAATGTTAAGAAAATAATCATTCACCTATATAAATCTCATATTCAAAGTAGATCTTAATTACATGCAAGGAACAGTCATTAGGAAAGACTAAATTGAAGTATAGTGCAAGACAAAAATTGTGATTTTTTTTTGAAATTTTTTACCAATTTCTAATAAAAACATTTAAGTTTCATTGGTATGTGATGGGATTTCATTAAAACATAGTTTTGTTCAGTAAATAATTGACCCCCTCTCCCAAAATTAAAACCCAGATTTTTCCCCAAATTTGAATTAAAAATGTGGAGAATAACAATTTCACAACTATAGTTCAAACTATATTTTCAATTTGGTAGATTAATGACATGTGTAAAGAGTCACATTGAAGTTCAAAAATATTATTTTCTAGAATGATTATTTTAAAAAAAGATTATATGAATTATCATTAAAGTCTGTGGTAGTGATTTTTAATAAATTTATTATAGTAGCATGTGAAACATGTAAGTGCACAGTGAAAAGGGTGAAAGAATGATTTTTTTTCAAAAAGATGTTCAATAGATAGAGACAAAGGCATGATAAACACCCCATCCTAAAGAAGAATAAAAAATATAACAACCAGTCTGCAAATACACCCACACTTATGTTCAAGCAGTGGTATGATTTTAATAACAATAAAATTCAATCTTCCAGTAAAGAGAAACATGCAGAGATTTATTTAACAAACTAAAACAAGTAGAATATTTTTTAATACACAATTTGAACATGTATAAATTTTTTTATCATAGTGATATATAGAATATTTTTTCAAAAAAATATCAAGCTAGACAATACACTTTTCAATGGTACAGAACATGCATCAGACATTTGTATTAAATATCTCAAGTCATGCATTAGAATTTTTAGTACAATAAGGATATTTTTAACAAAATATATATAGTTCCAAATCTTTCTAAAGTTAATAGGAGTAGAAAATGACTTCATAAGTTAATATAAAGTACTTACGTACTATGGGTTGTCATTAACCCTCCAGCATAAGAATTCAACTCCTTCGATGACAAAGAAACATCATACTTTGTAACTCTGAAACAAGAACTAGGATAGACCAACAACATGAATTTAAAAAAAATAGAGCATGAAAGCAGTATCTTATTCAATAAGAAAATGAAAAAAAGAAAATTAAAAAACAATAACCATGGGTTTCCTCCCACGAAGTGCTATGTTTTAATATCTTCAGCCAGAATTTATTCAGAAATTGTTTTTATGCACAGAGAAGGCAGAAAATACTATTGGATATCCTTCAAAATACTGTTTAACTCAATTACCATTAACTATAATGGGTTTTTTATCTTCACCTACAATTTATACAGATCCATTATTAAGCACCCTAACAATAGTAAAAGGTCCAGACCATTCGGACTTATGTTTTCCTGGAAAGAGTTTGAGCCATGAATTATAGAAAAGGACCCTCTGTCCAGGTTTAAATTATTCAGATTGAATGATAGACTGATGAAATATTTTAGTCCTATAATTTTATATTCTTTAATTATAATAAATATATCTCTTTATCTCATCTAACTCACATAGATCACACTATCGTCTCTCACTAGAACTCATAAAATCAAAATTTAAGGCCTTAACAACCCAATATGACTTGTGTTGAAACTACAGAGTAAATTGAAAACATTTTCCAAAACAACAAACTATATGGAGACATACATATTGGGGTATTGAAAGCTATTATATATGACCATAAAGCTTCATCTATTTTAAGTGACCGTTCTTGTCTAGAATGTGAGATAGTTTTTTTCAATAATTTGGTTCACTTCTCTATTAGAAATTTCCACTTCTACACTGGAAAATGGATGATATGGAGTTCCAGTCATATGAACACAACCATAATTTTCCATAAAATACTTAATGTTTTCGTTCTTAAAGCTAGTTCTATTATCAATGATAAAGTCTTTGGGTAATCCATATCAAGATAAAATATTATTTTTGACAAATTTTATGAAAATATTGTTTTGATTGTTGGGATGTAAAACTACCTCAACCCACTTAGACACATAATCTACAACCACACAAATATAATCATTCCCATGTGATGATGGAAATGGACCCATGAAATCTAAACCCCAGACATCAAAAACAACATCATCTAAAATATCATTTTGGGGTAACTCTTGTGTATTACCAACATTGCCTAACATTTGGCACCTATCATAAACTATAAAAAATCTCTTAGCATCTCTGAATAAGGTGGGTGAATAAAAACTAGACTGAAGGACTTTCTGAGAAGTCCTTTCACCTCCATGGTGACCTCTGAAAAGTGAAGAGTGACAAATCTCTAGAATAGGCTACATCTCTTCCTCAGGCACACACCTCTTAATAATCCCATCATAACACCTAATAAACAGTAAAGGGTCATCCCATAGGTAAAACTAAAGTAGAGAGATGATTTTGTTCTTTGGTTATTGCATTGTTTTTTGGGAAAGACTCATGCTGACAGGAACTTGGAAAAATTCGCATACCATACAGACATCCTGATTGATAGTGTGTAGCTTTTCATCAGGAAAGGAAGAGTTCATCTCCATTGGATCTTCAAGATGGGTATGGGGAAACCAAGATAGGTGTTCAACAATTATGTTTTCAAATCTTTGCTTATCCCCATTCTCTATATTTAATTCCTCTAGTAATAAAATCCATATAATCCTCATGGGTTTTGTTTCTTTCATAGATAGAATGTACATCAAAGTAGAATGATCTGTAAAGATGATGAATTTTGAGACTAAGAGGTACTGTCTAAACATCTCTAGATAAAAAAAAACTGCTAAAAAATCCTTTTTAGTGGTGGTATAGATTGTTTGAGCCTCATCTAGCAGTCTACTAGCATAGTATACCACATGTAGTTTCTTATATCTCTTCCGCCCTAGGGAAGCTCCAAAAACCATATCCATAGAATCACAAATAAGATCAAAATGGATTTTCCAATTCGGTGAAGTGATAATAGGTGATTTATTGAGTTTTTATTTAAACATATTGAATGATTTCAAATAGTTTTCATCAAAATTGAATGGTTAATCCATAACAAGTAGAGAAGACAATGGCTTGGTTATTTTATAAAATTATTTCATAAACCTCGGGTAGAAATCGACATTCCCTAAGAAACTTCTAATACCTTTAACATTTTAAAGAGGTGTTAAATTTTGAATGACTTCAATTTTAGTAGTATCAACCTCCAAACCTCTCTTAGACACCTTATGACCTAAGACTATTCCTTCCATGACCATGAATTGAAAATTTTCCCAATTAAGCACAATATTGGTTTCAATACATCTCTCCAAAACTAAGTCAATATTTCCTAAACAAGTATCAAAATTGCTACCCACAATGGAGAAGTCATCCATGAAAACCTCAATTATCCTCTCAATCATATAAAAAATAGCCATCATGCACCTTTAAAAGGTATCATGGGCTCCATACAACCTAAAAGTCATATTCTTATAGGAAAATTTCCCAAAGGGTCATGTGAAGGTAGTCTTCTTCTGAATCTTTGGAGCAAAGGGAATATAGTTGTTACCAGAATACCCATCCAGGAAACATAAAAATGTATTCCCATCAATCCTCTTAAAAATTTGATCAAGTAATGGTAATGGAAAATGGTCATTCCTAGTGGATTCATTCATCTTCCTATATTCTATCTCCATTTGGTGGATTTTATAACATGATTTTCTTTATTCATTTCATTTTTAACAACAGTGAACCCTCCCTTATTAGGAACTACTTAGACCAGACTAACCCAAGTGCTATCAGAAATAGGGTAAATTATTCTAGTATCCAAGTATTTGATGACTTCTTCTCTCAAAATGTTATTCATGTTGGGATTCAATATTCTTTGACACTCTACCCTAGGCTTATGGTCTAACTCCATAAGAATTTTATGCCTGTAGAATGAGGGACTAATTCCTTTTATGTCAGATATGGTCTAGTCTATAGAATATTTATACATTTTAAGAAAATTCAGTAATCTCTCTTCTGGATTTTCTTTAATCTTAATAGAAATTATAACAGCAAGAGGGTAATTAACTACAAAAATTGAATATTTTAAATGAGTAGAGAGTGGTTTCAGTTCTAGAATGGATGGTTTTTCACTTTAAGGGAGTATATTGGGCCTAAGAGGACCTTTTTCATCAAAATATATCTTCTATGGGGTATACTTAGATGAATTATTTCCAATTTCTAGCTTAGATTCAGAATTTACAGTGCTTCTATCCAAAGTGGAAAGCTCACTGTCCAGATTTTCCAGATTTGAAATTAGTATCTTTATTAAAGAATAATCATCATATTGTATCAATAGATCTCCCACAACATCATAAATGGGTTTAGAAGTGTTAGTTTAAACAGTAAAAAACTAAAATTCACTTAAAGATATCCTATGTTTAGAAACAAGGTATTCTCCTACAGTAGAAACTGGATAGTTGTCCGGATCTGGAAAATTTTCTAGATTCAGTATCTGAGTAGAATTTTTGACTTTTGAGTCCTGAAAATAAATAATTTAAGCTTCCAAATTAATTACTTCATCATAGTATTTATTTTTAGATTCTTCAAAATTCCTGTTGAGTTTTCATCTTCCATAGACTATACCATTGAAAAGTTGTTAGAAAAGGTATGTGCTTGGACATTTTTAAAAACATTAATATTTTATTATTGTTCTCCAATTTTAAAGATAATAATACCTTTATACACATCAATTAAACCACCACCATTGGAAAAGAAGGTCCTACTAAAGATGAAGGGAACCTCCTGGTCATGCTCCATATCTATGACTAGAAAATATGCAGGCAGAAACCACTTCCCAACTCCAACTAGCTGGTCATCTATCCTCCCCATAGGATGAATGAATGAACAGTCAGATAAATGAAGTATGAATTTGGTGGGATTAAGATCACCCAATATCAACTGTTGTAACAATGATTATGAGACCATATTAATACTAACACGTAAGTCACATATTCAATTGAGATGATCAGAATTTCCAAGGGTACAAGGGATGAAAAAACTACCTGGGACTTTAAGATTGGGTGGGATTTTCTTTTGGAGCACAACAATACACTCTTTAGTGAGGTTGTAGGTAGAAAATTCTTCAAGAGTATTTTTATTTGAAACAATTTGATTTGTTTATTTCACATAAGAAGGTATTTGAATTAAAAATTGAATGAAAGGAATGTTCACTTTATGTTTGGACAAGAGACAATGGAACCTAAGAATTTCAGCCTTGGTGTTACTTTGAGGTTTAAGTTTATTTGGGAAAAGGATGGGTGGGGAAAAGTATCTTAGGACATCAGAAATATATGTCACATATTCATAAATTTTTTATTTTCCATTATTATTTTATTTTTAAAAGAATTTTCAACTTTAGTTTTATACAACAAACTCATATTTTTATCATTTACAATAGTTTGCTGTGAATTTTCATATTGTGTGCATAGAAAATTTTTATTTCCATATTCAATCAGTTTTTCATTTTGGGTATTTTCAACATCTTTTTTCAGGTTCATATTGAGTTTTAATCCCACTTATAGTGACACCATTGATAACTTTATCTTTTTTATTATGTTCATTTATGCTAAGAAATCTTCCATTATCCATAGAAGTAAAGCCTATAGCTATTTGGACCAATTGAGTTTCCATGTGTTTCATTCATACATCATTTTTCATTTTATCATTTTCATATTGATTTTGATGTTTATTTTAATGAGACATGAATCTTTAATCTTGGGAATTCTTTTTATTCAAAATTTTATCTATCATAGAACACATTTGTCCATCATTATTACCTTGATAGTTCGAGGACTCACCTCGTTGTTGGTTATGAAAATATTTTCTTGGTTGGTTTTGATAATTAGGGGCAGTGGATTGTTTATTCAGGCCTTGTTCTTTCTAGGAAAGATTGGTATGGTTCCTATAGCCTTGGATGTAATTGTTCAAAAATTGATATTCTTTAGGAGGCATCTTAGGACCACAATTGAAAAAATTTCAGTTTTATTGTTTTTGGGATGGGATATCAAAATTAGGATAAAATATTTCATTATTCCTAAACATTCTACACTAGGAACATTGTACCCTTAATGATTAGTTATTCACTACAAAAAAATTTTCCATTAGTGGTGGTTCTGGGAACCGCTGTGAAACCTTTTTTAAGAAAGGTTTCACGGTGGTTTATAATAAACCGCCCTGAAAAAAAGTTTATTTACACCAACGACCCTTCCCCCCCACCCCGACCCTCCTTCTCACCCAGTGATCCCGCTTCCCCTGGCCCCCTGCTTCCCCCACGACACTGGCCCCCATGACCCCATCGACCCCGTGACCCCGGCGACCCAGCGACCCTGACGACCCCACGACCCCGGAGACCTTGCGACCCCGGCGACCCCGCGACCCTGACGACCACACGACCCCGACGACCCTGCGACCCCGACCCCCATGACCCCGACGACCCTGCAACCCTGGCGACCCTACTTCCCCGGTGACCTATACGAACCCTAAGGTTTGATTTCTAATAATTTTCTTGTTTTGATATTATATAATGTTCATTGATCTTTATTGATTAAATATTTCCATTCCATGTTGATGAAATGTTTTCTTAAATCTATGATCTTGGTTTTCTGGTGGTTTCATTGATATCATTGGGAGGATTCCATATAAAATTATATGGAAGATATGGTTGCTGTGAAAATGAGTTTGGAATGATGCAATGGTTGGGATGAAGTGATGGTTGGATCATTCGCTAGCTGTTGTTTATTTAATTATTGGGTGTTGTTATATATTTATAGTTGTGACCTTCTTAATTTATATTCATTTTTGTTGAATTTCTTAATGTGATAGAACACTACCTTGAACATGTTCATTGGGTTCTTAATTAATTTATGCTCGTGTTGAGTTTTTGTTTTCATATAATTTTAAATATGGATCCCTTGCTGTGAGTTAATGTTGGAACCCAATTCTAGGTTGGTTAAAAAGTTTTGATGCTTTCCATGTTTTGATATAATGTATGATATGTGTGTTACCATGTTTTTTATAGTAAACTAAATATTTTTCACTGAAACATTATCAATATTTGTCCTGGATGATAGTACCAACACCTCACATTTCATCTCCAAATTCCCAACATGATTCTACTATGAATCTCCAAACTCCAAGCCCAGAAACATCAACATTCTTCAAATACACTAGTTTGATCCCCAAACCACATCAGCCGCATCTTGAACACCATTTCTGATGTGGTCTCCACCTTACCACATCATTTTTTATGCAACAACACTAGTAAGTCCTTCACTAGATGAATTATACCAAAGGTGCTCAATCGCACCCACCAATGCACTATCATATCCCGACCACGATGCCTTAAAACTTAAGGAATAACAAAAATGTTCAATGCCCACACTAAAGTCTGTATCTGAATCTTAGTTCGACTCCATGGTTAGATCCTCGATCGTCTCATTTAACCATAATTCTCCACTCATGAGAACTAACACATATATGATCCAAATCACCCTCAAATCACACCACCACTATTTTCTATGTGAATACACCAAAGAGAGATCTAGGAATTAAATCCACACTAGGTTCATAGAACCTCAAAACCTAATCTCCCAAGTTATTTCATCATTCATTTCCATGAACTCCACCACTTATCATGCCTCAAGACAACCATCCCTCATGTGGTTCTTGCCACTCCAAATTAAAAAAGTGTGGAGTTTTGTGAGCATCATAAGGTTTTCCCTAAACATTATTTATAATGGATTTATTCGATATTAGATTTTTATCTGAAGAATCTATAGATAACTTAGGTTGGGGTTATTCCAAATTAACAATGTGCTTTGGTTTTCACGGTAAAGTAGATACCACGTTGTTAGCACACTGTTTATCTTTACCAAAGAAACTTCCCCTATCCCAAACACTAGAGAGTTCATATCTAACTCAGGGGCTCATCATTATTATATTATGTTTCTGTAATCTTAAAATATTGTATATATGAATCTCTTTATCTATTTAGTAGTAACTATGCGTTTTAATTTTTATTATTATTGTGCAGGCACATTGTGATATACATGGATAAAAGCTGGATCACATTACCGAGGAACACACATCGGTATGTTAAGGGTTTGAATGAGTTTTTAGATTTTTCAATTTCTAATCGACCCGTTGAAGGGAGAATAAAATGTCCATGTCCTAAATTTAAATTTAGAACATTGTTGAAGATAGATGAAGTTTATGAACATTTAATACTGAAGTATTTCAATGGTCAATATTTGTGTTGGATTTGGCATGGAGAATTGAACGTTACATAAAGATTGAGCCCTGATGTTAATCCACAGAATGAGGTCCCAAGTTCGTCGACAATGGAAAATGAAATGCAAAACCTCATAAATGATGCATTCGGCACTGCAAGACACCACTATCAGCATCAAAACATATCAGAACAACCAGAATATGGTGTTATAAATTTCAATGTGACAAGTGATGTTTTTGAGACTGTAACACATGCATATCACGATTGTAACATATCATTGGATCCTCCTCTTGATTCCGTGGAGCCAAATGTTTGAGAAAACTTCACTAAGGAAAATGCATTTCATGATTTAGTTGACGATGGAAATTATGCATTTTATAGTGGGTGTTTGAAATATTCAAAGCTTTAATTTCTACTGTAGTTGTACCATATCAAATGTCTATGTGGAATTACAAATAAGGCAATGTCCATGATATTGGAATTGATTCGTGATGCATTTCTTGAAGAAAAAATCCCAGAATATTTTTATGATATGAAAAATGTTGTTAACAAGCTTGGTTTGAATTATACAAAAATACATGTGTGTCCCAATGATTGTATGCTTTATTGGGGAGAAGATTCAAGTAGACAGAATTTCAAGAAATGTTCTAATTCTAGATGACAGGAAACAGATGATGTTGGAAGTCTGAATGAATGCAATTTCATGGAGAAGAAGAAAAGGAACACACCTGCAAAGGTTTTGCGTTACTTTCCTTTGAAGCCTCGATTGAAAATATTATTCATGTCATCGAAAACCGCTGAATACATGAAGTTGCATTCTGTAGATAATAAAAATTATGGGTTAATGAGACATCCACGAGATTCAAAATCATGGAAGATATTTGATTCCTTATATCTCGATTTCTCAGTTTATCCTAGGAATGTTCGATTGGGATTGGCTGCCGATTGATTCAACCAATTTGGGACTTTGACTACTAGTTATAGAATTTGGCTAGTTGTTTTGATCCCTTATAAACTGCCTCCGTGGGTGTGTATGAAACAGACATATTTTATCCTTTCGATGATTATTCCTGGAAAACAAATGCCTAGAAATGATATTGATGTATACTTGCAGCCTTTGATTGATGAATTGCAGGAGTTATGGAGCAACGGTGTTGAGACATTTGATGCTTCTTCTAAAACAATGATCAAAATGCATGATGCTTTAATGTGGACCATTAGTGACTTCCCTGGGCTTGGGAATTTATGTAGTTGGAACACTTACATGGTTTTGGATTTTCCTATTTGTAACATTGATTTTGAGCCCAAACGGATACCTTATAATAGAAAATGGTTCTTCTTGTGTCATCATTGATTTCTCGATGCATCTCATAGATTTCGGCTGAACAGATCAAAATTTAATGGTTCCATTGATCGTAGACCACCTCCAAAGTTATTAACTGGTTCTGAAATATTGCCACATCTTCAAAATGTTGAAACAGAATTTGGGAAGGTTCTTCAATTGAATGATAGCGGAAAACGGGTCTGAAGTGCATCGTCAAGTGAAATCGGAACGCAACAATGGAAGAAAAAAAGTATATTCTTGAAACTTCTATATTGGTAATTTAATTTATTGTGGAATAATCTTGATGTGATGCATATTGAGAAGAATTTCTGTGAAAATTTGATTTTCACATTGCTTAATGAGAATGGAAAGTCGAAGGATCGTCTCAATGCTCGCAAATACTTACAAGCAATGAACATAAAACGCGATCTCTGGCTAGATGAGAATGAAAAGTATCCTCCAGCAATTTTTTCAATGAAAAATATGGGTAAAGATACATTCCTTAGAATGTTAAATAATGTTAAGGTATCTTATGGGTATTCAAGTATCATCTTGAGGTGTGTTGACTTGATGAATCGTAAGTTACATGGATTGAAAATTCAAGATTCACATATTTTTTTACAACAGTTACTACCATTGGCATTGCATACATTATTACCTAAAAAAATTACTATTGTTGTACTCCAATTCTGCACATTTTTCAGAAAACTATGTGAGAAATATCTACATCCATTTTATCTTGAAATCCTCCAAGAGAGGTTTGTATTGACCCTTTGTGCAATGGAGATGATCTTTCCTCTATCATTTTTTACTATAATGATGCATTTAATTGTACATTTGGTTGAGGAAGCTAAATTAGGTGTCCCCGCTCATTATTGGTCGATGTATCCAATTGAGAGGTACATTATTTATATGTTTTTCAATTATGTAAACAATTTTTGGTACTTAATTAAATTCATAATTATGTTTATTTTATTTCACAGATATCATGGCCATTTGAAATCATTCGTGAGAAATAAAGCTCAACCAGAAGGCTCTATTGCTGAAGGCTATTTGGATGAGGAGTGTCTTACATTTTGTTATCGATACTTGGATGATATTGAGACAAAATTTAATCAAGTTGGACGTGTTGACGACACATCGACTCAATCTCAAATACTTTGGAAATCCAAAATATTTCCTGCTATTGACCAATTAGTTGGGAGGACCTCAAATGTGACACTGACTGAATTGGAATTATTACAGGCACATAGATATGTGCTGCTGAATAGTGAAATTGTAGATCCATTTTTTGAAGGGTTGAGGATAAAAACAAAGAGACTAATGAGAGGCTAAACACGAAATGAGAATGATATAACTAAAGTTGTTAATAAAGAGCTTGTAGAATTGTTTTCACGACGTGTATGTTCATAAATAAAGAAATAAATACGAATATTAGTTTGACAGATACATTTTGTAAATCTAATAAAGTATATTTCTTTTTTCAGATCATGAATACTAATACTCAAGAAGAGGTGTCGTAGGATTTGAAGTTTCTTGCTAGAGTTCCTCTAAAACAAGTTAGAAAGTTCGACGCTTATAATGTGAATGGCTTTAGATTTCGTATAGTCTATCGAGAAGTGGGTTTGAAAACACAGAATAGTGGTATATTTACATTTACTGAAGTAAAACACTATAGAAAGATTCATGATATTATTTAATTAAACTACCACGAACATTTTTCTGTTGTTTTATTGAAATTCAAATTGGCCGATATTATCTGAGGTGTTAAAAGAGATTCCTTGCAATTTACTTCTGTGAACTTCTCTCGCTTGATGGATGTTGGTGATTGTGAACTGCATGATCCATATATCTTAGCATCGCAAGAAAAAATGGAATATTATGTGAATGATGTTGTTGATGAAGGGTGGATTGTAGTTGCTCACGTAATACAAAGAGAATTTTATGATATGGGTGACGAAGTGGAAAATTTGACCTCTTAAATTGAATTTAATCAACAACAGGAAGAAAAATTATTTTTCCATCATGATATTGAAAATAGTAGTCTAGCAAGGATGACTGAAGTGGATGAAGAAATGGAGCAGGAAACCAACATGATTGAAGGGGAAAATAATTTTATGTACAATTATTTATTTATTCATCAGCCACTTGTTTCATTTCTGCAGTCATTCATTATCATGGTTATATATATTTTGTCTGTTAGTACTGGGCATCTATTATCATTTTTAATTTTTTTTCTGCATAATTTTTTTGAAATATATATTATGAACATAATATTATTTGATTAAATGATAGTAATTCCAAGGAGGATGTGATACACTATTTTATCTAGTTCTGCAACAGATGACGATCCATCTGGCTCCCTCCCCACGACATCTGAGGCACCAGCTGCTGACACCCATGCACCATCTCTCCCTGCACCATCTCTCACACCATCTGTGGATGTCCCATTAGAGGATGATTCGTCGACTGCCCCTTCAGGAGCCTCAGCAGTGGGGCCGTGGCATGCCCCTTCGAGTTCATCCCAGACATACTGAAGTGTCACTATCATAGGTACAAATTTAAATTAAATAAATTTATTGCATTTTGTTTATACTAATTTTTTTCTCATTGAAGATTAAAAAAATGAAACCATGGAGAAAAACATAAAAAGTTCAGATTTTTGGAATATGACTGGAGAGAAGAGAGTTGTGCTATTTGATTCTTATAGGGTCCCTATGGCTGACGCCACGGGGTTACTTGGCCAGATTCTAGGCCAGCTGCCAGTGGAGCCCATTTCCCTTCCTATTTCATATGACAATTAGAGACATATGCCTCCAAGATGAAAAAATGAAGTTTTTTATTCTAAAATAAAGGTAAATTTATTACATTATGGTTTAATCGAATGTCATGTTACTAATATGTTCAAAATGAATTTCTGTATACAGATGTTCTTCCACTTTACCATTGCTGATGTGATAGCACAAAAGTGGACGTTGAAAAATACAGGTATGAAATGGAAAGATTTATAATGGAGATTGTGGTGTGATGTCAACGATACATCATTGACCGTGTAACAAATGTATGAGAATCTACCTAGTGGGGTACCGAAAGAACAGTGGAAAGTGTTTGTTCACAGACATCGTGATGAGAAGCGGATGGTATTGAAATATATATTATTATATTATCCTCATTTTACATTTATACATGTATATGAAAATTAAATGAAATTCAATACATTAGTATTAAATTGAATTTTATTCATTTCAGGATCTCTCAAGACAGAATGCATCAAACCGGGCTAAGAAAGTCATCCCGCACACTACAGGCTCAAAAAGTTTTTCTAGAAGCTGAATGAAATTGGTAATCTTTTAATTAGTTTAAATATTAATAAGACAATATTATCTGTTTAATATATTGAATTGTCGATTTATCTTTCCTTAATGCAATCATAGAGTTTTGGGCATGTAGAATCCAGAACTGAACTATGGTTGGAAGTTCACAAGAAATCAGATGGAAGTTTTGTTAATGAGAATACTAAAGAAGTTGGGATATGAAGTCAATTTTTTATTATAATAACTTATTATCAGTTTTTATTGTGTTGATATATATTGATATTTGATTTATAGGTAAAAATTAAAGAACTATGGGATACCAATCCTGTGCAGTCCTACACAGTCTCCCAGGATGACCTAGTTGCTAAAGTCCTTGGGAAGGAGCATCCTGGGAGAGTACGTGGGATGAGTTTGGGACCCGTACCATCTGAGGTTTTTAGCAGGCCACCGGGGATGGCAGCTACATCTACTCCTGAATTTAGTCATCTCATACCTAGAGATTCTAAGAAATATTTTGTTTCTTTACGAAACACAGTTCACCAGCAGGGGGATCAGATATGTTCTTTGCAGAAAGAGTTGACTAAAATACGACAGAAGATGAGAAGATATGCCCCTGGTGGTAGTGCATCGACTGGTGGTATGCAGATAAATCACAAATAATCAAAATCATTTATTTTGCTAACTTTCATTGGTTTTAAGTTTTAATATAAATATGAAACCGTATTAAATTTTCAATATAATGTTCTTATAGGTGACAATAGGAAGTGAAGATGAAGCGGGAGAGGGTGATGATGCATCATCGGATCGTGATTAGTTGTATTGCTGATGTGTTGAGCAAATTTGGGAATAGTTGGTTTGTATATATAACATTTGTGGAACATAGTTTTCGTGACACATTTTCATGTCCTAAAATTTCCTTGATTTCTCATGTTTCCTTTTATGCATTTTATTGATTTCTGATGTTTATTTTTATGTCTTGATTTCTCGAGTGTGGTATACATCATTCCATTTAGTCCTGTTTTTGAATTGGTAGTCGATATTTTGGTTGATGAGATTTATAAGGGTGGTTATTTTTTGTTGTATGTGTTACCCTCTCGGAGAAAGCTAAGTTGGGATGTGGAATGTTGTATGGGATGAGACCTCACCCTATGTGAGAGCATAGTAGTGTAAATAATGCACCACTTAATAGGTTAGTACAAAAGTATTCATATAATTAAATGAAAAAAATATAAATTATGAAGAAAACATTTAACCCTACTGCACATAAGATGGGTGAACAGTTAAAGAAAGAATCACCAAGAATAAACACGTCTGAATTAACACTAATGTATATTGAGGAGGAAATTAACATATTATTCCTAAGTGGTATCACAAATTAAACCACCTGATAAGATGGGAATATTGATGGGAAAACCCTCCTATGGAGTAGAAACCATGAATAATGATGCAATAGTGATGTATTTAAAGAAGAAACATGCAAAAGTGTGATTATTCTAACAATTTAGGTGGATCCCAAGCTAAAGAAGATGGAAAATATAAATAAAATATATATAGGGACATTTATACAAGTGTATTTTCATGGATAACCACTATCAAGTCCTATAAGAATGTTTTAAGTAAATGGTTATCTCACAGAGACCAACCACATTCCTCTACTTAAGGATTGATGGGATGTATCCACTCTCCCCATTCACTTTTGGTAAATGGTTATCTCATATAGAGTTTAAAATCTTCGAATCTATATTTTAGAAGTTATGGTGACTTAGATAATCCTAATAAGATTCTAGTGGATAATATAGAGAAAAATCCAGTGTAAAAATTGTATTAACATAGGGGGAGTAGAGTCGATAAAGGTCTCACCATGTGATAAAGGGGAGATTTTGAAAGTAAATCTAGATAAAAAAGAAGAAGAATATTTGGTAAAGATAACCCAACACTTTTTATTGTCAAATGAAGAGATAATGTAGTGAAAAGATTAATAAATAGACCTTTTGTATTTTGTTAACAAAGGGGGAGTGGGATGAATTCATTATAAATATACTATTGATTATGGGTAATGGTCTTGGAAAATATAAGATAGATTTATGGTGGTATTCTCAACAAAATTTCAAGGGGAAGAATGTTGCAACTAGAGTGTTGTGTGTTGGATTTTTTGGGAATAAATATTTATAAATAAATGATGGATGAAAGTGTTGACATGGAGATACATGGAGACTTGGTTGAGAATGCATGGCGTTGAAATATATGGCATGGTAATATTAAAGAGTAATACATGGAATGAAAATATTAGAGTGTGATGATAAATATAGCTTTGATGGATGATGGATGATTGATGAGGTATATATTATTTATTCAAGCTAAACATAACTTTAGAGGAAGTAAAATAATAAGAGAAGGCAAGATGAATTTTGGTGAATAATAAACTAACCACACCCTTTTTGTGTCTTACTATGACATGTTATATTAAGAAATGATGAGTATATAAGTGTTTTATGAATTTTGGAAGTCATTTATATCTAGAAATGATTTAGATGGAAATAATCTAGATTTATATGTTGAGGTGTTTTGGAAGAGAAAAATGGGGATCTTTTTATTTTGAATAAGAATTATATCCTCATGGTTTAAGTGTGTTGGAAATAAAAACGACATGTCAGTTATGATGTACTAGAAGATGTTTTTAAAATGGAAATAGGAATATGGATGCTTTGTTAGAGGAGATGGATTTAGTGTTTTGAGGTGCTAAAATGGGATATTGAATACTATGAAAATAGTTTTAGAGAGTTTTATGATGTGAAATTGGAAAGTTGTCATGGTTGGATCACCTGAAGAAAAATGGGGAGCCGATGGTGTAAATGGATGAAAAACATGGTGTTTTTGTGTTCAAAATTTTGGTAAGAAATACGGAGGCCCATAATGGGTGTTTAGAAGCATTTTCGGTTTTTATATGTGATTATGTGAAATGGAAAATATGAGTGTGAACCTCACATATGGTATTTCTGGTTTGATTTCATTGGATGTTTCTTGTTGTCTATTGGTATGTACAATATGATATATCTGGTTTGATTCGTTTTTCAGGGTGGTGGTGCAGCGGAAGTAGATTTTTTTTTCTGGTCAGCTTTTAGCGGTGGTTTGAACCGCCACGAAATGTACAGTGGCGGCGGTTTAAACCGCCACTAAATGGTGAAAACCGCCGCTAAAAGGTGATTTTTTTTAGGTTTAGCGGTGGTTTTAACCGCCACTACATAGTCGCATCATAGATGCCTCATTCCGCGGAGGTTCCCATGACTTTAGCAGTGTCTTTCCGACTGCTGGATTTGAGTTTATTCGTGGCGGTTATAACCGCCATGAATAAAGTGATATCCAGGGCTCGTAAAAAACTGCCGCTAAACTCAGAAAAACCACAATGCAATGAGTCAGCTACGACGCTTTCCTTAAACCTCTGCTAAACGGAAATAACCACCACTAATAAATTTGTGATGCTGTATTAGGCGGCGGTTTCTGTAAACCATCCACTACGGGAAAAATGAGCAATTGCGACGGGTTATTTGCGACGGGAATAAATCCCGTCGCAAATAGTCATGTTAAAAAATTATTTGCGACGGGGGTATTTTCCCGTCGCAAATAAGGAGGCTTTTGCGACGGGATTTTTTTCCCCGTCGCAAATAGTTTTCCCGCGATGCGCGCCAAATCGCGGGAAACGTATTTGCGACGGGGAAAAAAATCCCGTCGCAAATAACAAATCGCGGGAAACGTATTTGCGACGGGGAAATATTCCCGTCGCAAATAACCGGCGGCGGTAAATGGTATTTGCGACGGGAATATTCCCCCGTCGCAAATACTATGTCGGCAAAGAGGGTTATTTGCGACGGGACCCGTCGCAAATAACTATTTACCGGTTGACCGTAATAAATGTTGGCTAAGGTATTTGCGACGGGTCCCGTCGCAAATAATACTAGTTGCGACGGGAATCCCGTCGCAAATGAGCCCGTCGCAACTAATCTAACCTATAAATACCCCCATCCGTTTTTTTCATTTCATTCTCATTCCTTATCTTCTCTCTCTCTCAGAATCATATTTCTAGAGTTGAGTTTTTCTCTAGTTTAAGTTTTTTCTCCGGAGCCGATATTAAAGTTTTGAAGAACGATCAGAACAGATCAATTTTCAAGGTATTTATCTTTATTTTAATTTTTTATTTATTTTTAATTTTTTATTAGTTTTTATTATTATTAATTAGTTGTAATTTAATTATTTTTAATTGTTTATATGGTAATTAGGAATAATTAGTAATAATTTTTAGTAATTAAGAATAAATATTAATAACTAGTAATAAATACCAATAATTAAGAATAAGAACATTATTACATTATTAGTTTATTTTATTATTAATATTAAAATAATATAATTTTTTATATATATACAGTTTTTTTTTCATCTGTGTGTTTGCTGTCTTCACATGTATTATTTGTATGTGGAGATAGAAAACGCACAGATGAAAAAAGAACTGTATATAAATTAGAAAATTATATTATTTTAATATTAATAATAAAATATATTAATAATGTTATTATTTGTAATTATTGGTAATTATTTCTAATTATTGATAATTATTCATTTAATTACTAATAATTATCAATAATTAAGAATAATTAGTAATAATTACCAATAATTAACAATAATTAGTATTAATTACCTCTAATTAGTATTAATTACCAATAATTAGTATTAATTACCAATAATTAGTATTAATTACCAATAATTCGTAATAATTAGGAATAATTAACAATAATTAGTAATAATTAGGAATAATTAACAATAATTACGAATAATTAACAATAATTAGTAATAATTAGGAATAATTAGGAATAATTAGTAATAATTAGGAATAATTAGGAATAATTAGTATTAATTAGGAATAATTAGTAATAATTACCAATAATTAGGAATAATTAGGAATAATTAGTATTAATTACAAATAATTAGTATTAATTAGGAATAATTAGTATTAATTACAAATAATTAGTATTAATTACAAATAATTAGTATTAATTACCAATAATTAGTATTAATTACCAATAATTAGTCTTAATTACCAATAATTATTCTTAATTACCAATAATTAGTATTAATTACCAATAATTCGTAATAATTAGTATTAATTACCAATAATTCGTAATAATTAGGAATAATTAACAATAATTAGTAATAATTAGGAATAATTAACAATAATTAGGAATAATTAGGAATAATTAACAATAATTAGGAATAATTAGGAATAATTAGTAATAATTAGGAATAATTAGTAATAATTCGGAATAATTAGGATTAATTTGTATTAATTAGGAATAATTAGTATTAATTACCAATAATTAGTATTAATTAGGAATAATTAGTATTAATTACAAATAATTAGTATTAATTACCAATAATTAGTCTTAATTACCAATAATTAGTCTTAATTACCAATAATTAGTATTAATTACCAATAATTAGTATTAATTACCAATAATTAGTATTAATTAGGAATAATTAACAATAATTAGTAATAATTAGGAATAATTAACAATAATTAGTAATAATTAGGAATAATTAGTATTAATTAGGAATAATTAGTAATAATTACCAATAATTAGTATTAATTAGGAATAATTAGTATTAATTAGGAATAATTAGTATTAATTACCAATAATTAGTATTAATTACCAATAATTAGTATTAATTACCAATAATTAGTATTAATTACCAATAATTAGTAATAATTAGGAATAATTAACAATAATTAGTAATAATTAGGAATAATTAACAATAATTAGTAATAATTAGGAATAATTAACAATAAGTAGGAATAATTACGAATAATTAGTATTAATTAGGAATAATTAGTAATAATTACCAATAATTAGTATTAATTAGGAATAATTAGTATTAATTACCAATAATTAGTATTAATTACCAATAATTAGTATTAATTACCAATAATTAGTATTAATTACCAATAATTAGTATTAATTACCAATAATTAGTATTAATTAGGAATAATTAACGATAATTAGTAATAATTAGGAATAATTAGTATTAATTAGGAAGAATTAGTATTAATTAGGAATAATTAGTATTAATTAGGAATAATTAGTATTAATTAGGAATAATTAGTATTAATTACCAATAATTAGTATTAATTACCAATAATTAGTATTAATTAGGAATAATTAACAATAATTCGTAGTAATTAGGAATAATTAACAATAATTAGTAATAATTAGGAATAATTAACAATAATTAGTAATAATTAGTATTAATTAGGAATAATTAGTAATAATTACCAATAATTAGTATTAATTAGGAATAATTAGTAATAATTACCAATAATTAGTATTAATTACCAATAATTAGTATTAATTACCAATAATTAGTATTAATTACCAATAATTAGTAATAATTAGGAATAATTAACAATAATTAGTAATAATTAGGAATAATTAACAATAATTAGTAATAATTAGGAATAATTAACAATAATTAGGAATAATTAGTACTAATTAGGAATAATTAGTATTAATTACGAATAATTAGTAATAATTACCAATAATTAGTAATAATTACCAATAATTAGTAATAATTACCAATAATTAGTAATAATTACCAATAATTAGTATTAATTACCAATAATTAGCAATAATTACCAATAATTAGCAATAATTACCAATAATTAGCAATAATTACCAATAATTAGCAATAATTACCAATAATTAGTATTAATTACCAATAATTAGTAATAATTACGAATAATTAGAAATAATTAGAAATAATTACCAATAATTAGAAATAATTAGCAATAATTAGAAATAATTAGCAATAATTAGAAATAATTAGCAATAATTAGAAATAATTAGCAATAATTAGTAATAATTAGCAATAATTAGGAATAATTAGTAATAATTAGGAATAATTAGGAATAATTAGGATTAATTAGGATTAAATAGGATTAATTAGGAATAATTAGGATTAATTAGGAATAATTAGTAATAATTGCCAATAATGACCAATAATTGCCAATAATTACCAATAATTGCAAATAATTAGGAATAATTGCAAATAATTAGGAATAATTAGGAATAATCAGGAATACTCAGGAATACTCACGAATACTCACGAATAATCACGAATACTCACGAATAATCACGAATACTCACGAATACTCACAAATAATCAGGAATACTCAGGAATACTCAGGAATACTCAAGACCACTTAGCAAAAAAAATTATATTATCAATATTTATGAAAAAAATATTAATATTATTAAAATAATAAAAATTTATAAAATATTAAAATTATCAATATTTACAACAGATTTTGCTCTATTCTTAACATGTTCAAATCTTAAAGGGTCGCTAATTGTCAGGTCATGCGCAATAAAAAGTTTCTGTCAGCCATGTCCAATGTAAACTCTATAATTGTCCTTGCATGGTCGATCACTTCAAAAGTAATGTTGCAATCAGACAAACCAAGTCATTCCCTTCTTATCTATAAGAATCATCTCACATGAACCTTTACATAGACCATTCTTCCTTGAAAATTTAAGGGAAAAATAATGATATCCCCTCAAATTTTTAAGGAAGAATGATCTATGTAGAGGTTCATGTGAGATAATTCTTATAGTTAAGAAGGGAATGACTTGGTTTGTCTGATTGCAACATTACTTGCGAAGTGATCAACCATGCAAGGACAATTATAGAGTTTACATTAGACATGGCTGACACAAACTTTTTATTGCGCATGACCTGACAATTGACGACCCTTTAAGATTTGAACATGTTAATAATAGAACAAAGTTTGTTCTGAATATTGATAATTTTAATATTTTTTAATTTTTTTTATTATTTTAATAATATTAATATTGTTTTTTCGTAAATATTGATAATATTTTTTTTATTACTAATAATTAGTAAACGAAATCTGCTTGGATAATGAAGGGAAAATTTATAACCATCTCCACAACGATGATTATCAAATTTCCTTTCATTATTCAAGCAGTTTTCCTTTTGCTAAGTATTGCTAAGTATTGCTAAATTAGTAATAAATAGTAATAATTAGCAATAAATTGTAATAATTAGTAATAAATTGTAATAATTAGTAATCCTTGCTTGAGTGTTTTTTCTAACAAATTATTCAAAACCAGTAATGCTTTTATATTTTATAGAAAAATATGGAACAGCGAGGTCGTCAACAGTCATTATTAGATGACCGCATATGGATAAATCAACGTAGAAATCCAAATGGTTCTGGGAGTCGTTCTTTCAGTACTCATAGACAGCATCTGGTACGTACATTATTTATAAATATTTTATATAACTATAAATATTAACAGTTTATTTTTTATTCTTATAGGCTGTCGAGCACCCCGATATTACAGAGTACGACGTATATCGGAGGATGTATAGCGATCCTGCTACTGGGGAGCTCAGAGGTGATCGTCAGCATCACATCGTGGTCAGTATAATTTGTTTTCAAGTTTAAAAATTAACTGCATATAATATATTCACAATTTTAATTTTAAATTGCAACTATAGGAGTCATATGAGGCCGCAGCGTCACAGACCCGGCCTGAGAGTCAGGCCGAGTCATCAGATCAGACCACTGCCCGTCAGTTTGATGAGGCGGCATGGATGCAGGCCACCCAGTATGCTTTCGAGAAGGGCCGGGTAGTTGGTATCGGCTCTCGACTGACTCCCGGAGATTATTATGGCAGTGCTGCGATGTCGGCGTCCAGCTCGAGAGGAGCTCGTGCATCTTTTTCTACACAGTATGAGGATCAGTTGCGATCTCAGACTGCACAGATAGAGAGTCTCCGACAGAAGCAGGAGCAGATTCGTCAGCAGCATGAGGAGGAGCGTCGACGCCAGCAGCAGCTGTACGAGGAGCAGACGAGGCGGTGGCAGCAGCAGCATCAGGAGCAGATGGAGTACATGCGCCGACTCACTCATGCTTTAGGGGTGGAGTTTACTCCACCACCATCTGCAGATCCCCCACCTCCCCCCCTCCTTCAGATTAGATTTTGTATTTCAGTTATAAAATTTGAGAAATCAAATTTTTTTTTTCTATTCGTAGTTTCTGTCTCATTATAAAATATTAATAATATTATATTTTTAAATAACAATATTAATATGAATAATAATATTATTTATATTTTATAATATTAAATTTTATATATATATTAAAATTTTATAATATTATAATTTAATTATTTTTTTTGTAATACTTGAATTATTTTAATATTTGAATGTAAAATAATTCTATTATTTTTATATTAATTAAAATAACTTATTAATATTTTTGTATTTATGAATTATAATTGTAATATTATTATATTAATTAAATCATTTATTAATATTCTATTATTTTTTATTTTTGAATTATAATTTTACTATTATTATAGTAATTAAAATAATTTATTATTTTCATTTGTAAATTATAATTCTATTATTATATTCATTAAAATAATTTATTAAAAATTTATTTTTTTTATTTTTTTTATAGTATTTGCGACGGGATACTATACCCGTCGCAAATACTAATATTATTAATAGTTTTTTATTTTTTTTAAAAAATATTATTTGCGACGGGACCCGTCGCAAATACTATCAATATTATTTGCGACGGGATGCGATGCCCGTCGCAAATACTAGTATTATTAATATTTTTTTATTTTTTTAAAAACGTTTTTGCGACGGTACCGTCGCAAATAGTATTTGCGACGGTACCGTCGCAAAAGGTATTTGCGACGGGTCCCGTCGCAAAAACGTTTTTAAAAGTTTTTACAAAAATACGGAATACTATTTGCGACGGGGAGAATGCCCGTCGCAATAAACCGCTATAGCGACGGGCCCGTCGCAAATAAGTGTAGTTGCGACGGCGTTTTCAGCAACGGGCTATTTGCGACGGGGTCCCGTCGCAAAAAGCCATTTGCGACGGGATCCCGTCGCAACTAGCCCGTCGCAAATAGCTGTTTTTCTAGTAGTGATCGCCAAATCATGTAGCGGCGGTTTAAACCACCGCTAAACGACGTTTCTCTTGTAGTTACTATTTTGATATCCCAATTAATTAAAAGTTTGTTTTGAATTATGGTTCATTAATGATCGAAGTTGGATGGTGATTTCAGCAAGTTGTGCTTGAGTTTCATTCATTTAACTAGAGTTAACATTAACATTTCTATTGACTATTTTTTTGTCAAATTTATATTTTGTGAATTACAAGAAATATTATTAAATATTTGACTCAGTTCTTCATCGGTTTTATCATTATAATTAACCCTAGTAGATTGATCAACTAGGTTTTGACCAGAGGAGGAGAGAACTTCATATAAGATATCAACGAGAATGTGGGATTGGAGTTGGTGATGGGGACACTGCCTAAGAAGGTCCCTGAATCTATACCAAGCCTCATGAGAGGCTTCTCCATCCTCTTGATAAAAACTAGTTGTCATTGTTCTTAGTTCTCCTTTTAATATTTAGGGATAATATTTCATTATGAATGAGTTATACACCTGATCTCATTCTTCCAAAATATTTTAATCTAGGAAAAAAAACTAGTTCATAGCATTCCCTTTAAGGAAAAAGGGAAAGACTACATTTCTTAGCTAATTTTTAGTAAGTCCTATAAGAGGAAACATTTTCATAGTATTATAGAAGTCTATAATGAAGGATAGAGAGTCGACATTAGAGAGACCTTTTAATAGAGGAAGCTGTGAGATGTGGGACTGTTTCAGCTCATAGTTTTGGGCTTTAGGTGAAAGTTGGATTGATGAAGGATTACATGACACTTGAGGGAGTTGGAAATCCCTCATCCTAGGCCTCTCATTTTCTAATATTTCATGATGGTTTTGGATGTCATTAGGTATGGGAACCCTATTATCTAGATTATCCATTTCAGATATGTTTTTCTTTTTAAGAGCAATGACGTGTTTATCCAATTCCATGTTTAGGGGATATAATCTATCAATAGTAAACCTAGTATTCATGTAATGAGTGATAGAAGGTGAAATTCAGCACAAACAATAGTAAATAGTAACTCAAAACTACAATAGCTTGAATGTCCCGAAGGCCTTAATTTTTATTTTATTATAGATAATCCCCCTTTTAAGGGATGAAGGGGAACTCGTACATGACCCTTTAGGCCCAAGGTACAAGGCCCAACATGACCCGCAATACATGACCCGATGGCCTAGAGGCATACTATGCCCAATACAAGACCCGTAGGCCCAGCCCACTAGAACTGCCCCTCCCCAGCGTCTGCATCATTGATCTCCTTTATCTCCCCACCTTGCATTGCTGATTGGCTAGCATTTCCCCATACAAAGTTGCACGGTGCCTGGTCCCGATGGCAGTTTCCATACCCTCTCATTCTAACAATCCAGATAGCTCTACGTCTAGTGACTTCTATTGTTGCTCTGATCCTCTTCTAGGGCCTGCTCTATGTGAACTAGGCTACTCTATGGTATTTGTGGCCCGAAGGCCCTGTGGCCCGAACACCTTTGATGAATCTAAGGACCTGTGAGAGCCGAGGCCCAAACCGGTGGCCTGAAGGCCCAAATCGGGTGAATAGTTTTGATTGCTACAGTACCAAACAATACCGAATAGTACCTACCATAGATCTGCTATAGTGCTGCTACAGTACCCGGAAATTTGTCTCCACTCGGTTTTGAACCTAGGTCTCTTGGATGCCAAGCAGGAGCCCTTACCACTCGAGTACGGGCTCATTGGCAACTCAGAACTACAATAAACACTAGCAGTTCAGAGGTAAATGAAAGTAATATTTTTTTTACTGTTTTTAATTTTTCAACTTTTTTGGTATATGTTTTTTATATGTGATTTTTTTAGGAAAGAAATAGCTCATTCTTTCCTCGGAAATGGAGAAAAAACTGATTACCAACTATCGTTGAAATTGGGTAAAAGTTTAAACATTATATTTCCTAGTAACTAAAATCTAGTGGTAAGAAGGGTCTAACACACAGGGAATGATGGTGGCCAAATTTAATTTCTATGAAGCCCACTATTTTCTGCAGTGGGAGTGGTTTTTATATTTTTTTTACTTTTTATATTCATTTATAAGAAGTAATGAAATAAATTCTCTTTAAACTATAGGGAACAAGATTTAAAACTAACTATGAAATCTAACTGTAAAATAGTTTACTAGAAACATAAAAGTACACTGAGAAAATTGATCTAAGGACGCACTCGATAATTTTAAACTACTGGTTTAAAAAGATATCTTCTTACCTACTCTTAATTGAATCAAAAATGAAATGAAATGTTGAAGATTCTTCTTCACTAGAAGGTTCAAAAGATAAAGAATTGAATCATTGCGTTTGACACTCTAGAATTCAATTAAACTGCTCAAAAATTTATCAAAGTGAACAGTTGGAATATAACTCACCATAAAATTCAAAAATTTATGACATTAAAGATTAAAAACCTCCAAGATTAATCTCACATATTGATCATGATATTAAGAATTTGAAGAGATTAAGGTATGAACAAATTTAAAATAAAATCCGAATCAATATCACCGACTGATTCTAATTTAGAAAATGAAAGGAAGATGAATAATTATAAAAGATAACCATCAAACTTTTAAACTCCCAAGATGAAATTTTTTGCTCACTATAATATTGATTATAAACTATGAAATCATCTAATTAAATAGTACAAGAATTAATGAAATGACGAAGAAGCGACTCCCTCTGTGCTGCTACTCTCCACAAGATTGGCATATGTGCTCATAGAATCCCTGAGAGTGGTTCTCTGTGTACTATTATTCTCTCCAGGAAGTGTGGTGGAATGTGAATCAATTCTGTCGTGTGTTAAATTTTTTTTCCATCGTGCTACTCTATTTTTTTAATCCACTATCATATGTTATATGTGATTGCATTTCTTCCACCGGCTTAGTTTATTACTTCACTATTTCACAACATACATCCACTTTTTCATGCATCCCACATCACACTATCTTAACCCCACTAACTAACATTTCTCCAAGTGGTTGAGTGAATTTGGACATGATTTTCTGAATCTTCATGAATCTGTAAATATAAATAGAGAATTAGTTTAGAAATTATTATAAAATGTTCATCTTTAAAACTAAAAATAATAATTTAATTAGGTAATTTAAAATTGAATTATTATGTTACTTAATTTAATAATAATTTTTCTTTAATTTATTCATTATTATTTAAATTAAAAATTAATTAAGTTTACTAATGACTATTATAAATAATATATATTCTTAATTAATTACGTTATTATTTTTATAACATAATATTTAAAAAAACTATTTAAATTATTCATTAAATGTTATTAATATACAACTTATTGTTAAATTTAAATATAATTAAATTTATTTAATTAATTTAAGAAGTTTATAAATTATAACTATATAATTAAAATTATTATTTACCATTAATAGTAATTTAGTAATGACATATTTTTTTAATTTATATAATTATTAATTTATTTGATTTAATTATTTTAATTATATTAATTTTATATTTTTAATTATAATTAATTAAAAATTTAAATTATAATTTATGTATTTATTTAAATTTAATTATTAGTTTATCTTAATTTAATAGTTAAAATTAATACTTTGATATTTTATACTTTTTTATTAATTTGTATATTTTTTAATTTATTAAATTATTATTATTATTTATTTATTTATTAATTGTTATGTTTTTATTTTAATTTTAGTTTAGTTATATTTTTATTATAATTAAAGTCTTCTACCCCCCCCCCCCCCCATATCACGTAGCGGTGGGGGGGGGGGGGGGTGGTTCTTCAGTAGAAACCCTCGACGATAGTGATTTGGGGGCTGTGTCACAGACATTAGTGTGGCGCACGGGCTAGAACTCCGTCGTCTCGGCGAATCAACTCGACAACGGCAGCCTTCTCCTCTTCGGATCGGTCTCGGTTCATCCTTTCTAGTGGTACAGGTCTGGTTCACGAATAGTGGCAGCGATGTACCTCCTCAGATTGGTCTGCCTCGGTCTTTCCTAACAGTTGTTGTAGTTTCCAATATCTAGAGAATCCTTCAAGTTCCAGACGGTGGTGTTTTCAGATCTGTGAAGATCCTGATTTCGTGAAATTTCTGTTGTATCTATTTTACAGTTGAGTCTCTGTCTGAACTGGTTTGGTTTTTGGATCTGGTTTGGTTTGAGTCTTCAATTGCAGATATGCAAACAATGAGATGCAGGATGTAATGGTGATGATGAGTGACGGTGGAAGATGACGAATAACGGTGGGTGAAATTGAGTTACGGTGGTAGCGGTGAAGCAATGATGGAACCAATAGTAAGGAAACAGTCACACACTATGAAAAATGGTGTAAAAGGCAGGGAATGAAATTGTGTGTGGTGGGAACGATGCTACTATTAGGAAAAAACGGTGGTACAACTAAATGAAATGGTGTCAATGTGAAACAACAAATGGTGCACTGGAAAAAAGATTGAACTAAAATTAGAAAATAAAGATAACAAAGTATGAATTGTAGTAATAAAATAAAAAATCATTAACAAATTAATTAAATAATTAAAAACATGAAATAAAATTAAAACTACCCGAATAATAACAATGATTAAAAATAAATAGTGTCTTATAAAAAGAGAAAATAAAAATTAAAATACATTCAACAAATTTTATAACATAAAATTTTAAGGAATTTAAGTTATTTTCTGTGAAAAAATTAAATAAAATTAAATAATTTAATTTTATAAAATTGAATAAAAATTAAAGTTATTTTTAGGCTAATTAAATGAATGGACAAAAATAACATGCATAATTATAAAATCATATTAATAAAGTTCTTAAATTACCAAATAAAATGAATTGTTAAGTTATATTTAAAGGATATAAATTGTAAAAATCCATCTAATAATTTGATTACAATAATGAAAATAATGTTATTTTAGTTCATTAATATTAAAATATGAAATGTTAAATAAAAAACTATGTTATTTAAATGCAAAAAATCTAATTGATTAATTAATAAAAATTCCAAATTATAAAGAAAATTAAGAAGAATAAAATCATCAAACTAAGTAAAAATTTATTAGACTATAAATATAAAATAAATCTAAATTAATTATTGAAAAATCTAAGATTACATAAATTGTGATTAAAAAGTATTAATTAATAAATTTAATTATAAATATAAAAAAGTCTTAAAATCTAGTAAAAAATGTAAAAATGATTAATTAAATCATTAAAAAGTAATTAAAAACATTTGGAAAACTACTTAAAAATAAGGACACATCAGAGATGTTCTGTTTTTTTGTGATAAGGTTTTCATATTTTTATAAGATTAGGGTTTATGGTTTTTTTGTCTATGATATTAGGGACTTATGGGGTTGAGGGTTGAGGGTTTTTTGGGGATGATGGTTATGTTTTTTTGGGGGTGAGGGTTTTGGGTTTTTTGGGGATGAGGGTTTGGGTTTTTTTGGGGTTGTGGGTTTGGTTTTTTATGGATTTGATGGTTTTTTATTTTCATGGTATGAGGGTTTGGGGTGTTTTGGGGATGTGGGTATGGTGTTTTTCAATGCTGAGGATTTCATGTTTTTTGGGATGATGGTATTATATATTTTGGGGACGAGTGTTTGGGTTTTTTTGTGATGAGTGTTAGGTGTTTTTTGGGGATAACTGTTTACAATTGTTTGGTATGAAAATTTAGGGTTTTTTGGGGTTGGAGTTTTGGTATTTTTTAGGATGGGGGTTTGGTTTTTTTTGTAGATGGGGGTTTGATATTTTTAGGGCTGAGAGTTTACAATTTTTGGAGATAAGGGTTTAGGGTTTTTTGGGGATGAAGTTTGGGTTTGGGGGGGGGGTTTGAGTGTTTAGGGTTTCTTTGGGATGAGTATTTAGGGTTTTAGGGCCGGTTTTGTTTGAAATTCTTGTGTACGGGTGTTTATTGTTTTTTTATGTTGAGGGTTTTGGGGTTTTCGAGGATGCAGTTGTCTAGTTTTTTGGGCCTATGGGTTGTGTGTTTTTAGGGATGGGGGTATAGAGTTTTTTGGGGCTGAGGATTTCATGTTTTTTGTGGATGAGTGTTCAGGTTTTTTAGGGATAAAGGTTTTGGTTGTCTAGGGCTGTGTGTTTGTGTTTTTTTGGTGGTTGAGCATTCTTATTTTTTTGGGGTTGAGAGTTTTGGGTGTTGTGGTGCTGAGGTTTTTTGGTTTTTCGGGGATGATGGATTTCCGATTTTTCTGGTTGAGGGTTTATGGTTTTTTGGGAATGAGGGTTTAGGTTTTTTTGGGGAAGCTATATTTTGTTTTTTGGGTGATATGTTTTTCATGTTTTTTAGGCTCGTTTGTTTAGGGTATTTTGGGGATGAGTGTTTGTGGTTTTTTGGGGGTGAGGGTTTGGAGTTTTTTTGGAGATGGGGGTTAGGAATTTTTTGAATCTGAGGGGTTAAGGGTTTTTGTGGTTTAGGTTTTGGGAATTTATTAGAGTATAGGGTATGGGGTTTTTTTAGGCTAGGTGTTTAAGGTTTTTTTTGTTGAGTCAATAAGGTTTTCCTTATGACTTTTTCATTCATTCATACTTGGTGGAGATTGTTAAGTCAATAATGTTTCCTTATAACTTTACTATTCCTTCTTTTTTTGAAAATAACAAACACCTTATCTCAAGGAAAATCTATTTTTACCCTATGTTTTACTTTTATAAAGAAAATTTCCTTCCTCAAGGAAATTTATCCTTACCATGTTTTCCACTGTTCTCTATTCTCTCTAAGTATAAAATTCGGTGTCATATCTAAATCCTCAGAATCGAATACTACCTAGATAAGAAGCATTCTATTTTTGGATCCGAATTCCGGATACAAACTCTCATGAAGTTTGACTATGAATTATATATACAAACTTTGATGAAGTTCGACTCCGAATTCTGGATACGAACTCTCATCAAGTTCGACAACGAATTCTGGATACAAAATTTGATGAAGTTCGACTCTGAATTCGGGATAGGAACTCTCAAGAAGTTCTACTCCGAATTCTGGATATGAACTCTCATGATGTTCGAATCTGAATTCTGGATACAAACTCTCATAAAGTTCGACTACGAATTCTGGTTACGAATTCTGACTACAAATTCTTATGAATTATGACTCCGAATTCTGACTACGAATCCCTGATAAACAGAATCCAAATATCCTTGTATTATAGACTCCGGGTACATTTTTAATTAGACTCCTAACTTTTATTTTCTTACATTCTAAATATTTGATTTTGGTTATGTAACCATATTGTTTCCTACACTTGTTTTAGTTATAAATCGATGTCGTGTATTCAGTTACTGACTAACCGTTGGTTGAGTGACACGTGTACAGGTCCCTCTGAGATTTAAGAAAAAATATGACCGTTGGAGGAGGGAGCCGACCGTTCAAGCTGTACCTATAAATATGAGCTCATTTGAATGAGCTCAAAAATGTTCTATGACTCTATAGATTACACGTTGTTGAAGTGATTTCTAGAGAGAGACTCTCATGCTTAGTGCATACAAAACTTCTTGTTCAGATTTTCTTTGTGCAAATCCGAATGTTGCTGATTACATTCGAGGGCTTCTGTGGATATGAAGACAGAGGTTCCAACTACCTTAAAGTTGAGGGATTCCTTGCTGTGGAATACCGAGGTGCCGACTACCATGAAGTTGAGGGCTTGCGGGGATAGAAAGACAGACATCGATCTTTGTATTGAAGGCTTACCCTGGTGTGGGTAAGACAGACATTATTGAAATTATAAATCAAAGGACCTTTATCCAAGGTTGTTAGATACCCTTCTCTTTGGGTTAAAAGATTTTCTACTTGTTACTTTTTTTCTTTACAATTTTTCCACTGCATTTGTATTGTTGAGGAAAGTATAATTATCTTATTCTTCCCTATACTTTCACTCTGATTTTGTTTGATTCCATACGCTTTAAGGTAGAATCTTCATCTTTGTGAACGTTCATTAAGTTTCATTTTATGAAAACATTTTTCCGGATTCACATTCTCGAAATCATAATTTGAGAATACAGTAAGTGTGTAGAACTAGAGGTTTTTTGAATTATCTTGTTTGACCTTGTTAAACACAACCATCTTTAAAAGTTCCAAATGAATTTTTAAAAGTATACAATTAACCCCCCTCTTGTATTTTGAGAATCATTAGATACTACATACATTATCTCTATTATTTCGATCCTACATTTGGTATTATAGTGTATATCATACTCACATACCATCTCAACAATTGGAATCCGAGATATTAGTTCAACCTAAATTAATCTCACTATTAGATTTAGAAGAGAATTTATCTCATTCTTTTCTTGGAATCGGTTTTTTGGACTCGTAAAGTTCAGATTGATTTTTTATTAGAGTACTCTTGTTCTATATTTTCATTTCATAGGAACATTTTCCTCATTTAAAAAACTTTTATTACTAACAAGTTTTTGTGGAAAGAGATTTTTCTTAAAGATGACAGGAATCAATGTTGGTTCCATAGACCATCTCAATCCAACTAGACCAACTATTTTTGATGGGAATGATTATGAATATTGGAGAGATTGTATGAAGACTTTTTTATCAATACTGGTGTTGATAATTTTGTTATGCTTACTAGAGGATATAAAATCCCTGACAAGGAAGTTAGTACCTTTACAAATCAAGAAAAGTATGATTATTAACTGAATTATAAGGTACGCAATACATTGATTTGTTCCATGACTATAAACATATATAGCCAAATATCATCTTATGAAGCAGCAAATTTTATAAGGAAGAAACTTGAAGTTACTCACTTTGGAACTTCCAAAGTTATTGAAACTAGAAGAGCCATGCTTAGAGCTGAATATCATGGTTTCTTCTTTCCTTATAGAGAACCCATATGTAAGGCGCAAAAAAGATTTATGACTATTGTTAACAATCTACAATCAAAGGGTGAGAAAGGATTAGATGATGAATCTCTTGTTGATAAGATCATAGACATCATGCCCAATGAGAGGGAATCCAAGAGGACATATATTGATGAGAACAGGAAGGTTACTCAGATTTCCTTAGATGAACATTTTGGAACTCTTCTTCAACATGAGACCAGAATGAAGAGAGATACTGATAACATAAAAAAGAATAATGGGAATGGCAGTGTTTCTTTTACTACAATGTCAAATCATATGAAATCCAATAATCCTAAGAGAGTTACTAGATCCAAATCTAAGAAGGTTTTTAAACAATATGAATCTAGTGTAAGTGAATCTTCAGAGAATGAGTTAGAAAATCTTGCTCGAAGGATGAATGTAACACCCCGAGATTTTATGAAAAATATTCTTTTAATTTCATTAATGTCTTGTGCTACACCAAGATTATCTTTCACTATACGCAACACTGTATTAGCTTGCATTATGCGCAACACTTTTCTTGGCTCTTGTTACACACAATTTCAAGTTCGTTTGATAGAAGTTATTCTACGCAACATTGAGTGTATATATATATATATATTCAATGTATAAATAAAATATGGTTGGATTCTATTATACGCAACAATAAAGGAGTTGTGCACTACACGCAACCCTGACTTGGCTTGCATTACACGCAATCACGACCTTCCTCGATAGCGTGTGTTGTACGCAATACCGGGTTTTACTAAACAACGATATATTATTATAATATTGTTATGAACTAGCTGTTATGAATAGTGTTAATTTTTTTTTAATTTTATAACATTATTATTCATCTTACACATTTCTAGAACATGGTATAAGAACAAAATAAATTTTTCGGGTTAAATAAGTATTTTTAAAAAAAAATGCAGTTTTACCGCCTTTTGATGGCGCACCCACTTTACATCTAATTTTTGACATGTTTATAAGTTCAATTTGACAAAATAAAATTCTTCTTTTGAATAAGGATATAAAAATTTACATTAGATAAAGTTTTGATATCATTCCGATAACTTTCATATTTTAATGAATAGTAAAAACACGCTATATTTTAATTAAAAACAATTTTTTTCATCGTAATATCTTATGCGGTTAAATTATAATATTTAATGGTTTTAAAATATAAATAGAATATAATTTTACCATTTAATATAATGTATGTCATTAGCATTGATTTTACCTTGAATTCGTAGGTTAAATCAATTCAATCTTTTGCAATGTTTTAAAGAAAAACCCGTTTTCTTTCAACAACGGGAATAATTTTAATTTAATTTCTGAAAATTTTGTGTATTGAATTTGGAAAAATGGATTCCATATTTGGAATCAGTGGATCCAAATTATGTTTATAAGCTACTTTTTATTTTTGGGAATTATGAATAGTAACTACGGTAAATTTTATTTACCGTAGTTAAAGGTAAATCAGGTAATTAAGGGTAAATATAATATTTTAAAATTACCCTAACAAATGTAAAAATCCTATTGGATGACTAAAAGTAGACCCATATCACCTAAGGGTCGGATTAGATTCATTTAATTAAATTTTTTCAATGAAAATAATTTAATTATTATTAAAACCAAAGAATGTGACAACATGTCACTTTCTTAAATCTTATAAGTATAATAATTTTAATCTAGTGATAAACTTCATGAAACTTATAACATGAATAGTCTCCAGAAATCTAATACAATTATATTCATCATAGGAATTTATTTGGATTTTTTAGGGATTAAATAATTATCATTTATTATGACACAAACATGATGTAGTAATTGTCTTATTAATAAAATATTGACCTAATTGTTGTTATAAATGCCCAAATAAATGTAATTTGAGACTTTTTATGACTTAAACTAATTTTATAGGTTAATATGACATATTATTGTTGATTTAAGTAACTTGGTTCGAACTTATAATTCTGTTATGAATTTCATAAAAATTATGTACCAAATAGTGTCAAAATTGACATAAATTAGTTTTTAAAACAAATATTATATTATTAATTTTTATTTTATTCCTAAAAATCTATGGTTAGGACAAATGAATTAGATAAGATTATATATATTAATAATAAACAACTTGGGGTTCGTTTGGCTTGATATAGTAATTTTATTAACCATATAATGTAAGAAAACAAAAAGACATGGTAAAAGTTAAATTATTTAACTTAGAGTTAAATCTAATTTATAAGGTTAAAATAATAACCTAAACTTGTATAAATACTATTGGATGAGATGATTTAGACCCATACCCACTATAGCTTCTAAATAGGACCCTTTGGAACCATTATAAACCGAATTTGACCTTAAATATAAAATAATATTTTGAGATTTTCCTAAGGTGCCCCTCTCCTCCCTTATAAAAGGGATCCTCCTCCCTCTCCTCCTCACACCAATTTGAGCATTCAAGCTCGGCCAACCCCTGCCAAAATCTCTTCTCCACTTCAATAGTATCATCCTAGAGGTCCTGGTCTTCTTCAAAGACCATCCTTAGTTCTTTAAGTGGAGGTTAAGTGAAGGCGCGTCAAAAATTGGTAATATCCATTACCGATCTTTTTCAATTTCTTTCTTCTTCAACATCTTCTTATTTAGTTGTTTCATGATAAAGTAAAAACATCAGTATTTCTTATATACTGATATGTTATTATAAATATGAAACAAATCTAATTAACCTTCTATCCATCCTACGGAAAAAGGAAATCACCACGCGTGCGTACGTACGGAATACCGTCTCCACGCCGTGGTGTGATCTATTTTCCGCCACCACCTTAATTGGATGGGTATAATGGTGTAATGAGTAACTATATATGATTATTATAATGTTATATTGATACTGAAATAGTATACATACACTTCAACACAAGTTCACGATCATGATAACGATATCATCGCTCGTGCGTACGTACGGACTACCGTCTCCACGACGCGATGAGATTCATTCTCCACATTAACCATTCATGAATGATTATAAAGTATATATAATGAATAATAATGAATTATATGACATGTTAAATCTACTGTATTTATGTATATATATATATATATAAATGTCGTCTACTTACTTCCATTCAAGACAATAAGGAAAGGAAAACAACGTTCATGCGTACGTACGGACTACCGTCTCCATGAACGGTGTGTTTCATTTCATTTATCTATCTATTATATATATATATATTGAATATATATGATATATAAATCATGTTTTATATTCTTTAAGTAAGTAAATCCTGATATAAGTAATAATAATGTCAAGAACAACAAGTCCAAACACCTACGATAAATGAAACGATTTTACCCAAAACGCTTCTTTAACATGGAATTTACAAAAGAACGGGTAATATAAAGTCATAAGTGAACCATATATGATATCATAAAAATGAATATGATTCTTTAATAAGTTAATGACATTATTTAAATCATTATACAGGAGGTTCAGATACGTACAAAGCATATCGGACATAAGGTAAGGGAAATATCACAATCTCATTTTTATCCGAGATTGTTTATACTTTGGTATTTACTGGGGTGTATTTTATCATCCACATCCATGTTTCCTCAATATGTAATATTATTTCCATCCACCTACAATTTTTTAAATCCAATCTTACCCTTCGGTGAGTTTTTAGTAAAAGATATAAAAGGAATCTTTTGTCGTTTTTCATACGAGGTACTTTTTGACTTTTCCGACAAAAGTACGAGAAGAATGTTTTTTTAACTTATACGGCATGAATGGATTTTTAAAACATTATTTCCAAGAAGCTTCCTTTAAAAGTTTTCCAGTTTATTTTTAATCAACTTCTTTTAGTTTAGAATTTTATGACATGTTAAGAAAGGAAAAGTGTTTTTGAAGCAGAAAGGATATTTTCCTCAAGAATGGAGTTCAAGTGTTTTATCAAAATTATTTTCCATATAATATAATAAAGGGTTCTGTTTTAATACCTATTATTACATTTATTTGATTATGCTGTGATGGAATTATATTTTTATGAATTCCTTTATCTTATATGAATTGTTTTATGATGTCATGTTGTTTAAGAATCCCATTTTTATTACATGGGTTATGCAATGATGTATAATTTATGATTTTGTGGCACACATAAGAATGGTATCATTATGAGATGGGTGGGACCTATATCTCCCTCCAATTCATTGGGTAAAGATTTTATATCTCATGATATAGACATGGTTGGAACGGTAGGTTATACCGGTTCAGTGAAGCAGGACTGAAACAAGGAGTGAACTCAGTTCAGAAAGGGGATTTGTCCACTAAGATAGTCTTGGCAATGAGTATTGACTAATAAGAAATGATTCTCTATGATTATGTGTGTATTCCACAAAGTTTCATGTTTTAAGTTATGATTATTGGGATTTCATTTCACTACTATGATTTATCCCATGTTATGAAATTATGCTCTCTTTTGCAGGTTAAGATTTCCAAAATGTTATGTTCTTATGGATATGATGTGATTGATATTTCTTTTGTTTACCCTTACTGATAATTTGAGCTCACCCTTTTATGTTTTCTTTTCCCCAGGATATAAAGAAAGATTTTAGGTAAAAAAAAAGGGAAGAACTTTATGGGAGACGTTGAAGATCTTTCACCATGATTAAAAGATTATATTCTGAGTTTCCAAAGACACTAAACTATTACGATCCTTGTGTGTGTGTTTTTGTTATGTACTAAGTATTCCGCAAAAGTAATGTAATGTCCATGTACGTTAAGCTTCGGGTCTCTACAGTTGGTATCAGAGGAAATGTTTAGTCAACCTTTGGAAACTAGGATGTGAGAACGTTAGTGAGATCCCTAGAGATATTTCTAAGGTATGTCTAGGGATATCCCTAAGGATAAGTATACGTATAGGATATAGTCCTAGAACTATGGTAACGATCTTAGAATTTAACCTAAGATGTTAGATATTGATGTTAATCCCCCTTTATTATGATTTTTTCCTCTAACACTATTCTTTTTGGGTTTTATAAAATGGCTGGAAACAAGATGATTCACGATAATGGAGGATATTATGGACAATGGAATGATATTCTTCATGAGAAACCAAATGAAATGGGATTTGGAAGTCCAACCATCATTATTATGCCGAATCATCAATCTCATAATATTATCAACAAACTCAAATTTGGTAAGTTTCCTAACTCGGCTAATAAGAGAAAGATGGAGTTTCATGATGATCATAGAGGAA
Organism: Viscum album; assembly: GCA_963277665.1. NCBI lineage: Eukaryota > Viridiplantae > Streptophyta > Magnoliopsida > Santalales > Viscaceae > Viscum > Viscum album. The sequence continues at coordinate 682,609,905 of OY728167.1, read as the reverse complement.
AGAAAGTTCAATTTCCCGTATGTAAATCATTTGGGAAGAGGCATCAAGGAGAATGTTTCAAAGGAACTAGAAGATGATTTGGGTGTGTAAAATAAGGACACAAAGCCAGTAAGTGCAAAGGAAAATGTTCAGTTAACACCATGGATAAGGATAATGGTATTGCTACGACATCAACAATGGTTAAATGTTTTAAATGTGGAATGTACGAGCATTATGCAAACCAATGCCCTAAGGTAAATTCTCATGAAGAGAATCAGTATGGTCGTATGGGTAGTATTTATGTTGATGATGATGAAGAGACTACAAATGATATGTGAGATGATAGAATTGTTGAAGCTCAGTCAATGGTTTAAGAATGTAGTGGAATGATTACATGTTTATCATGTGTAATGTTGTATAAGTAATCTCATGGTACTATGGAATAAAGAGACATCTAAGGATTGTTACACTGTTGTCTTTCCTTGTGTTTTGAAAGTGTATGATTAATGGTACCAGTATCCATGAAAGATTATTCAGATAGTTTTGGAATGTAGATGATATGCGCATAATGAAGGGATAAGGAGAAAATTAAATGTTTGATAGTATTCATGAGCACATAACTGATATAAGGAAATAGTTATATCATGGTTTGAGTATATATAATTTTGGGTTTTTGGTATGTGGAATTCATTAACTTTTGACAGCACTCATGTTTTTACTAAGATTCAATGGGTATTCATTTTTCAAGAGATTACATGGTTATGGTATTCACATGACTGGAATGTGATGAACAAGATATATGAGGGATAAATTATGGCATTCACGTGATCATTTTCTCTATACTATGAGCTTGGACCGAAGTATTTTGGATAAGCCTAAAGATTGGAATGGATTATGTTGGACATAAGTTAGTATTGTTTAAGGATAGAACCTTTTTTCGATATTATTGATGGGATGATATAGTAATGTAGTTTTAGAAAAAGGACAACCTGTAGGATGGGCGACAACCCATCGCGTCAGACAAGGCTGTGGGAATCGAACCCACAACCGAAGTGCGACTGGCCTTTTTCGCCTACCACTGGCCTACAGGAAGTCCCTGGTTAGTATAAACTAGTTTTATTTTATTAAGCGGTATGATATATGAAGTATAAGTTCATTTTTGGAACCATATACGATTAATCTAACCATAAGATGGACTTATAACTTTTTCTAATCTTTTGTTTGAAAGAGATGTAATGACCCATCATTCTATCACATGATGTGCTAACACATCACGAATAACAAATTCAACTTCATTTCATTAAGGGATGAAGTGGAAATTTTTCAATTCACGAACAACAGTGAGATTGTACCAAAATCATGCAAGTTTTTCTTTTAATTCATCAACTTTTGGGACATGATCTTGAAAACCAAAAATGTTGTCCTAGTTCCCTTATATCCGATTAATCAGATGGTACCTTAGATCATCACAAATCAATAGCTTTGTGATTGTTGGCTTTTTCATAGCCATGTTCTCTACCACTCTCCATTAGAACTTGATGGTTAGATTTTTCTTCCATATCCATATTTTCACCTATGTTCCCCTACGTGGAAACCCCGTGATGAGTTAATTTGGGTAACCGTTACATTTCATACTTTAGTTTTTAAAAGCCATGTTTTGGTATTACTTTTTACGATGTGAGTTTCTATTAAACAAACTTTCAAGTAGTAAACCATTTATAACCCCGACGAATTTCGAGGGAAAAGTTCATTTTAAGGGGGGTAGAATGTAACACCCAGAGATTTTATGAAAAATATTCTTTTAATTTCATTAATGTCTTGTGCTACACCAAGATTATCTTGCGCTATACGCAACACTGTATTAACTTGCAGTATACGCAACACTTTTCTTGGCTCTTGTTACACACAATTTCAAGTTCGTTTGATAAAAGTTATTCTACACAACATTGAGTGTATATATATATATATATATATATTCAATGTATAAATAAAATATGGTTGGATTCTGTTATATGCAACAACAAAGGAGTTGTGCACTACACACAACCCTGACTTGGCTTGCATTACACGCAATCGCGACATTCCTCGATAGCGTGTGTTGTACGCAATACTGGGTTTTACTAAACAATGATATATTATTATAATATTGTTATGAACTAGCCGTTATGAATAGTGTTAACTAAATTTTGAATTTTTTAACATTATTATTCATCTTACACATTTCTAGAACATGGTATAAGAACAAAATAATTTTTTCGGGTAAAATAAGTATTTTTCAAAAAAAATGCAATTTTGCCGCCTTTTGATGGCGCACCCACTTTAAATCTAGTTTTTGACATGTTTATAAGTTCAATTTGACAAAATAAAATTATTCTTTTGAATCAGGATATAAAAATTTACATTAGATAATGTTTTGATATTTTTCCGATAACTTTCATATTTTAATGAATAGTAAAAACACGCTATATTTTAATTAAAAACAATTTTTTTCATCATAATATCTTATGTGGTCAAATTATAATATTGAATGGTTTTAAAGTATAAATAGAATATATTTTTACCATTTAATATAATTTATGTCATTAGCATTGATTTTACCTTGAATTCGTAGGTTAAATCAATTCAATCTTTTGCAATGTTTTAAAGAAAAACCCGTCTTCTTTCAACAACGGGATTAATTTTAATTTAATTTCTGCAACTTTTGTGTATTGAATTTGGAAAAATGGATTCCATATTTGGAATTATTGGATCCAAATTATGTTAATAAGCTACTTTTTATTTTTGGGAATTATGAATAGTAACTACGGTAAATTTTATTTACCATAGTTAAAGGTAAATCGGGTAATTAAGGGTAAATATAATATTTTAAAATTACCCTAAGAAATGTCAAAATCCTATTGGATGACTAAAATTCGACCCATATCACCTAAGGGTCAGATTATATTCATTTAATTAAATTTTTTCAATGAAAATAATTTAATTATTATTAAAACCAAAGAATGTGACAACATGCCACTTTCTTAAATATTATAAGTATAATAATTTTAATCTAGTGATAAACTTCATTAAAATTAGAACATGAATAGTATCTAGAGCTATAATACAATTATATAAATCATTGGAATTTATTTAGAATTTTTAGGGATTAAATAATTATCATTTATTATGACACAAAGATGATGTAGTAATTGTCTTATTAATAAAATATTGACATAATTGATGTTATAAATGCCCAAATAAATGTAATTTGAGACTTTTTATGACTTACACTAATTTTATAGGTTAATATTTCATGTTATTGTTGATTTAAGTAACTTGGTTTGAACTTATCATTCTGTTATGAATTTCATAAAAATCATGTACCAAATAGTGTCAAAATTGACATAAATTAGTTTTTAAAACAAATATTATATTTTTAATTGTTATTTTATTCCTAAAAATCTAAGGATAGGCCAAATTACTTATATAATGTTATATATATTAATAATAAACAACTTGGGGTTCTTTTGGCTTGATATAATAAGTTTATTAACCATATAGTGTAAGAAAACAAAAAGACACGGTAAAAGTTAAATTATTTAACTTAGAGTTAAATATAATTTATAAGGTTAAAATAATAACCTAAACTTGTCTAAATAATATTGGATGAGAGGATTTAGACCCATCCCCACTTTAGCTTCTAAATAATACCCTTTGGAACCATTATAAACCAATTTTACCTTAAATATAAAATAATATTTTGAGATTTTCCTAAGGTGCCCCTCTCCTCCCTTATAAAAGGGCACCTCCTCCCTCTCCTCCTCACACCAATTTGAGCATTCATGCTCGGCCAAACCCTGAAAAAATCTATTCTCCACTTCCCTAGTATCATCCTAGAGGTACTGGTCTTCTTCAAAGAACATCCTTATTTCTTTAAGTGGAGGTTAAGTGAAGGCGCGTCAAAAAGATGTAATATCCATTACCGATCTTTTTCAATTTCTTTCTTCTTCAACTTCTTCATATTTAGTTGTTTCATGATAAAGTAATAACATTAGTATTTATTATATACTGATATGTTATTATAAATATGAAACAACTCTAATTAACCTTCTATCCATCCTACGGAAAAAGGAAATCACCGCACGTGCGTACGTACAGAATACCGTCTCCACGCCATGGTGTGATCTATTTTCCACCACCACTTTAATTGGATGGGTATAATGGTGTAATGAGTAACTATATATGATTATTATAAATTTATATTGATACTGAAATATTATACATACATTTAAACACAATTTCACGATCATGAGAATGATATCATCGCTCGTGCGTACGTACGGACTACCGTCTCCACGACGCGATGAGATTCATTCTCCCCATTAACCATTCATGAATGATTATAATGTATATATAATTAATAATAATGAAATATATGACATGTTAAATATACTGGATTTATGTATATATATATATTTATGTCGTCTACTTACTTCCATTCAAGACAATAAGGAAAGGAAAACAGCGTTCATGCGTACGTACGGACTACCGTCTCCATGAACGGTGTGTTTCATTTCATTTATCTATCTATTATATATATATATATATATACTGAATATATATGATATATAAATCATGTTTTATATTCTGTAAGTAAGTAAATCATGATATAAGTAATAATAATGTCAAGAACAACAAGTCCAAACACCTACGATAAATGAAACGATTTTACCCAAAACGCTTCTTTAACATGGAATTTACAAAAGAACGGGTAATATAAAGTCATAAGTGAACCATATATGATATCATAACAATGAATATGATTCTGTAATAAGTTAATGACATTATTTAAATCATTATACAGGAGGTTAGGATACGTACAAAGCATATCAGACATAAGGTAAGGGAAATATCGCAATCTCATTTTTATCCGAGATTGTTTATACTTTGGTATTTACTGGGGTGTATTTTATCATCCACATCCATTTTCCCTCAATATGTAATATTATTTCCATCCACCTATAATTGTTTAAATAAAATTTTACCCTTCAGTGAGTTTTTAGTAAAAGATATGAAAGGAATCTTTTGTCGTTTTTCATACGAGGTACTTTTTGACTTTTCCGACAAAAGTACGAGAAGAATGTTTTTTTTAACTTATACGACATGAATGGATTTTTAAAACATTATTTCCAAGAAGCTTCCTTTAGAAGTTTTCAAGTTTATTTTTAATCAACTTCTTTTAGTTTAGAATTTTATGACATGTTAAGAAAGGAAAAGTGTTTTTGAAGCAGAAAGGATATTTTCCTCAAGAATGGAGTTCAATTGTTTTATCAAAACTATTTTCCGTCTAAGATAATAAAGGGTTATGTTTTTATCCCTATTATTAAATTGTTTTGATTATGTTGTGATTGAATTATATTTTTATTAATTCCTTTATCTTATATGAATTGTTTTATGATGTCATGTTGTTTAAGAATCCCATTTTTGTTACATGGGTTATGCAATGATGTATGATTTCTGATTTTGTGGCACACATAAGAATGGTATCATTATGAGATGGGTGGGACCTATATCTCCCTCCAATGCATTGGGTAAAGATTTTATATCTCATGAGATAGACATGGCTGGAACGGTAGGTTATACCGGTTCAGTGAAACATGACTGAAATGAGGAGTGAACTCAGTTCAGAAAGAGGCTTTGTCCACTAAGATAGTCTTGGAAATGAGTCTTGACTAATAAGAAATGATTCTCTATGATTATGTGTGTATTCCACAAAGTTTCATGTTTTATGTTATGATTATTGGGATTTAATTTCACTACTATGATTTATCCCATGTTATGAAATTATGCTCTCTTTTGCAGGTTAAGATTTCCAAAATGTTATGTTCTTATGGATATGATGTGATTGATATTTCTTTTGTTTACCCTTACTGAGCATTTGAGCTCACCCTTTTATGTTTTCTTTTCCCCAGGATATAAAGAAATATTTTAGGTAAAAAAAAGGGAAGATCTTTATGGGAGATGTTGAAGATCTTTCACCACGATTAGAATATTATATTCCAAGTTTCCCAAGACACTAAACTATTACGATCCTTGTGTGTGTGTTTTTGTTATGTACTATGTATTCTGCAAAAGTAATGTAATGTCCATGTACGTTAAGCTTCGGGTCTCTACAATGGAATTGATAGATGGACAGAGGAACATTCACTCCAAAAATAAAAAGAAATAATTGAAAGATAAGAAAGATTCTAAAGCAAAATGTTATGAATGAAAGAGAGATGGATACCTAAGACCTGATTTTCCTATGCTCAAGAGAAAATAAAGAAAAGAAAATAATTCTTAGGTAAACAGGAAGAATTATTACAAGGCTAAAGCTAAGAAAGTCTTGAATGCTAATGACACCTAGAGTGCCAGTGGTGGTGACTCTTTAGATGAATAATCAGATTACGAATCTTCTGGATAGAATAATCTTAGTCTAATAGCCAGACTACCTATTGACAATCATTGTTTGATGGATAAGGTACACAATGCTGAATCAATGACCAATGTTTCTTTAAATTCAGACTATAGTGATAATAAAAATTATAACTCTTTAGATGAAGAATCTTCTTCTGATGAAGATAATACTTTACCTACCTATGAAAAAGTTTCTAGGTTTGCCAAACTTATTGAGATTGAGAATTCAAAACTCATGAAAAATATTGATAAGGAAAATTCTAGGAATAATATTCTTACGAAGGAAATTTCAGATCATTCTAAAGATCTTGATAAGAAAAATGCTGATTTTGATAGTATTTCAAAAAATCTTGAGGATGTAAATTCTGAGAATAATAAACTTTCTAAAGATCTAAAAAAAGTAATTTCTAAGAAAAATGTTTTCGAGCCTAGATCTAGTTCTAAAGCTAATGTTTTTGAAGACAAGAACTTAGATATCAAACTGAAATCCGAAATCTTTTCCTTGAGGAAGTGTTTGTCAAACTTTACCTTAGGTAAGGAAAATTTTGATAAAATGTATTCTCAAATCCTACCTCTAAGGAATAGTTATGGTTTTGGTTATTATGGTTCTAAACCAATTTTTAGTAACAACTATTTTGTTCCTCAAAGTGCTCTGTTCTGCACTAAGTGTCAGTGTGGTGGGATTGGGAAAAAAATTACTCCTCAAACAAAACTCAGTCTTTAGGATTTCATAAAGCCTATTTTTCTAAAAAGACGTGGGTGTCTAAAATTTTGCTTTCTGAGATTTCTGGATACAAGAAAGTTTGGATTCTAAAAACCCAACTTTTTCTTATTTTTAGGAAAATAGAGGGAGTACCAACATCAATACATGGTACATGGATAGTGGATGTTCCCGACATATGGCTGGTAACAAAAACTATTTTTAAAAGATTATCAAGATGAAAGGACGAAAAGTAACGTTCAGAGATAATGCTCATGGAGAAATTATTGGTATAGGTAATATCATTCTTCTTGAAAAAACTTTGATTTCAAATGTTTTCTTTGTTAAGGGTCTTAAGCACAACCTCATTAGCATAATCCAATTATGTGATGAAGGATACCTTGTGAATTTTAGGGATGATAAGTTATTAGTAAACAATTCCAAGGAATATTTTTTTCTTTCTACCCATAGGCAAGAGAATGTTTACACACTAAACCTATAAGACCTTAGAATCCAAGATCTAACTTGACTTAGTGCAATGGAGGATCATTCTTTGCTGTTTCATAGAAGGTTAGGTCACTGTAACCTTAGAAACTTATGCAAACATTCTCAGAAAAGATTAGTTAAGGATCTACCAGAGCTTAGATTGGATTCTTCAAAAGTCTGTGATCTTTGTCAATATGGAAAGCAACATAAATCTAGTTTTAAATCAATTGGTTAAGTCTCAACAACTGATGAATTACAGTTGTTTCACATGGATCTTTTTGGTCCAACACAAACTAGAAGTATTGGGGGAAACTATTAAGTATTTGTCTTAGTTAATGATTACACTAGATTTACATGGGTCTATTTTCTAGCAAAGAAATATGATGTTTTTTCATATTTCAAAAATTGTAGAGCCCAATTTAAAAATGTGAAAAACCTACCATTGAAAACTATTCATAGTGATCATGGTGGATAATTTCAAAATTCTGATTTTGAAACATTTTGTAGTAGAAAAGGCTTTACTCACAACTTCTAAGAACCCATAACACTTAAACAAAATGGTGTTGTTGAAAGAAGAAATAGAATTCCTCAAGAAATAACTAGAACCATGTTGAGTGAGTATTCTGTAGACAAATATTTTTGGGCTGAAGCTGTAAGTACTGCTTTTTATACTATAAATCGATTTTTAATTAGACCTTTTCTTAATAAAAATCCATATGAGTTATGGAATGGTAGAAAACCTAGACTTTACTACTTTAAGGTTCTTGGTTGCAAGGTATTTATTCTGAATAATAAAGATAATCTTCATAAATTTGCACCAAAATATGATGAAGGAATATTCCTAGGATACTCCACAACATTTAAGGCTTATAGATTTTTCAATAAAAACACTTGTACTGTTGAAGAAATAGTACATGTGAAATTTGATGAAACTGATCCCTTTGTTTTTAAATAACCCCAACCTATATCTTTGGATGTATTTCCAAAAACTAATTATCAACCTATGATAGAAATCTTTCTAATAAGGAAAATGTCCATGAAAATGCTTCTGAAACATTTACCCCAGAATATTTCTTACCCTATGTTGAGGAACATGCTCTAAAAAACCCAAATCAGGTGTTTCTTAAGAATCATCCCAGTGATAGTATCATTGATGATGTGAATCAACCTGTAAGGACTAGAATTTCCTTAAGAAATGAAATAGAACATCTAGAATTCCTTTCCCAATTAGAACTAAAAAGAAATGATGAAGATTTAGGTGATGATGATTGGATAAAAGTCATGCAAGATGAGCTAAATGAGTTCAAAAGGAACAATGTATGGACCTTGGTTGAAAGACCTAAGGAAAATTCTGTTATTAGAGTAAAATGGGTCTTTAGAAATAAGTGTTTTGAAAATGGAATCATAGTTAGAAATAAATTCAGATTAGTTGCTGAAGGCTATAATCAACAAGAGGGAATAGACTATGAAGAAACCTATGCTCCAGTATCTTGAATTGAATCTATTCATATATTAATTGCCTTTTCAGTATTCTTTAATTTCAAAATTTTTCAAATGGATGTGAAATATTCTTTCCTCAACGGTTATGTTCAAGATGAAGTTTATGTAGAACAGCCTTCTGGTTTTGAAGACACAAAACATCCTTATCATGTTTTTATACTTACCAAAGCTTTGTTTGGACTTAAGAAATCCCCTCGAGCCTGGTATGATAGACTTATAGGATTTTTGCTTCAAAATAATTATGTTAAGGGAAATTAAGATCCAAAAATTTTTATAATGAAAGATAAGAATTTTTTTTGATTGTTCAAATTTATGTTGATGACATTATATTTGGTTCAACTCAGCAATCTTTAACTGATTCCTTTGCGGATCAAATTAAATCTGAGTTTGAAATGAGTATGAAGGGTGGGTTAACATTTTTCCTTGGTTTTCAAATTTCTCAAAAACCAGAAGGAACTTATATATACCAACATATTTATATTAAATATCTTCTTAAAAAATATGGATATGACAATACTAAGAGTATTAGTACTCCCATCGCTACCTCAAACACACTTGATATTGATGAAGCTGGGAAACCAATGGATCAAACAACTTTTAGAGGTATGATAGGAATTTTACATTACTTGACAACTAGTCATCCAGACTAAATGTTTTCATGTGCTTATCCGCATGATATCAATACAATCATAAGGAATCTCATTTAAAGGCAATGAAAAGAATTTTTCGCTACATAAAGGGAACCATGGATTTAGGAATCTTTTATACTTCTGGAAATGGTTTTATTTTAAAAAGTTGTTCGGATGCTGACTTTGGTGGGTGTAGAATGTACAGAAAGATTACATTAGGAAATTTCCATTTCATAGGAGATTGATTAGTTTCTTGGTCATGCAAGAAGCAACATTCAGTAGCACTTTCCACTGCTGAAACTGAATATGTAGCAGTTGGAAGTTGTTGTGCTCAAGTGTTGTAGATGCAACACACACTCACAGACTATGGTATGAGTCTTACCAAAATTTTTTTTTGTGTGATAATACTAGTGCCATTTACCTTAGTAAAAACCATTCACATCAATCTCATGCAAAACACATAGATATTAGGCATCACTTTATTAGGGATCACACACAAAAATGAGATATCAGTATTTAGTTTATCGGTACGCCAGATCAACTTTCTGATATTTTCACAAAATCTCTACCCTCTGATAGATTTGAATACATTAAATATAAGTTATGATTGATAACCGTAAGGTAATATTCCTTTATTAACTTCCTATTGAACTAATCTCCTTACATTAATAAACTCTTTTTCATAGGGGGAGTACATTTGATTGTTATAATTTTCAATTTGATTTGTAATGAGAACATTCATACTCAAATTTTCATAATGGAATTTTGGTACTCAAAATTTTTGCATGAATTTATTTATGTTTTTTATAATGAAGTTCTTTATGTTTTTCATAAGGATGTTTTTTATGTTTTTCGTAATGAAGTTTTTTATGTTTTTCATAATGATGTTTTTCATGTTTTTCGTAATAATAATTTTCGTAATGAAAATTTTCGTAACGAATAATCTTGCAATGAAAATTTTCATAATTAATATTTCCTTAATGAGTATTTTCATACTAAATTTCTTTTTTTAATATTTTTTTAGTCAAGTTTTTCTTCAGAATTTAAAGTTTTTCAAGAAGAATATTAATTATTATTAATAATCTTCCTAGAAATCCGAAAGGTATGATTCTTTTTTAACTTTTCTTAGTCACCTATTACTTTGTGGTATTTTTTTGTGTTTTTAAGATTTCTTGGAGTCTAGTTTCCTTAAATCCTAATTTTATCCTTTGAAAACCTCAAAAGATAGGATCCTATCAAATTTTTCCTTGTGGCTATCTTTTCAACTGTCAAATCAAATCCGAATGATTCTCAGCCATTGGATTGAAATGGGAAGATGAACTATCGCTTCAAAACCTATAAAAGGGGACCCCTGATGGTTGTCCCACATCGGCTCTCAAGTTTTTTTTGCGTGTCGAATCTCTTCCTCAGTTAAAAAGCACGTTACGATCTTTTCAGAAGTGCTCCAATCCGAATGTCTGTAGAATCTTCTTCTCAAGAGATGTCTACCGCGAATCCAATCTCAAGTTGGAAAGTATACAGGGAGAGGTTGGTACATCTGAAATTTTTCAAATATGATTCTATTATAGCCAAGAATATCAAGATTAATGGATGGGAGAGTGTAGCCATATCTAAGCCAGTAGCTCAGGATGTTGTGTATCTGGATCTGCTGATAGAATTTTAAGAATCATTTTGTTTTTTTCAAGGAATATGACAGAGATAAATTTTCCTTCAAGTCTTATGAAAAAACATACAAACATTCATACACCAAGGCTGCTAGCTTGGTGGGGTTGTCTTATGAAGGTGAAGCTGAGTTTTGTTCTCACAAACTACCAGACGTTCAAGGAATTTTTATCAAGGTGAAAGATTTGGAATGTCCGGGACATTCATATGTCAAGACCGCAAATATTTGTCACCTATCTACCAAAAATTGGATCCTGCAGTTATGGGTTCAAGGATTTTCCGTACTGAGAAAGGGTGACTAGTAAAATCTTAAGAAAAGTGATATATATATCTTTGATTTCTTGGTAAATCTAAGTAAAATCAATTTGGTGAGGATTATTCTCATTACGATAGAGAATATCAAGAATGGGAATTTGAGAGCTCAGATTATCATGTATCCTGCCTTACTCTCCAAGTTGATAGTTCAGTGTATTGAATCATTCAATATTCCTTGTAGTTCCAAGCTGAGGAATTGTAAAGTAATTTTAGTAAGTGATGACACTTTGAAAAGGATGAATATGGACTTTTCTAAAGATTCAGGAGAGTGTTATGATCTTCCAGAGGAAGAAGCAGAAACCATTCTGAAAGATGCAGAAAAGGATGAACCGATCAAGAAGGCTGGAAAGAAAAGAAAGCTAATGGAAGTGGTAGTATCAAAAAAAACTCCTATGTCTAAGGAAGTCCAATCCACACCTCCTAAACCCTAGAAACAAAAATCCTACCCAGATGAAGTCTTAGCAAAGTGGAGGGTGGATAAGAAAAATAGAAAAGTAGGGGAGCCACAGTTTGGTTTGGATCTTGATGAGGCTAAGTCCTTGAATGAATCAACTGCTGAAGAGCTTGAAAATCAAGCCAAATAAAAGAAGCTTAAGAATAAAATGTCTGAGGCCGAGGTTGTGCAATCTCTCTTGAAGGCTACTAAAGTAGAATCCAAGAACATTCATATTCTAAAAACATTATTAATTGAACCTTTACCTGAGACTCTAGGGAAGAAATTATTCTTCCAGAAAAAGCTAAAGAAAAACTTTTTGAATAGGTGGAAGAAGAAGAAGTAGAATAAAATAATGGTGACATAGATAATCTTATTAATAAAGTAAAAGAATATCAATACAAGGGAACTCCATCTGAAAATTTGTCACTCCGAACATCTGAAGCCGAGTCTTCAAATCTTGTCACTCCTGGAAAGGATGAAAAGAAAGACGAAGAGAAGGTAGAAGAAGAAGTAAACAATTTGTCTGAAGAAGAATGTCTAAATCATAATTCATTCACCCTGAGGATGTTGAGGAAGTATCTGAGATATAAAAAATTGATGAAGATAGGATTGTTCAATTATCTGAGAGTGAGCATGAGTCTCTCGATGAAGAAGATATTCGGAAAACCGACAAAGGCAAACAAGTGGTTGTTGACACACCAACAAAAATTTCATTAAGGAAGGGACAAGATGGTGCATCTTCTTAGAGGAAGATGGTCGAGCTAGAGGAAAAAAAGCATCACTAGGCCAAGTGTCAGAATCAGAGTCATTAGCTCTCGGATATGATTTTGTCATTGAGTCCATGAAGAAGATATTGGACACCATTTCGATCTTTCCAACAATTGACTCCAGATGTCAGATGCTCCAACATAGTATGAATCAAAAATCAGATTCTATATCCATGGTGATGGATAGGTGTATAAATATTGAGTCTGATCAGAAGAACTTTTTTGTCAACTATGAACCCACATAAAATCTTGCAAGAAAATGGTCATATGGTCGAAGAATATTTTTGAATATTTGAGAGAGCTTGATGGATTTCAAAATGATGTGAAGGAATATTTTGATACTCAATATAGAAAAATCAAGGATTTAAAAAATAGATTTCAAGAAAAGCTAAATCTTGAACATAATACTCAGATTCAGGATTTCAAAGATCTGAATGGGAGGCTAAATTATGTTGTCCAATATTTGAAAACAGAGAGGGATCTCTGGATCGAGACTGAAGAAACGTTAGTGAAGCAAGATGACCTACTGAAAGCTCAGGCAGATGCTCTGAAGGCTCATGATGATAGGATCGAAGCCTTAGAAAAGAAATATGATGAGGATCAAAAAGATTTAAAGAATCTGAAAACCATCGTGAAGAAGCTAATAGCCAAGGAAAAAGAATAAAAATATATCCAAATCTTATCTTTTTTGTGTGTTTGTTTTTCCATGTATAAATTATTCCAATCCTAATGAAAAATTGTGGTTTCTCGTTTTTGTTTGGATGTTTGTTCTAATATTTCAGGTACCATATTTTATTCCATTCCCTCAAACTCTTTTTTAACACAAAGGGGGAGAAGGAAAAATAATTCTAAAGGGGAGACGGAAAAATATTTCTAAGTATAGAAGAAATATTTCTAAGTAAGGAGGATTTTATCTTAGGGAGATTTTTCTTTACAGAGATTTTCGTAATCAAGTTAAATCTCATTCCTGAAATCTAGAATACGATCCTTAGTGTTGAAAAGCCTAATGGGGAGTTAGTCTTATTAATCTTTTCCAATGTGAAAAGGGAGATATGTTTTATTTTCAGAGTCTAGAAAAATTTTCTAAGTCCTTTTATTCTTTTTCATAAGGATGTTTGTGCTTTCCAAAAAGGGGGAGATTGTTGAGTCAATAAGGTTTTCCTTATGACTTTTCCATTCCTTAATACTTAGGGGACATTGTTAAGTCAATAATGTTTCCTTATGACTTTACCATTCCTTCTTGTTTTGAAAATCACAAACACCTTATCTCAAGGAAAATATATTTTTACCCTGTGTTTTACTTTTATAAGGAAAATTTCCTTCCTCAAGGAAATTTATCCTTACCATGTTTTCCATTGTTATTTATTATGTCTAAGTATAAAATTTGGCATCATATATAAATCCTCGGAATCGAATAATACCTAGATATGAAGCATTCTATTTTATGATCCTAATTCTGGATACAAACTCTCACGAAGTTTGACTCCGAATTCTGGATACGATCTTTATTGAAGTTCGACTCCAAATTCTGGATACGAACTCTGATGAAGTTCGACTCCGAATTCTGGATACAAACTTTGATGATGTTCTACTCTGAATTCTGGATACGAACTCTCATGAAGTTCGACTCCGAATTCTGGATACAAACCCTCATGAAGTTTGACTCTGAATTATAGATAAGAACTCTCATAAAGCTTGACAATGAATTATGGTTATGAATTATGACTAAAAATTATTATGAATTCTGACTCTGAATTTTGACTATGAATTCCCTGATAAATAGAATACAAATATCGTTGTATTATAGACTCTGAGTATATTTTTCATTAGACTCCGAATATTTATTTTCTTACATTATGAATATTTGAGTTTGGTTATGTAACCATATTTTTTCCAACAATCGTTTTAGTTACAATTCAATTTCGTGTATTTAGATACTAACTAACCATTGGTTGAGTTACATGTGTACAAGCCCCTCCGAGATTTTAGGAAAAATATGACCGTTGGAGGAAGGAGCCGACCGTTGAAGCTGTTCCTATAAATAGGAGCTCATTTGAACAAGATAAAAATTTTTCTTTGACTCTAGAGATTACACGCTATTGAAGTGATTTCTAGAGAGAGAGACTCTCATTCTTAGTGCGTACTGAACTTCTTGTTTAGATTTTCTTTGTGCGACTCCGAATATTTTGAATTACATTCGAGGGCTTCCAGGGATAGGAAGAAAGAGGTGCCAACTACCTTAAAGTTGAGGGCTTCCTTGCTGAGGAAGACAGAGGTGCTGAATACCATGAAGTTGAGGGCTTGCAGGGATAGCAAGACAGACTCTGATCTTGGTATCGAAGGCTTACCCTGGTGTGGGTAAGACATACTTTCTTGAAAGTATAAATCAAGGGACCTTTATCCAATGTTGTTGGATACCCTTATCTTTGGGTTAAAATATTTACTACTTATTACTTGTTTTCTTTAAAAGTTTTATACATCATTTATATTGTTGAGGAAAGTACAACTATCTTATACTTCCTTATACTTGTACTATGATTTTTTTAGATTCTATATGCTTTATGGTAGAATGTTCGTCTTTGTAAAATTTCATTAAGTTTCATTTTTCGGAACCATTTTTCCGGATTCATATTCTCAGAATCATAAATCCAGAATACAGAAAGTGTGTAGAACTGGAGGTTTTTTGAATTATCTTTTTTAACCTTGTTAAACATAACCATATTTAAAAGTTCCAAAGGAATTTCTAAAAGTATAAAATTTACCCCCTCTTGTATTTTGAGCATCATTAGATACTACATACAAAATCTCTATTATTTCGATCCTACATTTGGTATTATAGAGTATATCATACTCACATACCATCTATACATTTTTTGGGATGAGTGTTTGGTTTTTTTGAGGTTCTAGGTTTGGGTTTATTCTGGGGTTTGGTCGTTAAAGGTTATTTTTGGGATGATGGTTTGGGTTTTTTTAGGGATGATTGTTTTGGGTTTTTTTTGGGTTAAGGGTCAGGGGTTTCTTGGGGAAGAGTGTTTTGAATCTTTTAGGGTTGAAATATTAGGGATTCTCTAGGCGGTGGGTTTAAGGATTTTTGGGGTTTTAGGTTTAGGGGTTTTTGGGACTAAGGGTTTAGATTTCTTTAGGAATAAGATTTTATGGTTTTGGGGGTATGAGGTTTGGTATTTTTTTGGTATGAGGGTTTGGGGGTTTCAAGGGACTAGGCTTTGGGGTTTTAGGTTTTATTTCTACTAATGGTTTCATGTTTTTGGGGGATGATGGTTTGGGGTTTTATTGGAACTGACGGTTTGGGGTTTTTTCTTTGTTTTAGGTCTTGAGTTTTTTTAGTGCTAAGGGTTCTGAGTTTTTTTCAGCTAAGTATTTATTCTATTTTGGGGTTGTAGATTTAGGGGCTTCCCATTGATTAGGGTTTGGAGTTTTTTTTGAGATGGGGGAATGAGGTTATTTTTGTATGAGAGTTTTGGGTTTTTTTGGATTCATGTTTATTTGGGTTTTTGCCTATGGGTTTGGGGTTGGGGGGGATGTGGGTTTACAGTTTTTTTGGTCTGAGTATTTAGATTTTTTTGGGCTGAGGTTTTGGGTTTTTTTTGGGGGTGAGGGTTTATGTTTTTTTGTGGATGAGTGTTTAGTTCATTTTTGGTTGAGGGTTTGTGGGTTTTTATAGATGAAGGTTTAGGGTTTTTTAGGAATGAGGGTTTTAGGGTTTTTGGGACTGAGGTTTTAGTGTTTTTTCGGGATGATGGATTAGGTTCATTTGGAGAGAGTATAGAATCAGTTTTTCACTGATCCATTAGGTTTTTTTGGGGTTGATGGTTTGATTTTTTCTAGGGGCTATGGGTTTAGGGTTTTTTGGGGCTCATGGTTTGGTGTGTTTTTGGGGATAAGGGTTTATGGTTTTTTGGGGATGAGGGTTTCAATTTTTTGGGACTAGTTGTTTGGATTTTTTGGGTGATAAGAGTTTTTTGTTTTTTAGGGATGAGGGTTTAGTGTTTCATGAGGATGAGGGTTTAGGATGATTTGGGGATATGTGTTTGGTTTTTTTGGGGGCTAAGGGATTGAGGTTCATTGTGGATAATGGTTTGGTTTATTTTAGTGCTAATATTGGGGTTTTTTTGGAGCCAATGGTTTGTCATTCTTTTGGGATTATGGTTTGGTGTTTTTGGTGATGGGGATTTAGAATTTTTCAGGGATGAGGGAATAGTGTTTTTTTGAGGTTGATGTTTTGGGTTTTTGGGGATGAGGGGATAAGGTTTTGAGGAATAATGTTTTTGGGTTTTTTGGGGTTGATGGTCTATGGTTTTTTGGGCTGGCTATTTGTTTTTTATAAGGGTTTGGGAGTTATTTGGGGCAAAGGGTTTGGGGTTTTTTGGTGACGATGGTTTTGGATTTTTTGGGACTTAGGGTTTCAGGTTTTTTGGGGAAGAAGGTTATGTATTTTTTTTGGATGGGGGTTTAGGATTTTTTTGGGTTGATAGTTTGGTGGTGGGGGTTGTCCTAACGGTTTCATTTTTTTTGAGGATATGGGTTTAAGATTCATTTGCATTGAGGGTTTATGTTTTTTTGGGGATAAGGTTTTGGGTTTTTTTGGGGTTTATGGTTTATGGTTTTTTGGTGATGATCAACATTTCTTTTTGAGGTTTAATGTTTAGGTTTTTTTAGGTTCAAGGGTTTCAAGTTTTTTTAGTCTGAGTTTTGGAGGCTTTTTAGGGCTATGGGTTTAGAGTTTCTTGGGGGATGGGGGTTTAAGGGTTTTTTTGACCTGAGTGTTTCATGTTTTTCAGGGATAAGGGTTCTGGGTTTTCTAAGTCTAATGGTTCAGTGTTTTTTGGGGTATAGTGTTTGGTGTTTTTAGGGTTTAGTGCTTGGTTTTTTAATGGATGGGGGTTTAGGAATTTATGAGGCTCGAGGTTTATGGTTTTTTGGGGATGGAAATTTATGGTTTTTTGGGGAAGAGGGTTGAATTTTTTTTGGGATGAGGGTTTAGGGTTTTGTGGGGTAAAAGGATTGAGGGTTTTTGTGGATAAGGGTTTGGGGATATTTGGGATGAGGGTTTGAGGATTTTTGGGTATGAGGGTTTGGGGATTTTGGGTATGTGGGAATAAGTTTTTTTGGGGTAGAGGGTCATGAATTTTTTGGGGATTGGGGTTTAGGTTTTTTTTTTGGGGTTGAGGTTTTTGGGTTTTTTCTATATGAGGGTTTGGAGTTTTTTCAGGATTGAGGATTTTGGGTTTTTTAGTGATGCAGGTTTATTGTTTTTTTGGAAGGCTGAGGGTTTATTTTATATGGGGGAAAAATATAAGCTTTTTTTTTCAGGGGATATGGTTTAGGATTTTTTTCATCTATGGGTTTAGAGTTTTTGGGGCCTTAGAGATTGGGGTTTTTCAGGGGTTATGGATTAGGGTTTTTTCGAGGCTGTGGGTTTTGGTTTTTATTGGATGATTGTATTGGGTTTATTGGGGATGAGGGTTTGGATTTTTTTTAGGGATGAGGGATTATGGTTTTTTAGGAATGAGGGTTTATGTTTTTTTGGGGCTAAGGGTTTTGGTTTTTCTAGGGGATGAGGGTCTGTGGATTTTCATGGGGCTGATGGATTTTGTTTTTTGGGGCTATGGGTTTGGGGTTTTAGGGGCTAAGAGATTTTGGTGTTTTGGGCTCAGGGTTTATGATTTTTTGGGGTTGAAGATTAAGGGTTATTTCAGGCTAATGGTTTAGTGTTTTATGCGGATAATGGTTTTTGGTTTTTGGGATGTGAGTGTTTAGGGTATTTTGGGTCTAAGGATTTAGTGTATTTTAGATTGAGGGTTTTGTGTTTAAATTGATTATGTTTGGTGTTTTTTGGGATCGGGGTTTGAAGTTTGATGGGGATGAGTGTTGGAATTAGGGTTTATGATTTCATGGGGCTAATGGTTTTGGGGGTTTTTGGGGTTAACTGTTTTATTATTTTTAGGAGGAGGGTTTAGAGTTTTTTAGGTATGAGGGTTTAGGGATTTTTGGGCGGTGGGTTTAGCGTTTTTTTGGATGATGGTTTATGATATTTAGGGGATGCGGGTTTTGTGTTTTTTGGGGCTGAGGGTTTTGTGTTCATCTGAGTGAGGAATTTATGTATTTTTGTTGATGAGGGTTTAGGGTTTTATTTGGTCTTAAGGTTTATGTATTTTTATGTTTTGGATTTATATTTTTTGGGAATGAGGGTTTAGTGTTTTTTCTAGCTAAAGGTTTAGAGTTTTGGGGTGATGGTTTTGGGTTTTTTGGGGCTGAGGGTTTGGGGGTTTGGGGGGTTTTGGGGATATTTTGTTTTGTTTTGGTTGGATGATGGTTCATGGTTTTTTGGGGATGGGATTTTCTGTTTTTTCGGTGCCGAGGGTTTAGGGTTATTTCGGGCCGAGTGTTTTTAGATTTTCAATTATTGGGGTTTGGGATTTTTTGGGGTTGAGAGTTTATGTTTTTTTTCTCAGGAAGGTGGTTTCTAATTTTTTTGACCTCAGGGTTTAGGGTTTTTCGGGGCTAAGAGTTTAAGGATTTTTTTGGGGTGTGGGGATATGGTTTATTAGGGATGAGGGTTTAGGGTTTTTTGGAGCTGAGGGTTTATGGTTTATTGAGGAGGATGATTTGGGTTTTTATTGGGACTAAGGGTTTAGAGTATTTGGGGCTGATGGTTTAGAGTTTTATGGGGATGAGTGTTTGGGTTTTTTGGGGCTGATTATTTAGGGTTTTTCTGGGTAGAGTTTTTGAGGGTTTTTAGGATGAGGTTTTGGGTGTTTTGCTGGGCCGAAGGTTTTGGTTTATTTAGGTTGAGGGAATATGGTTTTTTTTGGGATATTGGTTTATAGGTTTTAGGGAATGAGGGTTTAGTTTTTTTAGGGTTGAGGGTTTAGGATATTTTTTGGTGAGAGTTTAGGGTTTTTTGGGGATGAGGGATTTTGGATTTTTGGGGATGAGGTTTTAGGGTTTTTTGGGGATGAGGGTTTAGGATATTGTGGATGATGGTTTAGTGGTTCTTGGAGATGAGTTTTTATGTTCTTCTTGTTACTAAGGGTTTAGGGGTGTTAAGGGTTGAGGGTCAATGGATTTTATGGGCTATGAGTTTAGGGATATTTTGGGAGACAGTTTAGGGTTTCTTTAGGCTAAGGGTATGGGATATTTCAGGGACTAAGGTCTTGGGGGTTTTTTGGGTATATGGGAATAGTTATTTTTAGGGCCGAGGGTTTGGGGTTATTTTTAGTGATGAGGTTTTGGGATTTTTTGGGTTTGAGGGACTAGTTGTTTTTTGGGTTGAGGTTTTGGGGTTTTTAGGGATGAGAGTATGCATTTTTTGGTTATGAGGGTTTGATGTTTTAAGGGCAGATGGATTGAATTTTTTTAGGGCAATGTTTTTTTGGGTCTTTGGAGACTGTGGGTTTGGATTCTTTTGGGGATAAGGATTTAGTGTTTCCTAGGGACGAGGGTCTAGGGTCATTTTGGGGATGAGGATTTTGGGGGTTTTTTGGGGATAAGGGTTTTTGGGTTTTGATATATGATGGATTTATGTTTTTTTCAGCCTAGGTATTGGGGTATTTTAGGGATGGGTGTTTAGGAGTTTAGGAATTTTTTTATGGTTTTATAGAGTTGAGTGATTTTGGTTTTTTGTGGATTAGAATTTATGGTTTTTTGGGGGTGAAATATTAGGGTTTTTGGGGTCGTTAATTGTTATTTTTTGGAGATGATGGTTTTGTGTTTTTGGAGGTGAGTGTATAGGGTTTTTTTGGACCAAGGGTTTTGGGTTGATTTGGGTTAAGAGAATAGGTTTTTTTGGGATGAAGGTATAGCGTATTTTGTTTGTTTGAGGGTTTAGAGTTTTTCTGTGGATGACAGTTTAGGAATTTTTGGGGATGAGGGTTTAGGATTTTTTTTGGGGTGAGGGTTTAGCTGTATTGAGGAAGAGGGTTTATGTTATTTAGGGGGTTAGGTATTATATTTTTGGGGATAAAGGTTTTTAGTTTTTAAGGGATGAGAGTTTGGGTTTTTTTTGGGTATGATGGTTTTGGGTTTTGGAGATGAGGGTTCAGATTGTTTTGTGTAGATTTTTTATGATTAATTAGGGCCAAGGGTTTAGGGTATTTTAGAATTGAGGATTTATGGTAGGGGGTGGGGTTTACGTTTCATGGGGGGATGGGGGTTTGGGGTTCCTGGGTGTTTATGGTATTTTTTATTTTGGGGATGAGGGTATCAGGATTTTAGGGTAAAAGTGTTTATGATTTTTTGGGGTTTTGAGCTTTGGGGTTTTTAGGGGTGATGGTTATGGATTTTTTTGGGATGAGGGTTTAGGTGTTTTAGGGATAATGGTTTAGAGTTTTTATGGGGTTGAGGGTTAGGGGTTTTATGGGGATATTGTTTTAGGGTTTTTTACTGAATATCACTTAGCGTGTTTTTGGGGAAAGGGTTTGGGGTTTTGTAGGGATGCGGGTTTTTGTTTTTTGGGGCTGAGTGATTGTGGTTTTTTGGGTATGTGGGTTTAAGGAATTTTATGGATAATTATGAATTGTTTTTTTGGAATCAAGTGTTTAGGTTTTTTAGGGATGAGGGCGTAGGGTTTTTTAGGGATAAGGTTTTATTGTTTTTTTGGGCATGAGGATCGGGGGTTTTTTAGTGAAGAGGGATTACAATTTTTTAAGGATTAGGGTTTATGTTTTCTTATGTCTGATGGTATAGGGTTTTTTGGATGAGGTATTTGGGTTTTTAGGGATGGGGGTTTAGTGTTTTCTAGGGTTGTGGGTTTAGAGTTCTATATGGTAGAGGGTTCAGGGTTTCATGGGGATAAGGTTTTATTATTACCTGGGTTGTGGGGTTAGGGGTTTCTATGGCTGAGGGTTTTGGTTTTTCTTGGGATAATCATTTTTGTTTTTATAGGGATGGGTGTTTAGGGTTTTCTAGGATTGATGGTTTAGAGTAATATGTGGCTAAGGGTTTATGGTTTTTTATGGCTGGGGGATTAGGGTTATTTGCGATTTAGGGTTTAGTGTTTTCAAGGGATGAGTGTTAAGGGGTTTATAGGGAATATGGTATAGGTTTATTTAGGTAATATGGTTTAGGGTTTTCTGGATCATTATATTTAGGTTTTTCATTGTTGGAGGGTTTAGGGTTTTCTAAGGCTGAGGGTTTATTATTATTTAGTACTGCGAATTTAAGGTTTTATGGGGATAAGGGAATTGTGTTTTTTAGGTGGGTGGGTTATGGTTTTCCAGGGTTAAGAGTTTATGGAATTTTGGGGGCTAAGGGTTTAAGGGATTTTTGGTGATGTTGATTTAGGATTTTTTGGGGTTGAGGGTTTCTTTCTTTTGGGAATGAGAGTTTAGGTTTTTTGGGGATGTGATATTAGTGTTTTTTTGGGATGAGGCTTTTGGGTTTGATGGAGATGTGGTCTAAGGTTTCTTAGTAAGAGTTTATAGGGTTTTTTTGGTTGAGGGTGTTGGGTTCCATGGGGATGAGTGTTTAGGGTTTCTTTTGGATCAGTGTCTAGGTTTTCCTAGGGATGATGGTCAAAGGTTTCTGAAGGGTAGGTTTTCCTTGTTCATAGGGTTTAGGGTTTTTTGGGGATGATAAATTAGGTTTTTTTGGGGATGAGGGTTTTGTTTTTTTGGTGCTGAGGGTTTAGGGTTTAGGTTTTTTATGTATTTTTTGTTTTTTTTGGAATGATATTTTATAATTTTCTAGGGATGAGGTTTTATGGTTTTTGTGTGTTGAGGGATTAAAGTTTTTTGATACGAGGGTTCAGGGTTTTTTATAGTTGGGTGTTTAGGGTTCTTGGGAGATTAGGGTTAGGGTTTTTTGGGACAAGGGATTATGGTTTATTTGGAATGAGGGATTATTATTTTTTGGGACTGCGGGTTTAGGGTTTTTGGGGCTGAGCGTTTTGGGTTTTTTTAGTTGAGGGTCTATTGTTATTTTGGGGTTAGGGTTAATATTTTTTTAGTGATATAGGTTTAGGGTTTATTGTATCTAATGGTTTATGGGTTCTTGGGGGGTTATTGTTTGGGGGTTTTTAGGGATGATGGATGAGTGTTTTTTAAGGTTGAGTAGTTTGGTTTTTCAGGGCTGAGGGATTAGGGTTTCATAGGGATTAAGATTAAGGTTTTATTAGGGATAAGTTTTTAGGTTTTGTTGGGGTTGAGGGTTGATAGTTTCTTGAGGATGAGGAATTATGTTTTATTATAGATGAGGGTACATGGTTTCTTAGTGATAAGGTTTTATGGTTTCTTAGGGATGAAGTTTTAGGTTTCCTTTGGGATGAGGGTTTATGTTTTCTTAGAGCTTAGGGTTTAGGGTTTCTTGGGGATGAGTGTTTAAGGTATCATTGAAATCAGGGTTTTGGTTTTCTTGGGGATGAGGGTTTAGTGTTTTGGGGAGATGAGGGTTTATCTTTTTTTGACCCTGGGGGTTTATGGTTTTTTGGGGCTAAGGCTTTAGAGTGGTTTTGGGATAAGGGTTCTGTGTTTTATTTGGTAGGGTGTTTAAAAATTTTAGGGTAGTGATTTTTGGGTTTTTTGAGGACAAGTGTTTTGGGTTTTTGGGGTTGAATGTTCAGTATTTTTGGGGAAGAGGGTATAGTGTTTATTGGGGATAATGGTTTAGTTTCTTTTTGTGTGGACGATTTAATATTTTCTATGTATGTGATTTTCTGGTTTTCTAGGAATTATGGTTTAGGATTTTCTATGACTGATGGATTAGAGCCTTTTGGGGATTAAGATTTAGTGTTTTTTGGTGATGTGGATTTAGGGTTTTTGGGGTAGAGAGTTTCTGACTTTTTAGGATGAGATTTTAGAGTTATTTGGGGATGAGTATTTAGGGTTTTTTTGGTAATGAAGAATTATGGTTAATTTGGTGATTTTGGAATAGGTTTTTTGGGTCTGAGGGTTTAGTGACATTTAGGGGTGGGGGTATACGGTTTTTTAGAAATGAGTGTTCTAGGTTTTTGGGGCATAGGGGTTCTAGATTTTTAAGAACATGGTTTATTAGTTTTTGGGTACAGGGTTTTCTGGGGATGAAGGCTTAGGTTTTTTTGGCGATGAGAGTTTAGGGTTTTGGGGGTTGAGGGTTTAGAGTGTTTTGGATGAAGGATTATTATTTTTGGGGATTAGGGTTTTTTTGGGGTAGGGGTTTAAATTTTTTTGTGGAATGAGGGTTTAGGGACATTTAGGGATGATGGTTTTGGGTTTTTGGGTGGAAAAGGGTTTCAGTTTTTTGGGGATGCGCATTTAGTCTTTTTTGGGCATGTGGGTTTAGGGTTTATTATGGGTGAGGGTGTATGGTTTTCTGGGATCATGGTTTATGGTTTCCTGGGGTTGAATGTTTAGTGTTTCTTTGGTATGGGAGTTTATGGTTTCATGGGGATGAGGGATTAGGGTTTCTTGAGGCTTAGGGTATACAATTTCTTAGGGATGATGATTTAGGTTATCTTGGAGTTGAGTATATAGGATTTTCGGGGCTGTGGGTTTAAGGTTTTTTTGGATTGAGGGTTTAGGGTTGTTTTGAGACTAAGGGTTTATGGTTTTTTAGGACAATGGTTAATATTATTTTGGTTATAGTTGTTTATGGTTTTCTTGGTATGAGGGTTTTATGGTTTTAGGGATGAAGGTTAACTAGTTTTTGGGGATGAAATTTTAGGGATTTTTCGGTATGAGAGTTTAGAGTTTTTAGGGATGAGGTTTTAGGGTTTTTGTGGGATGAGGGTTTAGTGTTATTGGGGGAATTTTGTTTAGGTATTTTAAGGGTTGAGGATTCAGGACTCTTTGGTGTTGAGTGTATATGGATTTTTGGGGCTAAGGGTTTATGATATTTTGGTACTGAGGGATAAGAGTTTTTTTTGGGATGAGAGTTTATAATTTCATCAAGATGAAGGGTTAGGGTTTCTTGGGCCTTATGGTTGAGGTTCTTCTTTCTACTGAGGGTTTAGGGTTTTTTGGGGATGAAGGTTTAATATTTATTGGATAAGGGTTTATGTTTTTTCAATGATAAGGTTTTAGGGTTTCTTGGTGCGGATGGTTTAGGTTTTCTTAGTTTTCAACATTTCTTAGGGAAAAGGGTTATGTGATTCTTAGGGATAAGGGTTTAGAGTTTATTGTGGATTAGGGTTTGGAGTTTATTATGGATGATGGTTTAGGATTTGATAGGGATGTGGGTTTAGTGATTATTTTGTAATTTGTTTTAGAGTATCTTGGGATAGAGCATTTAGGATTTATTAGGGTTGAGGGTTTAGGGTTTCCTAGCACTGAGGTGTTAGGGTTTCTTGGGGATGAGGGTTTATGGTTTCTTATAGATGAGGGTTTGTGTTTTCTTATGGATTAGCATTTATGGATTGATGGGCATAAGAGGTTAGGGTATTTTAGGGTTGAGGGTTTATTTTTTCCTAAGGTTTAAGGATTAGGTTTTCATGGGGCTATGGGTTTAGGTACTATTGGGGATGAGGATTTTGTGTTTCTTGGGTCTGAGAGTTTAGGGTTTCAGTTAGATGGGGGTTTATGGTTTTTGGGGATGAGGGTTTAGGGTTTTTTGGGGAAGAGGGTTTAGTTTTTTTGGGATGAGGGTTTATCATTCATTGGGGCTTTGGGATTATTGTTTTTTGGGTCTTTGGGTATAGGTATTTTTGGGGTTGAGTGTTAATATTTTGGTGATAGGGGGGTTTTTTGTGTGTGTGGTGAGTATATAAGGTTATTTGGGGATGGATGTTTAAGATTATTTTGGATTGAGGGTTTCATGTTTTCTAGGGATATTATTTTTTGGATTTTTGGGGTGGAGGGTTTAGGGTTTTTTGGGGCATAGGGTTTATTATTTTGAAGGTATGAGGGTTTACGTTTTTCTGGGCTAAGGTTTTATGGATTTTTTGGGGATGTGGGTTTAGTGTTTTATGGGGATGGCATATAAGGGTTTTTGGGGAAAAGGGTTTAGTATTTCATTATGGGAAAGGGTTAATTGATTTTTTTGGAAGAGGATTATCATTTTTTTTGAATGAGGATTTAGTGATTATCGATATAGTGGGTTTGGGATTTTTTTCGATATGAGGGTTTAGTGTTTTTTTTTCTATGGGTTAAGGGTTTTTTTGGATGATGGTTTACAAATCTTTTGGAATTAGGGTTTATGGTATTTTAGTAAAAAGGGTGAATGGCCTTTAGGGATGAGGGTTTTGGGTGTTTTGGGGATGAGGGTTTTGGGTTTTTTTGGCATTAGGTTATAGAGTTTTCTTGGGTGGAAGGTTTTGGGTTTTTTTGGGTTAAGGGTTTATAGTTTTTTAGGGTCCATGGTTTGGGGTTTTTCTTTACTGAATGATTTGGGTTTTTTAGGGATGAGGGTTTTGGGTTTTGTGTAGATGAGGGTTTCAGGTTTTCCGGGGTCATGTGTGTAAGGTTTATGGTGATGAGGGTTTAGGATTTTTGGAGTCTAATAATTTAGGGATTTTTTGAGGTAGAGGGTATATGGTTATTTGGGGGTAAGGGTTTCTGTGTTTTTAGGGATATAAAATTCTTGTTTTTTGGGGATGAGGGTTTATTGGTATTTGGGGTTGAGGGTTATGTTTTTTTTGGGATATGCGTTCAGTGGTTTTTGGTGATTAGTGATTAGGATTTTTGGGGATAACGTTTTAGGGTTTTTTGGGGTAGAGGGTTTAGGTTTCTATGGGGATGGTGGTTTAGGGGTTTTTTGGACTAAGTGTTTATGGTTTTTTAGAGATGAGGGTTTATGATTTTTTATTACGGAGTGATTAGGGTATTTTTTTTGGACGATATTTGGGTCTTTTTTGTTTCTTAGGGTTTACAGTTTTTTTAGTCGAGGGTTAAGGGTTTTTGGGAATGAGGGTTTTTGCTTTGGTTAGCTAAGAGTTTATGGTTTTTTTGGGGATTGAGGTTTATTGTTTTTGGGGATAATAATTTCGGGTTTTTTAGGGTTAAGAGATTATTATTTTTTTGTTCGAAGGTTTTGGATTTTGGGGGTTTAGGGTTTAGGGATTTTTGGTATGAGGGTTTAGGGTTTTTTGGTAGTGAGTGTTAAGGTTTTTTGGGGGTTGAGGGTTTTGTGGTTTTTGGGATCATGTTTTATGGTTTTTTGGGGCTATGAGTTTCAGGGTTTTAGGATTAAGGGATTAGGGTTTTGTGGGATATGTGGTTAGGGTTTATTTGGGGCCTAGTGTTTATGGTTTTTTGGATGATGGTTTAGAGTTTTTTAGTGCTGAGGGATTAGGGTATTTTTGAGCTGAGGGTTTTAGTTTTTTGTTAATGAGGGTTTAGGTTTCTTTTGGACTAAGTATTTAGTGGTTTTGGGGATGATGGTTTACGATTAATTAGGGGTGATGGGATATTGATTTTGGTTTTACGGGTTAGGGTTTATTTTGGATTAGAGTTTCGGTTTTATTTGAGATGAGTTTTAAGGGTTTTGGGGATAAGGGTTTAGGATTTTTTAGGGCTACGGGTTTAGCTTTTTTTGGGAATGATGGTTTTGTATGGTTTTGGTATAAGGTTTTATAGTTTTTTTTGAGATTATATTTTAGAGTTATTTTTGGATGAGGATTTAAGTTTTTTGGAAAGAGGGATTTTCTTTTTCGGGATTTAGGGATTAGGGTTTTTTGGTGTGGGGATTTTTTGTTTTTTGGGGATGAAGGATTCTTGTTTTTTTGGGATGAGGTTTTAGGGGTTCCTTGAGGTTATTGGATTAAGATTTTACGGGGATGATGGATTAAGGTTTTTTTTATGAGAGTTTAGTGTTTTTTTCTGAGGGTTTAGGGTTTTCTAGAGAGGAGGTTTTAGGGTTTTTGGAATTGAGTGATAGGGTTTTGGGGATGAGGGTTTGGGTTTTTATGAAGATAAGGGTTTATGGTTTTTGGGATGATGTTTTAGGTGACTATGGGGACGAGGGTTTAGTTTTTTTGAGGAATATGAATTACGTTTTTTTGAGGTAGGGTGTTTATGGATTTTTAGAGATGGGAGTTTATGGGTTTTCTTGGGAAGAGTGTTTAGGGTTTTTTTGGGGCTGTGATTTTTTTGAATTTTTTAGATAAGAGTTTAAGATATTTGGGGACGATGGTTTAGGGTTTCATGGGAGTGAGGGTTTAGAATTGTTGGGATTAGGTTTTAGTGTTTTTTTGGATGTTGTTTATGATTTTTTGTGGTTTAGGGTTTAGGGTTTTTTGGGGTAGGTGGTTTAGTGTTTAATGGGGATCAATGTTTCAGCTTTTTAGGGAAATGGTTTTAGGGTTTTTTGGGGATAATGGTTAAAGGTTTTTTGGGGATGAGGGTTTAAATTTTTCTTTGGACTGTGGGTTTATGGTTTTTTGGGGCTTATTGTTTAGTGTTTTCATAGACTGAAGGTTTTTAGTTTTTAAGGGATATGTTTTTAGGGTGTTCTAGGGTTGTGGGTTTATGTTTTTTTAGGGGATGGGGTTTTAGGGTTCTTTGGTGAATAGTGTTTAGTTTTTTTTGTTATTAGTGTTTTGGGGTTTTTGATTTTTTTAGACTAAGGGTTTTGAGTTTTTTGGGATGAGGTTTGAGTGTTTTTTGGGCTGGTTGTTTATTTTTTTAGGGATTAGTATTTAAGGGTTTTTGGGGATGAGGGTTTATAGTATTTTGGGGCAGAGGGATTACAGTTTTTGGTAAGAGTGTTAATGATTTTTTTGGAAGATATTTTTATATTTTTGTGGCTAAAGGAATAGGATTTTTTATTCTTGGGGTTTTGAGTTTTTTGGGGACAATATTTATGTTTTAATGTGTATAAGGGATTAGGGGTTTTGGGTATGATGTATTAGGCTTTTGGGGGATTAGGGTCAAGGGTTTTTTAGGGATGAGGGTTTAGCGTTTGTTTGGGTGGGGGTTTCGGTTTTTTGGGGGGATGATGGTTTAAGGGATTTAGGGGATGAGGGTTTATGGGTTTTTGGTTTTTTGGCAGTGGGATTAGGATTTTTTGTCATTGATGGTTTTAGGTTATTTGGGAATCAGGGTTTTAGGGTTTTCAGGTTGAGGGATTATGGGCTTTTTGGGATGAGGGATTAGGGTTTTCATTGATATGTGGGGTTAATGTTTTTTTTATCAGGGTTTATGAGTTTTTTAGGATTATGATTTAGTGTTTTTATTGTGGAGTGATTAAGGGTTTTATCTTTTTGAGAGTATAGGGTTTTTGGTGCCGAGTGTTTATCATTTTTTGGGGATGAGTGTTTACTGTTTTTTGGGGATAAGGGTTTATTATTATTTGGTTCTAGGGTTTTTGGGTTTTGATGGTTGAGGTTTTAGATAGTTTTGGGGATAATGATTTACATTTGTTTAAGGGTGATGTTTTATGTATTTTTTGGGATGAGGGTATATGGTATTTTGGGAAAGTGTGTTTAGAAATTATTGGGTATGAGGTTTTAGGGTTTTTGTGGTTGAAGGTTATGATTTTTTTGGGTATAACGGATTATAGTTTTATTAGGCTGAGCGTTTAGGGTTTTTTTCGATCATAGGGTTTATGATTTTTTTTGGAATGAGGGTTTAGAGTTTTTTGGGGATTTGGGCTTATGGTTTTTTGGGGAGGATCATTTAGGGTTTTTTGTGGCTAAATGTTTAGGATTTCTTTAGGGATGAGGTTTAACGTTTTTTTGGATGAGGGTATAGATTTTTCCGGGCTAGAGGTTTTGTGTTTTGGGGTGATGATGGTTTAGGGTATTTTTTGGGGTCTAGGGTTTATATTTTTTAGGGGTAAGTGATTATGGGTTTTGGGGGCTAAGGGTTTATGTGTTTCTGTGGTTGAAGTTTTAGTGTTTTTTGAAGATGGGGGTTTATGTTTTTTTAGGGATGCGGGTTTAGGGTGTTTTGGGGATGAGGGTTGAGGGTTTTTTGGTGTTTAATGTTGAGGTATTTATTGGGATGCAGGTTCTATTTTTTCTCGGGATGAGGGTTAAATATTTCTTAGGGATGGAGGTATAGGGGTTTTTGGGGATGCAGTTTTTGGTTTATTTGGGATTAGGGTTTTCGGTTTTTTGGTGATGAGGGTTTATATTTTATTTGGGTATGAAGGTTTAGGGTTTTTAGTCTCATGGTTTATGTTTTTTTTCGGGATTTGGGATTAGGGTTTTTTGGTGCTGAGGGTTTAGGGTTTTTTTGGGCTGAGGATATAGGATTTTTTGGGGATGAGGTTTTTTGGTTTTTTGGGGATAATGATTTTTTATTTTTTATGGCTTAGTTTTTAGGAGTTTTTGGTGATGAAGGTTTAGGTTTTTTGGGACATAGGGTTTAGATTTCTTTAGGGCAGATAGTGTAGCATTTTTTTTGGTAGATGGATTTTGGGTTTTTTGGACCTAATGGTTTTGGTTTTTTGTAGCTGAGGTTTTAGCATGTTTTTTTGCTGAGGGTTTATTTATTTTAGGGTTTATTGTTTATGTGTTTTTTGGGATGAGGGTTTAAGGTTTTTGTAGGGAGTACGGTTTAGGGGTTTTATGGGGATGATGGTTTATGATTTTTTGGGCTATGGGTTAACTGTTTTTTGGGTCCGTGTGTTTTGGGTTTTTTTATGGATGAGATTTCAAGAATATTTGGAACCAAGGTATGTTTTTTTGGGGATAGGGGTTAACTATTTTAGTTTTTGGGGTTTAATATTTTCTGGGGATGAGGGTTTAGGATTTTTAAGGATGAGGGTTTGTGTTTTTTCGAGTTAAGGGTTTAGTATATTCAAATGATAATAGTTTAGGGTTTTTTGGCGCTGAGCGTTTAGGGTTTTTTGAGGACGAGGGTTTAGTGATTTATAGGTAATAGTGTTTAGTGTTTTTGGGGGATGAGGGGTTTGGGTATTTTGGGGCTGAGGGTTTAGTGTTTTTTATGGCTGAGGGTTTTAGGTTTTGAAGGGATGGTGTTATACTATTTTCTTTGATGATTTTTGGTTTCTTGTTTTTTAGGGATGAGGGTTTATAGTTATTTGTGGATAACTACTTAGTTTCTCTTTGGTATGAGGGTTTAGGATTTTTTGGGGTTCGGGATTAGGGTTTTTTAGTAGAGATTTTAGGATTATTTTCGGTTTACGGTTCATATTTTTTGCGGATTAGGTTTTAGGGTTTTTTAGTGATAAATGTTTAGGTTTGTTTGGAGAGGAGGGTTTGGGGTTTTTTGGGGGTTTTGGGTTGATTTTCATTTGGATGTTAGTTTTTAGGGTATTTTGGGCTGAGGGTTTTGGGTTTTCTAGGGAAGAGTGTTTATAATTTTTTGGGGATAATGGTTTTGGGTTTTTTGATAATGAGGGGTTAGGATTATTGGTGATGAGGGGTTAGCGGTTTTCTGGGGTTGTGGGTTATGATTTCTTTAAGATTAGGGTATTGGGTATTTTTGTGATGAGGTATTCAGGTTTTCTGGGGCATAGGGTTAAGGTATTTTTGGGTTGAGGGTTTTGGGTATTATGTGGCTTAGGGCTTAGAGTTTTTTTGGGTGATGAGTTCATGGATTTTTTGGCTAAGGGATTAGTAAATTTGTGGATGAAGGTTTATGGTTTTGGGGGGTTGAGGGTTTATGAGTTTTTAGGATATTGGTTTTGGGCCGAGGGGTTAGGGTTTTTTAGGTCTAATGATTTGATGTTTTTGTGGATGAGGGTTTAGTGTTTATAGAGATGATGGTTTTGGGTTATTTTAGGGTGAGGTTTAAGGGTTTTTTTTGGGTTTGAGAATTTAGGGATTATTGGGAATGTGGGTTGAGGGTTTCATTGGGATAAAGGTTTTGGGTACGTTTGGGATGATGATTTAGGGTTTCTTGGGGATGAGGGTTTAAGCTTTAATTTGGATGAGGGTTTTGGGATTCTCAAGGCTATGGGTTTAGGTTTTCTTAGGGATAATGGTTTAGGGTTTCCTAGGGCTGAGGGTTTAAGGTTCTTTGGGCCTCTGGGTTTTGGTTTTTTTGGCCCAGAGGGTTTAAAGATTATTTGTGGAAAATGTTTTAGTGTATTTGGGGTTGAGGGTTTGGTGTTTTTTTGGGGAATATGTTTTAGTATTTGCTGGGTATGAGGGTTTTGGGGCCTAGGATGCATTATTTTTGGGGCATGAAGGAATATATTTTTTAGGGATTGGGATTTAGAGTTTTTTAGGTTGATAATTTATGGTTTTTAGGGTTTAGTGTCTGGGGTTATTTAGGGATAATGGGTTTTTTATTTTGAGGGGATGTGGATTTAGGGTTTTTTTGGTGTTGAGGCATTAGATATTTTTGGGTCATAGGGTTTTGGGTTTTTTTTGACTATGAGATTATGGTTTTTTAGGGATGAGGGTTTAGGATATCTTTAGTATGAAGGTTTATGGTTTCTTCGGGCTTAGGGTTTATTTTTTCTTTGAGACTGAGAGTTTAGTGTTTTTTGTGGATAGATTTTAGCTTTTTCGTGGGGATAAGGGTTTATGGTTTATTTGGGATCAGGTTTGATGGTTTCCTGGGGTTGAGGGATGAGGGTTTCTTGGGGCTGGGGGTTCATTGTTTCTTGGTTCTGAGCGTCCAATGTTTCTTGGGATTTAGTGTATAGGTCTTCATGGGTCTGAGGGTACAGGGCTTCTTGGGGCTGCGGGTTTTAGGTTTCTTGTGGTAGTGGGTTTAGTGTTTCTCCAGGATGATTTTTACGGATTATTTTGGTTTGGGGTTTATGATTTCATTAGGAAGAAGTTTTAGGGTTTCATAGGGATGTGGGTTTATGGTATCCTAGGTTTGAGGGTTTTGGGTGTCATGGGATTGAGGGTTTAGGGTTTATTAGTGATAATGGTTTACGGTTTCTTGTGGTTGAGGATTTAGGGATTCTTGGGGCCAATTTTTAAGGGATTTTATGATGGAGGGATTATGTTTTCATGGGGATGATGGTTCAGTGTTTATTCGGGTTGAGGGTTCAAGGTTTCATAGGGTTGAGGATTTAGTGTTTCTTAGGGCTGAAAGTTTATAATTTTTTGGAGATGATAGTTTTGGGTCTTTTGGGGATCAGGATTTAGGGTTCTTTTGGAGAAGTGGGTTTAGGTTTTTTTTGGGGATGAGGGTTTAGGGTTTTTGGGGATTTCGGTATAGTTTTTTTGGGGCTGAGGGTTAAGGGGTTTTTAGGGATGCGTGTTATTTTTGTGGGGTCTAGCTGTTTGGGGTTTTTTGTGGCTATGGGTACTTGGATTTTTATGTATTAGGGTTTAAAGTTATTTTTTGATAATGGTTTACTGTTACTTGGGGTTGTGGGTTTTGGGATATTTTGGGGATGAGGGTTAAGTGTTTTTTGGGGATTATGTTTTTTAGTTTTTGGTGATTGACGGTTTAGATTTTTTTGGGGGATTATGGTTCAAGGTTTTTTGGGGAAGAGGTTTTTGTGTTTTATTGGGTTTAGGGTTCATGGATTCATGGGGATGAGGGTTTAGTTCATTTTTAGGGTTTATGGTACAGTGTTTTTAGTTATTAGGGTCTGATGATTTTGGGTATGAGGGTTTAGTTTTTTTGGGACTGGGGTTTAGGATTTTTTGGTTTTGAATGTTTAGGTTTTTCTATTTTATGAGTTTAGGGTTTCCTTGATGATGGATTAGATTTTATTGGGGTTGAGGGTTTACATTTTTTTGGGGATGAGGGTTCAGGGTTTCTTTAGGGTAAGTGTTTAGTTTTTTTTGGGATGAGGGTTTTGTGTTTTTTGGGGATCAGGGTTTAGTATTTTTTGGGGATGAAAGTTCAGGTTTTTTTTAAGGGTCTGGGAATAAGGTATTTTGGGACGAGAGTTTATGATTTATTTGTGGAAGGGGGATTGGTTTTTTTGGGATGAAGATTTAGTTTTTTTAAGGATGAAGGTTTAGATTTTTTTAGGGATATGTGTTCTAGGATTTACAGGGATGATGGTTTAGGGTTTTCAGAGTAAGCGGGGTAAGGTTTTTTCTGCCTCAGGGTTTAGAGTTTTTCAGAGATAAGGGTTTAGATTTTTGTAGTGATATGGTATTAGTGTTTTTTTGGGTACAAGAGTTTAGGTTTTTTGGGGGATGAGTTTATGGTTTTTTAATGGATGAGGATTTTTTGGTTTTTTGTTATGAGGTTTTACGGAATTTTGGGGATGAGGGATTTGGTTTTTTTTGTGGGTGAATGTTTCAGGTTTAATGGGGATGATGGTTTTGTATTTTTTGGGTCTGTGGGTTTATGGTTTTATTTCGGGAGAGGGTTTATGGTGTTTTTGGGATGTGGGTTTTCAGTTTTTTTTTGAGATAAGGATTTATGTTTTTTTGTTGTTGAGGGTTTAGATTTTTTATGTCAGTGGGTTTAGAGTTTTTTTGGGATGAGGGTTTAAGTTTTTTGTGGTTGAGGGTTTCAGTGTTTTTGGGATGAGGGTTTAGGGTTTTGTATGGCTGCTGTTTTAGGGTTTTATGGGGATGTGGGTTTAGGGTTTTTTAGGGATGAAGGTTTAGGGATTTTCAGGGCTGAGAGTTTATGTTTTTTTTGGGTTTGAGGGTTTTTTTTCAGGATGAGTGTTAATGGTTTTTTGGGAATGAGGGTTTTGGGGTTTTTGGGATAAGGGTTTTTGGATTTTTGGATCATTGGGTTTAGGGATCTCCGGAATATGGGTTTATGCTTTGCAGGATGAGGGTTTAAGTTTCTTTTTGGGGTTTAGTTTTTAAAATTTTGTTCCGTAGGGTTAATGGTTTTTTGGGGCTATGGGTTTATGGTTTTTTTAGGGCTAAGGGTATAAGGTTTTTTGGGGATTATGTTTTAGTAGTTTTGGGGAAGGGGGTCAGTGCTTTTAGGGTTGTGGATTTGTTGTTTATTGGTATGGGGTATTAGGGTTATTATGGATGAGAGTTTATGTTTTTATGAGGAATTTAGGTTTCGATGGGATGGGGGTTTAGGGTTTTTGGGAGAAGAGCATTTCAGATTTTTTGTGGATGAGGGTTAATGGTTTTTTGGGGATGTATGTTTATGTTTTTTAGGGGATGAGGGTTTTGGTTCTTTTAGACTGGGGGTTTAGTGGTTTTTTGGAATGATGTATTAGGGTTTTTATGAATGAGGGTTTAGGGTTTTTTTGGGAATTAGAAAGTTTGGTTTTTTCTAGTTGAGGTTCTTTGGTTTTTTTCGGGATGAGGGTTGTGGCGTTTTTTGGGAATGATGGAATCGGATTTTTTAGGGATGAGGGTTTAGGGGTTTTTGGGGTTTAATGTATTATGATTTTATGGGGATGAGTTATCAAGGTTTTTTTGGGCTGAGAGTTTGAGTTTTTATTTTCAATGTATGTAGTATTTTTTTATGGTCGAGGGTATATAGTTTTTTTCTTTGAAAGATTCTGATTTTTGGGGTTGGGTGTTTTGGATTGGGGGGGGAGAGTTTAGGGGTTTCTTGGGATAAGGGTTTAGGGTTTTGTGGGGTTTAGGATTTTGGGTTTTCGGGGGAATAAGGCTTTGGCGTTTTGGGAGATAAGGATTTTGGTTTTTTTGGGAATATTTTTTGGCGGTTTTGGGGGATGAGGGTTTTGTTTATTTTTTGGTTGAGAGTTATAGATTATTTTTGGATGAGGGTTTAGGCTTTTTAGTGCTTATGGTTTAGGGTTTTTTGGTTTTAGGGATTAGTATTTTGGTGGCTGAGGGTTTAGGGTTATTTGGGGTTGAGGGTTTATTGTTTTTTTAGGGATACTGGATTATGGTTTTTTATAGATCAAGGATTAGGGTTTCATGGGGATAATGGTTTGGGTTTTTTGGGGTAGTTGGTTTAGGGTTTTCTATATGTTCCAGTGTAGGGTTTCTAGGGATTGAGGGAATAGGGTTTTTTGGGGATGAGTGTTTCATTTTTTTGTGGGATAAAGGTTTAGAGTTTTTTGGGGATAATTATTTGGGGTTTTATTAAGGTGATGGTTTTTTGTATTTTTAAGGGTTGTGTTACTTTTGAAATTTGGTGATTAAGGTTATGGGTTTTTTGTGCGGTGTTTGTTGGGTTTTGGGGAACTTAGTGTTTAGGGTTTTTGAGTGCTAAGTGTTTAATATTTTTTGGGGATGAGGGTTTTGGATTTTTGGGGTTGAGGGTTAGGGTGTTTTAGGGAATATGGTCACTATTATTCTTGGGATGAGTGTTTTCTATATTTGGGATAGGAGTTGAGTATTTTTTAGGGATAATGGTTTTTTGTTTTTGTGGCTAAGGGTATAAGGGTTTTTTGGGATGAGGGTTTAGTGGTTTTTGGAGGTTTTGGTTTTAGGATATTTTGGTCATGAGTATTTATGGTGTTTATGGATATGGGTTTTCAGTTTTTTGGGGATGAAGTATTAGGGTTTTGGGGGGATGAGGGTTTATGGTTTGTTGTGGATGAGGGTTTAGGGTTTTTAGGGATAAGTGGTTAGGGGTTTAGGGGATGAGAGTTTAGGGTTTTCTTGGGGATTATAGTTTTCTTGGGGATAACGTTTTATGGTTTTTTAGGGTGAGGGTATAAGTTTTTTTTGGGTATGATGCTTTATTTGTCTTGGGGGATATGTTTTTATGGGATTTTTTAGTTTTGATTATTTTTTTGTTGTTGTGGATTTGGGGTTTTGTGGTGATGATGGTTTCATGTTTTTTGGGGAGGAGGGTTTTGGGGATGCAGTTTTTTGGGTTTTGGGGGATGATGGATTTTCTTTTTTAGGGGTTTGGGTTTAGTGTTTTATGGTTTGGAGGTTTTCAGTGTTTTTCAGGCTGATAGTTTAGGGTTTTTTATGGCTAACAGTTTCAGTTTTTTTTTGTGGCTGAGGTTATAGGGTTTTTTTTGGGGATGACGGTTTATGGTTTTTTGTTTTTGATAGTATAGGTATTTATAGGGACGATGGTTTAGGATTTTTGGAGATGAGGGTTTATGGTTATATGGGTTGATGTTTTTGGGGTTTTTTCGTCCTGCGGGTTTAGATTTTTTTGGGATTAGGTTTAATGGGTTTTTTGGGGGCTAAGGGTTGACAGATTTTAAGGGTTGAGGGTTTAGAGTTTTTGGGATTATGGTCTAGGTGTTTTTCTTGATAAGGTATTATCTTTTTTTTGGGATAAGGTTTTTTTTGTGTTTTTTGGACATCGGTCTATGGTTTTTTTATGGATGATGGATTTTTTTTGGGGCTGAGGGATTAGGGTATTTTGGAGATGAGGGTTTATGGTTTTTTGGGATAAGGTTTTAGGTTTTTTTTTGGGGATTATGGTTTAGGGATTTTTAGTTACAAGGGTTTATGTTTTTTTGGATGAGGGATTATGGTGTTTTATAGATGAGGGTTTGTGGTTTTTCGGGTGGGGGGTTTTGGATTTTTTGGTGCTGAGGGTTTAGATATTTTTATGAATGTGGGTTTAGAGTTTTTTTCGACTAAGGGTTTAAGTTTTTTTTATTCTTGAGGTTTTAAGGGTTTTTTTGGGATGAGGGTTTAGTGTTTTTTAGTGCTTTGGTTTTAAGGTTTATTAGGGCTGGGGGGTTTAAGGGTTTTTTGGGATAATTGTATAGGGATTTTCATGGATCAGATTTTAGTGTTTTTTGGGATTGAGGGATTATGTTTTCTTGGGGCTGAGTGTTAATGGGGTTTTGGGACTAAGTGTTTTGGTGTTTTGGGTATAATGGTTTATTGGTTTTGGTATCATTGGGTTTATGGGTTTTTAGGGATATGGGTTTTGGGTTTTTTGGGAACAATGTTTAATTTGCTTTCAGGGTAGAGTGTTTTAGGGTTTTATTGGCGAGTGTTAAGGGTTTTTTTGATCTTAGGATTATATTTTTTAGGGATGAGGGTTTAGTGTTTTTTTGGGAATGAGGGTTAATTAGTTCTTGGGATGGAGGAGTTAGGGTTTTTGGCGGCTAGGATTTAAAGTTTTTTAGGGACATGGTATTAATTGTTCTTGGTGATGACAGTTTAGGGTTTTTTGGGGTGTGGGTTCAGGTTTTTTGGGGATGAGGGTTTTAGGTTTTTTGGGAGTTATAGGTTTAGGTTTTTTTGGGGATGAGGGTATTGGTTTTTTTTAGTATATGGGTTCATGGTTTTTTGGAGGTGACTTTTTAGGTTTTTTTGTGGCTGAGATTTTAGGGTTTTTTGGTAATGAATATTCAGGGTTTATTTGGGTTTAGGGTCATGTATTTTTGGGGATGAAAGTTGTGGATTTATTTGGGATGAGGGATTCATGTTTTTTGGGATGAGGGTTTATGGTTTTTTGGGTCTAAGGTATTACAATTTTATGGGGATGAGTGATTAGGGTTTTTTGGGGAAGAGTGTTTCGTTTTTTTTGTATAAGGTTGTAGTTTTTTTGGGGGATGAGTGTATAGAGTTTTTAGGCCGATGTTTTATGCTTTTTTGGGGTTTACGGTTTAGAATTTTTTTGGGGTGGTTGTTTAGGGGTTATTTGGGACGAGGATTAAGTGTTTTTTAGGGATAAGGCTTTAGGGTTTTTAGGGGCAGAGGGCTTATGGGATTTGGGGGCTTAGGGTTTTGTATTTTTTTAAGAATACTATTTTGGGTATTTTGTGGATTTTTTTGGCTAAGATTTTATGATTATTTACGTTGGAGGTTTAATGTTATTTTTGGGATTAGGGATCAGATTTTTTGGGTTTATGGTTTAGTATTTGCTTGTTGAAGAGGGTATAGGGTTTTTTTGGGGTTTATGTTTTATGGTTTTTTGGGGTTGATGGTTTATGGTTTTTTGTGGATCACGTTTTATTGTTTTATAGGGATAAGGTATTTTTTTTTGGGGGGAAGAGGGTTTAGTATTTTTTGGGTCTTATTTTGTAGGGTTTTTTGGGGTATATATATTAGGGTTTTGGGGGGATGAGTGTTTCAGTTTTTGAGGCACTAATGGATTAGAGTTTTTTTGGTGCTAAGTGTTTAGGGTTTTCTTTGGATGATGGTTTTTGGATTTTTTTAGGGTTGATTTAATAGAGAGTTATGGTGATTTGTGTTATTGGTTTTGCGGGGGTTTGTTTTTATGGTTTTGGGTCACTGTGGGTTTAGGGTGTTTTTGGGGAATAGTGTTTAGGATTTTTAGGATATTAGGGTTTGGGGTTTTTAGGGTTGAGGGTTTGGGTTTTTTTGGTCTGAGGGTTAATGGTGATTTGAGGTTGAGTTTTTTTTTTTGCTTTTTTTGGATGAGGGTTTAATTTTTTTTTCTGAGATGAGGGGTTAGGTTTTTGGGGCCTAAGGGGATAGTGGTTTGGGGGATGAGGGTTTAGGGGTATTTTTTGTTTGAGGTTTTAGGATTTTTTTGGGATAAGGATTTCTATTGATTAGGGCTAAGGGTTTTGGGTTTTTTTGGGGATGAAGAATTAGTGTTTTGAGGAATGTGGGTTTATTTGTTTTTTTGGGGATGAGGGTTTAGTGTTTTTTGGGGCATAGAGTTTAGGGGTTTGTGGATGAGGGTTTAGGGGTTTCACGGAAATGATGGTTTTCGGTTTTTTTGGGATGAGGGTTTTGGGTTATTTTCGAATGAGTGTTTAGGTTTTTGTTGTTGTGGGTTTACTGTTTTTTAGGTTGGGGGTTTTGGGGTTTTGGCGGGTGAGTGTTTAGGGTTTTCTAGGGATGATGGTTTAGGGTTATCTACGGCTAGGTGTATTCTGTTTTTTGTGACTAAGGGTTTATGATTTTTTGGGTTGAGGGATTTTGGTTTTTTTAGGACCAAGGGTTTAGGGTTTTTTTTGGAATATGGTTTAAGTATTTTTGGGGATGAGGGTTTGGAGTTTCAGGGATGAGGGTTGAGGGTTTTTTTGTCCTCAACGGTGAACGATTTTTTGGGGATGTGGGGTTTTGATTTTGGGGGTTGTGCATCTAGGATTTCTTATGGATGAGGGTTTGGGTTTATGGGGATGTGGTTTAGTTTTTTTGTGGATGTGGGTTTTGGGGGTTTTGGTGCAAAAGGATTAGGGTTTTTTGTTTGGATAATGGTTTAGGGTTATTTATGTGTTTGGTTTTATGGATTTTTGAGGTTTAGGTATTAGGTTTTTTTTGGGTGAGGGTTTCAGGATTTTTTAGTAATAGGGTTTTGGGATTTTTGGGGCCAAGGGTTTAGGAATTTTAACATATGAGGGATTTTATTTTTTATGGATGAGGGTTTAGGGTTATTATGGGATGAGTTTTTAGTCTTTTTTAGTTAAGGTTTTAGGTTTTTTGGGGATGATAGTTTCGGTTTTTTTGGTTGTGAGGGTTTAGAGTTTTCTTTGGGTTAATGGTATAGTGTTTTTAGGGTTTGAGGGTATATTATTTTTAAACATTAGGGTTTAGGGATTTTTTTTGGATGAAAATTTAGTGTTTTTTGAGGCTGAGGGTTTAGGTTTTTTGAGGATGAGGTTTGAGGTTTTTTTAGTGATGTGGGTTTTGGGTTTTTTGGGTCTGAAGGTTTAGAAGTTTTAGGGGATGCAGGTTTTGGTTATTTTGGGGAAGATCATTTAAGATTTTTTATTGCTGAGAGTTTAATATTTTTTATGGATAAGGGGTTATGGTTTTTTGGGGATGACTTTTTAGGTTATTTAGGGTTTAGTGTTTTTTAGGGACGAGCATTTAGGGTTTTTTTGTGGATAGTGGTTTAGGGTTTCTTGAAAAAAAATCATTTAGGGCATTATAGGGAGTAGGGATTATGGTTTTTTTGTGTATAAAGGTTTAGGGTTTTTTGGGGTTGAGGGTATAATGTTCTTTTAGTCTCAGGGTGTAGGGTTTTGGGGGGATGAGAGGTTGGGATTTCTTTGGACTGAGGGTTTAGTGATTTTTTTGCGGCCGAGTGTTTTGGTTTTGTGGGGATGAAGGTTTAAGATTTTTTTGGTGGATGGTTTTGGGTTTTTTTTGGGATGAGGGTGAATGGTTTTTTTGGGGTGAGGGTTCAACATTTTCGGGGTGAGGGTTTATATATTTTTGTTTATGTTGGATTATTGTTTGTTGGTGCTATTTTAGGGTAATTTTTGGAGGAGGGTTTTGTGTTTTTGGGGGATGATAGTTTAGGATCTTTTGGGATTGAGGGTCTACGGTTTTTCTGGGATGAGTGTTTTTGATTTTTGCGGATGAGGGTTTA
The DNA here is from genome assembly GCA_963277665.1 of Viscum album. Lineage (NCBI taxonomy): Eukaryota > Viridiplantae > Streptophyta > Magnoliopsida > Santalales > Viscaceae > Viscum > Viscum album. The sequence goes on along the minus strand of OY728167.1, from coordinate 682,569,061 downwards.
GGTTTTTTGGAATAAGAGTTTAAGATCTTTGGGGGATGAAGGTTTTGGGTTTTATGGGGCTAGGGAATAGGGTGTTTTAGGGATGATGGATTAGGGTATTTATGGGATGTGAGTTTAGGGTTTTTTGAGTGTGAGGGTTTATGGGTTTGTGGGGTGAGGGTTTAGGTTTTTTTTTCACTGTGGTTTTAGGGTTTTTTGTGGTTAAGGGCTTAGGGGTTTTTCGACTAAGCATATTTTGTTTCATAGGATAAGGGTTTAAATATTTTTTGGGCTTAGTGTTTAGTGTTTTTTTATAGATGAGGGTTTACGGTTTTTTGGGTTTGAGGTTTTATGGTTTTTGGGGAAAAGGGATTATGGTTTTTTGTGGCTGTGGGTTTTGGGTTTTTTGGGGTGGAGAGTCTATGAATTATTAGTGTTGAGGTTTATGGAATTTTGTGTTTTAGGGTTTTGGTATTTTTTAGGATTGAGGGTTAGTGTTTTAGGGATCATTGTTTAGTGTTTTTTTTGGGATGAGGTTTTAGGTTTTTTGGGGCTGAGTGTTTAGTTATTTCTAGAGATAAAGGTTTTGAGTTTTTTTGGATGATGGTTTAGGGTTTTTTGGGGATGAGGGTTCAGAGTTTTTTGGGATGTTGGTTTAGGGTTTCATGAGGCCCATTGTTTTTGGTTTTTTGGGGATAACGGTTAAAGGTTTATTAATGAAAAGGTATTGAGGTTTCTAGGGCCGTGTATTTTTGGGTTTTTATGAAATGAGTTTTTGGGGTTTAGGGGGTGAGGGTTTTGGGTTTTGGGACAAAGGGTGTAGGGTATTTTGGAGGTGTGGGTTTAGATTTTTTGGAGGTGAGTGTTTTGGGAGTTTTATTGGTGAGGTTTTTGGGATTTGTTTGGATGAGGGTTTAGGGTTTTTTTAGGATTAGGGTTTAGTGTTATATGGGGATGAGGGTTTTAGGTTTTTTGTGTTGTGGTTTTGGGGTGTATTGTGTCTTAGGGTTTGTTCTCTTTTGGGGATGAGGGTTTAAGGTTATTTGGGTTTGATGTTTTGGTTTATTTGGGGCTAAGGGTTTGGGGATATTTGGGGATAAGGGATATATTTTCATGGGGATGAATATTTTGGGTTTTTTATGGATGGGGGCCTTCAGTTTTTTTGGGTTGACGGTTTATGGTATTTTGGGGTTGATTGGTTATGGTTTTTTGAGATGAGGGTTTAGGGTTTTTTGGGGTAGATGATTATTGTTTTTTTGGTGATATGGGTTTAGGAATTTTTGGGATTGGGGGTTTTTTTTTTTGGGGATGTGGCTTTTTTACATTTTGGTGATTAGGGTTTAGGGTTCTTTATGGATGAGGTATTTGGGTTACCTGGGTATGTGGGATTAGTGTTTTTGGGGGCTGCATTTTTATGATTTTTTATGGATGTGGGTGTAGTGTTTTTTGATGATAATGGTTTTTGGTTTTCTGGGGGTGAGGGTTAAGTGATTATTGGGTATGAGGGATTATGGTAATTTGGGGATGAGGGTTTAGTGTTATATGGGAAAGAGGGTTTATAGTTGTTTTTGGTTTATAGGGTTTAGGGTTTTTTCGGGCATTTGGAATAGGGTTTTTTGTGGCCTGAAGGTTTAGGTTTTTTAGGGGGTGGATGATTTAGTGTTTTTGGGGAATAGGGATTTGGGTTTTTTGGGAATGAGGGGTTAGGGGTTTTTTGGGGATGATTTTTTTTGGATCTATGGTTTATGGTTTTTTGGGGATGAGTGTTTAGTTTTTTTAGGGGATTAGTGTTTTGGGTTTTTTGGGGCTTAGGGTTTTGTTTTTTAAGGGGGGAGGGTTTAGGGTTTTTTTGGATAAATCTTTGGGGTTTTTTTAGTATAGGTTTTATGATTTTATAGGCATGATTGGTTAGGATTTTCTAGGGATGAGGTACTATGTTTTTCTTATGATGATTGCTTAAGTTTATTTGGGGATTTGGGTTTAGGGTTTTTTGTTTTCTCGGGTTTAGGGTTTTGGATTTTATTGGTCTAATTTTTTAGGGTTTTCACCAGTTGAGGGTTTAGGGTTTTTTGGGGATAATGATTTAGGGTTTTCTATGGGTGATGATTTATGGTTTTTTGGGGATGAGGGTTTATAGTTTTCTGGGGCTATAGGATTACTATTTTTTGGGGCTAAGGGGTTATGATTTTTTGGGGAATAGGATTTTGGGTTTTATAGGGTATATGGTTTAGGGATATATGTGAATAAGGGTTTAGTGATTTATAGGGATGAGGGTTTTGGGATTTCTCATTCTTAGGGTTTAGGGTTTTCAATGGTTTAGGGTTTTGGGTTTTTTAGGGATAACGGTTTATGGTTTCTTGATGCCCGGGGTTCAGTGTTTTTTGGGGCAGAAGGTTTACTATTTTCGAAGGTTGATCATTTAGGGTTTCATGGGGATAAGTGTTTTGGATTTTCTATGGATTAGGGTTTATGGGTTTCTAGGGAAGACGAATTAGGTTTTTCTAGGTATGAGTGTTTAGGTTTTTCTAGGGAAGAGAGTTTGTGGTTTTATAAAGTTGATTGATTATGGATTTATTGGGTTGAGTTTTTATATTTTTCTAGTGATGAGGGTTTAATGTATTCTGGTACTTAGGTTTTGGGGTTTTCCAAGGGTGAGGATTTATGGTTTTTATGGGCTGAAGGTTTAGGGTTTCTAGGGTTCATGTATAGGGTTTTCTGAGGATGTGGGTTTAGTGTTTTCTAGGGATGAGGATTCAGGGTTTTCTGGGGTTGAGTGTTTAGTGTTTTATGGGTATTATGGATTATTGTTTTCTAGGGTTTAGGGTTTAGGGTTTTCTAGGGTGTAGGATTTGGGGTTTTCCTAGGATGAGGGTTTAGAGTTTTTATGGGATGAGGTTATTGTTTTTTGTGGGGCTCTGGGTGTAGGGTTTTCTATGGAAAAAGGTTTAGGGTTTTTAGTGGTTGAGGATTTATGGACTTCTAGGGTGGAGGGTTTAGGTTCTTCTAAGTAAATGGTTTTAGGATTTTATGGGGTATATGTTCTAGTATTTTCCAGTGTTGATGGGTTTAGGGTTTTATAGGCCCATGGGATTTTTATTTTATAAGGACGATCATTTATGGTTTTTTAGTGATGAGGGTTTAGATTTTTCCAGGGCAGAGAGTTTGGTATTTTTGGGGATGATGGTTTACAGTTTTCGAGGGAAGATGGATTTGGGTTTGTTGGGGATGAGGGTTTAGTGTTTCTTCAGGACAAGGAATTAGAGTTTTATGGGGATTAGTGTTTAGGGATTTTTGGTGATGAGGGATTAGTATTTTCTAGGGCTGAGTTTTTAGGGATTTTTGGGAATGTGTGTTTTGGGTTTTCTATGGCTGAGTGTTTTGGGTTTCTTAGGGTTGTTCATTTAGGGTTTTTTTAGAATTAAGGTTTACAGTATTTTCGGGTTGATGGATTTTGGTTTTATGGAGGTGGGGGGTTTTTGGGTTTCTAGGTATGATGGTTTAATGGTTTATAGTGATGACGATTTAGGGGTTTATTGGGATGATTGGTTATTGTTTTTTGGGGTTGGGGTTTCGGGTTTTCTTGATCTAAGGTTTTCGGGTTTTCGGGGGTTTAGGTTGTATGGTTTTCTTTGAATGATGGTTTAGATTTTTCTCGGGAGGAAGGTTTAGTGTTTTCTATGCATTAGGGTTTGAGGGTTTCTATGACTAAGGGTTTATGGTTTCATAGGGATGTAGGTTTTGGGTTTTCTATGGATTAAGGTTTAGGGTTTGGGGGTTATGGGTTTTATAGGGATATTGGATTAGGTCATTTTGGGGAGACCATTAAGGGTTATTTTTGTTTTTTATTTTTTATATTTTCTTGGGATGAGGAATTAGGGATTATGGGGGATGGGGGATTTGGGTTTTCTTTAGATGAGGTTGTAGGGATATACGGGGCAGTGAGATTAGAGTTTTCTTCGACTAAGGGTTTATAATTTTCTGTTGATGAGGACTGAAGATTTTTATGGGTAAAGGGATTAGGTTTTTTTGGGTTTGATGGTTTAAGTTTCTTAATGTATGAGGGATGAGGTTTTTATATGATGAGGCTTTAGGAATTTTGGGGGCTAAGGGTTGCGGGTTTTTTTGTGCAGAGGGTTGTAAGTTTTTTAGTGATGATGGTAGAGAATTTTTTGGGGCTGAGGATTTATGGTTTTTTGTGGATAAGGGTTGTGGGGTTTTTTGGGTTGAGGGTTTAGTGTATTTTAGGGTTGAGGGTTGGGGAATTTTAGGGGATAAAGGTTGAGTGTTTTTTGGGGCTGAGGTTTGAGGGATTTTTTTTGGATGAGGGTTCAGGGTTTTTTGAGGCCGAGGGCTTTGAGTTCTAGGGTTATTGGGATTTAGTGTTTTTGGAGATGAGCTAGTAGGGTTTTTTACGATTGACAATTTATAGTATTTTATGGCTATATTTTTATGGGTTTGGGGGGGGGGGGTGATGAGGGTTTTCATTTGGGGATTTGTTTTTTGGGGTTTTTTTTGTTAAGAGTTTCGGTGTTTTAAGGATGAAGAATTATGGGTTTTGTGGGATGAGGGTTTATGGGTTTTGGGGATGAGTGTTTTAGGGTTTTTTGTGGAATAGGGTTATGTTTTTTTGGGGCTAATGATTTAGGGAGTTTTGGGGATAAGGGATTAAGATTTTTTGGGGCTCAGGGATGAAGGTTTTTTTCTTCCTAAGGGTTAATGGTTTTTTGGGTTTGAGGGTTTAGGGTTATTTGGTGTTGAGGTTTATTTTTTTTTGGGTATTTGGGATGAGGGATTTTTGGGGAAGTGGGTTTAGGGATTTTGGGTCAGTGGGTTTAGTGTTTCTTGAGGGATGAGGGTTGAGGGATTTTTTTGGGATGAGGGATTTGGGTTTCCTGTGGATGAGGGTATATGGTTTTTTTGGGAGGTTTGTTCTGGGTTTTTAGGGACGAGTGTCAAGGGTTTTTGGGGTTTCGTATTTAGGGTTTTTTGGGACTTTAGGTTTGTGTGGTTTAGGAGTTGTGGGTGTGTCCTATTAATGGTTTTTGGTTTGGGAGTTTTTTAGGTTGACAATTTATTGTTTTTTGGAATGAGGATTGGGGGTTTTTTTAGGAATTCGGGATTAGGGTTTTTGGGGGATGAATGTATGGGATATATTGGGGGCGGGGTTTAGTATTTTCTAGCCTATGGTTTAAGGGTTTTTTGGGGAGAGAGTTTAGGGTTTTTAGGGATAATGGTGTGTGTGTATTTTTTTGTTTGAGGGTTCAGGGTTTTTGGGGATCAGGAATGTCAGATTAATTGGGATGAGGTTTGAGGGTTATTTGAGGCTGAGGGTTTTGGGGTTTTTTTTGTGGATAAGGGTAGAGAGTTTTTGGGGGATGAGAGATGATTTTTTTGGGTTGAGTGTTGATATTTTATTTGGGATGAGGGTTGAGGGGTTTTTGGGTCTAAGAGTAGAGGGATTTTTGGGATGAGAGTAGATGGTTTTTTGGGGATGAGGGATGAGTGTATTTTGGAGATAAGTTTTTAGTGGTTTTTGGGGATAGGGTTGATAGTTTTTGGGGGATGAGGGTTTAGGGATTTCTGGGGTCAAAGGTATTGGTTTTTATGGGGATGAGGTTTTATGGTTTTTTAGAATGTGGGTTTATCTGTTTTTGAGGATGAGGTTTAGGGTCTTTTTGGGATGTGGGTTTACAATATTTTGGATGAGGGTTTAGGTTTTTTTGGGGATTATTGTTTAGTGTTTTTTGGGGCTAAGGGTATAGTTTTTATTTGGTTCATGGTTTTATGGGTTTTAAGTACTACAATTTAGGGTTTTTTGGTGATGATATATTAGTGTTTTTTGGTGATGAGGGTAAAGGGATTTTTGAGCCTAAGTATTTAGGGTTCTTTTGGGGATGAGGGTTTTGTATTTTTTTTGGACAAGGGTTTAGGATTTTTTGGGGATGAGTGTTTATTTTATTTTGGTATAAGGGTTTTTTATAATTTTTTTTCATGTGTGGATTTGTATATTTTTGGGTCTTTGGGTTTAGGGTATTTGGGAATATGGGTTCAGGGGTGTTTGGATCTAAGGATTTCATGTTATTTGGTTCTATGGGATTAGTTTTTTTGGAGAAGAGTTTTTTTTCTTTTTGGGGATAAGGTTTTTATTTTTTTGGATATTGTTCTGGGGTTTTATAAGACTATTGGTTTGGGGTATATTTGGGTTGAGGGATTTGGGTTTTTTTGGGTATGAGGGTTTAATGTTTTTTGCGGATGTGGGTTTAGGGTTTTCTTGGGTTGAGTGTCAATTATTTTTGGGGATGGGGTTTTAGGGTTTTTTAGTACTAAGGGTTTATGGTTTTTAGGGTTGAGGAATTAGATATTCTTGTATATTATGTTTTTGGGATTTTTTTGGATGAGGGAATAGGTTTCTTTTGGATGACTTTTTTGGTATTTTGGGGTAGGGGGTTTAGGGTTTTTTTAGAGATGAGTGATGAGGGTTATTTGAGGCCATTGGTTAATGGTTTTTTGGGTATGAGGGTTGATGTGTTTATTTTCCTGAGGGTTATGGGTTTTGAGGATAAGGGTTTAGTGTTTTTTGTATATAGGTATTTATGTTTTCTTTGGGATGATTGTTTTTTTGAGGTAGAGGGTTGATGTTTTTTTTTGTGGCTGAGGATTTAGGTGTTTGAGGGAAGAGAGTTTATTATTTTTGGGGGATGAGGGTTTAGTGTTTTTTTTGGGATGAGTGTTTAGGATTTTTTGGGGTGGAGGTTCTAGAGTCATTTAGGGATAGGGGTTTAGGGGTGTTTGGAATGAGTGTTTAGGGTTTTTTCAGGCCGAGGGATTAAGGGTTTTGGGGTAGATGGTCTAGGGGTTTTCCTCTGAGGGTTTTGGATTTTTTTGGGATAAGGGTTTTGGATTTTCTTGGTTGTGGGTTTAAGTACTTTTTGGGATGAGGGATTGGGTTATTTTTTCCCAGAGGGTTTAGGGTTTTTTAGGATGAAGATTTCGGTTTTTTGGGGATGGTGTTTTTGGGGTTTTCAAATAGTATGTTTTAGGGTATCTTGGGGCTTAGAGATTATATTTTTTGGACTAAGGGTTTATAGAGTTTTGTGAATAAGGGTTTTTGGATTTTGGGGCAGAGGGTTTAGGGGTTTGGGATGAGGTTTTAGGGGGTTTGCGGCTATGGGTTTATGGTTGTTTGTGTGTGAGGGTTTAGGGTTTTTTGGACCGAGGATTTAAGGGTTTTGGGGATAAGGGTTTAAGAAATTTTTCTGGATGAGGTTTTAGGGTATATTGTGGGTGATTGTTTAGGGTTTTATTTGGATTAAGGTTTGGGGTTTTTTATGGCTAGGGTTTAGGGTTATTGGGATGATTCATTAGGGTTTTTTGGGGGAAGAAATTTTAAGGTTTTGGGGCATGAAGGTTTTTGGGTTTTCAGTGTTTAGGTTTTAGGGTTTTTTGGGAATGAAGGTTTAGTGTTTTTTGGGTAAGAGTTTTTATTGTTTTTTGGTAATGAGGGTTTATGGTATTTTGGAGTTGAGGGTTTACTGTTTATTAAGGATAAATATTTAGGGATTATTTAGGCTCACAGTTTATTTTTTTCATAGGCTTTGGGTTTAGGGTTTTTCACGGATTAGGGTTTAGCATTTTGGGGGGATGATTGTATGGTTTTTTGGGGATGGTGGATTACGGGTTATGGGGACAAGGTTTTAGGATTTTTTTGGGGTTTAGGTTCTAGTTTTTATTGGATTTGAGGGTTTATATATATTTTTTTTGGATAAGGGTTTAGGGTTTTTGGGTATAAGGGTTTAGGTTTTTTTTTGGGGATGGGTGTTTTGGGTTTTTTGGGGCAGAGGATTTATGTGTTTTTGGGTTGAGGGTTGAGGGTTTTTTGGAGAAGAGTGTTTATGGTTTTTTGGGGTTGAGGGTTTAGGGGTTTTTATGAATGAGGGTTTAGGTTATTTTTTGTCTAAGGGTTTAGGAGTTTTGAGGATGGGGATTTATGTGTTTTGGGGATGAGGTTTTTTGTTTTTCATGTATTAGGGTGTAGGGTTTTGGGGGATGATATTTTAGGGTATTTTGGGGCTTTGGTTTTAGGGTGTTTAGGTGCATAGGGTTTAGGGTTTTTTGGGAATTAGGTTTTTTTCATTTTTGTGGATAAGGTATTAATGGTTTTGGGGGATACAGGTTTTATGTTTTTAGGGCCGAGTATTTAAGCCTTTTTATGCTGAGGTTTTTGGTCTTTTTAGATTTAGGGTTTTTGGATTTTTGGGGATGCGGGATTAGGGATTTTTTGGTCTAATGGTATAGTTTTTTAGGGATGAGTGTTTAAAATGTTTCTAGTCATGGGGGTTTAATGTTTTTAGGGGATGAGAGTTTAGGTTTTACATGGGGTTTAGGGTTTAGGGTCCTATAGGGATGAGGGTTTTTTGGGGATAAAGGTTTAGGAACTTTTGGGTGATGTGGATTTAGGGATTTGGGGATGTGGGTTTAGATTCTTTTTTGGACTTTGGGTTTACAATTTTTGCATATGTGGGATTAGGTTTTTTGGGGAAAAGTGTTTGCAGATTCTTGGGACTGAGTGTTTTGGGTATTTTGGTTATAAAGGATTATTATTTTAGGTTACGAGGACTTATGGTTTTTTCGGGATAAGGTTTTAGGGTTTTTCAGGGTTGATGATTTAGGTTTCTAGAGGGCAGAAGGGATTAGGGTATTTTTGGGAATGGGAGTTTGGGATTTGTTTTCTAATGAGGGTTTAGGGTTTTTTTGGGGTTGATGGTTTAGATTTTTTTGGGTTCGATGTTCTTGGTTGTTCAGGGATGAGGGTATATGGTTTTTAGGGTCAATAATTTTGAGATTTTGTGGGATTAGTTTTTAAGGTTTTATGGGCTGCGGTTTTAGGGGATGCTTGGATGAGGTTACATGATTTTTTTGGGGATAAGGGTTTATGATTTTTTCAGGTAGGAGTTAATGGTTTTTTTGGATTTTGGTTTAGGGTTTCATGGGGTTTATGGTTTATGGTTTTTTGGGGATGACAGATAGGTTTTTTAGGGATGCGGGTTTGGGGTTAATTGGGGATGTGGGATTTAGGTATTTTTTGGTTGAGTGTTTGGGGTTTATTTGGACAGAGGGTGTACGGTATTTTGTGGATGATGGAATAGATTTTTTTGGGGATGAGTGTTTATGGTATTTTATGGATGAGGGTTTAAGGTTTTATGGGGTCAAGGGATTCAGGGTTTTTTGGATAAGGGTTTAGTGTTTCTTGTTGATGGGGGTTTAGGGTTTTTTTGGGATTGAGGGTTTGGGGTATTTGGGCCGATGATTTTTGGTATTTTGGGACTGATGTTTTAGGGTTTTTTAGGTTAGTGGGTTTGGTGTTTTTTTGGGGTTGATGGTTTAGGGTTTTGTGGGGATGAGGTTTTGGGTTTTTTTTGGGAATGAGTGTTTAGGTTTTATTTGGGATGTGTGTTTTTGGATTCCATGGCATTATAGTTTTTTGAGGTAAATGATTTGGGTTTTTTGGGGATGAGTGTTTGTATTTTTTCCAAATAATGGTTTAGGGTTTTTTTGGGGCTGAGGGTTCATGGTTTTTTGGGTCTGAAGGTTTATGGTTTTTTTGTATTGAGAGTTTAGTGTTGTTCGCAGTTCTGGGTTTATGGTTTTATTGGGGGATGAGGGTTTAGGGTTTTTAGGGATGAGGGTTTATTTTTTTGGTAGATGAGGGTTTATTGTTTTTTGGGGATGAGGTTTTAGAATTTTTTTGGGATGATCATTTAGGGATTTTTGGGGGAATATGCATATGGTTTTCTTGGGGCAGAGTTTCTATTGTTTTTTTTCAGACTAATGGTTTAGGGGTTTTTGGGAATTATGGTTTAAGGTTTTTTTGGATAATGGTTTAGGGTATTTTGGGGCTGATGGTTTAGTAATTTTTGGGGATAAATATATTTTTTTTCTAGGTATAAGGGTTGATTGTTTTTTAGGGGTTATGATTTAGGGTTTTTTGGGGCGTAGGGTTTAGGGTTTTCAGAGGATGTGGGTTTATTGTTTTGGCGGAATGAGGGTATATGATTTTTTGGGCCTGACATTTTATTTTTTTTGTGGATGAGGATTTCAGGTATTATGGAGGTGAGGGATTAGGGTAATTCATGGGTGATGTTTTTGGTTTCTTGGGGGTTGATGGTTTACAATTTGTTACCTTGAGGTTTTAGTTTTTTTTTGAGGCTAAGAGTTTTGGGTTATTTTAGGGATTTCAGTTTAGTGTTTTTTAGGAATTAGATTTTAGGTTTTTTGGGGTTTATTGTTTTGGGTTGTTTTAGCTATAGGTTTAGGGTATTTTGGGGACATAATTTTAGTATTTTTTTGGGGCCGAGGGTTTATGGTTCTGAGGGTTGGGATTTAGAATTTTCTGGGACTAAGGGTAGGGTTTTTTGGGGAGAGGGTTTAAGGATTTTTTGGGATGAGGGTTTAGTTCTTTTTAGGCTGGCCGATTAGGTTATCTTCGGGATTTGGTTTTAGGTGTTTTCTAGATGAGCGTTTAGAGTTTTTTGGGGTGAGGGTTTTGGTTTTTTTTGGGGTGAGGGTTTAAGATTTTTTGGGATGGGGATTTCGGGTTTTTTTGGGATGACAATTTAGGGGTTTTTTCCCTGACGGTATCAATTTTTTGGGGATTTGGGTTTAGTTTTTCTTGTGATTGAGGGAGTATGTTTTTTTACGGATATGGTTTTAAGGTTTTTTGGGCCAAACATGTTGGTTTTTAGAGGATGTGGGTTTATGGATTTCAAAGGATGAGGGTTTATGGATTTTTATGGTTGAGGGTTTAGGATTTTTTGTGGATGGTTTTTAAGGATGTCTGTGGCTTTAAATCATGGTTTACTATGATGAGTGTTTAGGGTTTTATAGGGATGCATGATTAGTTTTTTTGGGGATTAGAGTTTTGGGATTTGGGGGTGATGGATTAATGTTTTTATGGATGAGGGTTTCAGGTTTGTGGGGATTAGGGTTTAGGGTTTTTTGTGGACGTGTGTTTTGGTGTTTTTAGGGATTATAAAATAAGTTCTTTTGGGGATGAGGGTTTATATTTTTTAGGGATGAGGGTTTATGTTTTTTGGGGGGCTGAGGGTTGATGGTTTTTGCGGATAATGGTTGAGGGATTTTTAGTAATGAGGGTTTAGAATTTTTCATGGGATAAGGGTTGAATGTATTTTTGGGTCTGACAGATTATCAGTTTCTTTGTGGTGAGGGTTTTGAGTTTTTTGTGGAAAAGGGTTGAGGGTCTCTAGGAAATAGGGTTTAGGGTTTTTTGGGGAAAATTATTATTTTGTTTTTTGTGGTTTTGGGTTTATGAATTTTTGGGACTGAGGGTTGTGGTTTTTTGGGGGATGAGGGTTTGGGGTGTTTTTAGGATCAGGGTTTAGGGGTTTTGGGATAAGGATATATCTGTTTTTGATGAAATATTTTTAGGGTTGTTTTGGAAGGAGTTTTTATGGATTTTTGGGGTTTAGGGTTTATGGGGTTTTTTGGATTAGGTTTTAGCGTTTTCTGGGATAAGACGTGGGGTTTTATGGGGAAAAGGGATGGGTTTTTTTGGGGCTGACGGTTGGTTGTTATTTTTGGATTAGGTTTGTGGGGTTTTTAGGGGTAATGGTGTTTTTGGGAGGTTGGGGGATGGGGGTTTTGGGGATGAGGGTTACGATGTTTTTTAGGGATGAGGGTTTGGTGTTTTTTTGTGGCTAAGGGTTATGATATTTTGTGTTAAGTGTTTAGGGTTTTTTTGGGGATGAGGCATTAGGGTATTTTTTAGATTATATATATATATATATATATATATTTATGGATGAGTATATAGGGTTTTTGACATTGAGTGTGGAAGGTTTTTTTAGGGATTAGGTCTTAGGGATTTCGGGGGCATATGGTTTCATGATTTTTGATGCTAATGATTTTTGATTTTTGGGGTTGAGGGATTCCTGTTTTTTGTGGGTAAGGGTGTATGGATTTTTGGGGCATTGGGTGTAGGTTTAATGGAGGTTAATTGTTGAGGGTTATGTAGTTATAAAGGTTCATAATTTTTTATGGATGAGGGTTGAGGGTTTTTTGGCCAAGGATTGAGAGTTTTTTGGGAATGGCAGTTGAGGGGTTTTTTGGGCTAAGGGATGAGGGTTTCAGAGGGATGGAGGATGGTGGATGAAGGTTTTTTCGGGATGAGTGTTTTAGGTTTTTTGGGGCAATGGGTTTATGGTTTTTTGGGGATGTGGTTTTAGGGATTTATGGGGTTTAGGGTTTTTGGATTTTTAGGGATGATGGTATAGTGTTTTTTGGGGATGAGGTTTTTGGGTTTTTATGTCTCAGGGATGAGGGTTTTTTAGTGCTGGTGGTTGAGGGTTTTCTGGGGGATGAGCGTTAAGGGTTTTTTTTTGTGGATTTTAGTCGATTTTTTGTGGGTATGAGGGTTGAAGGATTCTGTGGCAGAGGGATCAATTTTTTTGGGGATACTGTTTAAGGGTTGTTTGGGGAAGATGGTTTAGGGTTATTCAGTCTAAGGGTTGAGGGTTTTTTTGGACATAAGTTTTATGGTTTTTTGGGCCTAAGGATTGATGGTTTTTTGGGGATGGAGGGATGATTATTTTTTGAGGCTGCGAAATGAGTGTTTTTTAGGGTTGACTTCTAATGGGTTATTTATGCAGATTAGGGGCGAGAGTTTCTTATGGTTGAGGGTTTATTATTTTTTATGACAAAGGGTTGACTATTTTTTTTTGGGTTTTGATGGTTGATGGTTTTAAGTATTTGGTTTTTTAGGGTTTTGGGCTGAGTGTTTAGGATTTTTTCAGGATGAGGGTTGAGGGTTATTTAGGGATGAGGGTTGATGATTTTTTGTGGATGAGGGTTGAGTTTTTTTTAGAATATAGATTATTGTTTTTGGTACTAAGGTTTCAGGGACTTTTGGGGATGAGGGATTAGGGTTTTTTAGGATGAGGGTTTTGGGTATTTCATAGCTATCGGTTATGTGTTTTTCTATGATAATGGGATTTGGATTTGTTGGTTTGAGGGGTTTTCTATTTTTTTCACTATAGGTTTATGAATTTTCAAGTTTCATTTTTAGGGTTTTATTTAGGAGGGTTTAGGGGTGTTGAGGATGGGGGTTTAAGGTCTTTGGTGCTGAGGTTTTTAGGGTTTTGGGGATAATGGTTTAGGTTTTTTTTTGGGATGAGGATTTAGTGGGTTATGTGAATGTGGGTTTAGGGTTTTGAGGGAAGAGGGTTTAGGGTTTTTCTAGGGATGACAATTTATTGTTTTTGGGGGATAAGAGATTAGGTATTTTTTTGGATGAGGGTTTAGGATTTTTTTGGGATGAGGGTTAAAGTGTTTTTTGGTTTGAGGTTTGAAAGGTTTTGGGGCTTGGTGTTTGGGGTTTATCGGGGATTAGGGTTTTGTTTTTTAGGGATAACAATTGTGGTGTTTTGAGATAATGGATTGGGGATATTTGTGGTAGAGGGTTGCGGGATTATTAGGTCTATGGGTTGGGGTTTTTTGGGAGTAAGTGTTTGGGGTGTTTTTGGGATGAAAGTCTGAGTTTTTGGGTGCATAGTGTTGAGGTTTTTTTGGGCAGAGGGTTTGGATTTTTTTTTATAATGATAGCTGAGGGTTATTTAGGTATGAGGGTTGTGTTTTTTTAGGGATGAGTGTTTTTAGGGATAACGTTTGAGGGGTTTTTTGGTACTAATGTTCGAGTGTTTTTTGGGGATGGGGGTTTCATGTTTTTAGGGTTGAGTTTTGAGGGTTTTCTGGGCCTATGGATTGAGTGTTTTGTGGGGATAAAAGGCCAGTGTTTTTTAGGCCTTATAGTTGTGAGTTTGGTGGGGTGGATGGTTAATGGTTGATGTGGTTAAGGTTTGAGGCTTTTTTTGGGGCTATGGGTTGAGGGGTTTTTGGGAATAGGGGGGAGTGTTGTAGAGCTAAGGATTGAGGGTTTTTTTAGTAATTTTGTTATATTATTTTGCGGACCTGTGGGATTATTTTTTTGGGTATGAGGGTAGATTGATTTTTAGACTGAGGGTTGAATATTTATAGGGTTGTGTGTTGATGGGTTTTTCGGTATGAGGGTTGTGAATTTTTTTGAATGTGGGTTAAGGGTTGTTTGGGGGTGAGGGTTTTTTGGGGTTGATGTTTGAGGGTCTTTTAGATATGATAGTTTAAGGTTTTTTGGGATACGTTTCTAAGGTTTTTTGAGGATGGGGTTGAGGACTATTTGGGGATGAGGGTAAATAGATTTTTCAGATTGGGTTATTGTGTTTTTTGAGGAAAAGGGTTTATGGTTTTGAGAGATGTGGGTTTTGGGTTTCCTTAGGCTAAGGGTTTTGGGTTTTTTGGGAAGGGAGTTTTGATTTTTCTTCATGGATATGAGTTCTGGGTTTTTTAGGAATATAGGGTGATGGATTTTTGGGGATGAGGGTTTAGTTATTTTTGTATCTGTAGCCTTAGGTATTTTTGGGTTTGATTGTTTAGCGGTTCTTAGGGATGAGTGTTTTAGTGTTTTTGGGGATGGGTTTTTGGGGTTGGGGATTTAGGGGTTTTTAGATTAGAAGGAATATTTTTTGGGGGGTAAGGGTTTAGTGTTTTTTTGGGTGGTGAAGGTTGCGGGGTTTTAGTGAATGTGGTTTAAAATTTTCTGGGGATGAGGGTTGAGGCTTTTTTGGGGATGAGGATTGGGTTTTTTTTGGAGCCAGCGGTTCAGCATTTTTTTGGGGATGAGGGTTTTGGGTTTTTTATGTAGTGGGCTTAAGGTTTTTTTGGGAATGAGGTTAGATAGTTTTTTTGAGTATCAAGGTTTAGGGTTTTCTTTGGATAAGGGTTTAGGTTTTTTTGGGATTTTAGTTAAGGTTTTTTTGGGGCTTATAGTTTAGGGTATTTCATGGATGAGGGTTTAGGGGTTTTTGGGGATTAGGGTTTTGGGTTTTTTTGGGTTGATGGTTGATGTGTTTTTATGGATGAGGGTTTATGGGTTCTTGAGATGAGGGTTAATGGTTTTGGGGAGCATAGGTATTTTTATGCTTGAGGGTTTTGGGTTTTTTTCTGATATGAGGGTTGATGGTTTTTTGGTATTGAGTTTTGAGTATTTGTTTGGGATGAGGGTTCATAGTTTTTTACGATTGATTTTTTGGGGGTTTTATGCCAGTGTTTTGAGGATTTTTTGTGGATGAGGTTTTAGGGGATTTCAGGGCTACAAGTTTAAGGATTATTGGGGTTTTTAGTTTAGTGTATTTTGGGAATGAGGGTTTATGGTTTTCATCAGGTGAGTGTTTATGGTTTTTTGGTGATGAGGGTTTAGGAATTTTTTGGATATAGGGTTGAATGTTTACTAGGGTTGGGGGTTTAGGATTTTTCCTAGGGTTGAATGTTTTTGGGACTGAGGGTTGAGGGTATTTTCAATCTGAAAGGTTAGGTTTTTTTTAGTTTTGTGGACGATGGTTTTTGGTGGTTTTGGGTTTTTAGAGATGAGGGTTGAGGGTTTTGGGACTGAGGATTCAGTGTTTTTTTGGGATGAGGTGTTAGGGGTTTGGTGGGGGGGGGGTGAGGGTCTAGGAGTTTTTTTGAGGGTAAGGGTTTAAATTTTGCTAGGGATGAAGTTTTATAGATTTTTGGGATAAATGGATAAGGGTTTTTTAGGGATGAGGTTTGGGGGTTTTTTGGGACCGAGGGTTGAGCATTGTTGTGGGACGTTTGGTGATTATTTCGGGCTGATGGGTTAGTGATTTTTTGTGTATAAGGGGTGATATTTTTTTTTGGGATTAGGTTTGATGGTTTATTAGGGCTGAGATATGAGGGTTTATGGGATGAGGGTTGAGGGTTTATTGGGGATGTGGGTTGATGGTTTTTTGGGGCTAAGGGTTGAGGTTTTATTTGGATGGGGTCGAGAGTTTTTAGGGATGAGTGTTTAAGGTTTTTTTGGGCTATGGGTTGAGAGGTGCTTGGGGAAAAGGGTTGAAGAGTTTTATGGGAATGAGGGGTTAGTTTTTTTGGGGGATGATGGTTTAGGGTTTTTTGGAGATGATAGTTTCGGGTTTTTTTTTGGTTCTGATGGAATAGTGTTTTTTGGGGTGAGGGTTTAATGATTTTTGGGGTCAGGGTTCATGGTTTCGAGGGATAATGGTTTAGGGTTTTTAGGGGGGGGGTATATGGTTTAATTTTTTTCTAGGTAGAGGGTTTTGCGATTTTGGGTCTGAGGGTTTAGGGTTTTGGGGTACATGGTTGAGGTTATTTTTGGGTTGAGGGTTTAGTACTGTTTTGGTGATGAGGGTTGAGATTTTTTTGGGGGTGAGGTTTTAAGGAATTTTGGGCATGTGGGTTGACGAGTTTTTTTGGGATGAGGGTTGAGTGTTTTTTTGGTGCTGAGGGTTAAGGGTATTTTGGGGCTATGAGTTTATGGTTTTTTAAGTAGTGGTCTGAATTTCTTTTGGGGCTAAGGGTTCATTGTTTTTCTAGGCTAAGTGTTTATGGTTTCATTTGGGATAGGGTTTTAGGGTTTTTTGGGGATACAGTTAGTGGGGTTTTTTGGGGATAAGGTTTATGTGTTTTTATTACGAGGTTTTAGGAGTTTTGGGAGTTGTGGGTTGAGTCTTTTTTGGGGATGAGGGTTTTTGGTTATTCAATGATGTGGGTGTAGGGATTGTTAGGGATGAGGGTTGATCATTTTTTTGGGGATGAGGGATTATGGTTTTTTTCGGTTTTAGGGTTGTGTGTATTTTAGGGATGATGGATGAGGTTTGTTTGGATGATAATTTCATGTGTATTATGGTTGAGGGATGAGTGTTTTTTGGGGTTGCGAGTTGAGGGGTTTTTATTATTGGGGGTTTCATCTTCTTTGAGGATCATGGTTTTGAGTATTTTGGGGCTGAGGGATTATGATTTGTTAGGGATAGAGTTTTTTTGTTTTTTGTGGATATGGGATTATGGATATTTAGGACTAAGGGTTTAATATTTTTTGGTGGTGAGGTTTTAAGAAATTTTGGGGCTGAGTTTTCATTATTTTTTGGTGATGAGGTTTTAATTTTTTTTGGAGTAGAGGGTTTTTTGTTTTTTTGGGGCTGAGGGTTTGGTGTTATTAAGGGCTATGGGTGATGAGTTTTTGGGGTTGATGGTTTTTATTTTGTTTATTCTTAGGGTTTATTATTTTTTAGTTCTATTTGTTTATGGTTTTTTGGATTAGAATTTTGGGTTTTGGGAGATGAAGTTTTAGGGTTTTTTAGGGATGAGAGTTTAGGTTTTTTTGTGGTTAATGTTTAGGGATTTATGGGGGATGAGGGTGTAGGGTTATTTTTTTGGGACGATGGTTTAGGGTTCTTTTAGGTATAAGGGTATAGGGTTTTTTTGGGTAGAGTGTTTATGGTTTATTAGGGACGAGTGTTTAGGGTTTTTTTTGGGGATGATGTTTTATGGTTTTTAGGGATTAGGGTTTATGGTTTATTTGGAATGAAGGTGTAAGGTTTTTTTGGGGTGAGGGTTTAATTTGTTTTGGGATTAGTGATTACAGATTTATAGGGTTGAAGGTTTATGGTTTTTTGGGGCTATGTTTTGAGGATTTTTTGGGGATGAGTGTGGATGTTGTTTTGGGTATAATGGGTGAGGGTTTTTTGGGGTATGAAGGTATATCGTATTTTATGGATTCAGGTTTTCAGTTTTTGTTTCTTAGGGTTGAGGGTATTTTGGGGTTTCAGATTTTGGAGTTTCTAGAGATTTCAGTTGATGGGTTTTGGGGGATTAGGGTTTATTGTTTTTGTGGAAGAGGGTTTATGATTTTTTTTTGATTGGGGGTATTTTGATTTTTCTGGATGTCAGTTTAGGGTTTATTGGGGATGAGGATTGAATGTTTTTTAGGGTAGAGCATTTATTGGGTTTTATGGATAAAGGTATATGGTTTTTTTGGGAAGAACATTCATGGTTTTTGTGGCATAAGTTTCGGGGGGTTTTCGTGCTGGAGGTTGGGGTTTTATAAGCTTTAGGTTTGGGGTGTTTTAGGGCTTAGTGTTGGGTTTTGGGGGATCAATTTGGGGTGTTTTTTTGAGGATGTCTGTTAAATTATATTTAAGGGATGAGGCATAGAGTTTTTATTTTATATGGTTTTAGGGGTTTTTAATGGCTGAGGGTTTAGGGTTTTTTTTGTGTTGAGTTAAGGTTTTTGGGATGAGGATTTATAGTTTATTGTGGCTGTGTGTTTAATATTATTTTTGACTAAGGGGTTATGAATTTTTGGGAATGTGTGTATAGGGTTATTTTTGGATTAGGGTATAGGATTTTTTTTGGAATTAGGATTTAGGGTTTTTTGGGTCTAAGGATTTAATGTTTTTTGGTGCTAACAGTTTATAATTTTTTATGGATGAGTGGTTTGCATAATTTTGGGGTTGAGGGTTCATAGTTTTTCATGTATGATTGTTTAGTGTTTTTTAGGGAAGTGAATTTATATTATTTTGGGGATAATCATTTATGTTTATTTTGGGATGAGGTTTTTGGATTTTTAGGCAATGGGGGTTTATGGGTTTTTAAGGATATGGGCCTAGGGTTCTCTAAATTTGAGGGTTGAGGGATTTTAGAGGATTAGATTTTAGGGTATCATGGGGATGTTGGTTTAGGTTTTTTGGTGTAGAGGGTTTCGGTTATTTTGTGTCAGGGTTTGAGGTTTTTTGGGTATGTGGTCTGAATGTTTTTCGGTGATTAGGGTTAGTAGTCATTTGGGGCTGAGAATTGGGGGATTTTGTGGTTGGGTTTTTTTGGGTATCATGGATGGGCGGATGTTTTTTTTATTCTATGGTTCAGGTGTTTTGGGGGACTAGGGTTTAGGTGTTTTTAGGGATATGGTTTTAGGGTTTTTATGAGTTGATGGTTTAAATTTTTTTGGGGATGATGGTTTCATGTTTTTTTGGGGGAAGGGGTTCAGAGTTTTTTGGGGATGAGAGTGAAGGTCATTTGGGGATGAGGTTTGAGGTTTTTTTGGGTAAAGGGTTTAGTGTTTATTGGTTCTGAGAGTTGATAGTTTTTTTTGGAAATGAGCGTTGAAGGTTGTTTGGGACTGATGGTTGAGGGTTTTTTGGGGCTGAGGGTTGAAGGATTTTTTGGGATGTGGGTTTAGGGTTTTTTAGGATTGTTTTGGGATTTGAGGGAATGATAGATTATGTTTTATTAAGGATGAGGGTTTTGGGGTTTTGGGGTTTTGGGACTAGGGTTGAGGGATTTTTTGGGATGAGGTTTGAGGGTTTTTGTGGCTTAGGGTTGCGATTTTTTTGGGGTTGAGGGTTGATGTTTTTTTTCTGGGAAGATGGATGATGGTTTTTTTGCAGCTGGGGTTTAAGGGATTTTAGGGATTAGGTTTGAGGATTTTTTGTGGATGTGGGTTGATATTTTTTGGGGATGTGGGTTGAAGGTTTTTTGTGTTGACAATTATGTATTTTTTAAGACATAGCATTTATGCTTTTTTCAACTATAGATTGAGCGTTTTTTGGGGAAAATTGTTAATGATTTTTTTTGTAGGGGGTTGAGGGTTTTCAGGAAACGAGGGTTTAGGGTTTTCTTTTTATGAGGGATTATGATTTTTTGGGGCCAAGTGTTTGTGGTTTTTTGGGACTGAGGGTTTTTTTATGGGGTAAAGTGTTCAGGGTTTTTTTGGGATGAGGGTATAGTTTCTTTTGGGGATGAGGGTTTAGAATCTATTGGGGGAAATGCGTATGATTTTTAAAGGGTTTAGGGTTTAGGGTTTTTTGGGATGAGGGTTTAGGGTCTATTGGGTCTGAGTTCTGGGTGTTTTTATGGATAAGGGTTGGATTTCTTTTTGGATGAGGGTTGAGAGTTTTTGGGGTAGATGGTTGTGGGTTTTCAAAGGATAATGGTTTTATTTTTTTATGGAAGAGTGTTTGGAGAATTTATGTGGATGAGTGTTGGTGGGTATTTTGGGGATGGGGTTCTGAGGATTTTCAGGATGATTTATTTTTTAGGGGAAAGGGTTTAGTAGTTTTGGAGGATTATGGTTTAGGGTTTTTCGGGGATGAGGGATTGGGATTTTAAGGATGAGTGTATAGGGTTTTTTCTCTCTAAATGTATGTTTTTTAGGGTCCAAAGCCTAAGGGATTTTTGGGGATGAATTATAAGGGTTTTTTTGGGGATAAGAGTTTTTTGTTTTTTGGGGTTGTGTGTTTCTGGTTTTTGGGGGTTGATGGTTTAGTGTTTTTTAGGGATCAGGGTTTAGTGTTTTTTTGGATGATGGTTTAGGTTTTTTCAAGAATGAGAGTTTATAGATTTTTATGTTTGAGGGTTTAAGGTTTTGGAAGGATGAGGGTTTAGGGTTTCTCAGTTCTGAGTGATTAAGGTTTTTCAGGGCTAAGGCTTGAGGGTTTTTTGAGTCTTAGGGTTTTTAGTTTTTTGGGGATATGTGTTTAGGGACTTTTGGTGCTGAGAGATTAAGGAATTTTGCATATGAGGGCTTGGGTTATTTGGGTATTAGTGTTGGGGATTCTTTAGGGATTAGGGTTGGGGGTTTTTTGGGGCTTAGAGTTGGGTTTTTTTGGGCTGGGAATTTCTAGATTTTTTGGGGTTAATGGTTTCATTTCTCTGGGGATGAAGGTTGATTGTTTTTTGGGGATGAACATTTTGGTTTTTTGAGGCTATTTCTTTTGTGTTTTTTGGGGATTAGGGTTAATGGTTTTGGGTCTATGAGTTGAGGTTTTTTTGTGCTTTAGGATTAGGGTCTCCTGGGTCTTGGGGTCTATATTTTTCAAGCTAATATTTGAGAGTTTTTTGGGTCTAAGGGTTTACTTTTTTCAGGGGATAAGGGTTTAGTTTTTTTTATGAGGGTTGAGGGTTTCTATGGATTGGTGTTAATGGTTTTGGGGGTTGAGTGTTTATGTTTTTTTTGGAGATATGGGTTTTGGGTTTTTGGGGGACGAGGGTATTGGGTTTTTTAGGTTTTGTGGGTTTAGGATTTCTTGACCTAAGCATTTAGGATTTTCTAGAGATTAGGGGTTAGAGTTATTTTGGTATGAGGTTTTAGGGTTATTTATGGTATAGGGTTTATGATTTTTAGGGATCCGGGTTTAGGGTTTTAATTGGAACTACGATTTTAACATTATTTGCAGAAATGGTTATAAGGGTTTTTGGGGCTGAGTGTTTGGGGGTTTTGAGGATGAGGGTTGTTGCTTTTTTGGGATGAGTTATGGGTGTTTCTTTGGGCTGAGGATTGGGTTTTTTTGGTGATGTTGTTTGGGGGTTTTGGGGATCATAATTTATGGGTTTTTATGGAAGAGGAATTTTGGTTTTGTGGGTATGGGTTTAGGGGTTTTAGGGAAGTGTTTTTATGGTTTTTAGGATGAGGGTTTATGGTTTTTTTGGGGATGATGGGTTGGGTTTTTTGGAATCGAGTCTGAAGGTTTCTTTGGTATGAAGGGTTTATTTTTTTGGTAAGAGGGTTTAGGGTGTTTTGGGATTATGGGTTAGGGTTTTGGGGGATGAGGGTTTAGAGCATTCTGGGGATGAGGGTATAGGGGTTTTTGGAGCTAAGGGTTTAGGGTTTTTTGGGTCTATTTTTTTTGTATTTTTTAGTGTTGAGGGATTAGGGTTTTGGGGGGTTGGGGTTTTATGTTTTTTCAGGGTTGAGGGATTAGGGTTTTATGGGTTATTGGTTTTGAGATTTTTTAGGCTACGGATTTATTGTTTTTTGGGAGTTTTTGGATTACGGTTTTTTGGGTATTAGGGTTTACAACATTTTTTCAACCAGGGGATTAGTATTTTTTGGGCCTGAGGGTTTTAGTTTTTTTGGGGTTGATTGTTTTGTTGATTTTTGGTGCTAATGGTTTGGGGTGTTTTGGGGTATCAGGATTGGGAGTATTATATGTATTGGGTTGGGGGGTATTGATATGGTTTGGGTTTTTTTGGGGGGATGAGGGTTGGGGTTTTTTTGGGGCTATGTGTTGGGGGGTTTTAGAGTTAATGGTTGTGGGTTTTTGGGGATGCTGATTTAGGCTTTTGGGGGATAAGGGTCTTGGGATTTTTTAGGATGAGGGTTTAGGTTTTTTTTGGAAATGGTGGTTTAGGGAAATTTACGGATGAGGGTTTATAGTTTTTAGGGATGATGGTTGTGGTTTTTTCGGCTAAGGGTTGAGGGTTTTTTCGGGCTAAGGGTTGTTGGTTTAGTGGAGCTTAGGGTTGGGGGTTTTTTTTGGGGCTATGGGTTGGGGGTTTTTGTATCTAATGGCTTGCAATATTTTGGTGAAAAGTGTTGGGGGATTAATGGGGCAGAGGGTTGGGAAATTTTGTGGATGAGGGTTAGGGATTTTTGGGGATATGGGTGGGAGCCATTTGGGGATGAGGGTTTAGGGTGTTATGGGGATTAGGGTATAGGGTTTTTGGGGCTTAGTTTTGATAGTAAATTGGGTCCGAGGGTTTAGGGGTTTTTATGTATATGGATTGAGGGTTTTTGGGTGAAGAGTGTTGAGTGTTTATTTGCGAATGAAGGTTAATAGGTTTTTTGTGGAAAATTATTGATGGTTTTTACGGTTGAAGGTTGAGGTTTTTTAGGGATTAGTTTTGAGGGTTTTTTGGGGATATGGGTTCAGTGTTTTTTGTGGAAGAGGGTGTATAGATTTTTTGAGTTTATGGTTCAGGGTTGTTTAGAGATAAGGGTTTAGGTATTTTTGGGTACAAGGGATGAGGGTTATGAGGTTGATGGTGTGGGGTTTTTTAGGGATGAGGGTTGAGGGATTTTGTGACTGAGGGTTGAGATTTTTTTGTGGTAATGGTTTAGGGTCTTTTAGGAATGTTGGTTGAGGATTTTTTTTTGTTTGAGGGTTGAGGTTTTTTTAGAAATTAGGGAACATGGTTTTTTGGTCTTGAGGATAGAGGGATTATTATCTCATAGTGTTGATGTTTTTTTAGGGATGAGAGTTGATGGTTTTTGTTTTTTTCACGCTAGGGTTAGAGGGTTTCTTGGTTTGAGGGTTGATTTTTTTGTGGTGCAGAGGTTTGAGGGTCTTTTAGGGCAGAGGGATGATATTTTTTTGGGTATATGGGTTTTGGGTTATAATGGGAGGAGTGTTTATCAGTTTTTTATAGTTGAGATTTGAGGGTTTATTAGGGATAATGGTTGAGAGATTTTTTTGGATGAGGGTTGAGGGTTTTTTGGGAAGAGTGTTAAGGGTTTTGTGGATGAGGTTTTAGGGTTTCTTTGTTCTATGGGTTTTGGGTTTTGGGGATGAGGATTTAGGGTTTCTGATAGCTGAGGTTTTATGGATATTTGGGTGGAGATTTTATGGATTTTTAGGAATGAGGTTTTAGGTATTGTTGGGGATGTGGTTTTGGGGGTTTGGGGGTACGAGTTTTAGGTGGTTTAGGTAGATTTTTTATTGGTTTTGGTGGATAGGGGATAATGAGTTTTGGGGGACGAGGGTTTGTGGGTTTTGGGATGATTGTTATTGTTTTTTTGTGGATAAGGGTTTTGGGGTTTTAGTGTAGAGGGATTATGGTTTTGGGGGATAAGAATTTATATTTTTGGGGGTTGAGGGATGAGGTTTTTTTAGATTGGAGGGTAAAGGGTTTTTTGGGGATGAGGCATCTGGGTGTTCTATGGATAAAGATAGGGGGTTTTCTGGGTTCGGGGGTTAAAGGTTATTTGTAGATGAGTGTTTACTGTTTTTTGGGGCCTAGGGTTTAGTTTTTTTGGGGGTTAATGGTTTGAGTTTATTGGGGATGATTGTTTTGGGTTTTCAGGGTTGGGGGAATATGGTTTTTTTGGTTTTTTAGGTTTAGGGTTATTCATTGATGGGGGTTTGGGGTTTTTAGGGATGATGGTTGATGGTTTTTTTTGCAGATGAGAGTTTAGGTTTATATTGGGATGAAGGTTGTGATTTTTTTGGGTCTAAGGGTTTAGGGTTATTTTGGGATGAGGGTTGAGGGTTTTTGGTGCTTAGGGATGATGGTTTTTTAGGGATATAATTTGAGAGATTTATTTGGAAGTGGGTGGAGAGTTTTTTTGGGTTGAGGGTTGAGGGTGGTTGGTGGATAAGGGTTGATGGTATTTTGGGGAAGGCGGTTTAGTGGATTTTGGCAAAAAAGGATTAGGTTTTATTGGTGATGATTTTTAGGGTATTTTGGGGATGAGGGATTTGGGGTGTTTGGGGCTAAGGGTTGAGGGTTTTTTGGTGCTAAGGTTTTAGGTTTTTTTGGGTACCGATGGTTGAATGGTTTTTTTTGTGGGTTGAGGGTTTAGGTTTTTATGTGGATTAGGTTTGAGGATTTTTTTGGGACTAAGGGTTGATGTTTTTTTAGGGTGATAGTTTGGGTTTTTTGTGGGTGTAGATTATGGGATTTCTGGTTTGACAATTTATTTTTCTTCATCTTGGGTTTTAGGGTTTTTGGGGGTTGGGAGTGAGGGTTTTTTGTGTTGGGTGTTTAGGATTTTTTAGGGTTGTGGTTGGAGTAATTTTTTATGTTAGGGATGATAAACCTTTTGATTGAGGTTTTAGGGTTTTTTTACTGATGGGTTATGGTTTTTTAGGTATGATGTTATAGGGTTTTCTAAGAATGATGGATTATGGATTTTTGAGGATGAGGGTAGAGGAATTTTTGGGTCTTTGGGTTTAGGGTTTTTGGGGTGTAATGGATGTGTGTTTTTTTGGGGAATATGGTTGTGGGTTTTTATTTGGGATGGGGGTAGATGGATATTGGGGACTAAGGGTTTATGGGTTTGTTTTGGAAGGGGGTTGACATTTTTTTGGGATAAAGGTTCATGGTTTTTTGGGGTAGAGTGTTGAGGGATTTTTTGGGTTGAGGGTTGATGGTTTTTTGGGGTAGATGGTTGAGGGTTTTTTATGGCTGCATGTTGATGTTTTTTGGGGGATGAGGGTTAGGGTGTTTTGTGGATGAGTGTTTAGGGTTTTGGGGATGAGGTTTGAGATTTTTGGGCATGATGGTTGAGGTTTTTATGAGGATGAGGGTTTATGGTTTTTGTGTGGTTGT
Source organism: Viscum album (assembly GCA_963277665.1). NCBI lineage: Eukaryota > Viridiplantae > Streptophyta > Magnoliopsida > Santalales > Viscaceae > Viscum > Viscum album. The sequence goes on along the minus strand of OY728167.1, from coordinate 682,544,110 downwards.
GGGTTGATGGTTTTTTTTATGGCTAGTGGATTAGTTTTTTTTTGGGTTTTATGGTTTAGGAATTTTGGAGTTCTGGGTTTTAGGTATTTCAGGGCTAGGGTTTTGATTCTTTTTACGGATAAGGGTTTAAAAGTTTTTGGGTCGTAGTGTTTGAGGTTTTTTTGGGATGACTGTTGAGTGGTTTTGGGTCTGATAGTTAAGGTGTTTTGGTGGTAGAGGGATTTAGATTTTTTGTGGATTATGGTTCATGATTTTTTTGGGGATAAGTATTGAGCGTTTATTGGGGATGGGGGTTTAGTGTATTTAGAATATAATGTTTGATTTTATTTTTGGGGATGAGGGTTGATGTTTTTTTTGATAAATTTTTAGGGTATTTTTGATTTAAGGGTGTATGGATTTCTTGTTGAGAGGGTCGTTGGTTTTTTTGGACTGAAGGCTCAAGATTTTTTTGGATTGAGGATTAAATGTTTCTTAGGGATGGGGGTTTAGTGTTTTTTTGGATGAGGACTTACAGTTTTCTTGACCTATGGGTTGAGTGTTTTTTTTGGGATGACTGTTCTTTTTTTGGTGAGTGTTTATGGTTTTTTTGCAGGTAGGCGTTGAGGGTTTTTTTTGGATGAGGGTCTAGGGTTTTTTCGGTGCTGATGATTGTGGTTTTTTTAGGGAATATGGGTTTGATGTTTTTTGGGGATGAAGGATGAGATTATTTTTTGAGGTGAGGGATTATTGTTTTTGTGATTGAGGGTTTAGAATATTTTTAGGATGGTTTTTATGGGGGCTGGGTGTTTATGGTTTTTTTAGGGGGGAGGATTTAGGGATTTTTGGGGATGATGATTTCTTTATTTTTTTTGGATGGGGGTATAGTGTTTTTTGAAGATGAGGTTTTAGGGATTTTTTGGGTTGATTAGTTATGGTTTTTAAGGTTTGAGGGTTTAAGATTTTTGAGGATGAGGGTTTAGTGTTTTGTGGGGATAAGAGTTTAGTATTATTTATGGCTGAGGGTGTGGGTTTTTTGTGTTGTTGATTTATGGTTTCTTGAGACTCAAGGTTTATTTTTTTGGGATGTGTGTTTAGTGTTTTTCATGAGGTTTTCTGGTTTCTGGGGTATATTTTATAGGGATTTCTGGGGATAAGGTTTTAGTGTTTTTTAGGATGCGTGTTTAGGGATTTTTAGGGACGTGGATTTAGGTTTTTTTGGTGGCTAATGGTTCAATGTTTTTTGGGGATGAGGGTATAGGGTTTTTTGGTGATGAGGTTTTAGAGTTTATCAGGGTTTGGGTTTAATGGTTTTTTTGGGGAAGAGAGTTTATAATTACTTGGTGAAGATGGTATTCAGTTTAATGGGTATGAGGGTTTTGGGTTTTTTGGTCTAAATATTTTGGGTTTTGAGGCTAATAATTCAGTATTTCTGGGAAAGAGGATTTAGGATTTTTTTGGCATAGGGTAGAGGGATTTTTAGGGAAGAGTGTTGGGGGTATTTTAGGGACGAGGTTAGATGGTTTTATAGAATTGAGTGTTTAGTTTTTTTAAGGTATAAGTGTTTTGGGTTTTTTTAGGATAAGGTTTCTATGGTTTTTAGGGATGAAGATTTTTCATTTTATAGGGATAAGGGTTTAAGGGTTTCTGTGGATTTTTGTTTAGGGTTTTTGGGAGAATAAGTTTTAGTGGTGTTTTTGAATGATAGTTTTGGTTTTTTTGGGACTAAGTATTTAAGGTTTTATGGGGAGAAGTGTTTAGGGGTTTTTGGGACAAGGATTTAGGGTTATTTGGGGAAGATGTATTAGGGTAATTGGGGAAGATATTGGTGTATTCTAGGGATGAATTTTGGGGATTTTGGGGCTGAGGGTTAGGGTTTTTATGGATTAGGATTGGGGATCTTTGTGCTGGTGTAGGAAGTTTTTGATGCTAAGAGTTGGTGGTTTTGAAGAATTAGTGTTTAGTGTTCTTTTGGGGATTAAGGTTTTGGGTTTGTTGGAACATAGGGAATGAGGTTATTTTGGGTAGAGGTTTTTTTTGGGTAGATGAATTAGGGTTTCATGGGGATGATTGGTTAGGGGTTTTTATGGATGTGTGTTTAGTGATTTTTTTGGTTGAGGGTTTAGTTTTTTGGGGGCTTATGGGTTGAGGAATTTTAGGGATGATGGTTTAAGTTTTATAGGGAAGTGGTTAGAATGTTTTTTGGGGTTTTGGGTTTGGATTTTCATCAGGGGTAGGGTTCAATGATTTTGGGGATGAGCGTTTAGGGTTTTTTGGGGATTAGAGTTTAGGTTTTCTTCGGGATAATGGTTTCAGGTTTGTTTGGCATGAGTTTTTAGGGTCTTGGGGTTGTGGGTTGACAGTTTTTTGGGGTGAGGGTTGAGAGTTTTTTGGGGAATATGATTGATGGGTTTATGGGGTTGAGGATTAAGGGTTCATCATGGATAGGGGATTAAGGTATCGTTGGGTTATTGTTTTTATGGGTTTTGGGGTTGAGGGTTTGTTTTTGTTCGGACTATGGTGAATTGTTTTTAGGTTTTGGGTTTTGGGGTATTTTTAGGGCTTAGGGTTGGTAGATTTTTGGGAATAAGGGATCGGTTGTTTGAGGCATATGTTTGGTGGGTTTTAGGGGTATGGGTTTATGGAATTTTTGAGAAAGGGTTTTTAGGGTTTTGGGTTCTGAGGATTTATTATTTTTAGGGTTGAGGGTTTATGGATTTTTGGGGATTAAGGTTTAGGAATTTATGTTGCTATGATGGTTGAGTGTTTTTTAGGGAAGAGGGTTAAGGATTTGTTGTGGATTTGGGTTGAGTGATTTTTGGGGTAGAGGTTTTAGGATTTTTTAAGCTGAGGGTTGAGGGTTTTTTTTGGGATGAGGATTGAGGGATTTTTGGGGAAAGTTGTTTGATAGTTTTTTTGGTTCTAAGGGTTCAGAGTGTTTTGGGATTGAGGGTTGAGTATTCGTTGGGGATAAGTGTTAATGGTTTTTAGAGTCTGAGGGATGTGGGTTTTTTGGGGTTTATGTTTTACGTATTTTTTTTGCTGAGGGTTTAGGGTTTTTTTGGGCTAAGGGTTTAGGTTTGATGCGGATACGGGTTTTAGATTTTTGGGGATGAGGGTTAAGGGATGTTTTTGGTTATGGGGTTAGGGTTTTTTGGGGATGAGTGTTTAGGGATTTTTAGTGATCATGGGTTAGTATTTTTGTTGGCATAGGGTTTAGTATTTTTTTGGTTTGAGGGTTTTTGTTTTTTTGAGGCTCAATGTATAGTGTTTCCTAGGGATGAGGGTTCAAGGTTCTATGGGGATGATGGTATTGGTTTTTTTTTATAGGAGTGTTGTTGATTTTTTGGTGTTGATGTTCGGGGGTTTTGTGGGGTTGAGGGTTGGGGGTTTTCTGGTGCTGAGGGTTGGTGGTTTTAGGGTTGAGGATCAGGGTATTATTGAAAAAATGTTGGGTTTTTTGGGGATGCGAGTTTTGTTATTATGGGATTTAAGGTTTAGGGTTATTTGGGGCTGAGGTTTTAGGGATTTTTGGGGAATTGGGTTTAGTGTTTTTGGGTGTTGACGTTTTAAGGGTTTTTGAAGGTAAATGTATTGGTTTTTTAGGGAGGGGTGGGGTTGGGGTTTTTTGGGTGGAGGTTTTAGTTTTTGTTCGGAAGAGTTTATTGTGTTTTTTAGGGATGAAGGTTTTAGAATTTTTTGAGATTGGTGGTTTAGGTTTTTTTTGGGGATGGGGGATTAGGTTTTTTAGGACTGATGGTTTAGTGTTTTTTGGGGCTCTATTTTTAAGGATTTTTTAAACCATGGTATTATGGTTTTTTTGGATGTGGATTTAGGGTTTTTTGAGGCTATTGATTTAGTATTTTTTGGGATGAGGGTAATATGTTTTTTGCAAAGCGGTGTTTTTGGGGGGCTGAGGGTTTAGTTTTTTTTGGGTTTTGAATTTAGGGTTTATTTAGGGTGAGGGTTGGTAGTTTTTTAAGTAAGAGGGTTGGGGTATTTTTTGGATGATGTTTGGGGGATTTTTGGCAGTGTGATTTGGGGGGGGGGGTCTGGGTAAGGATTATGGTTTTTTGGTGACGAGGGTTGGGTTTTTTTTGGGGATTTTGGTTGGGGGATTTTTTGGGGCTGATGGTTTTGGATATTTTTAGGTTGATGGATTAGGTTTTTATTGGGTATGAGTTTTTAGAGTTTTTGTGGATGGGGGTAATGCGTTTCTTGGGAAGGACGATTTAGGGTTCTTTGGAGCATAGGAATTAATATTTTTTAATGGTTTTGGGTTTTTTGGTGATGTGGGTATAGGGTTTTGTGGGGTTGTCTGTTTGGGGTTTTTGGGCCATGTGTTTGGGGTTTTTAGGGTCATGGGTTTTGGTATTTTTAGGGTTTATGGTTTAGGGTTTTTTTGAGGATCTAGGGTTTTTCTGGGGATGATGGTTTGTGTTTTTGGGGGTAGAGGTTTTAGGGTATTTTTGGGGATGAGGTTTTGGTTTTCTTCACATTTACAGCTTTGGGTGTTTTGGGTTTGGTGGTTTAGGATTTTGTTGGCAATGAGGGTTTAGGGTTTTTTGGAGCTAAGGGTTTGATGTTTTTTGAGGATGAGGGTTTATGGGATTTTTTTGTGAGACATTAGGGTTTTTTACGATTGAGGATTATGTTTTTTGGGGCTAAGGACTTGTGGTTTTTTGGGCTGAGTGTCTAGGTAATTTTACAGCTCATGGTTTGGGGTTATGTGGTGGTTACTGTTAAGTGTTTTCGAGTATGAGGGTTTGGGATTTTTTGGGATGTAGTTTAGGTTCTTTTGGGGATAATGATTTGGGTTTTTTTGGGACACAGTGTTCAGTGTTTCATGGGGTGGATAGTTTAGGTTTTTTTAGGGTGAGGCTTTGGTGTTTTTTGGGATGAGGGATTAAGCTTTTGGGGGGATGAGGGTTTAGGGATTTTTGGGGCGTAATGTTTCATGTTTTTTTGGGGGTGGATGGTTTATTGTGTTTTGTAGATGAGTGTTTGGGTGTTTTGGGGGATGAGTGTTTGTGTTTTTTTGGGGATAAAGATTTAGGTTTTTTGGGGCAAGGGTTTAGGGTTATTTAGTTTGAGGGTTTATGATTTTTTGGGCATGAGTAAATATGGTTTTTTGGGGATGAGGGTTTAGGGTTTTTTGGAGATGATATTTTCATGTCTTTGGGGATTGAGGGTTTAGGTTTATTTGGGAGTGGATGTTTCATGTTTTTAGGGGATTAGGTTTCTGTATTTTTGGGGATAAAGGTTTTGAATTTTTTGGGCCTGAGGGTTTTTTGTTTTTTGGTATGAAGGTTTTGGTTTTTTGGGGATTAGGGATTAGGGTTTTCTAAAGGAGTAGGTTTTAGTTTTTTTTAGGTGTTATGATTTAGGTATTTTTAGGGATAATGGTTTATGGTTTTTTAGGGTAACATTATAGTTCATTTTGGGGATGATGGTTTATGGTTTTTAGGGATTAAGGATAGAGGTTTTTGGGGATGAGGGTTTAGGATTTTTTTGGTTGTGGGTTTTGTATTTTTTTGGGGATGAGGGTTTAAGGTTTTTTGGGGTGTAGGGTTTGAGATTTTTTGGGTTCAAGGGGTTAGGTTCTTAAGGGGATGATGGTTTAGGGTTTTTTAGTCTAGGGGTTTGATGTTTTTGGCTTCAAGGGTTTGGGTTTCTTTTGGAACAAAATAATTAGAGTTTATTTGAGCTAATGGTTTGTGGTTTTTTGAGTTTGAGGGTTTTTTATTTTTTGAAGGTGAGGGTTTAGCGTTTTTTGTGGTTTAGGGGTTTGGTTATTTTATATGGGTGTTTAATGTTTATGTTTCCAATGGTTTAGGGTTTCATGGGGCTAAGGGTTTGTGTTTGTTTGGTTTTGATGGATTAGGGTTTTTTTGGGGATGATGATTTAGGTTTTTTGTGGCTGGGGGTATTGGGTTTTTTGGGGTATTTGTTTTTATGTTAATTATAAATGAGGGTTTAGGGTTTTTTTGTGGCTTAGGGTGTAGTTTTTTTCAGGTATAAAATTTTAGTTTTTTAATGGGGCTGATGGTTTAGGTTTTTTTTGGGGATTAGTGTTTTTCGTTTTTTAGGGTTGAGTGTTCTGGGTTTTTTGGGGCCAAGTGTTTAGGATTAATCAGGGTTGATATTTTTGTATATGTTAGGGAAGATGGATTGGATTTTTTTGGGGATGTGGTTTTTGGTTTTTTAGGATTTTCAGGTATTAGGTTTTTTTGGAATATGGTTTAGGATTTTTATGTAAGGTGTTTTCTGGGGTTTTGTGCAGGTGTAATAGTTATTTTCAGGTTGAGGGTTTAGGTATTTTTGGGGTAGTAGATTTTTGGTCTTCTGGGGAAAAGGGTTTAGATTTCTCTTTGGGTATGTGGGTTTAGGGTTTTTGGGGGATGAGGTTCTATGTTTTTTTGGGAAGTGGGTGTTGTAATTTTTTTGGGAGATTTTTAGGGTTTCTGTGTGCTAAGGTTTTGGGGTTTATTAGGGCTAAGGGATTTCTGTTTTTTGGAAGTGAAGTTTTATGGTTTTTTGAGACTAAGGGTATAGGGTTTTTTGGGATAATGGATTGTATTTTTGGGAGACGAGGTTTATGGTTTTTGAGGCTTAGGTTTTATAGTTTCATGCGTTTGAGATTTTATTGTTTGTGGCTAAGGGGTTATGATTTTTATTGGTTGAGTGTATAGGATTTTTTAGGGATGAGAATTTAATGATTTTATTGGAGGATGTTCTAGGGTTTTTAAGGATGGGTGTTTAGGTATTTTTGGGAATAATGTTTTAGGGTCTTTTGGGGTTGAGAATATTGATTTTTTGGGGTTGTGGGTTTAGGGTTTTTGGGATCAGGGATATGAGTTTTTTTCAGAATAGGGATTAGGGTTTTTTGGCTAATGGGTTTTGGGTTTTTTTGGTATGTGGGATTAGGGTTCTTAGGGATAAGGTTTTAGATTTTCTGGGCCATGTGTTTCGGTATTTTTTGGGGCCAAGGGTATAGGGTTTTTTGGTGTTCATGGTTTAAGGTTTCTTGGGGATTACAATTTTTGGTATTTTGCTCCTGAGTTTTTAATGTTTTTGGGGCTAATGGTTTAATGTTATTTGGGGTTGAGGGTTTATTATTTTTTCCTAGGGATTAGGGGATTTTTGTTCAATGGATTTGGGTTTTTTTTTGTGGATGAGGGTTTGGGGTTTTCATGGGGTTGAGGGTTTAGGGTTTTAGGACTATGGGTTTAGGTTTTTTCTGCCGAGTGTTTAAGGGTTTTAGGGGCTTAGGTTTTAGGGTTTTTGGGGGTTTAGAGTTCAGAGTTTTTCTGGGCTAAGGGTTTAGGTTTTATCAGGGCTAGTGGTTTATGATTTTTTGGGAAAATGGTTTAGGTTTTCTTGCGGAAATAGGGCTTAGTGTTTTTTTGCGAAGTGGGTTTAGGTTATTTTATGGATGAGGGTATAGGGTTTTTTTGGGTCGATTGTTTAGGGATTTTTGGGGATGGGGGTTTAGTGATTATTGGGGATAAGGGTTTAGGGTATTTTTTGTGCGGAGGGTGTAGGGTTTTTTGGGGATGAGGTTTTAGGATTTTTGGGGATAAAGGTATGGCTTTTTTTGGGATGATGGATTTGGGGTTTTAGGGCTGAAATTTTAGGGTTGTTTGTGGTTTAGGGTTTTCATTTTCTTAGGGATAAGGGTTTAGTTTTTTGGGGGGAAAAGGATTTAGGGTTTTCTAGTGATAAATATTTAGGTTTTTGGGATGACTATTTATAATTTTTTTGGGGATGAGTGTTTAGAGATCTGGGGGATTATTGTTTAGAGTTTTTATGATTTAGATATTTTTTTCGGTGTTGAGGGTTTAGTGGTTTTTTGTGAATTATTGACTAGGTTTTTTGATGGGAAAATGGTTTTGGGGTTTTTAGAGATGGATATTTATGGGTTTTTAGTTGAAGGATTATGATTTTTTTTGAAAATTGTTTTCTGTTTTTTAGGGATGTGGGTATTATGTTTTTTGGGGTGAGGGTTCAGTGTTTTGGGGGTTAAGGGTTTAGGATTTTGGGAGGATGAGGGATTAGAGTTTTTTGGGGCAGAGGATTTCTATTTTTGGGGATGAGTGTTTAGGGTTTTCAGGGGCTATAGGTTTAATGTTTTTGGGTGCTGAGGGTTTAGTGTATTTTTTTGGATAATGTTTTGGGGTTTTTTGGCCCATAGTGTTTAGGGTTTTTTTGGGTAGCTGGTTTAGGATTTAATATAGATGATGGTTTGAGGTTTCATGGGTATTGGTTATAGGGTTTTTTATTGATGATGTTTTAAGTTTTCGTAGGGATAAGGGTTTTAGAATTTGAGGGATGAGGGTTTAGGGTTTCTTTATGGAGGTGGGTTTAGGGTTTTTGGGCAGAGTGTTTATGGTTTTGGGGGATTAGGGTCAAGAATTTTATAGGCACTGGGTTTCTATTTTTTGGCGATGAGGGTTCCACATTTTTTGGGGATAAGGGTTTGTAGTTTATTTGGGATGAGGGTTAATGGTTTTTTTAGGATCAGGGTTTAGGGTTTTCTGAGGCTGATGGTTGGTGGATATTTGGGGATTAGGGTTTTGGGATTTATGGGGATTTTGGATTTGGGTTTTTTGGAATGAGGATTTATGGTTTTTGGGGATGAGGTTCTGTACTTTTTGGGGGATTATGGTTTGGGTTTTTTGAGATAAGTGTTTAGGTTTTTTTTGGTGTTGACATTTTAGATTTTTTTGTGGCTGATGGTTTGGGTTTTTTTGGGGTTGATGGTTTAGGGTTTTTTAGGGCCCAGGGTTTGGATTTTTTTTTATGATTTATGTTTAGGGTTTCTTTTGGACTGAGGGTTTAGGTTTTTTTTTGGGGATGATGGTACATGGTTTTTTTGGGTTGTGGGTTTATGGGTTTTTTGGAGCTGATGGATTAGGGGTTTGGGGGATGGGAGGTTTTGTTTTTTTAGGTCGATGGTTTCAAGATACGCGTGTATGACAGTATTGGGGTTTTTGGAGCCATGGTTTTAAAATTATTTTGGGATCAGGGTTTATAATTTTTTTGAGCTATGGGATATATGTTTTTTTTTGAGTAGAGGGTTTTCAGTTTTTTGGGACTAAGGATTTTTGGTTTAATTGGCATGATGGTTTATGATTATTTGGGGTAAAGAGTTTGGGTTTATAGGGGCTGAGTGTTTAGTCTTTTTTTGGTTGGAGGGTTTAGGGTTTATTGGGGATAAGGGTTTATGATCCCTAGGGATGTGGGTATAGAGTTTTTTTTGGGTTTCAGGTATAGGTTTTTTTTGGGGGTTTAGGGTTTAAGGATTTTTAGGGCCAATGGTTTATTGTTTTTTGGGGGATGAGGGTTTATTTTTATTAGCATAGAGGGATTCATATTTTATAGGGGTTAATATTTAGAGTTTTTTCACTAAGGGTTTAGGGTATTTTGGGATGAAAGTTTAGTGTTTTTTGGGGCCACGGGTCTGGTGCATTTTTTGGTAGTGAGTTTCTGGTTTTTTGGGGCTATGGTTTTGGGATTCTTTGAGGCTATGGGTTTAGGGTTTTCGTGGGCTGAAGGTTTATGGTTTTTTGGGGATTATGGGTTATATTATTTTGGGGACAAAGGTTTTGTGTTTTTTTGGGCCGTGGGTTTAGGGTTTTGGGGGCCGATCTTTTAGGGGTTTATGGATGTGGGTTAAGGGTTTTTTGGGTTGATGGTTTGGTGTTTTTTGGGGATAAGGTTTTATAGTTTTTTGGGGATGAGGAATAAATTTTATTTGGGGATATGAGTGTAGGTTTTTGGGTGATGATGGTTTATGGTTTTTAGGACTAAGGGTTTATGGATTTTTGGTGATGAGGGTTTATGATTTTTTTGGGGTAGAGGGTTTGGGTTATTTCATGGTGAGGGTTTGGGTATTTTTGGAGAAGAGGGTATGGTGTTATTTAGGGTTGGAGGTTTTTGGGTTTTTGGGTATGAGGGAATCAATATTTTTGGGGATAAAGGTATATTTTCTTTAGCTATGGTTATGTTTTTTTCCTAATAGTTAAGGGGGTTTTTGGGACTGATTATTTAACGATATTTGGGGATGAGGGTTTGGGGTTATTTGGGGATGAGGGAATAGGCCCTTTTTTAGATGAATGCTTAGGGTTTTCTTGCATTGAGGTTTTGGGTATTTTGGGGGTTTTTGTTTTGGGTTTCTAATAGTTAAGGATTTAGAATTTTTGGGGGTTTAGGGTTCATGTTTTTTGGGATAGAGGGTTTAGGGGTTTTTTAGGATGATGTTTTATGATTTTTTGGGGCTAATTGTTTAGTGTATTTTGGATGAGGGTTTAGGCCTTTTGGCCCTTGGTTTTTGGGTTTTTTTGGTAATGATGGTTTAGTGTTTTTTTGGGCAGAGGGTTTTGGGTTTTTTGTGGATGAGGGTTTAGGGTTTTTTACGGATGTGTTTTTAGGACATTTTGGGGTTGCGGGTTTTGTTTTTTTTGTGGTAGTGGTTTTAGGCTTTTATAGGGATGGGGGTTTATTATCTCTTGGGGATGAGGTTTTAGGTTTTTTTGGGGATGAGGGTTTAGGGTTCTTTTTGGTGATGAGTGTTTATGGTTTTTAGGGAAAGGAGTTTAGAATTTTTTGGTGTTGAGGGTTTAGGTATTTTTTGGTTTAGGGTTTTGAGTTTTTATGGGATGAGGGTTTTGGGATTTATGGTTTCAAAGGTTTAGTGTTTTTTTAGTAGAGGGTTTCATGTTTTTTTGGATGAGGGTTTATGTTTTTTTGGGTATGTTTGTTTAGGGTTTATTGTGGGTGACAGTTTAGGGTTTTTTTGGCTATAGCTTTAGAATTTTTGAGACATAGGGATTAGGGTATTTTGTGGCTAAGTCTTTAGTGTTTTTTGGTTTTGAGGGTTTATGGTATTTGGGGATTGAGTGTTTTGTTTTTTCTGTAGTGGATCATTGGGGTTTCTGGAGGTGAGGTTTTGGGGATTTTGGGGGTTGAGGGTTGAGGGTTTTTTGGTTTGAGGGTTTTGAGCGTTTTGGAGATGAGTGTTAAGGGTTTTCTAGGGAATGTGGTTAATTTTTCTATGTTTGAAGGTTTTTATTTGGAAAGGGGGTTTTGGGTTTTTTTGCGGCCGAGTATTTAGGGTTTTTTGGGACTATGGGTTTAGTATTTTTTTATGAATTTGGTTTGTTTTTTTCTAGGGATCAGGGTATATAGATTTTTTGGGATGAATGTTTATAGTTTATTGGGACTATTGGATTTGGGTTTTTGGGCCTGAGTGTTTAGGGTTTTTTGGTCAGAGTGGAATCTCAAGAGGGGGTGATTTGAGTTCCAACATAAAATTTCTGTTTAAAACTTGTTTTATAAAGACCCCCCAATTTTTAAACAGACCAGTTAATTATGTTAGTAGAGATGTAAAATTATAGTTGGTCAACATGTTTCTAGAAGGGTGATTAGTCCTTTGTTGAATTGGTGTAAAACACTTCTTCAAATTTTAAAACAAGTTTACTTAATTTAACATATACACACACTAACGAAAACTAACTATCAAAGTGAATGAAAAATAGTTTTATGGTTTAGCAATTATAAGCAACAGAAAATAGATAAAACAGAGTAAAACAAAATATAGTTTGCAATGATGTAAAACAAGAGGTTCAGTCTCAAGATGAGACTTAATTCTCTCCACTTGGTGATCACCTGCCACCAAGTAGTTTATATTAACAATAAACATGATACAAAACCTGTATCAGTCTTTATAACAGTTTTCAAAAAACTGTCCAGGGTTCACACCCTCTGTAACACCCCGAGATTTTATGAAAAATATTCTTTTTAATTTCATTAATGTCTTGTTTTGTACGCTAAAGAAAAAGGAGCTTTCACAACACGCATCCTTTACTTGCCTTGCATTAAACACAATCACGACCTTCCTCGATAGCGTGTGTAGTACGCAATATCGAGTTTCACTAAACAACGATATTCTATTAAAAGATTATTAAAACTAGCCATTATGAATAGTAATAAACACTTTTTTAAATTTTGTAAAATGGAATTCATTATTGGATTCTGAATATCGATATTATCTTAGGGTGAAATTTTGGTACTTTTCGGATAACTTTCATTTTCTGATGAATAGTGAAAATTACTAAATTTTAATTAAAAACAACCTTTTTAATCGAAATAATTAATAGTGATAAATTATTAATTTGAGTGGTTTTAAAGTATATTTAGAATATATTTTTAATATTTAATACAATGTTGGTCATTGGATGTAATTCTACATTTTAACCAGACATAAACAGGTGCCAATCTTTTGATAGTTATTATCTCTTAAGAACACGCTATTTGTTTTGACGACGGGAATTAATTTTTAAATTAATTAATGCAACTGATATGTTTTGAATTTGGTAAAATAGTCACCATTTTTGAGTTCATAATATCAAATATAGCTTAGGCCTAATTTTTGGTATTTTTCTGGAAACTTTCATTTTTTGATGAATAGTGAAACCACTAAGTGGTACTTAAAAAAAATGAATTTTTCATAAAACATAATTTTAACGCTTCTGTGAGTGGAATTTGAAAAATCCGAGAGACACGATTGATGTTAGTAAGTAAAATGTGGTTCAATGAGATGAAAATAATTTTTGGTGAATAGTAACTTTTTACTTTTTTTACCACGGATAAAAGTAAATAGGGTAATTAAGGGTAAAAATGTTGTTATTATTACCCTAAAACATGTCCTAATTCTATTAGATAAGTTTAATTCGACCAAAAACAATCTTAGGAATAAAATATGATCATTTAGGCCCACTTGGATTAGATTAGGACATTTATTATTAATTTATTTAATGAAGGGTTAAAATAGTTAAAATCAAAGTTTAATAAGTAAATCATTTTTAATATAGGGTTATACATAAGATAAATTCGACTATAAATACTAATTAGAAAGATAAAAAGGGTTCCTACATAATGGTATTTTATTTGTAATTTTTAGACATTAAATAATTTAATTTATTTATGACACAATGATGATGCAGTAATTATCTTATTAATGAAATATTGACATAATTGATGTTATAAATACCAAAATAAATATAATTTGAGAATTTTTATGAATTCCACTAATTTTATAGGTTAATATGACATGTTATTATTTATTTAATTAACTTTTTTCGAACTAATCATTCTGTTATGAGTTTCACAAAAATCAATTAATAAATAGTGTCAAAATTGACATAAAATAGTTTTTAAAACAAATATTATATTATTAATTATCATTTTATTCCTAAAAATATAAGGTTCGGTCAAATGACTTAGATAAGGTTATAAATATTAATAATAAACAACTTGGGGTTATTTTGGCTTGATATAGTAAGTTTATTAACCTTATAGTGTAAGAAAACAAGAAGACATGGTAAAAGTAAAATTATCTAACTTAAAGTTAAATAAAAATGATAAGGTTAAAATAGGAACCTAAACTTGTCTTAATTCTATTGGATGATGGATTTAGACCCATCCCCACCTTTTCTTAGAAATAAATCAGTTTTGAGCTATTTAAAACCGAATTTGTCTTTATAATAAAATAATAGTTTTAGTTATTCCAAAGGTGCCCCTCTCCTCCTTTATAAAAGGGAACCCCCTCCCTCTCTTCCTCACACCAATTTGAGCCTTCAAGCTTGGCCAACCCCTGCCGATTTCTCCTCTCCACTTCCCTAGAAACATCCTAGAGGTTCTGGTCTTCTTCAAAGACCTATTTTAGTTCCCTAAAAGGAGGTCTCAAAGAAGCACTTCAAAGAAGAGGTAATGTCCGTTAACGATTCTTCCATATTTATTTCTTCTTCCACTTCTTCTTCTTTAGTTGTTTCATTATGAAGTAATAACATCAGTATCACTCATATACTGATATTTTATTATAAGTATAAAACAACAATATTTCACCAACTATCCATCCTACAGAAAATGAAATCACCGCGCGTGCGTACGTACGGAATACCGTCTCCACGCCGTGGTGTAATCTATTTTCCAGCACCACCTTACTTGGATGGGTATAATGGTGTACATAATAACTATATATGATTATTGTAAAGTGATATTGATTCTAAAATATTATACATACACTCCAATACAATTCCACGATCATGAGAATGATATAATCGCTCGTGCGTACGTACGGACTACCGTCTCCACGACGCGATGAGATTCATTCTCCACTTTAACCATTCATGAATGATTATAATGTATATATAATAAGTAATAATTAAATACATGACATAATAATGATACTGTATTTATGTGTATATATATGTATGTCATCTACTTAATTCTATTCAACTCAATAAGGAAACGAAAACAGCGTTCATGCGTACGTACGGCCTACCATCTCCATGAACGGTGTATTTATTTCCATTTACTGATTTATTATATATATATATATTCTGAATATATATTATATATAAATCATGTTTTATATTCTTTAATTAAGTAATCATGATCTAAGTAATCATATGAATAATTACAAGTCAAACCACGGACGACAAATGAAATGATTTTACCCAAAACGCACTTTAACATGGAATTTACAAAAGAACGGTTAATATAATGTCATAAGTAAACCATATATGATATCATAACAATGAGTATGATTCTGGAATAAGTCAATGACATTATTTAAATCATTATACATGAGGTTCCGACACTTACAAGCAAATCGGACCAAAGGTAAGGGAAATATCACAATATCATTTTTATCCGAGATTGTTTATACTTTGGAATTTACTGGGGTGCATTTTATCATCCACATCCATGTTTCCTCAATATGTAATATTTACATCATTCTAAAATAGTTTATATCCTATTTTACCCTTCATTGAGTCTTTAGTAAAAGATATGAAATGAATCTTTTTTCATTTTTCGTACGAGGTATTTTTTGACTTTTCTGACAAAAGTACGAGAAGAATGTTTTCTTTTAACTTATACGGCATGAATGGATTTTTTAAAATATTATTTCCAAGAAGCATCCCTTACAAGTTTTCAAGTTTATTTTTAATAAACTTCTTTTATTTTAGAATTGTATGACATGTTAAGAAAGGAAAAGTGTTTTTGAAGTAGAAAGGATATTTTCCTCAAGAATGGAGTTCAAGTGTTTTATCAAAATTATTTTCCATCTAAGACAATAAATGGTTATGTTACAATCCCTATTATTACATTGATTTGATTATGTTGTGATGGAATTATTTTTATGAATTCCTTTATCTTATATGAGTTGTTTTATGATGTCACGATGTATAAGATTCCCATTTTTATTACATGGGTTATGCTATGATGTATGATTTATGATTTTGTGGCACACATAAGAATGGTATCATTATGAGATGGGTGGGACCTATATATCCTTACAATGCATTGGGTAAAGATTTTATATCTCATGAGATAGACATGGCTGGAATGACAGGTTAAACAGGTTCAGTGAAACAATACTGAAACGAGGAGTGAACTCGTTTCAGAAAGGGACTTTGTCCGCTAAGATAGTCTTGGCAATGAGTCTTGACTACTAAGAAATGATTCTATATGATTATGTGTGTATGAAAAAAAGTTTCATGTTTTAAGTTATGATTATTGGGATTACATTTCACTACTATGATTTATCCCATGTTATGAAATTATGATTTATTTTGCAGGTTAAGATTTCCAAAAGTTATGTTCTTATGTATATGATGTGATTGATATTTCTTTTGTTTACCCTTACTGAGCATTCGATCTCACCCTTTTATGTTTTCTTTTCCCCAGGATATAAAGAAAGGTTTTAGGTAAAAAAAAGGAAGATCTTTATGGGAGATGTTGAAGATCTTTCACCATGATTAGAAGATTATATTCCGAGTTTCCAAAGACACTAAACTATTACGGTCCTTGTGTGTGTGTTTTTGTTATATACTAAGTATTCCGCAAAAGTAATGTAATGTCCATGTATGTTAAGCTTCGGGTCTCTACATTTGGTATCAAAGGAAAGGTTTAGTCAACCTTTGGAAACTAGGATGCAAGAAATTTAGTGAGATCCCTAGAGATATTTATAAGCTATGTCTAGGGATGTCTCTAAGGTTAAGTATACATATAGGTTATAGTCCTAGAATTGCACTAAAGTTCTTAGAATTTAACCTAAGATGTTAGATATTGAGGGTACTCCCCCTTTACTATGTTGTTTTATCTAGCATGATTTTTTCCTCTCACAGAATTCTTTTTGTGTTTTAGTTAATGGAGGGAACCAGAAGGAATTCGGTTAACATTGAATCCAATGAAAAAATTGGTGACTATGAGAAACAAAATTGTGCAATGCCTAGAGAAAAAGATATTTTGATTATGCCGAATCAGTCATCGCGATATATGATTATCACGGTGAAATTTAGTGGTATACCTAATTCATCAAAGAAGAGGAAGATAGACTATTATGCATGTTCGCATGTTGAGGAGCATAAAGAAAGGAAGATTGAGATTTCTAAAGAAGGGAAGAAGAACCTTGAGGAATACCTCAAATGGAGGGACCGATGTTATCTGTGTGTAGAAAAGGGTCATAGAGTGACATACTGTTATGGAGTTCAATGTATTATTTGTGGAGAACATGGGCATTACCCAACTCAATGCCCTGACCTAAAAAGTTACTTCTAAATCAAGGAAGGACTTATTCCAGGACAATAATTAAAGAGGATGGATTGAAGTGTTTATGTATTGGTATTCAAGAATAATGTTGTTTAGGTACTTTTATTGTGTATTAGAATATTTTTGTATTATTCTATTGTGGTTTTCATTTATTTTAAGGTACCGGTAACCATGAAAATTGATTCAAATATTTTGGAAAGAAGATGATATGCGTATAATGAAGGGAAAACAGGAAAATGAAATATTTTACAGTATTCATGAGCTCATGATTGATATAAGGACTAAGTGATATCATGGTTTGAGTATATAGAATTTTTTGGATTTTGGTATGTGGAAAGAGTTAACTTTTGACAGCATTCATGTTTTCACTAAGGTTTAATGGGTATTCATTTTTTAAAAGAATACATGATTAAGGTATTCACATGATTGGAATGTGACCAACAAGATATATAGGGGATAAATGATGGTATTCACATGCTTGGTTAACGATATTTCAAGTAATCGTTTTCGTTATACTATGAGCTTGGACCGAAGTATTTTAGATAAGCCTAAAGATTGGAATGGATTATGTTAACCATAAGTTAGTATTGTTTAAGGATAGAACTTTTTTTTTGATATTATTTATGTAATGTAGTTTTAGAAAAAGGACAACCAGCAGGACGGACGACAGCCCATCGCGTCGGACAGGGCTGTGGGAATTGAACCCACAACCGAAGTGCGACTGGCCTTTATCGCCTACCACTGGCCTACATGATGTTCCTATTTAGTAGAAACTAGTTTTATTATATTAATCTGTATGATATATGAAGTATAAGTCCATTTTAGGAACCATATATGATTAATCTCACTATAGATGGACTTATGTATTTTTTTTGATAACTTTTCTAACCTTTTGTTTGAGACAGATGGAATGACCCATCATTCTATCACATGATCTGCTAACACATCATGAATGACAAATTCAACTTCATTTCTTTAAGATATGAAGTGGAAATTGTCCAAAGAACGACCAACGGTGAGAATATACCGAAATCACGAAAGTATTTCTTCTAATTCCAATTTCATCAACTTTAGGGAAACGATCTTGAAAACCAAAAATGTTGTCCTAGTTCTCTTATATCTGATGAATCAGATGGTACCTTAGATCGTCACAAATTTATGGCTTTGTGATTGCTGGATTTTCCATAGCCATGTTCTCTACCACTTTCCATCAGAACATGACGGTTAGATTTCTTTTCCATATCCATATTTTCACCTATGTGGAATCACAGTGATTAGTTTATTTGGGTAACCGTTACGTTTCATACTTTTGTTTTTAAAGATTGGTTTTGGTATTCCCTTTTACGATGTGGGTTTCTATTAAAGAAACTTTCGAGTAGTAAACCATTTATAACCCCGACGAATTTCGAGGGAGAAATTCATTTTAAGGGGGTAGAATGTAACAACCCAAGATTTTATGAAAAATATTCTTTTTAATTTCATTAATGTCTTGTGTTGTATGCTACACCAAAAGGAGCTTGCACAACATGCATCCTTGACTTGCCTTGCATTAAACGCAATCGTGACCTTCCTTGATAACGTGTGTAGTACACAATACCGAGTTTCACTAAACAACGATATGCTATTAAAAGATTATTAAAACTAGCCGTTATGAATAGTAATAACCACTTTTTGAAATTTTGTAAAATGGAATTCATTATTGGATTCGGAATATCGAAATTAGATTAGGGTGAAATTTTGGTACTTTTCGGATAACTTTCATTTTCTGATGAATAGTGAAAATTACTAAATTTTAATTAAAATCAACCTTTTTAATCGAAATAATTAATAGTGATAAATTATTAATTTGATTGGTTTTAAAGTATATTTAGAATATATTTTTACAATTTAATACAATTTTGGTCATTGGATGTAATTCTACATTTTAACCAGACATAAACAAGTGTCAATCTTTTGATAGTTATTATCTCTTAAGAACATGCTATTTGTTTTGACGACGAGAATTAATTTTTAAATTAATTAATGCAACTGATATGTTTTGAATTTGGTAAAATAGACATAATTTTTGAGTTCATAATATCAAATATAGCTTAGGCCTAATTTTTGGTATTTTTCTGGAAACTTTCATTTTTTGATGAATAGTGAAACCAATAAGTGGTAGTTAAAAAAATGAATTTTTCATAAAACTTAATTTTACCACTTCTGTGAGTGGAATTTAAAAAATTTGAGAGACACAGTTTATGTTAGTAAGTAAAATGTGGTTCAATGAGATGAAAATAATTTTTGGTGAATAGTAACTTTTTACTTTTTTTACCACGGTTAAAAGTAAATAGGGTAATTAAGGGTAAAAATGTTATTATTATTACCCTAACACAAGTACTAATTCTATTGGATAAGTGTAATTCGACCAAAAACAATCTTAGGAATAAAATATGATCATTTAGGCCCACTTGGATTAGATTAGTACATTTATTATTAATTTATTTAAAGAAGGGTTAAAATAGTTATAATCAATGTTTAATAAGTAAATAATTTTTAATATAGGGTTATACATAAGATAAATTCGAATATAAATACTAATTAGAAAGCTAAAGGGATTTCCTACATAATGGTATTTTATTTGTAATTTTTAGACATTAAATAATTTAATTTATTTATGACACAAATATGATGTAGTAATTATCTTATTAATGAAATATTGACATAATTTATGTTATAAATACCCAAATAAATATAATTTGTGACTTTTTATGAATTAAACTAATTTTATAAGTTCATATGACATGTTATTATTTATTTAATTAACTTTTTTAGAACTAATCATTATGTTATGACTTTCACAATAATCAATTACTAAATAGTGTCAAAATTGACAAAAAATAGTTTTTAAAACAAATAATATATTATTAATTGTTATTTTATTCCTAAAAATATATGGTTCGGATAAATGACTGAGATAAGGTTATATATATTAATAATAAACTACTTGGGGTTCGTTTGTGTTGATATAGTAAGTTTATTAACCTTATAGTGTAAGAAAACAAGAAGACACGGTAAAAGTAAAATTATCTAACTTAAAGTTAAATATAAATGACAAGGTTAAAATGGGAACCTAAACTTGTCTAAATTCTATTGTATGAGAGGATTTAGAACCATCCCCACCTTACTTCTAAATAAATCAATTTGGAGCTATTTAAAATCGAATTTGGCTTTATAATAAAATAATATTTTTAGTTATTCCAAAGGTGCCCCTCTCCTCCCTTATAAAAGGGCACCCCCTCCCTCTCTTCCTCACACCAATTTGAGCCTTCAAGCTCGGCCAAAACCTGAAAATTTCTCCTCTAAACATCCCTATAAACATCCTATAGGTTTTGGTCTTCTTCAAAGACCTATTTTAGTTCCCTAAAAGGAGGTCTCAAAGAAGCATTTGAAAGAAGAGGTAATGTCTGTTACCGATTCTTTCATCTTTATTTCTTCTTCCACTTCTTCTTCTTTAGTTGTTTCATTATGAAGTAATAAAATCAGTATCACTAATATACTGATATTTTATTATAAGTATGAAACAACCCTATTTCACCATCTATCCATCCTATGGAAAATGAAATCACCGCGCGTGCGTACGTACGGAATACCGTCTCCACACCGTGGTGTAATCTATTTCCCACCACCACCTTACTTGGATGGATATAATGGTGTACATAATAACTATATATGATTATTTTAAAGTGATATAGATTCTAAAATAGTATACATACACTCCAATACAATTCCACTATCATGAGAACGATATCATCGCTCGTGCGTACGTACGGACTACCGTCTCCACGACGCGATGAGATTCATTCTCCACTTTAACCATTCATGAATGATTATAAAGTATATATAATAAGTAATAATGAAATATATTACATAATAATGATACTGGATTTATGTGTATATATATGTATGTCATTTACTTAATTCCATTCAACTCAATAAGGAAACGAAAACAGAGTGCATGCGTACGTACGACCTACCGTCTCCATGAACGGTGTATTTCTTTCCATTTACTGATTTATTATATATATGTATATTCTGAATATATATTATTTATAAATCATGTTTTATATTATGGAATTAATTAATCATGATCTAAGTAATCATATGAATAATTACAAGTCAAAACACGGACGACAAATGAAACGATTTTACCCAAAACACTATTTAACATGGAATTTAGAAAAGAACGTGTAATATAAAGTCATAAGTGAACCATATATGATATCATAACAATGATTATGATTCTGGAATAAGTCAATGACATTATATAAATAATTATACAGAAGGGTCGGACACTTACGAAGCAAATCAGACCTAAGGTAAGGGAAATATCACAATCTCATTTTTATCCGAGATTGTTTATACTTTGGAATTTAATGGGGTGAATTTTATCATACACATACATGTTTTCTCAATATGTAATATTTACATCATTATACAATAGTTTATATCCAATTTGACCCTTCTGTGAGTCTTTAGTAAAAGATATGAAAGGAATATTTTGTCGTTTTTCATACAAGGTATTTTTTGACTTTTTCGACAAAAGTACGAGAAGAATGTTTTCTTTTAACTTATACGGCATGAATGGATTTTTTTTTAAAATTATTTCCAATAAGCTTCCATTACAAGTTTTCATGTTTATTTTTAATCAATTTATTTTAGTTTAGAATTGTATTACATGTTAAGAAAGGAAAAGTATTTTTGAAGTAGAAAGGATATTTTCCTCAAGAATGGAGTTCAAGTGTTTTATCAAAATTATTTTCCATCTAAGACAATAAATGGTTCTGTTTCTATCCCTATTATTACATTGATTTGATTATGTTGTGATGGAATTATTTTTATGAATTCCTTTATCTTATATGAGTTGTTTTATGATGTCACGATGTTTAAGATTTCCATTTTTATTACATGGGTTATGCTATGATGTATGGTTTATGATTTTGCGGAACACATAAGAATGGTATCATTATGAGATGGGTGGGACCTATATCTCCCTCCAATGCATTGGGTAAAGATTTTATATCTCATGAGATAGACATGGCTGGAATTAGAGGTTAAACCGGTTCAGTGAAACAGGACTGAAACGAGGAGTGAACTTGGTTCAGAAAGGGACTTTGTCCGCTAAGATAGTCTTGGAAATGAGTCTTGACTACTAAGAAATGATTCTCTATGATTATGCGTGTATGCAACAAATTTTCATGTTTTAAGTTATTATTATTGGGATTACATTTCACTACTATGATTTATCCCATGTTATGAAATTATGATTTCTTTTGCAGGTTAAGATTTCCAAAAGTTATGTTCTTATGTATATGATGTGATTGATATTTATTTTGTTTACCCTTACTGAGCATTTGAGCTCACACTTTTATGTTTTCTTTTCCCCAGGATATAAAGAAAGGTTTTAGGTAAAAAAAGTAAGATCTTTATGGGAGATGTTGAAGAACTTTCACCATGATTAGAAGATTATATTCTGAGTTTCCAAAGACACTAAACTATTACGGTCCTTGTGTGTGTGTTTTTGTTATGTACTAAGTATTCCGAAAAAGTAATGTAATGTCCATGTACGTTAAGCTTCGGGTCTCTACACCCTCTTCCACAACTCTTTGTGAAAAAATAGTATAGACCACACATGGTCTCTTCTACACATATATGTGGGAAACAAAATGTAAGAGTAGTTTGGTGTGAGGATATTCAATATCCTCCGGTTCAACAATAGAAGACAGTGTGTGTAAAATATAGACACACACACTTCTCATAAATGTAAAAATAAGGAACCCAATAGAGGTAAGAATATAAGATTGAGTTTAGAAAGATCTATGTGTTTTTAGTTCAGCTCTTGACTCCTTGGAGTGAAGAATTTGATGTTGGAGTCTTTCTCTAAAATTTGTCTCCAAAAAGTGTTTCGTAAATCAAAGTTCTAGGTTCGAGTGTTCTATCTCTGGTGTTGATCAAGATTTGATGAATCAAAGAAGGTAGCGTTGAAATTATTCTCTCGAAATGATCTTCTTAAGCTTCTTGGATTCTCAGTGTAAGCGTCGAATGGTTCTTATTTGATGTAGCAAGTAATCTCTTTTCATGTACAGATGTGGTTCACCTCTACTCATCACCTGCTTGTATATCACCTCTCTCTTTCTTTCTTGGTATTCTAATTTTATAATTGAGGTCTGTCAATAGGAATGAGTTAATGACGTGTGTTCTTTACCGTACCTCATACTGTATCAGATACAGTCTCCTGAAACATCTTAAATTAGAATTAATTAATTTCAAAAGCATTTAATATATCAAATATGACTGTTAGAATAATATTAAGAATTTTGAAAATGTATGTAAGAGAAAATATCAGTCAACTCGTAATGGTAGCCTTCACATTGGTAGAATGGTAATGGTAACCTTCACTTCTGTAGTCTTCAACAGCAGGTTCACATCGGGAACCTCCAACTGTAACCTTTCATCAGCAACTATCCATCAGTAACCTTCAGTGGAAACCTTCAACAGTAGGGTTGCATCAGTGACCTTGCATCGGTGACCTTTTGGATCAGTGACCTTTGCATCGGTGAACTTTGCATCGGTGACCATTGAATTGGTGAACTTTGCATCGGTATCTTTGAATCATTGACCTTTTCATCAGTGACCTTTTCATCGGTAACCATGCATCAGTAACCTTGCATCGGTAACCATGCATCGGTAACCTTGCACTTAGAAAACTTTTTCACTGCAAGCTTATACCAACAACCAGTGAGATTAAAAGTATATGAATATTACTTGATAGAAACAAGGAACATTAATGAAACATGATTAACATAGAATTAAAAAATGATTATCACATAAATGAAACATGATCTGGGATTATCAAAACAGGCGAGTCCCACAATCTCCCCCTTATTGATAATCAAAAATTATGTCATTGAATTTT
The DNA here is from genome assembly GCA_963277665.1 of Viscum album. Classification (NCBI taxonomy): domain Eukaryota; kingdom Viridiplantae; phylum Streptophyta; class Magnoliopsida; order Santalales; family Viscaceae; genus Viscum; species Viscum album. Next base: position 682,520,559 of record OY728167.1, on the reverse strand, counting down.
TTGGCTTAATTAGTTTTCAATTAAGGTTAAACTCATCTACTAATTTCATCAGTGATGTTAGCATACACATATTATTATATCATTAAAACTAAATTGAAGCTAGAACATATAAAAATTGATGATAGGAAACTGAAACACTAAACACTTCTACCCCTTTGTGATTAACAAAAAGCATACATAACAAAAAGAGATAAATGAAAGTGTTTGTATTAATAAAACTGTAGTAAAATATACAAAAATGTATAAACCAATCCCTAGAAGTTAAGACAGTACACACTCAATCCACATCAGAGATGACCAATGTATCTTTATCTTTGGATGTTGAGGATGCAAGGTATGAAGATGGAGGGATAGGCCGGGGGATGGCAGTTAGCAGTGTATGAGGAGCAACCACTAAGTCATCAGTAGACCTATAGTGAGTAGATCTCTGAGGAATAATTGGGTTCAAACTTCTAATGTCCTATGCAAGAGTCATCAAAGGAGCAGTATTGGTGGAACCAGAATCCGCTGAGGTAGAAGGAAAGCCTAGAGGAACAATGATGGGTGTGCAGTCAACACAGGGGAAGGGTAACAGAAGATTCCTGAAGTCCATAATGATGTTTCCCCCTCTTTCCATAACTAAGATGAAATCATTTTTGTTTTCCATGAATATCTTCAATGAAGGAGTCAACTCTCTGAGCTTTCTCACATGATCCTTAAATGCCTGAGTGACATGAGGGATTCTCAAATTTTTCAAAAGCAGCTTAAAGTGACCATCCATCTGAGGCTTAGTGTATAACTGTTTGTAATAGAAGTCAGCTTGATCCTTGATTGCTTTTAATCTTGAGAAGCTTCCGTTAAATAATCTCCCACAATCTTATAAATTTCCCTAGTAATGGAAATGACTTGAGTCACAGATTGAGGGTCCTGGGTACTGGCAGTAGAGAATCTTTCTACTTCTTCTCTAAAAATAGATCTGAAGGACTCTATATCAACCGGAGGAGAGGCTGAAGTGAAAGCATATGCACCTAGAGGTGCAAGAGAGAAAGCCATTTTCTCCTTAAAGGATTTAGTCAGGCCACTTATCAGCCTTGTCACATCATCATCTTGGCCTTTCACATGTGTTTCCATGGACTTCTTAATGTCCTCAAACACAGTTACCAACCGAAGAAGAACACTCTTGGTATATCTGAGATCTCTATCCACTTGAACCCTTGAATCTATATAGGATTCCAAGATTGAAATTGAATGTTTCACACTTTCTATAGACTCTTCCAAGTTTTTCACTTGACTTTGGTATTCTTTCACTTCATGAAACAAACTGGAGTGAAAGGTGGAGATCACCCTTTCTAAGGAAGATTATATAACCTCCTGATTAAGAGCCACTTATCACTCTATGCTAACTGATCTCTCCAATGTGCCTCTTCAAATCTGACATTAATGATTCAAAATCATCTTTCTTCATATATTCTCTAGTTAAAATAACCACTGGCTGCACAATGGAAGTTTCTGAAATAGTAGGAATTAAAGGACTTCTTATAGGCTGGTCATCTTCAGAATATCCATAATCTAGGCCTAAGACCACAAATCCATGAGATTCTATCCAGTCCTCAATTCAATGATAAACAAAAAATGATCCTATAGAAAAAGGTTCTCCCCCCTCAGGTGGAGCATTCTCCTGATCAACCACATTTATCTCTTCCATACCTCTTTTATCAACATCATCAACAGGAGAGCCCACAACCTCTTCTTCTACTAAATCCATAACTACTTACAAAATAAGTTCAGCTTCAACTGAATCAACAACTTCTTCTCTTATACTTTCAACCATTTCTGTATGTCCTATCAAAGGACTGAGACTTAGACATTCCTCTTCAATTTTAATAGCAGGTGTCTCAAAGTCATTATGACTTGAATCAGAGTCCTCATCCTTATCTGAGGTTTCTCTAATTTTTCTTAATACATGGTCTGCCCCTTCTTCTTCACTCGTCTCCTCAACATCACTATCCCTTAAGACTATCTCCCTTCTATGTAGTCTCTTTGGAGGGCTAGGCCCACCAAAGGATACAGTATCAGTATGAGTATTTGAGGGAAGGTCAGGATCACTCCTATCATCTATATTATAATCCTCTCATTCTTTCACAACACCAACTTCTTATTCTTCATCTAAATAAGTAGGCGCTACTTCACCAGGCTTAAGACCAGGGTCTCTCTTATTTTTAGGCCTAGTAGGATTATCAACAGGGTTGAACTCTTCATATACCATAGCCTCATAATTAACCCATCTCATCATCCATGTATTCCAGTTTATCTTCATCACCTTGAAAATCACTTTTGTGATGCAATGGTTATCCCTCACAACAACAATTTCCTCATTATCTCCAGCAACTGCTTTCACTTCAAACATAAGGGATATTAACTTAGCATGAAATATGGAATTGGATTTGGAACTGGGCTTGGTCATATCTTCGAGTTGAATCATCAACAGCCTACATAAGTTGATCTTATGTTAATGCTTTCACAGATATAAGAGAAAAACATCCTGAAACTTAAATGTTTCAAATTCCCCTCTCCTGGGACTTAAAACACGCTGGATAAAATTGAACAGTAGCTTATATTCTCCTACCATTTCAGCAGCAATTACATTTCGCGGAATCCTATTCCCTATCAGTTCATATAAGTCTTCTTCATAACAAAAATACTCATTAGATGGAAAAACCACTCCTAAGTAGGTATCACAAATCCCTTCATGTGGAACCCTCAAGCAGTCATCCCACTCAGAATAAAAGGAACTCATACTTACTCTATTTACTCTGGAATTCTTCCGTTTCTCAATCTCAGACTTCTCAAATCATAGATATTCATAAAAATCCTTCACAAGCTTCAGATAAAAAGGTCTAGTATTGTTTACATAGCACTCGACCTAACCTTGAGCTTCAAGTGCATTCAGCACTAACGACAGGCTCGTCATCAGCCATGCCGAGCTAAGCTCCTTGTCAATCACTATTTGCCTCATCAAAAAATCTGGGTTAAGAAACGTTTCCACTATCTATATTCAACTACTAGACTTAGCTCTAGGTCTATTTGGATTTGGGGCATCCCCGTCATCACTAACCATCAGTCCCTTCACTCTTACCATACGATTTAGAGCAGTTTGGGAGTTTTGGAAGAGGGTTAGGTTCTGAGATTTAGGAGGTAGTGGTTCAGGAGAGGGTTTGATGTGGATAGAAATGTGGTCTATGTTTTATTTTTATCATTTAGGGATCGAAAAAAATTATATAAAAGAAATAAGTAAATGTAGAAAACATTTTAGATTCTAACAGAGAAAATTCTATGTTCTAGAAAATTTCAAATATCATTAAGGCATCATCGATAAGGTCCTAACAGTGCGGTCCTATCAGTAAGGTCTTAACGGTAAGGTCCAATAGTGAGGTGTTATCAGTAAGGTCCAATGGTGATATCCAATAGGGAGGTCCAACGGTGAGGTCTTATCGGTGAGGATTCTAACAGTGAGGTCTATCAGTGATGTTTTTAACAGTGAGGTTCCAATAGTTAGGTTTCTAACAGTGAGGTCTATCGGTGAGGTTTCTAATGGTGAGGTCTATCGATGAGGTTTCTAATGGTGATGTCTATCGGTGAGGTTTCTAACAGTGAGGTCTATCGGTGAGGTTTCTAATGGTGAGGTCTATCAGTGAGGTTTCTAACAGTTAACATTTTATCATACCTAACTCATGTTTGATGTAATTTAGCCTCTCAGAATTCAAAGGCTTTAAGAATATATCAGCCAATTGGGGTTCAGTGCCAATGAATTCAAGTGTGATATCACCTCTTTGATAATGATCTCTTAAGAATTGATGTCTCACATCAATATTATTTTTCCTAGTATGAGATACTGGGTTTTTAGATATGTTAATAGCACTTGTGTTGTCAAAGTGTATAGAGACATGTTTGAATTGATATCCATAGTCTACTAAAGTGTGTATGATCCACAATATTTGAGCAAAAAAACTACTAGTAGCTATATATTCAGCTTCTGCTGTATATAATGTAACATAATTCTATTTCATACTACACCATGATACTAGTGACTTACCTAAAATGTGACATGTTCCAGAGGTGCTTTTTATATCTAACTTGCAACCAAAAAAGTTAGAATCTGAGTAACTCATTAAATCAAATGGCTGTCCTCTTGGATAAAATATTCTTAAATTTATATTATACTTGACATATTTAAAAATCCTTTTAACATCATTTAAATGAGACACTTTGAGATTGGATTGAAAATGATCACACAAGCATACAGTGAACATAATTTCAGGTCTAGTACTAGTAAGGTAGAGAAGACTCCCAATCATACCTTTGTAATTTGATTGATCCACTGGTTTAACAGTTTCATCAGCATCCAACTTATAGCTGGTACTCATAGGTGTATCACTACCTTTATTTCCGTCCAAACTAAAAAGTTTCAAAATATCCTTGGTATATTTTCTCTTATTTAAACAGTACCATTTTTATTTTAAAAAATTTGAAATCCAAGGAAAAATTTTAATTCCCCCATCAAACTCATTTCAAATTCATCATTCATCATTGTTGAAAAATCAATACATAAAGAATTTTTAGAGGATCTAAAAATAATGTCATCTACATAAATCTGTACTATTAAAACATATTTGGAAATTCTTTTAATAAAAAAATTAGGATCTATTATCCCTTTAGTAAAACCTTTTGAAATAAGAAAAGAACTCCGTCTATCATACCAAGATCTTGGAGCTTGTTTTAGACCATAAAAGGCATTAGACAGTTTAAAAATAGAATTTGGAAAATGTGGATTTGTAAATCCAGGAGGTTGTTCAACAAATACATCTTCAATTATATACCCATTTAGAAATTCACTTTTGACATCCACATGATAATGTTTGAAATTCTAATGATCTACATAAGCAAGTAGTATCCTAATGGATTCTATTCTAGCTACAGGAGCAGAGGATTCCACATTTTCTATTCCTTCTTCTTAACTATATCCTAGTTCTAATAGTCTAGCCTTGTTTCTAACTATGTTTCTAGATTCATCAAAATTATTTCTAAACACCCATTTGGTTCCTATGGTCATAGTGTCTTTAGGTCTGTCTACTAATTTCCAAACATTGTTTATTTCAAACTGATTTAGTTCTTCTTGAATAGGTATCACCTATAAATCATCATTTATTGCATCATTGATATTTTTAGGTTCATGCTATGAAAGAAAGGCTTTATTTTCAATATGGTTTCTTAGAGAAGCTCTAGTCTATGTCCCTCTATTTTGATCACCTACTACAATGTCAAAAGTATGATTCTTGAGAGTTATTATACCTCTAGAAATAGTTGAACTGGACTCCTCATGGTTTTATACAAGTTCAGATTCACATGGCTCAGATTCTGGAAAATTTCGAAAACTGGTTCTTTTTACAGGGATGTTACTCTCTTTATCATTAAGATCCAAAATTGACTTATCTTACACAAGTTGTTCAAGAGAGGTTTTGGGTACATGTGTTTCAGGATCATAAAATTTGAAATGAACTGTTTCTTCCACACATTTGGTTCTCTTATTAAATACTCTATAGGATTTACTAGAGATTGAGTAACCTAGGAAAATTCATTCATCACTTTTGGAAGAAAACTTGTCAAGATTGTCCTTGATGTAAAGGATAAATACTTTGAAACCAAAAAATCTACAGTAATTAACCTTAGGATTACTATTATACCAAATCTCATATGGGGTTTTTTAAGAAAAGGTCTAATTAAGAATCTATTGATAATGAAAAAAGATGTGTTAATTGCTTCAGCCCAAAAACAGATAGGTATATTATACTCATTGAGCATAGTCTGGGAAATCTCTTGAAGTGTCCTTTTTCTTCTTTCAACAACTCCATTTTTTTGAGGTGTTCTAGGAGCATAGAAATTTTGAGTATAACCATTTTGTGAGATAAAATATTCAAAGTCCTTATTTTCAAACTCATGACCATGATCACTTATCAAGGTCTTAATTCTATGTTCACTAAGATTTTCTACAGACTTGGAATATTTAATGAAACAAGAGCATGCTTCACTTTTGTGAGTTAGAAAATATACCCAAATATATCTAGAAAAATCATCTATAAGAACATAAAAATGGTTCTTCCCATTTAAAAATTAAACTCTAGATGGTCCAAACAAGTCCATGTGAACCAACACAAGCATTTTAGAAGTAGAAACTTCTTTATTTGGTTTGAAAGAAACATTGTTTTGTTTTTCCTTTTGACAGGGATTACACACTTTGTTAAGAGGTAATTCCATTTTAGTTAAGTCTCTTACTAAACCTTTCATAGTCAATTTCCTATCTGAGTGCACACTGTAGGGTCATAGTCTTTTTTACCACAAACAATATTCCTTATGAAATGCATTTAGACAAGAAACATTTTTCTTAGATAAAGAATCTAAATCAACAACATATACATTCTCATTTCTAAGAGCAATAAATATTAAATCATTTTTAGAATTAAAAAAATTACATGCACCATTTTCAAATTTAAAATTGAATCCATCATCACATAAATGAAAGATACTTAGAATATTGCATTTTAACCCATCAACAAAATTAATTTTGAAATTAATACAGCATTAGGGTTACCAATTTGGCCTAAGCAGACGATATTCCCTTTTTCATTATCACCAAATGTGACATGTCCACCATCAACTTTAAAGAGTCTCTTTAAACATGAATAATCTCCTATCATGTGTCTTGAACATCAACTGTCCATGTACCATAGTGTTTTACAGGATCTCTTCAGACAATTTTCCTACAGAACATATTAAGTGTAGGGTAACTCTTGTACCCATATTTTCATGGGTCCAGAGAGGTTAACAAGTAAAACTTTGGGAACCCATACTTTTCCCACAATGTTTCTATAATTAGAAAATATGTTTTGAGACATGAACACTTTGTTTGGTCCTTTAGAGAATAATTTTTCAAAAGATGGTCCAGAACTTGAACTAATAGTGGACTGTCCAGATTTAGGATCAAATTTAGTTTTAATAATCCTTCTCTGTCCTGGTTGATTTCTTATACTAGTTGTGTATTTTGGAGCAATTCTTTTCCCAAGAAACCGAGTCAAGGTATCCCTACTAGCAGTAAACTTTTCCAAATCCCTTTTTAATTTCTCATTTGATAATTTGAGTTCAGTATTTTATTTTAATAGGTGAGCACATTTTTCTTTCTCAATATCCAGATCAGATTTGTAATTAGTATTTAAAGCATGTTTTCATTTAAATAGTTTATATTTATCCTTGAGTTCGTGAATGGTATCCTCAATAATTCCACAGTATTCAAATAGTTCATCCTTATTCATATTTTCATCATTGTTTGATTCATTTTCATTCCCATAATAATAATCATTTGGTACAGGGGAATTGGGTGTTACCTCAGATGTTTCTGTCATGAAACCCAAATTTTTATTTTTGTTCCTGTCAGCATCAAAAGTGTCGAATCCACTTTAGCTATCTTCTGAAGCACTCAAGGTAGATTTCATAGCCTTTTTCTAACACTTTCCCTTTTATTCATAGTTATTATTAAATTTATTCTTGGGGAAATCAGCCTTCACGTTTCCTTTTCATTTACAATCATAACAGATTATATCAGCTGTGTTATCATTCCATTTTATGTCCTTTTTCCACTATCCTTTATTATCATACCATCATTTTTATTTTGAATTTATAAAGAAATTTTTCGTGTAGTATAAATTCTTGAATCTATTTTCAAGATGAGAAATCTCATCATCACTATCAGAATATGAGTATTCACCGATTGAAGTGTCTACAAGAGATTTAACATTTTCTTTTTCTTTGTGCTTCGTGGTACCAGTATTGAATGCTATAGATTTTTTTCCTTGGTTCTTTATCAACTTATTTATTCACCTTAATTTCTTATTCATACATCATAAGATTTCCAATTAGTTACTTAAATGTTATCCTGCCTATGTCACAAGATTATTGGATAGAAACAGATGTTCATCTCCATCTGTTAGGTAGGCATCGAAGAAATCTCATAATATGATCCTTGCTTTCCACTATTTTCCCAAGAAGACTCATGGTATTCACTATTTCATTGAACCTATGATACATTTCATAAATAAGTTCATTAGGCTTCATTTTAAAATTATAATATTTAATAGTATATATATTTAATCTTATTTCTTTAACATTAGTTGTTCCCTCATGAGAAACTACTAAAGTATCCCAAATTTCATATGCAGTTTTACAAGAAGATATTCTATTGAATTCTACATCACCTAGAGAACATTAAAAATAATTCAGTGCTTTAAAGTTATTTTTATATTTAGCTTTAGTCAACTGAGACCATTTGTCTCTAGTAGTAGCAGGAAATACATGTTATTCATCAATTGTGTCCCAGATTTCTGGTCCCATGCTCTCTAGATAGTTTTTGATTTTTAATTTCCATTGATCATAGTTATTACCTTGAAATAAATGTGGAATTTTAGTAGCCTCAACATCAACTATGTTTTCCATAGTTAATTAGATGTTTAAAGAACTGAAAATTTAGATATTATAGAAATTTTAAGATCTTAATGATACAACTAAAATCACAGTTGAAAAGAATTTGAAAACATGAAAGTAAAAACCATTGATACCAAATTTTGGTCAGAGTGGAATCTCAAGAGGAGGATGAATTTATTTCTACTTAGAAGTTTTGTTTAAAACTTGTTTTATAATGATCCCCAAATTTTAAAACGTCCTTGTTAATTAAGGCAGTAGAGATGTAAATGTTTATTTGGTCAATAGGTTTCTCAAATGGTGATTAGTCCTCAGTTTAATTGGTGTAAAATACTTCTTCAACTTTTGAAACAAGTTTACTAAATTAAACATATACATAGACTAAAAAAACTAACTATCAAAGTGAAAGATAAACAGAATTATACTTTAGAAATTATAAGAAGCGGAAAATAGATAAAACAATGTAAAACAAAATATAGTTCACAGTGAAGTAAAGCATGAGGTTCAGTATCAATTCGAGACTTAATACTCTCCACTTGGTGAGCACCTGCCACCAAGAAGTTTATATTAACAATAAACTTGATACACAGTCTGTATCAGGCTTTAAAACAGTTTTCACATACTGTTCAGGGTTCACAGCCTCTTCCACAGTTCTTTGTGGAAAAAACAAATAGTATAGACCATACATGGTCTCTTACACAGTTATACATGGGAAACAAAATGTAAGAGTAGTTTGGTGCCAGGATATTCAATATCCTCCTTTCATGCACAGGAGACAGTGTTTGTAAAATAAAGACACACATACTTCTATGAAATGTGAAAATAAGGAACACAATAAAGATAAGATTATAATACTTAGTTTAGAAAGCTCTATGTGTTTTCAGATCAGCTATTGACTCCTTGGAGTGAATAATTTGTTGTTGGAGACTTTATCTGAATGTTGAATCCAAAACAGAGTGTCGCAACTCCAGGTTCTAGCTTTGAGTGTTCTGTCACTAGTGTTGATCAAGAGTTGATGAAGAACAGAAGGCATCTTTGAAATTATTCTCCCGAAATGATCTTCTTAAGCTTCTTGGATTCTCAGTGTAAGTGTCGAATTGTTCTTATTTGATATAGAAAGTAACCGCTTTTAATGTACAGATGCATTTCACCTCTACTCAAAACTTTCTTGTATATCTCCTCTCTATTTATTTATTGGTCTTCTATTTTTATAATTGAGGTCCATCAATTGGAATGATTAGATCACATGTGATCTTTCTCGTACCTCATACTGTCCCTGATACAGTCTCCTGAAATGTCAATAATCAGAATTAATTAATTCTAGAAGCATTTAATTTATCAAATATAACTATTAGAATAATATTTGGAATTTTGAAAAAGTATGGAAGAGTAAGAATTGGTAGACTAGTAATGGTATCCTTCACATCGGTAGGATTCAACAGTAGGTACACATCGACAATCTCCAACTGTTACCTTCCTTCGGTAAATTTCCATCGGTAACCTTCAGCGGTAACCTTGAATAGTATGCTTGCATCGGTGACCTTGCATTGGTGACCTTTGCATCGGTAACCTTTTCATCGGTAACCTTTGCATTTGAGACCTTTATTTGGTGAACTTTTCATCGGTATCCTTTACATCAGTGACCTTTTCATCGGTGTACTTTGCATCGGTAACCACATATCAGTAACCTTGCATCGGTAACCATGCATCTGTAACCTTGCACTTAGATAAATTCTGCACGGTAAGCATAAACCAACAAGCAGTGAGATTAAAAGTATATAAATATTACCTGATATAAACAAGGAACATTAATGAAACATGATTAACATATAATGAAAACATGAATATCACATAAATAAATCATGATTTGGGATGATCAAAACAGGTGAGTCAAGCAATGTTTTTTTGGGGATGAATGTTATGTAATTTTTAGTATTTTGGGTTCTGTGTTTTTTGCTCTAAGGGTTTTTGGGTTAGAGGGTTTTTATTTTTCTAGGTATGAGGTTTTGGATTTTTTATGGATGATGGTTTTCGATTTTGGGGGCTCAGGATTTACGATTTTGGGGTGGTGGGTTAATTTTTTGGGGGATGAGGGTTTGGGGTTTTTTGGGAATGAGGATATTGGGTTTTATGGTCCAAGGTGTATAATTTATGGGAGATATTATTTAGATGTTTTTGGGGTAGGGAGTTCGGAGTTTTTTTGGATCAATGGTTTAGGTTTTTTCGGTGCTAAGAGTTTAAGGTTTTTTGGGGAAGAGGATTCAAGGTTTTTTTGGGGTATAGGGTTTAGAATTTTTTTGTCACCATGGGATTAGGGTATTTTGAAGAGGAGGGTATAGGGATTTTTTGGTTCAATTGTTTAGGGAATTTTTAGGGAGGTAATTTAGTTATTTTTGTGGCTGAGTGTTTAGGGGTGTTTGAACTAAGGGTGTAGGGTTATCTGGTGGAGAGGGATTACTTTTTTTTGGGAATGATGGAATGAGGTTTTCTTGGGACATAGGGTTTTTGGTTTTTTTCAATGAGAATATTGGTTTTTTTGGGGAATAAGCCTTATAATTTCCTAGTGATGGGGGTTTAGGGTTTTATGGGAATGAGGATTTAGGTGTTCGGGGTGTTAATGGATTAGGGTTTTTTGGGGAATATTGTTTAGGGTTTTTTGGGGATGAGGGCTTTGGGTTTTCTAAGGCTGATGGTTTTGGGTTTTTTGGATGATGTTTTATATTTTTTGGTGCTGAGTGTATTGGTTTTTTTAGGGGATAAGGGTTTATGGTTTTTTTATTTGAGGGTTTAGGGTTTCTTGGGTGATGGATTACCATTTATTGGCTGAAGGATTAGGGTTTTTTATGTCTTATAGTTTTCCATTTCATTGTGTGAGGGTTTATTTTTTTGGTTATAAGGTTTTAAAGATATACGGGGTTGATGGTATAGGGTTTTTTAGGGATGAGGGTCTAGTGGTTTTTGGGGATGAGTGTTTAGGGTTTTTTGGCGGTGAGTTTTTAGGTTTTATTGGAGATATGAGTTCAGTGTATTTTGGTATAGAGGGTTTGTGGGTTTTTTTGGAATATGGTCTAGGAGTTTTTTGGATGGATCAATAGGACTTTTTGTTGCTGAGGGTTTGGGATATTTTGGGACTATGGTTTTGGATTTATTTGTGATCATGGTTTAGGGTATTTTGGTGATGGAATTTTAGGCTTATTTTGGGCTAAAGGGATAGGTACTTTTAGGGTGCACAATTTTATGTTTTTTTGGACAGAGGGTTTCATGTTTTTTTGGTAAAAGGTTTTATGGTTTTTTTGGGATGATGCTTTCTGGTTTTTTCAAGATCAGGGTTTAGGGTTTTTTTGGTGATGGGGATTTTTTATTTTTTGGGGATGAGGGTTTGGGGTTTTTTCAGATGAATGTTTAGGCATAATGGGGGTATAGGTTTTATGATTTTTGGAGTTGAGGGTGTAATTTTTTTTAGGAAGAAGGTTTATGGTATTTTTTGAGTTGGGGGTTTTTTGGTCTTCGGGATTGAGGGTCTAGGGTTTTATCATACTAACAGATTAGGGTTTTTTGTTGAGGGTTTGGGGTTTTTTTGGTATGAGGTATTAGGGTTTTTTTTGTATGATGTTTTGGGTTTTATTGGGGAAGAGGGTTTTGTTTTTTTAGATCCTGGGGATTATTATTTTTTGTGGATGATGGTTTAGGTTTTATTAGGTATGTGTTTTTAGGTTTGTTAGGAATGTGGGTATATGTTTTTTTTGATGTCGAGGGTTTGAGTTTTTTGGGGATGAGGATTTAGTGTTTTTTGGGGCAGTGGGTTTCGAGTTTTTTTGGGGCTTAGGGTTTAGTGTTTTCTGGGGTTGAGGGTCTAGCGGTTTTTTGGGATATAGGTTTAGGGTTTTTTGGGGCTGGGGTTTTTGGTGTTTTTGGGATGAGGGTTTTGGGTTTTTTGGGCCCATGGTTTATAGTTTTTCAGGTATGAGGGTTTATGGTTTTTTTGGGATAAGGGTATAGTGTGTTTTGAGGTTTAGGGTTTAGGGGTTTTTTAGTGATGAAGGTATTGTTATTTTTTGGTTGATGGTTAATGGTTTTTTAGGATGTGGTTTTAGTTTTTTTTAGTTGAGGGTTTATGGTTTTTTAGGGTGAGGGTTTAGGTTATTTTGGTGCTGGTTGTTTAGGTTTTTTTGGGATTAAATTTTATTGTTTCTTGGGGTAGTGGGTTTAGGGTTTTTTAGATGACGAATTACCTTTTTTATGGCTTAGTGTTTTGGGTTTTTCTGGGATGAGGGTTTCATGTTTTTTAGGGTAGAAGGTTTAGGGTTTTTTGGGACTAAGGATTTGGGGTTTTTTGGGGCTGAGGGTTTAGGGTTTTTTTAGGATTAGGTTTATGTTTTTATTTCAGGACGAGGGATTGGCGTTTTTTTGGGTGAGGATTTAGGGTTTTTTGGGGTTGAGGGTTTATGCTTATTAGGTTGTTTGGGTTTTCTGTTTTATAGGAAAAGGGATTTGTGTTTTTTTGGGGGTTTAGGGGTTATGGGGTTTTTATTTTAAGGGTATTGGTATTTTTATTTGAGGGTATTAGGTTTTTGGTGATGAATGTTTAGGTTTTTTTCATACACCGTGTTTTGAGTTCTTTTGTGATAATGGTATAGTGTTTTTTGGGAATTCTTTTTTAGGGATTTTAATGGGGTGAGGTTTTTTGGGTTTTTAGTATTGAGGTTTTAGGGTTTCTTCTAGGTGAGGGTGTATTGTGTTTGGGGATTAGGGTTTATGGATTTTTTTGGATAATTTTTTTTGGGTATTTTGGGGTTGAGGGTTTTGAGATTTTTGCTGTTGAGGGTTTAAGGTTTTTTTTGGAAGAGGGTTTGGGGTGTTTTCTTCTGTAGGATTTTGGTCTATGGTGGGATGATGGTTTAATATTTTTTTTGGATGAGGTTATGGTGTTTCTTGGGTATGAGGGTTTACATTTTTTTTAGGATGTGGGTTTCGAGTTTTTTTTCGCAATGAGGGTTATGCGTTTCATGGGGATAAGGATATCAAGTTTCTTGGGGATGAGAGATTATGATTTTTTATGGCTGAGGTCATAGATTTTTTTGGGGAGGAGGGTTTCAGGTTTTTTGGAGCTTAGGGTTTGGGTTTTTTTGGGCCCATTGTTTAGGGTTTTTTGGGACTGAAGGTTTCTGTTTTTTGGGGATGAGGGTTTATGATTTTATGGGTATAAAGGTTTATGGTTTTTTTTGGTTGAATGTTTATGCGATAGTGGGTTTAGGGTTTATTTATTTTTGGGGATTAGGGTTAGGGTTTTTTGTGGCTAAGGGTTTATGTTTTTTGGGGAGAATGATTTAGTATTTTTGTGGGCTACTGATATATTATAATTTAGGTGTGATGTTTTAGGGTTTTTTTGGTGTTGAGGATTTATATCTTTTTGGGACTGGGGGTTGTGGGGTTTTTGGGCTAAGGGTTTATAGTTGTTTGGGGCCACAGTTTTATTGATTTTTTGGGGTGAGTGATCATGGTTTTTTGGAGATATGTATTTTGGGTTTTTATGACCATGGTTTTGGTGGTTATAGGGGATGTCAGATCACTGTTGAGAATGGATAATTGTTTTAGTTTTTTGGGGATAATACTTTTTGATTTAGGTGGACTAAGGTTTTGGGAATTATGGGTTAGAGGGTTTTTTTTTGTTTTTGGTATGATGGTTTTGTGTTTTTTTTGGGGAATATGGTCTAGTGTTTTTTGGGGCTGAGGGTTTAGGTATTTTTGAGAGATTGTTTAGAGATTTTTATGGATAAGGGTGTATGGTTTTTTAGGGTCTAAAGTTTTGGGATTTTAAAGATGAGTGTTTAGGTTTATTGGGGATGAGGTTTTACAGTGATTTGTGATGAGGAATTTTTGTTATTTGGGGCTATGGTTTAGGGTTTTTTGGGATGTGGGATTAGGGTTTTTTGGTATGACGCTTTAGGGTTTTGTAGGGCTGAGGGATTGGGATTTTTAGGGGAGGAGGGTTTACTTTTTTTGGGGATAATATTTTAGGGTTTATTTGAGTTGATGGATTATGGTTTTTTGGGATGATGTTTTAGGGTGTTCTTTGGTTGAGGGTTTAGGGATTTCTAGGGTCAGGGGGTTTAGATTTTTTTGGGGATGGGTGTTTTGGGTTTTGTGTGCATAATGGTAAAGGGTTTCTTGGCGAAGAGGTTTGAGTTTTATTTGGGGGATTAGGGTTTTGGGTTTTTAGGGATGAGGGGTAGGTTTTTTTGATAAGTGGATTTAAGGGTTTTGGAGGATAATGGTTTAGGTTTTTTTGGTGGGGACAGTTTAGTCATATCTGGGCTAAAGTTTTATATTTTTTTGGTGATGTGGATTTAGAGTTTTTTGGGAAGGAGGTTTTTGGTTTTCTATGGATGGGGGTTTAGTTTTTTTTAGGATAAGGGTTTAGGGTTTTTTGATGATGAGTGTTTGGGTTTTTTTGGAAGGTTGTTTTGGAATTTTGGTGGATGAGGTTTTAGTGATTTTTTGGGGCTGAGGGTTGATGGATTTTTTATACTGAGGGTTTTTAAGGTTTCTGGGGTTGAGAATTTATGGATTTTTTGGAGATGATGGTTTAGGGTTGTTCGGGTAGAGGGAATAGATTATTTTAGTGTTCTGGGTTTATTATTTATTAGGGATGAGGGTTTAGGGTTTTTTGGGGATGAGGGTTTATGGTTTTTTGGTATGAGGGGTTTGGGTTTCATTGGGATGTGGGTTCTGGGATTTTTAGGTCTGAGGGTTTTGTGGTTTTATGGATGAGAAATTTTGGTTTTTTGGGGATAAGGTTATAGTGTTTTTGGTGGATGATGGTTTGTAGTTTTCTAGGGCTAGAAGTTTGGGGTTTCTTGGGGTTGAGGGTTTGGGGATTTTTGGGGTTGATGTTTTGGTAATTTTGGGGGTTGAGGGCTATGAGTTATTTGGGTGTTGAGGGTTTAGGTTTTTTTGTTGCTGAGGTTTTAGTGTTTTTTAGGGATGACGGTTTAGATTTTTTTGGGAGGAGGGGTTTTTGTTTTTTTCGGATAAGGGTATATATATTTTTTTGGGTGGAGGGTTAAGGATTAATTTGATTTGGACGGTTTATTATTTGTTCATGAAGATATTTTGTATTGTATTGGGGTTGAGGGTTTAGGGGGTTATAGGGATGGGGGTTATGGTTTTCAAGGTATGAGGGTTTAGGGTATTTAGGGTATAGGGTGTAGTGTTTTTGGTGGCTACATGTTTAGTGTTTTTAGGGCATGGGGCTTAGGGTTTTGTAGTGTTTAGGGTTTAATTTTTTTGGTATGATGGATTAGGGTTTTTTGGGTCTAAGGCTATAGGAGTTTTGGGGATGAGGTTTTATATTTTTTTATCAGTTAAGAGTTTATGGTTTTTTTTTGGGTGAGGATTTATTTCTTTTTTGGGGAAGAGGGTCTTGGTCATTTGGGAGATGAGGGTTTAGGGTTTTCTTTGTGATATTTTAGGGGTTTTTTGGGGAAAATGGTATAGTTTTATAGGGATGTTTTTAGGGGTTTTTTTCAGGGTTTCATGTTTTTTGGGCTAAGATATTGAGTTTTTTTCGGTCTAGGGTTTGGGGTTTTTAGTGGATGAGTGGTTATGGTTTTTTTGGTGATGAAATTTTAGGGTTATTTGGTCTCAGGTTTTAGGGATTCTTGTGGATGATTGTTTAGGGTAGTTTGGGGTTTAGTTTTTTTTGGGGATGTGAGTTTAGGGTTTTTAAGGGGGGAGGGTTTAGGGTTTTAGGGGTTAGGGGGTTTAGTGTTTTTTAGGGATGAGGGTGTTGGGTTTTTTAGGGATGAGGGTCTAGGGGTTTTTGTTGGGTGTGGGTTCAATAATTTTTATAGCTAGGAATATTTGGTTTTTTATTGGTGAGGGTTTAGGGTTCTCGGGGATGATTGTTTAGAGTTATTGAGGTCTGAGGGTTTGGGTTTTTGGGACTTTGGGTTTAGGTTTTATCCAGGCCGAGGGTCTGGGTTTTTTTGTGGATGGGGATTTAGGAATATTTGGGGTTTATGTTTTATGCTTTATTGAGCCTGAGGGAATATAATTTTTTGGGGAAGAAAGATTAGGGTTTTATAGGGATGAGGATTTAGGGTTTTTTATGGCAAGGAGTTTATGTTTTTTAAGGATTAGTGTTTTGGTTTTTTTGAGGATAGGAGTATGTGTTTGTCGGGATGAGGTTTTGGGCTTTTCTAGGGATGAGGTTTCAGAATTTTTAGGGATGACAGATTAGGTGTTTGGTGGATGGCGTTTTAGGGGGTTTTGGGGGAGAGTTTCTAGGATTTTTGGTGGATGATGGTTTTGTATTTTTTTTCTGAGGGTTTAGGTATTTTTGGGATGAGGGTTTTGGGTTTTTTGGGGATGATTATTTTGGTTTTTTTGGGATGTGGTTTTAATATTTTTTGGGGGTAGAGAGATTAGTGATTTTTGGGTCTGAGTGTTTAAGGTATTTTGGGGATGAGTATTTGGGATTTTGTGGTGTTTAGGGTTTAGGGTTCTTTTGGGTCAAGAGTTTA
Source organism: Viscum album (assembly GCA_963277665.1). Lineage (NCBI taxonomy): Eukaryota > Viridiplantae > Streptophyta > Magnoliopsida > Santalales > Viscaceae > Viscum > Viscum album. The sequence goes on along the minus strand of OY728167.1, from coordinate 682,503,529 downwards.
TGGTCATTTTCAGATTAGAGTTTAGGGTTTTTTGGGGTTGACGGTTAAGGGGATTTTTGGGATGATGGAATAGGTTTTTTTGGGAAGAGTGATTAGGTCATTTAATGGATATGTTTTTTGGGTTTTTTCAGGCAGAGTGTTTAGGGGTATTTTGGGACAGAGGGTTTAGGGTTTTTTGTTATGTTTGTTTATGATTTTGTGGGTATGAGTGTTTAGGGTTTTTTTAGGATGAGGGTTTTTATTTTTTGGGGTTGGGAGTTTAAGGATTTTTTGGGATTGAGGTTTTAGGGTTGTTTGTGGCCAATGGTTTAGGTTTTCTAGGGATAGGGGTTTGGGGTTTTTTGGGGATGAGGTTATGGGGTTTTTTATGTGAAGGGATTAGGGTTATTTAAGGTTGAGGGTTTAGGGGTTTTTTGGAGCTAATAATTTTTGGTTTTTTGGCTTGGGGGTTTAGGGTTTTTTTTACAGAGGAGTATTCAGGGTTATTTGGAGATGAGGGTTTAGATTTTTTTAGAAGAGGGTTTAGGGTTTCTGTTAGAAGGGTTTTTATGGATATTTGGGGCTGAGGTTTAGGATTTTTTTAGGTTTAGGTTTTATGGGTTTTGGGGCCATGTGATTAGGATTATGGCGATGAGGGTCTGGGGGTTATATTTAAGAGGGTTTAGGATTTCTTGGGATGATTTTTTAGTGTTATTGGGGAACAGTTTTGAGGGTTTTTTGTGGCTGAGAGATTATTTTTTATGAGGGTTTAGAGTTTTCTGGTGATGAAAGTTTAGGGTAGTTTGGAGGTGAGATTTTAGTGTTTTTTGGTATTGAGGGTATAGATTTTTGTGAGGCTGAGGGTATATGGGTTTTTCTGTAGATGATGGTTTATGGATTTTTGGGGTTCTAGGGTATAAGGTTATTTGGGGAAGAGGACTTGGTTATATTGTAGAAAAGGGTTTAGGGGTTTTTGTGGATGAGGGTTTAATGTTATTTAGGGGTCAGGGTTTGAGTTTTTTTTGTATATGATGGTTTCTTGTTTTCAATTAAGTTGAATTAGTGTTTTTTGGGAAAAAGGTTTTCATGGTTGTTTGGGCTTAGGGTTTAGGGTTTGTTGGGGTTGAGTGTTTAAGGGTTTTTTGGGATAAGGATATATGGATTTCTGAAGTTGTGGGTTTAGTGATTTTTGGGACTGAGGATAAATATTTTTTAAGGGTGAGAATTCAGTGTATTCTGGTGCCAATGTTTTGGGATTTTTGGGGCCTAATGGATTAAGGTATTTCGGGGGATGAGGGTTTAGGATTTTTTTATGTTGTGGGTTTATCATTTTTGGGGTATGAGGGTTCTAGGTTTTTTGAGGATGATGGTTTAGGGGTTTGTGGGGATGAGTGTTTAGGGTTATTTGGGGCTCATTGTTTGGGGATTTTTTTGGGCTTAGGTTTTAGCGTGTTTTGTGGAATAGGGTTTATGGTTATTTTGTGGACAAGTATTTGGGAATTTTGGTTCAGAGAGATTAAAATTTTTACAGTTGAGTGTTTGGGTTTTTTTGGGGATAATGGTTTTGATTTTTTGGGCGTAGGTTTTAGGGTTTTGGGAGTAAGGATTAGGGTTTTTTGGGGTTAAGGTTTAGGATTTTATAGGATGAATGGTTTATGGTTTTTTGGGGTAGAGGGTTTTGGTTTTATTGGGGTATAGGGTTTTGGTTCATTGGGAATGATGTTTTATGGAATTTTTGGGTTGAGTGTTTATAGTATTATGGGGATGAGGGTTTTCTTTGTTATATGGTTGATCAATCTGTGTTTTTTGGGGTTGAGGCTTTTTGGTTATTTGGGGATGTGGTTATAGGGTTTTTAGGGCTGTGGGTTTAATTTTTTTTGGGGATGATGGTTTAGGATATTTTGGGCCTATGGGTTTAGGGATTTTTGGTGACGGGGGTTTGGGGAGTTTTATGGATGAGGGTTTTCTATTATTTGGGTTTGTGTATTTATGCCTTTATATGGATTACACTTTAAGGTTATTGGGGCCGATGTTTTTTTATAGGGACTATTTTTAGCATTTTTTGTGGTGGAGGGTTTAGGTTTTTTCTAGGATGAGCGTCTATGGGTTTTTGTGGCTGATTGATTCGGGTTTTTTGGGGTTGAGGGTTTAAGATTTTTATGTCTAAGGGATTTAGTTTTTTGGAGATGAGGGATTTGGGGTTTGGGGGGGGGGGGCTAGGGTTTAGAGATTTTTTGGGATTGGGTTTTTTTGGGGAATTAAGGGTTACTGTTATTTGGTTGTGAGTGTTTGGGGTATTTTTTATCAGTGTGTTTTGGGTTTTTAGGGAAAAGTGTTTGAAGTTTTTGATGATTAGGGTTTTTGGTTTTTTGAGGTTTAGGGATTGGGAATTTTTTTATAAGGGTTTAGGGTTTTTGGGGTTGAGTTATAAGGGTTTTTTGGGGCCAAGGGTTTATCATTTTTTGGGGCTGAGGGTTTGGGGTAATTTAGGGAAGAGGGTTTAGGGTTTTTTGGGGATAGATGTTTATTTTTTTAAGAAAAATGTTTAGTGTTTATTGGGGAAGGAGGATTATATTTTTATGGAGATTAGGGTTTATGGTTTTTTAGAGATGGGGGTTTTAGGTTTTTTACGGATGAGGATTTAAGGTTTTTTTAGGAAGAGGGTTCAGGTTACATGGGGCTGGGTTTTTTGGTTTTTTGAGGTTGAGGGTTTGCTGTTTTGTGTGGATATCACATTTTTTGACATCTAAGGCCCCCATTTTTCTAATTAATACTTAACTTCCTTGAGACATAAGCAATATCCTGATCTCTCTAAATGAGAGAACATCCCAACCTAGATCTCTAGGGATCACAATAAACCATGTACCCTTGTCCTTTTTCTACAAATATCAGTATTGGTGCTGATATAAGGTGAATTTTATCTCTTGAAAAGACATATGTAATTCCTCATTCCATTTGAATGTATCATTACTCTCTATCAAAGATGTCATAGGCGATGCAACTCATGAGAGGTCATGAAATAAAAATTGATAATAACCATCCAAACCAAGAAAATTGTGTATAATAAATAGGTTCTTCTATAGTTTTAAAGAGATCACAACCAAAATATTTTTGAGATCCATAGAAACACCTCCTTCAAATATTACATAGCCATGGAAACATAACCCTTTTATCAAAAAATCAAAATTTGATAATTTGGAATAAAAATGATGATCCCTAATGATTCCCAACACTGTCCCCAAGAGTTTCTCATGCTCATAACTTTTCCTTGAATACACCAAGATTTAATCCAAAAACACCACTAAAAAATAATCCAATTATCACTAAAATATCCAATTCATCAATTCCATAAATACCACTGGTTCGTTCTCAAGACCGAAAGGAATTACTAAGTATTCATAATTTCCATACGTTCTCCTAAAATCTATCTTCGTAATATCCTCCTTCCAAACTCAAAATTGGTGATATCCTGATTGCAAGTAAATTTTGGGAAAAAACTAAGCTTTATTCAATTGATTGAACATATAATTAATGTTTGGAAGTGGATACCTGATATTTATCACAACTCAGTTATTCTTAAAATATTCTACACAAAACCTTAGGGTTCCATAATACTTTTTTCATAAATATTACTTGTGCGTCCCATATATACATGCTCGGTCGAATGAAACCTTTACTTTCTAGCTCTTCCAGTTGAACCGTCATTTCCATTAAATTTTTTGGTCTCATCTGATAAGAAAGAAGTGAAATAGGAATGGTCCATGGTAGGAGATCAATCTTAAATTCCACTTCTCTCATAAGTGGTAAACCTATGAAATCACAAAGAAACAAATCTTCAAATTGATTTGCATCTACCAAAAAATGTTATTCTCAATTTATTTTATAGATATCAAAGAAAATTCCACCGACTAGTATGAGATCATTCTAATTGTTGGTACCAACAAGCCCGTTGTACCTACCCTTACGCTCCTTTCCCCTATAAAGAGATGCGTGATGTCATCCTGAGTTGTAAAACTGACTCTTTATGTTTAACAGTCAATGTTATCCATGAAAATTTCCAACCAATGCGTACCTATGATTATACAACAGGTATCCATCCCAAACACCAAGAAATCCCATTTAGCTTAGCTCCATAAACAATTATATAACATTCTCTATAGAGAAATTATCTACATTCTCTTTGGACAAGAGGATTTCGATGTTTTATCACAGAAGGAATCATCCCAAATTATAAAATCCTGAAATATATAATATGATAAGAAATTAAGAATTGAGAAGAACCCATATAAAAAAACTCTTGCATAAGGGTAGAATTCAAAATAATCATAAATCTCACTACCGATGGTCCAAAATAATCATCCATAATAACCATCTCAAATCTATATAATTACTTTCTCTCCACATATGGTTTTTTTCATTGTTGAGATTAAACTTCCGTAGGTGTCATGATATTATTTAAATCATCATGGATACCTCTATTCTTCTATGATACTGACTCTTTTTTCCTCACCCCATCAATGCATATGATTCCTACAATGCCTAAGAAATGTCTTCAACACCTGACCTCAAAGCACTATGACAATAGCACTAATGGTTCCCCATTTTGTAGCAATTGTTTCATTTCCTCAAAGGTTCTATAAGAAAACCACATTCGAAACATCTATCTTTATATGTAGGTTTCAGAGGAATATTCATTGATCCAACCATCTGATTTTGATTCATGCTCCCACCTAGGAAATAGTTATCCCTCTTAGACTTTCTACCAGTATTAGAGTTCCTATCATTTACTATTGGTATCAACATACTTCCTCCTCCCATAGATCATATTAATTATCTTTTATCTACCATATCCCTATTAACCATCTATGTATAATCTATAATACATAACACAATATTCTTTGAGAAAATCTCCTTGATCATCCCAATTCAATGATGTGTTCCTTTAAGGATCCACCAGTAGTAACCTCAGCTTGAATCCATACTAAATTCATGAATTTAGATGCATACTCTATCAAAGAATTATTTTCCTACTTGAAGATGAATAAGTCCATCGTTCTATGAATTTTGAACATATGAGGTTATAATTTTTAGTTAAAAAATACCTCAAAATACTCCTATGATGGTTTGTGGTATAATTTATCCTAATCAACTAAGTCTTCCCACTAGAGATCACGATCTTCCAGCATATACATCACAAGCCTGACATTCATCTCTGCTGGTGAACCAATGAAATCGAAATATGATTCATCATATTCATCCAAACCTCTTCTTTTTCTCAGTTCGAAATCACCCCAAATGATGGGTGGATTCTAATTTTCGAATTAGATGGAGAGACCCAGTTTCCTTGTATCATCCCTCATTTTCCCATTGTACACAGCCTGAATAGCATGGACTATACTCTGAACTAACTGTTGTCTCACCTGTGGTTCAGGTGTAACCATATTCTCAGCAGCTACTTCCAGTTGGTTCCTATGATGCCTAATAGGTACAATTTTCTATACAAACAAAAAAAATCATAAGTTTTCTTCTATAGAAACTGATGGATTAAAAAATTTCAAATTCTAAAACATCATACTATCACAACAAGGATTTCCAAAATTTCACATTTTCCACATTCAACCATCTCTGAAAAAATATACCATGTTTTTGAAAATCAATGAAATTTCAAAATACCACAATCGTGACGTTTTTCAAAATATAACATTGAAACAACCTTATCCATTTTCAAAAATTAGTTTTTAAAAAAAATCATATATCAATACTCAAAGTGAAATATTCCTTCATAGTTAGAAGTCATGTCTATAATGCATGCCCTTCTCTTCTAATTGGATAAACCCATGTAAATGGGATTCCAAATCCTATAAGTGTATCTAAAAAACTTACGTACCCAACACCCTGGTAACATGAAGTTCATTATAAAAAGTTTAGATTCATATTTTTATGATCTAAATTTCAAGACCCAACAATCCTACATTTTTATAGGACCAAAAATCAAGGAATAGAATCGAAGGAATTTCAACTCCAAGACAGATAACCAATACCAATTCAGTGACCAAACAAGACTAATACCACTTGTTCCCTAAGAAATTTGGAAGGATAAAGATGTTACTACTTGAAACATCCCTCCCCTACTCATTGGCCTGAGAAGGAAGAGGAACATTTAAATTCCTTAAGTGATATCCTCCAAATGACATAGGCCGAAAATAAATTACAATGGATTCATTAACAGCTGGGGGGATGATATTCAATTTGAAAATAGAAAACCCAACCAAACATGTCATAACCAAACATACCACTAAATGACAAGTGATACTCATTAAATAACACTCAAAGAAACCACTGATATTCAAATAAAAAATACCTAGTACCATGATAGAATATTACAATATCAATGTACAAAATATAAGATAACATTTAAAGACTCAAAAGATAAAATCCAAATCTCCAACATGATCCATGATCCAACTCCACCAAGTATCCAAATTATCATGAAATATTACTAAAAATGTCTGATACATTAAATTTTCCCATGTCTAAAAAAAATATTTCCAAAGAACAAAAGTTCCATAATATGGTTCTATAAGGAAAATCAGTAGAATTTCCCCAATAACATCCCTAATCACGCCACTGGGATAGAACATATTACCAAATTTTTTAAAAAAATTTATATAATAAATTTATATAAAATAACTTGAAACAGTTTATCACACAATTAAAAATACTTCCAACAAAATAATTTTCAAAACCAAAACAATTTTCCAGGAATTGTAACATGTAATTTCTTCAAAACTATTCTATCATTCATTTTATGAATATATTAATCTAATACACAAATACACACATCCAACCAAGAATGATTCATTATGAAAGTTCCATAATCATGAGTGGGTTCTCATCAATATACCGTGTTTTCAAAATGTAATTAAATACCATGTCCCATTTCACATTTTACACCAAGAAAAAGGTCATATTTTAACCAGGCCTCATAATTCAATATGAACACACACCACCATGTTTTCCAAAAAACCATACCAACACTATGGTTTCAAAATAATTCCAATACCAAGACAATTCAATTCCAAAACCATTTCAATAAAATTTCATTTTTATTGAAAACCATCTTCCATAAATAAATCCAAGGAAATATTTTGAAATTAGCATTTTAATATCATTTATCATTTCACTTTGCACAACAAATCCACAATTTCAAAAAAAATAGACAAACCATTCCAAAGAAAGGTTTCTACAAAGATTTTTAGACAAATTTCAAAATAAATTTTACAGAATTTAATCAATTTTATACTAAGGAAAATAGTTCTTGAAATAGGAGTCGAGAGTGAACACACCTACTTCGAGAAATTGGCAAAATAGTTAAACCGTACAAAATGCGCGAATGAAATTGGGTTGAATATCCAAATACCCAACTTAGATATATTCCCATATAATTAAAAAAGGCAAATATTATCATATCTAGCATCAAATATCTTAGATATATCCACATTGAATGTATATCTATGAAACCGAGAGAGATCGAGATGTAGATCTATGAAAACCTTCTAAGAGAATCCAACAATGATCACTTACCTATGGAAACTGGATTTAAATAACAAAGAGAATCCTTTTATGGCCTTCATTTTGATGGGATAATATTTTTTTATCATTATCCAAGAGAGATTATTGAGTTAGAGATGCATAAGAGGAAAACAAAGTGCCTTATAGGTCAAAACATGTGATATCCACAATGTTAGGATCTCACTTTTAACCTATGCACAGTTAGTCGCATGGTTAGGAAAACCACATTCTAACCATGTGCCAAACAATTCCCCAAGTATAACCCTTGAACATTTGGCATGAACAATTTCAAAAGCATGCGGTAGTTGTGAGAATTCCCAATTTCTCTAGTTGCATGGTTTCTCGATGGCAGACGCACGGTTTGGGAAACTAGTGTGCCACCAGTGTGCCTTATTTTTAGCCCCTATCTCATTTTTCACGGTTTCATGTAGGTGTTTCACGACTTTCCCAATCTATACACTACTAATTTACTGTTATAAATTCCCCATAAAAAAATCCAAAAGTTCCCCAAACTCTCCTAAACACCACCCACATACTTTACAAACTTAAAAATATAAATAACGGGTTATTTAATTGAAACTGGAGGTGCTAAATCAAGGTATTTTTTTGGCTAATGCTTTAGAGTTTTTCTAGGTCCCTGGTTTTGGGATATTGTGGATAAGGGTTTAGGGTTGTTTTGGATAATATTTTATTATTTTTTGGGGATGAGGGTTTATGGTTTTTTGGGACTAAGGATTTATGGTTTTTTGGGGATGAGGGTTTAGGGTTTTTATGGCTAAGGGTCTGGGGTTTTTTGAGCATAGGGTATCTTGTTTTATTGTTGATGAGGGTGTAGGTTTTTTGGGTCTACGGTTGTGGGGTTTTTTAGAGATGATGTTTTATGCTTTTTTGGGCCTAACAGTTTATGGGTTTTTGGGGTTCAGAGTTTAGTGTTTTTGGGAAATGATGACCTAGGGTTTTTGGTTCCATCCGTTTAGGGTCTTTTGGGGTTGATGGATTAGGGTTTTTTGGGGCCAATGTTTTAGGACATTTGGGGGCTGAGGGTTTAGGGCAGTGGATATAGGATTTTTTGGGGGTACAGATTTATGGTTTTTTGGGGTTGAAGTTTTATTTTTTTGGGATGAGGATTTATGGATTATTGGTGATAAGTGTTTAGTTTTTTTTGGGATGATGGTTTTGGGTTTTTTGGGCTAAATGTTTGTGGTTTTTTGGGGCGAAGGGAATCACGTTTTTTAGGGATTAGGGTTTGGGGTTTTTTTTGGGTTGATGGATTGGGTATTTTTAGATGAGGGATGGAGATTGTTTTATATGATGATTTATGGTTTTCTTACTGAAGGTTAAGGGTTTTTTCTTCTAAGTGTGTTATGATTTTTGGGTATGATGGTTTGGGGATATTTTTGGCGATGAGGGATTTGGGTTTTTTGGGGATGAGTGTTTATGGTTTTTGTGGATGAGGGTTTGAGGTGTTTTGGGGCTGAGGGTTTAGGAAATTTTTGGGATGAGGTATTCAGGTTCTAAGGGGCCCAGGGTTTTGTTTTTTTAGAAATGAGGGTGTAGGGTTTTTTGGGGATAAGGGTTTATGTTTTTTTTGGGGAAGGTTGTTTAGGGTTTGGTGGAAAATGGTTTAGTGTTTTTTGGGCTGTGGTTTTGGGGTTTTTTGTTCTAAGGGTTTAGGTTTTTTTGGCGCTAATTGTGTAGTTTTTGGTGATTAGAGTTTAGGGTTTTTTGGTATTGTGGGAGTAGGATCATTCATAGATATTGGTTTACGGTTTTTTTGGGGATGAGGGTTTTATGTTTTATGGGTTTTAGGGTTTAGGTTTTTTTGGCCTATAGGTTTATAGGTTTTGATTATCATAGATTACAATTTTTGTGCCTAATGTTTTCTTGTTTTTTAGGGCCATGCATTTTTGTTTTTTTGGGGAATAGGATTTAGGGATTTTATAGCCAATTTTATTATGTTTTTTGGGGTGTTCTATGGATGAGTGTTTATGGTTTTTTAGGGATGAGGGTTTATTTTTTTTTCAGGGTAGTGGCTTTCGGGGTTTTTTGGAATGAGGGATTTCAGTTTTTTGGGGCTGATGGTTTAGGGTTGTTTTGAGGTTGATGGTTAGGTGATTTTTGGGGTTGAGGGTTTAGGTTTTTTTTTGGGAATGACGGTTTATGGTTTTTTATAGCTGAGTGTTTAGGGATGTTTTGTGGAAGATGGTTTAGGGTCTCTATGGGATGAGGGTTTTGGGTTATTTGGTGATGATGGTTTAGGGTTTTTTTGGGATGAATTTTTATGGATATTTTGGGCGGAGTGTTTAGAGATTTACGGGAATGAGGGCTTATCAATTTTGGGGATGAGGCTTTAGGATTTTTAGAGCTAAGGGTTTAGGGTTTTTTTAGTTGAGGGTATTGGTTTTTTTAGAATGAGGATCTATAGTTCCTTAGTCAGGGGAGAGGGTTTTGGATTTTTGGGTTTTGGGGTTTTGGGTCTGAGGATATAGGGGTGTTTGGGATGAGGTTTTAGGGTTTTTTTTTTGGGGGAATTAGAGTTTATGGTTTTTTTAGGGCTATGATTTTATTGTTTTTTTGGGCAGTGTGTTTAGGGATATTGAGGATTAGGGTTTAGGTATTTTTTGGGTGAGGTTTTTGGGTTTTTGGGGATAAGGGTTTAGTGTTTTTTGGTGTGACAGCATTAAATGTTTAGGGGGTAGAGGTTTTAGTTTGTTTTGGGGCTACGAGTTTAGTGATTTTTTAGGGTTGTGGGTGTAGGATTTATTGAGGTAGGGGATTTAGTTTTTATTTGGGATATGGTTTTAGAGAATTTGAGTCTAAGAGATTAGGGTTTTTTTGGAGACAAGGGTTTATTATTTTTATGGTCTAATGGTTTAGGGTTTTTTTGGGCTAAGTGTTTTGGTTTTATTTGTAGTTGAGATTTCGAATTTTTTGGGGCTAAAGATTTTGGGATTTTGGGTACTGAGGGTTTGGGTTTTTCTTGGTTGAGGGGTTTGGAGTTTTGGGGGGGGGGGGCTATGGATTTATGGTTTTTTTAGATTAGGGTTATTTTTATTTTATGGATGAGGGTTTTAGTTTTTTTGGCGCTAAGTGTTTTTGGTTCTTTGGGGATGAGGGATTATGGTTCTCTGGGAAAGTGGGTTAAGTGTTTTTTTGGCTGATGATTGGTGTTTTTTGGGACTAAGGGTTTATGGTTTTTTGGGAGTGATAGATTCATAATTTTTTTGACTATGGGATTGGTGTTTTTTGGGTTTGAGGGTATAGGGTTATATGGGGATGTAGGTTTAGGTATTTTGTTTCTGAGAGTATGGGGGGTTGTTTTTGGGATGAGGGTTTGAGATTTTTAGGGTTGAGCGATTAGGATTGTTTAGGGTTGAGGGTTTGGGGTTTTTTGGGGATAAGGGTTTTGGGTTTTTAGTGATGAGGGTTTTTGGTTTTTTGGTACTGATTGCTTTATGATTTTTGGACCGAGGGACTCGGGTCTTTGTGCCGTGGGTATGGGGATGTTTTCATATTATCGTTTCAATATTTTTGGGGCTGAGGTTTTGGGGTTTTTTTGGACGAGGGTTTATATTTTTTTGGGAATGATGGTATAGTGTGTTTATGGATGGGGGTTTGGAGGTTTTTTTATGAGGGTTTGAGTTTTTTAAGGATTAAAGTTTAGTGTTTTTTTCGGTTGAGGTTTTATGTTTTTTTAATCCATGAGTTTAGGGTTATTTTGGGCCAAGAGTTTAGGGTTGTTTTGGGATGAGGGATTTGGTTTCCATGGGGCTATGGTTTTTGGGGATTTTGGTTAAAGGGTTTAGGGTTTTCTGTGGTCAATGGTTTATTGTTTCTTCAATTAGTATTTTAGGTTTTTTTGTGGAAATGGGGTTTGGTTTTATTTTGTAGAAAACATTTTATTGTTTTTGGGGGATGAGGTTTTTGATATTTTGGGGGGTAAGGGATTAGTTGTTTTTATGGATGAGTTTTTAAATGTTTCATAGGGATGAGGGTTTATGGTGTTTTTGGAATAAAGGTTTGGGTTGGTGGTTTAGGGATTTTTGTGGTCAATGGTTTTATGTATTTGGAGGATGAGGGTTTCAGTTTTTTAAAGAAAAGTGTTTGTTTTCTAGGGATGAGGATTTGTTTTTAGAGTGGATGGTCTAGGGTTTATTGGGTCTGAGGGTTTTGGAATTTTTGGAGGTGATATTTTCGTTTTTTTGGGTATAAGGGTGTGGGTTTTTTGGGGGCAGAAAGACTGGGTTTTTTTGGGGGATGGGTGTTTTAGTTTTCTAGGGATGAGGGCTTAGAGTTTTTTGGGGTATGATGGTTTAGAAGTTTTAAAGGATTAGGGTTGAAAGTTTTTTGGGGATGTAGGTTAAGTTTTTTTTGGGCTGATGGTATAGGGTTTTATAAGGATGAGGGTCCCGGGGTTTTTTTGGGACTGAGGGTATAGGTTTTTTTGGGGTGACATTTTAGGGATTTTTGAGGCAGAGGGTTTAGTGTTTTTAGGGTTGAATATTTAGGATTTTTTGGGGGTACAGGTATAGGTTTTTTTTGTGGATGAGGGTTCATAGTAATTTGCGGCTGAGGGTTTCATGTTTTTCGGGGCTGACGGTTTACGTTTATTTGGGGGCTCATTATTTAGGTTTTTTTAGGATCAGGGTTTGGGTGTTTTAGGGCTATGGGTTTAGGTTTTCCTAAGGTAGAGGTTTTTAAATTTTTTTGGATGACGGTTTGGGGATTTTATGGAACCTATTGTTTAAGAATTTTTAGGGTTGTGTTTCTGGTGTTTTTGGGGATGATGCTTTGGTTGTTTTTGGGGCGTTGTGTTTAAGGAATTTTGGTGGTGGGGTTTATGGTTTCTTTGGATGATGGTTAAGGTTTTTTTTTGTGAATGAGGGTTTATGAATTTTTGGGGATTAGGGGTTTGGGTTTTTGGTGTAGAGGTTTTTTGGGTATTTTAGTCTAGAGGGTTTCAGATCTTTTAGCATTGTTGGATTAGAAATTTTTGGGGCTGAGTGTTTAGAGTTTTTTTGGGATTGGGGTATCGTTTTACGTTTGGATAATTGTTTAGGGTTTTTTGGGGTTAACATTTTTAGGTTTTTTGGGGATGAGTGTTTTGGTATTTTATTAGATATTAGGGTTTAGGGTTTTTTGTGGTTGAGGATTGAGGATTTTTGGGGTTGAGGGTTTAGGGTTTTTCTATTACTAAGGGTTTGGGGTTATTTGGGTTGACGATTTTGGGTTTTAGAGTGCTGAGGGATTGGTGATTTTCTGTTGTTTAGGGATTATTTATTTTAGGGTTGAGGGATTACGTTTTTTTGGAAGAGTGATTATGTTTTTTTGGGGTTTATGGTTTATGTTTTATTATGTCTTAGGGTTTTGGGATTTTTTATTAGAGCGTTTAAGACTTTTATGGATGAGGCTTTCAGGATTTTAGGGTCGAGGGATTAGGTTTTTTTTTGTGGCTGGGAATTTTGGATTTTTATGTATGGTGTTTTGGTGTTTTTTGGGGAATACGAATTTTGGTAATTTGGGGATGAGGGTTCGGGGTTTTTTTGGGGATGAGTGTTTAGTGGTTTTAGGGTAGATGGTATAGATTTTACTTATTTTGAGGGTTTTGGGGTTTTTTTGGCATTGACGGTTTGGTATTTGTTTGGGAAGAGGGTTTAGAGGTTTTTGGATCTGACATATAATGGTTTTTTGGGCCAATTGTTTAGTTTTTTCTGGGGATAAGGGTTTGGGGTTTGGGGGTAGATTTCATAGGGTTATTTGGGGCTGAGGGTTTATAGTTTTTTGGGGCCATGCGCTTAGGGTTTTTCGTGCATAGGGATTAGGGTTTAATTGGGCCTAGGGTTTAGCGTGCTTTTAGGTATAGGATTTTCAAGATTTTTTGTTTAGTGTTTTTATGGATGAGGTTTTATTGTTTTTGGGGAAAAGTGTTAGTAGTTTTTTGGGGTTATAATTATTTTCTTTTTTGATCCTCAGAGTTTTTTTTTGCGCTACGGATTTTGGGTTTTCTGGGGCTGATGGTCTGGGTTTATTTGGGGCCAATGTATTATGGTTTTTTATGGTAGTTGGTTTTGGGGTTTTTTAGACAATGGGTTCACTATTTTTTGTGGCTGAGTGTTTGTGGGTTTTTGGTATGATGGTTTATATTTTATTGGGGATGAGAGTTTGGGGTTTTTTTAGGTTGTGGGTTTCTGGTTTTTAGGTGGACTTCGATTTAGTGTTTTTTGGGGATGAGGGTTTTTGGTTTTTTGGGGATTAGGGATTAGGGGTTATTGGGCATGAGGGTTTTGGTTCTTTTGGTGATAAGGAATTGGGGTTTTTAAGGATTAATTTTTACCATTTTTAGGGATGTGGGTTTGTGGTTTTTTGGAATGAGGGTTTAGGGTTTTTTACGGGTGTGGTTTGGTTTCTAGGGGGCCGAGGGATTAGTGTCTTTTAGGTCCAAGGGTTTAGAATTTATTTTGTCAAAGGGGTTAGTGATTTTTAGGATGTGTGTTGAGGGTTTTCTGGGGTTGAAAGTATAATTTTTTTTAGGTCTGAGTGTTTATTGTTTTTTGGGAATGAGGGTTTTGGTTTTTTGGGGGATTATGTTTTAGGCTTTAATAGGATGAAGGATTTAGTATTTTTTATGGTTGATGGGTTAGGTTTTTTTGGGATGAGGGTTTAGCTTTTATTAGGGTTGAGGGTCAAGGGTTTTTTAAAGAGTAAGGTTTCTTTTACTTTGGGGTTGAGGGTTTGTGGGATTTTAGGGACTAGGGTCTTGGATTTTCTAGGTCATGGGGTTTATGATTTTTTGAGGCAGAGCATTTATGGGGTTTCCAATGGTTTTAGGGTTTTTTGGGGTTTAGGGTCTGCAGGTGTTTTTGGTGTAGAGTGTTTAGGACTTTATAGGGATGAAGTTTAATGGTTTTTTGGGTCTGAGTATTTTATGTTTTTGGGGATGAGGGTTTAGGTGTTTTGGGGATGAGGACATAGAGGTTTTTTGGGCCATGGGTTTTGCGTTTTTTGGGGTTGAGGGTTTCTGGTTTTTTAGGGATGATGGTTTTTGGATTTTTGGGCCTTCGAGTATTCAGTTTTTTGGAGCTAAGGGATAACGGTTTGGGATATATTTGGGGCTGCGATTTTGTTTTTTCAGAGTTTAGGGTTTGGGGTTTTTGGTTCTGTGTGATTGAGTTTTTTTTGGATGACGGATTAGGGATTTTTTATTGAATATTTAGTGTTTTTTTGGGTGAAGGTTTATGGTTTTTTGGGGATGTGTGTTTCATGATTTTTAGGAATGTTGGTTTGGTGTTTTTTCTGTGGACAAGGGATTAATTTTTTTGGGATATGGTTTTAGGGGTTTTTGGGTGTGTGGGATGAATTTTTTTTTGGGATGTCGGTATTTGGGTTTTTAGGGGATATGGGTTTATGTTTTTTTGGGGATCAAAATTTTTGGTTTTTAGAGACTGAGGGTTTAGAGTTTTTTATGGGATGACGTTTTACAATTTTTTGTGGCCGATTGATTAGGGTTTGTGTGAATAGGGGTTTAGGGGTTTTTTGGTTTGTTTATTTTATGTTTTTTATGAAAATTGTTTAGTGTTTTTTGGGGATGAGTGTTTTTTGTTTTTTGGGGTTGTCTGTTTAAGGTTTTGTGGGAAAATATTTTAGGATTTTTTGGGGATGTTAATTTAGGGTTTTTTGGGGATGAGTGTTTATATTTTTTTGGGATGGGGATTTAGGGGTTATTTGGATATAGGTTTAGTGTTTTTTAGGCTTAGGGATTAAGGTTATTGGGTGATAATGGTTTACAATTTTTTTGGGGCCATGATTTTAGGTGTTTTTTGGATTGAGGGTTTGGAGATTTTATGGCCAAGGGTATAGGGTTTTTTAGGGCCATGAATTTGTTTTTTTTGTATGAATGTTTATGGTTTATTAGGGATATGGTTTTCAATTTTTTCAAGGAAGTGGGTGTTGTTATTTTGGTAATGAGAGTTTTTGATTTTTTAGGGTTGACAGTTAGGGGTTTTATGTGGTTGATTGTTTAGTGCCTTTTTGGGGTCAAGGATTTAGTGTTTTTTTAGATGAAGGTCTTAGGTTGTTTTTTGGATGATGGTTTTTTTTTGGGAATTAGGGTTGAGGATTTTGTGGTATGAGGATTTAGGGTTTTTTGGGGAAGTCAGATTTGGGTTTTTTGGGGTTTAGGGTTTAGGGTTTTTTGGGTTGTGGGTTTAGGGTATTTTTTGGGAATGAGGGTTTTTATATTTTTTGGGGATGAGTGTATAGTTTTTTTTGGAAATGAATGTTTAGGTTTTTTCGAAGTTTTAGGGATTTTTTTGGGTATGATGGTTTTGGGGTTTATGGGGATGAGGTTTTGGTGTTTTTTTGGGCATGAGGGTTTGGAGTTTTTTGGGATGAGGAATTATTTTTTTTAGATGATGGTTCTATGTTTTTTTTGGGGTTAGGGTTGATTGTGTTTTGGGGTTGATGGTTGATGGGTTTATGGGTCCATTTATTAATGTTTTTTTTGGGGTTAAGGATTTTTGAAATTTTTTTCCCAAGGGGTTTTTTAGGGATGAGGGTTTAGGGTGTTCTCATTATGAGGGGTTATGTTTTGTTATGGGTAAGGGTTTAGTGTTTTTTGGGGATGTGGGTTTATTGTTTTGTGGATCTTGGAATGTAGGGTATATTGGGACTAGGGCATTTGGTTTTTTTAGGATAAGAAAATAGATTTTTTGAGATGCAGGTATTAGTGGTTTTGGGGGCTATGGGGTTAGGTTTTTTTGGGTCTAAGGGTTTAGGGTTTTTTTTTGGGTTGTGTGATTTGGTTTTTTATTTTTGGTGGATCTTTTTCAGTTTCATGGAGATATGGTTTTGGGGATTTTTTGAGTTAAGGGTTTATGGTTTTTTGTTTGAAGATTTCAGATTTTTTGGGGCTGTGGGTTTAGGATTTTTTGGGGGAAAGGGATATTTAATTTTTAGGACAGATGGCATAGGGTTGTTTTGGTATGAGGGTATGCGGATTTTTTTTATGAGGGTTTAGGGTCTTCTAGGACTGTGGGTTTTGTTTATTTAGTGTTGAGGTTTGGTATGTTTTTGGGGAGAGGATATTTGGTTTTTTGGGGATAGAGGTTAAGGGTTTTTTGGGAGAAAATGATTAAGGATTTTTTGGGGTTAAGGGTGTAGGTTATTTGGGGTAAGGGTTTAGGGTTTTTTGTGGCTAAGGTTTTGGGGTTTATTGGAGACGAGGGTTTTGGGGTTTTAGGGATGATGGCTTATGGTTTTCTGGGGCAATGTGTTTATGGTTTTTTGGGGTGGTGGGTTTTATATTTTTGGGGATGAGTGTTTGATGTTTTTTGGAGAATGAGGTTTTAGGGTTTCATGGGGCTAAGGGTTTAGGGTATATGGGGAAGATTATTTGGAATCTTATGAGTATGACGGTATTTGGTTTTTATAGCTTTGGTTTTAGGGTTTTTGGTGCTAATGGTTTGAGATTTTTGGGACCGAGGGTTGTATAATTTTTTGGGTCTTGGGTTTGGGGTTTATTAGGCCAAAGGGATTGAGGTTTTTTTGGTTATGAGGGTACATGTTATTTTGGGGTTTATGATTTATTATTTTTGGGGATGATATTTTTTGTGTAGTTCTGGGTCGAGGGTTTTTTTTGGGGCTGAGAGTTTATAGTATTTTGGGGAAAATGTTTTAGGCTTTTTTTGGGAAAGGGATTTGTGTTTTATTAAGGATGATGGTTTTGGTTATTTTTGGAGATGATGGTATAGGGTTTTTTTGGGTCGATGGTTAAGGGATTTTTAGGGATAAGGTTTTAGTGATTTTTGGAGATGAGGGTATAAGATTTTCTTGATGCAGGTGTATTGTTTTTAGGGATGATGGTTTTGGTTTGTTGGGGCTGATGGAATGGGATGTTTTAGGGATGAGTGTTTTGGGTTTTTTTGGGATGTGGGTTAATGGTTTTTTTGAGTTTTAGGAATTACTATTTATTGGGTCTTAGTGTTTAATGTTTATTAGGGATGAGGATTTAGTGTTTTTTGGGGATTTTGATTTAGGTATTTTTTTGGGGTTGAGTGTTCAGTAATTTTTGGGGATGAAAGATTAGAGATTTTTGGGGAATATGGTTTTTTTGGGGCTGATGGTTCAGAGTGTTTTTGGATGAGGTTATAGGATTTTTTAGGGCTATATGTTTACTGTTTCTTTTTATGTGGGGTTGGTTTTTTTGCTAATAGATTAGGGATTTTTAGGTACTAGGGTTATCATTTTATGGAATTAGGGTTTAATATTTTTTTGGATGAGATTTTAGGGTTTTTTATGGTTTTGGGGCAAGGGTTTTTAGGGAATGAGGCACTACCATTTTTTGGGGATGCTTTTTTAAGGTTTTTGGCCTAAGGGTTTATTGCCTTTTGAGGCTTAGGGTTTAGTGTATTTTTTGGTCAAAGGTTTGTTGTTTTTTTGGGAATAGTCTTAGGATTTTTTTTGGGTGTATGGATTTGGGTTTTCTGGTGATTATGGTTTTAGAGTTTCTTGGTACAGGGCTTAGTGAATTTGGGGTATAGGGTTTTGTTATTTTTGCTAATGGTTTTGGGTTTTTTGGGACGAGGGATTATGGATTATTAGTTTGGAGTGTTTAGGGTTTTTTGGTTATGATGGTATAGGGTTTATTTGTGCACATGGCATAGAACATTATATTTCTCATTGTTTCAGGTTTTTTTGGGACTATGGGTTTCTGGTATTTTTGGATAAGGGTATCGGATTTTTCAGGACTGAAGGTCTTAGATTTTTTGGGGATGATGATTTAGGGATTTTTTTGGTTGTGATGGTTTAGGTTCTTTTGTTGGTTATAGTGTATGTGTTTTGGAGAAGAGAGATAAAATTTTTTGGGGTAGAGGGTTTAGGATTTTTTAGGGTTGAGAGTTTCAGGTTTTTGGGTGTGAGAGTTTAGGTTATTTTAGTGCTGTGGTTTTAGAGGTTTTTTGGGGATGATGGTATAATTTTTTTTTGATACTTGGGGTTTATGGATTTTTGCAGCTTATGGTTTTTGAGGTTTTGAGGCTAAGAGATTTGGTAATTTTTGTGGATGCGTTTTTATGGTTTATTAGGGAAAGGGTTTTGGGGTTTTTGAGGATGAGTGTTCAAGAATTTTTATGGTTTATGGTATAGAGATTTTAAGGCTGAAGCTTTCAGATTTTTGGGATTGAGGGTTGAGGGGTTTTTTTGGGGATGAGGTTTTTAGGGATGAGGGTTTATATTTTTTATGACTGGGGGTTTATAATTTTTTGGGGATGAGGTTCTACATTTTTTGGGGGCTTAGGGTTAGGGATATTTTAGTGATGAGGGGTTGTGGATTTTTTTTGCTGAGGGTTTATGGTTCTTTGGTGATGAGGGTTTATGATTTTTTGGGAATGATGGTTTAAGTTGTTTTGGGGATAAGAGTTTAGAGGGTTTTTGGGGATGAGGGTATGGGTTTTTTTGAAGATTTTGGTTTTGAGTTTTTTTAGTGTTGAGGGTTTAGGATTTATGTGGATGGGGTTTTATGGTTTTTGGGGCTGAAAATTCATGATTTTATGTAGAGTGTTATAGTTTCTTGGATGAATATGATTTAGGGTTTCATGGGTATTAGAATTATGTTTTTTGGGAATGAGAGATTTGTTGGGGGTTATTGTTTACGGTTTTTTTGGTTATGAGGGTTTAGGGTTCTTTGGGAAAGAGGATTTATGGTTTTTGGGGATGAGGGTTTAGGGTATTTTGGGATGACTGTTTAAGATTATTTGGTTTTGAGTGTTAAGGGTCATTTTCTGATTATGGTTTAGTGTTTCTTGGGATAAAGGCGTTAGGGTTTTTTTGGGAAAGAGAGATCATTATTTTTTGGGGTTTAGGGTTTATGGGTTTTTGGGGTGGACGGTTTAGGGTTTTTTTTGACTTAGGATATGGGAGTTTTTTGGGATGAGGGTTTATGGATTTTAGGGGATGAGGGTTAAATGTTTTGTGAGGATGAGGGTTTGGGGTTTATTTGGGCATGAGGATTTAGTTTTGTTTTCAGTGTTTGATTAGTTGTTTTTGTGTTGGGGGTGTGGGGTTTTTTGGCATAGGGTCTATAGTTTTTTAGAATGAGGGTTTATGGTTTTTTTAAATGGGGTTTTTTGGGATGAGAGTTTCATTTTATTAGGATGAAGGTGTAGGATTTTTTGATAATTGGATTTTCATTTATTTTGGTGATGGGGGGTTTAGATATTTTTTTGGCTAAGGGTTTAGGATTTTTCAGGGTGCATATTTTTTAGTTTTTTGGTTAATGGATTAGGGTTATTTGGGGATGAGGTTTTTGGGTTTTTTAGGTCATTGGGTTTAGGTTTTTTAGGGATTAGGATATAGAGTTTTTTTGGGTTGAGTTTTTGGGTTTCTGGGGGATGAGGATTTAAGGATTTGGGGATGAGGTTTTGGGGTTTTTTTCTTAAGGGAATAGGGATTTTGTGGGATGGCAGTTTTGGGGTTTTTGGGGATAAGGATTTCGGGTTTATTGGATGTGAGGGTTTACGGTTTCTTGTGGATGATGGTTTAGGGATTTTTAGGGATGATGGATTTTGGTTTCATTGGGAAGAGGGTTTAGGGTTTCTTGGGGATGATGGATTAGGTTTTTTTTGGGATGTGGGATTCAGGTTTTTTGGTGCTGAGGGTTTAGGGTTTTTTTTTGGGATGAAAATTTTTCAGTATTTGGGGAAGAGTTTTTATTGTTTTATTGGCTGAGTGGTTATGGTTTTTTGGTGCTGATGGTTTAGAGTTTTTTGGATAAGGGATTGGGGTTTTTGGGGGAGAGGGTTTACTATTTATCAGGGATGATAGTTTAGGGGTTTCTAGGGATTATAGTTTAGGGTATTTTTATGAAATTATTTTAGGTAATTTGGGGTTGTGGGTTTAGGGTTTTTTTGTGAAAGGTTTTTTTTGTTTTTTGGGATGAGAGTTTATGGTTTTTTGGTAATGAGGGGTTTTTTGGGGATGAGTGGTTATGGTTTTTTTTCGAGAGTTTAGTGTTTTTTTTGTTGAGGGTTTGGGGTTTTTGGAACCATGGGTTTATAGTTGATTAGAGATGGGGGTTTAGGGTTATTTGGGGATGAGTGTTTAGGGGTTTTTCGGTCCATGGGTTTTGTGTTTGATAGGGTGGGGGTTTAGTGTTTTCTGGGGTTGAGGTTTTAGGATTTTCTGGGGATGAGGGTTTAGGTTTTTGTTGGAAATGAAGTTTTATGATTTTTTGGGAGAGGGTTTCATATTTTAAAGTAAAAATATAAAGGGGTTATTGGTTCAAAAGTTTAGGATTCTTTTCAAGTTGAGTTTCTAGGATTTTTTTGAGGCTGATGGTTTATGGTGTTTTGTTGATTAAGGTTTAGGGTCTTTTGGGGATGACAGTTTAGGTTTTTGGGGGCTGAGGGTTTATGGTTTTTGGGGGTGATGGTTTAGGTATTCATAGTTGAGTTCCTAGAGTTTTTTTTGGGATAATGATTTAGGGTTTTTAGGGTTGAGTGTTTAGGGTTTATTTGTGCTAAGGGAATAGGGTTTTCTAGGGATACAGATTTAATGTTTTCTAGGGATGAGGGGTTCGGTGTTTTTGGGGTTTTGGGTTTAGGGTTTCTTAGTGTTGAGGGATTTGTGTTTTTCAAGAATAATGGTATAGTGTTTTGGGGTTGAAGATTTAAGGTTTTTTGGGTATGAGGGTTTTAGAATTTTTAAGGATGAAGTTTAATGATTTTTTTGGATAATGGTTTTGGATTTTTGTTGCTGAGGGTTTATGTTATTTAGGGGTTGTGGGTTTACTATTTTTTTGGATGATGATTTACTATTTGTTGGGTTGGAGGGTTTAGGATTTTTTCGGGCTGAGGGTTTAGGGATTTTTGTGGAGTATAGTTTTGGTTCTTTGGGGATTCAAGTTTAATGTTATTTTGGGCTGATAGGATAGGGTTTTTGGGGATGAGGGTTTAGGTATTTTGGTTTATAATGGTTTTGGATTTTTGGGGGAAGAGCAGTTGGATTTTTTTTGGGAGGATGATTTATGTTTTTTTGGTTCTGAGGATTGTAGGGTTTTTTCCGGTTGAGGATTTAGGGTTTCCTAGGGATGGGGATTTTTGTTTTTTTGGTGCATAGGGATTAAGTTATTTTTGGGTATAAGTTTATGAATTTTTGGGGTTTAGTGTTAGGTTTTTTTGGTTTTGTGGGATTAATTTTTTTTGGAATGAGGTTTTAGGATTTTTAGGGATGTGGGTTCATTCATTATTTGGGTTTAGTATTTAGTGTTTATTGGGGGAGAGGTTTTAGGGTTTTTTGGGGCAGAGGCTTTAGGGTTTTTTATGGATAAGGTTATAGGGTTTTCTGGGGTAGAGGGTTTCATGTTTTTTAGGGAAGAGGGTTTGGGGATAATTTGGGGTTAAGGGTTTATAATTTTTCAGGGTTGAGGATTTAAGGTTTTATTGTGGTGAGACTTTATGGAATATTGGGGATGGGGGTTTTGGGTTTTTTGGGAAAAGGGTTTAGAGTATTTGGGGATGAGTGTTTATATTTTTTTGGGGTTGAGGGTTTATGGGTTTTCTGGGTGGAGGGTATACTGTTATTTTGTGATGAGGGTTTGGATTTTAATAGGGATTAGGATTTAAGAGGTTTTGGGATTTATGTTTTATGGTTTTCTAGGGATGTTGTTTTAGGGTTTTGGTGCTGAGGTTTTTGGGGTTTTTAGGGTATAGAGTTTAGATTTTTTGGGGAAAATGTTTTAGGGGTTTTTTGGGTCGAGACTTTATGTTTTTTTTAGTGATGATGGTTTAAGCTTTTTTAGGGATGTGGGTTTAGGGTTTTGGGGGCTGAGGGTTTAGGGTTTTTTGGGTTTTAGGGTATTGGGTTTTTTGGGGCTAAGGGTTTGGGGTTAGTTGGGGATGAGGGTGTAGGGTTTTTTGGGACTGAGAGTTTAGGATTTTTTGGAGGTGATGGTATTGGATTTTTCGGGGCTAAGAGTGTATGGTTTTTTAGGGCTGAGAGTTTATGGGTCTTTGGATGAGTGTTTAGTGTTTCATAGGTATGAGTGTATGGACCTTTTTTATTGATGCGGGTTTGTTATTTTCTTGAGTTTTAGGGTTTAGAATTCTTTAGTGTTGAGGGTCTAGTGTTTTTTGGGGATGGGTGATGGGTTTTTTAGGGATGTGGGTTTAAGGATATTTGGAACCCAGGGTTTGGGGTTTTTTTAGGGATAAAGGTATTGTATTTTTTTGTATGGGGGTTTCTGTTTTTTGGGGATTAGTGTTTAGTGTTTTTTTGGGATAAGGGTTTTTTTATTATTGGGGTAAGGGGGTTTAGAGTTTTTGGGGGATAACATTTTATGGTATATGGGGAATTATGGTTTAGGTTTTTTTTGGGGATGAGGGTCTGAGGTTAATTGTTGGAAATGGTTTAGGGGTTTATTCTGGTTTCCGTTTTAGGGTTTTCTAGAGTTAAGGGTTTTGGGTCTTTTTATGGCTCAGTGTTTATGGTTTTCTACGGCTGAGGTTTTGGTGTTTTTGGGGCCTGAGGGATTGGTGGTTTTTTGGGAAGAGGGTTTAATGTTTTTTGTGGGGTTAGGATTGGTTTCATTTTAGGATTTAGGGTTTTTGGGGTTAGGGGGTTTGTGTTTTTTAGGGGAGGGGGATTATGTTTTTTGGGGATGAGGTTTTAATTTTTTTGGGTGTAGACCATCTAGATTTTCGCTGGGTGTAGGTTTGTGTTTTTTGGGGTAGAGGGATTGGGTTTTTTGGGGTAAATGGTTTTATGTTTTTGGGGATTAGGATTTATTGTTAATTGGGAACTATATTTAATGGTTTTTAGGATATAGTGTTTTTGTGTTTTTAGGGTTAGGTTTTAGTGTTTTTGTGACGAGGGTTTAGTTTTTTTGATAGCTGAGAGTTTAGGTTTTTTTTGGGAGTGAGTGTATTGGGTTTTTTGGGGATGAAGGTTTTGTGTTTTTGGGGAAGAGTTTGTAGGATTTTATGGGTCTAAGGGTATAATAATTTTTTGGGTATGAGGGTTAATGGTTTCTGGGGAATACAGTTTAGGGTTTTTTTGGGCTGAGGGTTTATGGTTCTTTATGGATGATAATTTGGGGTATTTGGGGATTTTTATTTATGGATTTTCATGTAAGGAGTTTAGGGTTCTTCTAAGGATGAGAGTTTAGGGTTTTTGGGGATGAGTGTGTGGGGTTTTTTGTGTCGAGGGTATATCTTTTTTTGGGGTCTAGGGTGTAGGGTTTTTTAGGGTCAAGGTTTTACTATTTTTTGGGGTTGATGGATTAATATATCTTTGGCTCTGAGGGTATAAGGATATTTGGGGCCAAATATTTGTGGTTTTTTTTGGATAAGGGTTTAGGGTTTTTGGGGTTGTGGGTATTGTGTTTTTGGTGATGAGTGTTTATGGTTTTTTTGAATGAGGGTTTATATATTTTAAGGGACATCATTTTGAGTTTTTTTGGGACTAAGGGTTTGGGGTTTCTTGCGTTCAATGGTTTAGGGTTTTCTAGAGTTGATGGTTTAGTGTTATTTAGGGTTGAGTGTATAGGTTTTTTTTGGGGATGAGGGTTTACGTTTTTCGAGGGAGAAGGATTAGGGATTTTTGGGGTCGAGGGTTTATGGTTTTTTCGGATGAGGGTTTAGGTTTTTATATGGGGGTTTATGTAGTTGGGGGATAATTGTTTTTATTTTTTTTAGGATTGGAATTTCGGGTATATTAAGGATAATTTTTTGGGTTTTTTATGAGGAATTATGGTAATTTGGTCCTGGGGTTTTGGTGTTATTTGGGTATGAGTGTTCAAGACTTATAGGGATGATTGTTTAATTTTATTTAGGAGTTGATATTTTTATGTATTTTTGGTCTTTGGGTTTGGGTTTTTTTGGGGATTAGGGATTAGTTTTTTTGGGATTGGTGGTTTCATATTTTTTGGGAATGAATGTTTTGGGTTTTTGAGAGTTTAGGATTTAGTGTTTTCTGGGCCAGCGGGATTATAGTTTATTGGGTATGAGAGATTTGGGGTTTTAGGTTTTGGTTTAATAAATTTTTTAGGGCTGTGGGTTTAGGGTTTTTTGTGTTTATGTATTAGATATGTTTTGGGATATGGGTATAATTATTTTTTGGTAATGGGTTATTTGGGGTTGAGGGTTTGGTGATTTTTGGGGCTGAGGTTTTAATGATTTTTGGGATAAGGGTTGAGGGTAATTTGAGGATGAGGGTATATATTTATTTGTGGACAAGGGTTTAGGTTTTTTGGGGGATGAAGGATTAGGGTTTTCTAGGGATAAATATTAATGGTTATTGTGGATGAGGTTTTACGGTTTTGAGGGGTTGATATTTTTTTTAGGGATGAGGGTTTTTGTTATTCACGGTCTGAGGGTTTGGGTTGTTTTGTGGAATATGTTTTATTAATTTTTGTGGTTGAGGGTTTAGGGTATTTTTGGGTTAAGGGATTAGTGTTTGTTGGGGCTTTGTGTTTAGTTTTTTTTGAGACCAAGGGTTTAATGTATTTTTGGGTGGAGGGTTTAGGGATTTTTTGGAGGAGGGATTAATTTTTTTTGGGATTGAGGGATTGGGGTATTGGGGGGATAAGAGATTTTGTTTTTTGGGAATGTATATTTTTTTGGGTAGATGATTTTGGGTATTTTGGGTACAATGTTTTATTTTTTGTTTGGGGATTAGGGTTTGGGGATTATTGGAGGTGATTGTTTTGGGTTTTTTGGGGCTGAGGGTTTTGTGTTTTTTTAGGTATGTCTGTTTAGTTTTTTTGATACTGAGGGTGTAGGGTTTCTTAGGGATATGGTTCTAGGGTTTTTTTGGGATGAGGGTTGAGGGGTTTTTTTACATTGAGTTTTTAGTGATATTTGTGTTTAGGGATAAGAGTTGTTTAGGCCACTTATTTAGAGTATTTTAGGGTTGAGGGTTTGGGTTCTTTTTGGAACTGAGGATTTAGGATTTCATAGGGCCGAGGGTTTTGGGTTTTTGGGGGTCAATGTTTTAGGGTTTTATATAGATAAGGGCTTTTGGGATTTTTATGAGGGTTTGGTATTTTTTGAGTCTATGGGTTTTGAATTTTTTGGGGAAAAGGATTTAAGGTTTTTTGGGGATGAGGGTTGGAATATTTTTTGTGTTGAGGTTTTGGGGTATATTTTGGTTGAGTGTTTAGAGTTTATTTTCATTGAGAGTTTTGGGTTTTTTTGGGATGAGTGTTTAGGGTTGATAGTTTAGGGCTTTATTGGGTTTAGTTATTTGTGCTTTTTAGGGATGAGGGGTTCAGGATTATTATGAATTAGTGTTTTCTGGTTTTTTAGGGCTGAGGTTTTTTTCGATGAAGAGGTTTTAGGGTTTATTGGGATTGATAGTTTTGTATTTTTTTGGGTGGAGTGTTTAAGGTTTTTTGGGGATGAGGTTATATGTTTTTTTTGGATGAAGTATTTTGGTTTCTTGGGCATTAAGGTTTCTGGTTTTTTGAGGTTGGGTGATTAGAGTTTTTTGGGGGTTGAGGGTTGTGCGGATTTTTGGTCTTAGGGTTTAGGGTATTTTGGGGCTGAGGGTTTAGGGTTTTTTGGGATGAGGGTACATGGTTTTTTTGGGGATTATGGTTTTTGTTTTATTGTTACTAAGGGTATATAGTTTTTTTGGGAATGAATTTCGGTTTTTTTGGGATGAGGTTTTATGGTTTTGGGGGGATAAAGGTTTAGGGTTTTTAGAGGATGAGGGTTTTGGGTTTTGGGAGCTTAAGGATTATGGTTTTTTTGGACTGATGGTTTTGATTATTTTCTGGGGATAAGAGTTTAGGATTTTTGGGCTTAGTGGTTAGTGTTTTTTGGGTTCAGGGTTTATAGTTTTTTGGATAAGGGTTTGGGTTTTTTACGATGTGGGTTCATGGTTAATTTGTTGCTATGTGTTTTGGTTTTTTTGGGTAGAGTTTTTATGGTTTTTTAGGGAAGAGTGTTTGAGTTTTTTATAGATGAGGGTTCAATTTTATTTTTCAATGTTTATAGAGATTGTTGGGAATCCAGATTTAGATTTTTTTGAGATGATGGTTTTGGGTTTTGGAGGGATGGGTGTTTTGGGTTTTTGGGGGATGAATGGTTTAGATTTTTTGGGGTGTATTACTTTGTGTTTTTTTAGATAAGGGTTTGGGCTCTTTTGGGGATAAGGGTTTTGGGTTTTTTGGGATGAGGGTTGATGATGTTTTAGGTCTGAATATTTAGGTTGTTTTTGGGTATAATGGATTATGTTTTTTTTGATATGTGGGTTTTGTTTTTTTGGGGATGAGGGTCTCAAGTTTTTTAGGAATGATAGTCTAGGGTTTTTTGGGGATGAGGGTTTATGGTTTTTTTGGTTATGAGGGTTTTTCATTTTTTAGCGTTGATGGTTTAGGGTTTTTTGGGGCTTTTTGTTTTGGATTTTTTGGTGATGAGGGTTTAGGGAATATAGGGATCATGGTTCTGAGGTTTTTGGGGAAGATGGTTTAGTTGTTTTTGGTGTGATATTTTAGTGTTTTTTTGGTATGAGGGTTAAGGGTTTTTTGGGGAACATGTATTAGGTCATTTTGAGGCTGAGTGTATAGGTTTTAATAGGTATATGGGTTTAGGGGTTTTTAGGATAAGGGTTTAGAGGTTTTTGAGGCTTATGGTTTAAGGAATATCAGGGATAATGGTTTATATATTTATGGAAACGACAATGTAGAATTTTTTGAGGATGAATGTTTTGGGTTTTTAGGGTAGTGTGTTTAGGTTTTTTTGGGGGATGTGGTTTTGGGGAATTTTCTAGCTGAGGGTTTATGGTTTATTGGGTATAGGGTTTTGGGATATTCAAAATACTAATGAACTTGTTACAGGGAAACCAATGGTACATATATCATATTGGATTGAGTCTTCTGACTTCTATGTCCTTATTAAGTTATCTCCCCAAATATGCTATTTTACCATGGTACTATATGATAATTTTCAAGATACATGGATGATGATTTCCAATAAGGATTCAATGATGTTGTAGTGAGGACAACAAATTCGGTTATGATGCCTCAGTGAAGCGACATATCCATGAGGATTTTCCCCCAAGTGGTTATAGAGAAGTGCTTCCACCCTAAGAGTTGTGCATGGAAGCACATCCAGTGGTCTATATGGATGGGGGTTTATATATTTTTAGGGATGAGGGTTTAAGGGTTTTTTTGGGTTGCGTTTTTAGGGTTTAATGGGGTTGATGGTTTAATTTTTTTTTGGGATAAAGGTTTAGGGTTTTTTGGGGGATTAGGGTATACATATTTTAGGGTCAAGGGTTTTGGGTTTTTAGAGTGAGTGTCCCATGTTTTTTAGTTCTAAGGGTAATGGGTATTTTATGGTTGGGATTTTATGGCCATTTTGGTCTGAGGGATTAGGGTTTTTTGGGATGAGGGTATAGGGAGTTTGGAGGATGAGGTTTTTGGTACATTTAGGGATGATGGTTTATTATTTTGGAGACTAAGGGTTTATTGTTTTATAGGGAATATGGTTTAGGGTTTTTTAGGGCTGAGTATCTAGGGGTTTTTTTGGTGATGAGGGTTTATTTTTTTTGGAGAGGAGTGTTTAGGGTTTTCTAAGGCTGAGGGTAAGGTATTTTTTGGGAAGTGGATTTAGGGTATTTTGGGGTTGAGTTATTTGGGTTTTGGGTGAGATACATGTATATTATTTTTAGGGATGAGGGTTTAGGGTTTTTTGGTGCTGTGTGTTTAGGGTTTTTAGGTTTTAGTGTTTATCATTTGTTTTTTAATGTACAATTTAGTGTATTTTGGTTTTTATGGATTTGGTTTTTTGGGTGCTAAGGGTTTAGTGTTTTTGGGATGAGGGTTTAGGGGTTTTTTAGAAATTAATGTCACGTTATTCATTAGGATGAGGGTTTAGGGTTTTTTGGGGATGTGGGATTTGGTATCTGGGGATGAAGGTTTAGTGTTTTTATGGATGGGTGATTAGGGTTTTTTTGGGGTTGATGGTTTAGGGGTTTTTTGGGATGAGGTTATTGGGTTTTGGGAGGATGAGGGTTTAGAATTTTTTAGGGCTGAGGGTTTATGAGTTTTTTGGGATGAAATTTTTAGGTTTTTTTTGATTTTGGGTTTAATGATTTTTAGGGATAAGGGTTTAGGGTTTTCTTGTGAATAAGGAATAGATTATTTTAGGGAAAATGGTTTATGATTTTTTTGGGGATACGGGTTTATCATTTTTTGGTGGCGAGGGTTATGGATTTTTTGGAATCCGGGTTTTGGATTTTTTGGGGATGTGGGTTTAGGATTTTTTAGGGATGATTTTTAGGGTTTTTTGGGGATATGGGTTTAGGGTTTTTTGGGATTGAGTATTTAGGGTTTTTTGGGTCTTCGAGTTTTGGGTTTTTTGTGGCTTGGGGTTTTGGGTTTTATGGGGATGAAGTTTTGGTGGTTTTAGGGGCCAAGGGTTTTGATATTTTGGGGTTAATGATTTATTGTTTTTTGGTGCTGAGGTTTTTGGGTTTTTTGTGGATGATGATTTAGGGTTTTATGTGTAGGATGATTTATATTTTTTAGGAATGGGGGTTCATTGTTTTAGTCGGTGGGTTTATGGTTTCATTGGTGGAGGGTTTTTGGTTTCTTGGGGATGAGGATTATATTTATTGGGGGTTGACGGTTTTGGGGCTGAGGGTTTATTGTTTTTTGGTTATGTGGGTTTAGGGTTTATGGGGAAGAGGGTTTAGGGTTTTTTCAGGCTATGATTTTAGTGTTTTATTGTTGATAGTTTAGGGTTTTTATGTTGGTGAGTTTATGGTTTTGGGGGATGAGGGTATAGTGTTTTATTTGGATGGGGGTTTAGGGTTTTCTAGGGTTGAGGGATTAGGGTTTTTTGGTATGAGGGTATTTGGATTTTTTAGGACTGAAGGATTGTGGTTTTTTTGGAGCTGATAGATTTTGTTTTTGAGGCTGAAGTTTTAGTGTTTTTTTGGGCTCAGTGTTTGAATTTTTTTTTGTGGTTAAGGGTTTTGGGGTTTTTTGGGAAGCATGTTTTGGGAATGTTGGGGCCATGATTTTTGGGTTTTTTTCGGGTTGATGGATGATAGTTTTACTGTTCCAAGGATATAGGTTTTTTAGAATTAGGGATTATAGTTTTTGGGATAGAGGGAATCTGTTTTTTGGGTGTTCGGGATTAGGGTTTTTTGGGGGCCAAGGGTTTGAGGATATTTGGGATGAGGGTTTGGGGTTTTTCTGGGATGAAGAGATAGGGTTTTTGGGGATGAGGTTTTGGTCTATATTTGGGGATGAGTGTATTAAATTTTTAATGATGATAGTTTATGGTTTTTCTGGGTGAAAGGATTGGGGTTTTGGTACTAATGGATTGTGATTTTTTGGGTTTCATCATTTATAGTTTAATGGGGCTGATGGAATAGTGATTTTTTGGGATGACTGATTATGGGTTTCTAGTGATGATGGTAAATGGTCTTTTTGGATGATGGTTTATGGTTTTTGAGGGATATGGGTTTAGGGTTTGTTGTAGCTACATTTTTAGGGTTTTTGGGGATGATGCGTTAGGATTTTTTTAGATATGAAGGTTTATGTTTTTTAGGGCTGACGGGTTATGGTTCTTTGGGCAGAGGGATTAGGGTTTTTTTTTGGGGTTGAAGTGTTAGTGTTATTTGGGGTTGACTATTTTGTGTTTTTTGGGGATGAGTATTTGGGTTTTCTTGGGATAATGGTTTATCATTTTTTGGGATGAGGGTTTCATGTTTTTTGTTACAAAGGGTTTGGAGTTTATGTTGCTGAGTATTTAGGGATTTTTGGACTAACAGTTCCATTTTTTTTTGTCTTGAGGGTTTGGGGTTTTTTGGGTGTTAAATGAATTTCGTTTTTTGGGGATGAGAGTAAAATGTTTTTAGAGATGGTGTTTTAGGTTTTCTTGGGATGATGGTTTTGGGTATTTTTTGGGATTTTGGATTTTGGTTTTTTTGGGCTTCTGGATAGGGGTTATTTTTCGCAGTGTGTTTTGGTGTTTCGACTCTGTGGATTTATGGCTTTTGGGGGTTGTGGGTTTGATTATTTTTCGAGATGAGGGTTTATGGTTTTTATGGGTTAGGGTTTAGGGTTTTTCATGGATGAGGGTTTAAGATTTTTTGGTGGTAGAGGTTTAGGGTTTTTTGGGGATGAGAGTTTTGGGTGTTCTGGGGATGAGTATTTAGGGTTATAGAGGTTTAGGGTTTAGTTTTTTTTTTGTATATTTGTGATTTTTAAGGCTAGGTGATTAGGTTTCTTTTATTATAAGGTTTTGGGGGTTTTTTGTAGTAGAGGGTTTAGGATTTTTTTCGGCTAATGGATATGGGTTTTTTGTGGTTGGGAGATTGGAATTAGTTTATGGATGGTGGTTTAGGGGTTTTTTGGGGCATAGGGTTTAGTAATTTTTAGGGGGAAGGGTTTATGGTTTTTAGGGGATGAGGTTTTTGTGTATTTTTGAGGGTGAGGGGTTTTTGTCTTTTTAGGGGTGAGGGTATGGGTTTTTTTGGGCTGATGATTTTGGTTTGGTGGGGGTAGGTTTAATGGTATTTTGTGGATGAGGGTTTGGGGTTTTTTTGGGGATGTGGGTATTAGTTTTTTTAGGGATGAGGGTTTCATGTTTTTTGGGGCTGAGGGTTCAGGGTATTTTTGGAACTGAGGGTGTAGTGTTTTTTTGGGATAAGGTTTTGGATTTTTTATGCTGAGGGTTTACGATTTTTTTGGGGTGAGAGTTTAATGTTTTTTGGAGTTTAAGGTTAAGGGTTTTTTGAGGTGAAGGGTTAAATTTTTTGTGGTGAGGGATTGGAGATTTTGGTAGCTTAGGGATTAGGGTTCCTTAAGGATGAGGTATTTAGTTTTTTAGGGTCAATTTTTTAGGTTTTCCTGAGGATTTCAGTTTATGATTTTTGGGAATGAAGGATTAGGATTTTCTGGGACTGTGGGTTATGAATTTTTCTGGTGAAGTGGGTTTAGGGTTTTTTGAGGATGGGGGTTTCGTGTTTTACCAGGATGAGGGTTTAAATATTATTGTAGATGAGGGTATAGGGTTTTTTGGGATGAGGGTTTATTTTTTTTGGGGATGATGGTTTAGGGAATTTTGGGGATGGGTGTTTTCGGTAGAGGGTTTACAATCTTTTGGGGTTGATGTTTTTGGGTTTTTGGGATATGGGTTTGAGGTTTTTAGTGGATGATTATTTGGGGACTCTTCGAGTTAGGATTTCGTTTTTTTTGTGGTCAAGGGTATTTTGTTAATTGGAATTTATGGTTTGGGGATTTATGGTTCCGAGGATATAGTTTTTTTGGGGATGAGGTTATATGGATTTTTGGGGTTGAGATTTTGAGGTTTTTCTGGGATGATGGTTCCAGTTTACTGGGTTATATGGCATATAGTTTTTTAGGTCTAAGGTTTTTGTAGTTCTGGGGGTAGGGTTTTTGATTTTTTTGGGATGTAGGTTAATTGGTTTTTTAGTTTGAGGGTATAGGGTTTTCTAAGGATATTGGTGTAGGGTTTTTTGGGTCTGAGGGTGTTCGGATTTTTGGGGCATGTGTTTAGGGTTTTTTTGGGGGATGAGTATTTATGGTTTTTTCTAGATAATGGTCTATTGGTTTTTTAGATATGACTGTATAGGGTATATTGGCGTATAGGATTTAGGTTTTTTGGGGCCAAGGGTTTAGGGATTTATTAGGGAGAAGGCTTATGGGTTTTTATGGCAAAGCGTTAAGGGATATTTTGGTGGTAGTGGATTTAGTGTTTTTAGGGTTAAGGGATTGGGGGTTTTAGGAATGTGGGTTTTCTATTCTTTAGAGATGAGGTTTTATGGTTCTTTGGGGATTATGGTATAGGGAATTTTGGGATTATTGTTAAGGTCTTTTTGGGGTGGGGGTTTATGGTTTCTTTGGGCTCTACGTTTAGGGTATTTTGGTGGAATTTTTTAAGAGTTTATTTAAGGATGAGTGTTTATGGTTTTTGGGGGTTGAGGGTTTAGGTTATTTTAGGTATGAGGGTTTTATTTTTTCTTTGGATGTGGGTTTATGGTTTTTTGGGGATAAGGGTTTAGGGTTTTCTAGGGTTATGAGTTCCGTGTTTTTTGGGGATGAGGGTTTATAGTTTTTCGGGGCCCATATTTAAGATAATTTTCTGCAAATGTTTTAGGGGATTCATTTCGATGAGGGTTTATGGTTTTTTGGCACTAAGTGTTTCAGTTTTTTGTGGGTAGATGGTTTAGTGTTCTTTGAGAAATAGGTATTAGGGTATTTTCTATCTAAGGGTTTAGGTTTTATTATTGATGACAGTTTAAGGTTTTTTTGTATTAGGGTTTAGAGGTTATTGAGGCTTTGAATTTATGGATTTTATGGGGTAAGGATATAGGTTTTTTAGGATATAAGGGATTATGGTTTTTTGGGGATGAGTGTTTTGGCCTTTTTATGTTGGAGCATTTGGTATGTTTTCGGGGATGTGGGTTTCGGTGTATTTATAGTATCTGGTTTAGGGTTTTTTTTTGGATCGATGGTTTGAGGTTTTTTTGGATGAGGGTTTATTTTTTTTGGATCATAGGGTTATTTTTTTGTGCTGAAGGGTTGTGGTAATTTTTTCTTAGGGTTTTGTGTCTTTTGGAGAGTAGGTTTTATGGTTTATTTGGATTGTGGTTTTAGTGTTTTTCCGGGATGAGGTTTATTGTTTTTTGGGGATAATTGTTTATGGTTTTTTTTTGGATGGTGGTGTCAGATTTTTTGGGGCTAAGGGATTTGGGTTTGGGGGGGGGGGGTGGGGTTAGTTTTTGGTGAGGAGGGTTTTGGGTTTTATTGGTCTGGGTTTAGGGTTTTTTTGTGATAGGAGGATTATTTTTTGGGGGCAAGATGGTTTAGGGATTTTGCATTAGAGGGTTTAGGGTTTTTTTTGGGTCCAAGGGTTTAGTTTTTTTTTGGATAAGGGTTTTTGGTTTTTTGGATGATAGTTTAGGGTGTTTTTAGGATGTGGGTTCATAATTTTTTGGGAATGAAGGTTTAGGGTATTCGAGACCGAGTGTATAGGTTTATTTAGGAAATAGGGTTTAACGATTTTTGGGGAAATGGTTTTATAGATTTTTGAGGATATTGAATCATTTATTAGGGCTAAAGGTTTAAGATTTTTTAGGTCTTAGGGTAATGGGTTTTATTGGGATGTAGGTATTGTTTTGGTTGATGAGGGTTTATAGTATTTGGGGATAAGGGTTTAGGGTTTTTTTGGGGAATTTGGTTTTGGGTTTTTTGGGACTGAGCCTTTATGGTTTTCTATAGCCGAGGTATTTGGATTTTATGGGGCTTTGAATTTTGGGAATTTTTTTGGGTTTATGTTTTTGGGGATTTTTAGGGATTATGGTTTAGAAATTTTTTCAATCTAGGGTTTAGATTTTTTGTGGGGTGAGGGTTTAATGGTTTTTATGGATGAGGGTTTATGGATTTTTCTTGCGAAGAAGGTTTAGTGTTTTTTGGGGATGAGGGTTTATGGTTTTAGGGGTTAAGGGATTATGGTTTATTGGGGAAAAGAGATTAATGTTTATTTTTGTACAAGGATTTATGGATTTTGGGGCTGATGGTTTAATGTCTTTTGGTTTAAGAATTTATGTTTTTTTGGGGCCGAGGGTTTATGGTTTTTTGGAGATTATTGTTTGGTGTTTTTTAGGATGAGGAGTTGGGGTTTTTTGGGGCCATGGGATTAAGATTTTTTAGGGTACATGGTTATAGGAATTTTAGGGTAGAGGGTTTATTGTTTTTTATGAGGTTTTACGTTGTTATAGGGATAAGAGTTTATCATTTTTTGGGGTTGAGGGTTTATGATTTTTTGGGGATGTGGGTTTAGGGTTTATTTGGTGCTGATTGATTATGATTTTTTGGGAATGAGGGTTTTTCGTATTTGGGGATAATATTTTATGGGTTTTTAGGGATTATGTTTTATGGTTTAATGAGAGAAATGGTGTTGGTTATTTGGGATTGAAGGGTTATAGTTTTCTTGAGCTTAGTGTCTAGTGTTGTTTGTGGATTAGGGATTACGTGTTTTTTCTGAGGGTTTAGGGTTTCTTGAGGATCATTTATTTCTTTTATTTGGATTAGTTTTTATAGTTTTTTATGGATGAGGATCTAGGGTTTTTTTTGGGGGAGGGATTATGGTTTTTGGGGTTGAATGTTTTGGGGTTTTTTGGGATAATAATTTATCATTTTTTGGGTTGATGATTTCATTTTTCTTTGTGCAGAGGGTTTAGGATTTTTTGGGGATGAGTGAAATTTTTTTGGGATGAGTTTTTTGGTGTTTTGGAGTTGAGGGTTTTGGATTATTAGTTAGGGGTTAAAAGTTTTTTTGGGATGGGGGTTTAGGGTTTTTTAGGGATAAGTGGTTAGGGTTTTTTGGTTCATAGGGTTTAGTTTTTTTGGCATATGAGGGATGAAATATTATTGGGGTTGAGAGTTTATTGTTTTTTTGTTCTAAGAGTTTAGGGTAATTTGAGGGTGAGTGTTAGGATATTTTGGGGATGAGGTTTTTGGGTATTTTTTGGATAAATGTTTAGGATTAATTTATAGCTGAGGGTTTTTGGCTTTTTTCGGCTGAGAGTTTTCAATTATTTATGGCAGGGGGTGTTTTTTTTGGGGGATAAGGGTTTATGTTTTTTCAGGGATGAGGGTTGAGGTTTTTTTGGGAATGAGGGTTTTTAGTTTTTTTTGAGGTTGTGGGTTTAATTTTATTTGGGATAAGGGTTGTGGGTTTTTTCAAGATGAAGGATTATAGTTTTTTGGTACTGAGGGTTATTAAGTTTTTTAGTATCATGGTTTAGGTATTATGGGGATAAGGGTTTGGGGTTTTTCAGGGATGGAAGGTTATGGTTTTTAGATTTTTTTCGGATGAGGGTTTAGAGTTTTTTGGGATGTGCGTTTATGGTTTTTGTGGTTGAGTGGTTAGAATTTTTTAAAGCTAGAAATTATTTGTTTTTTTTGGGGATAATATGTTTTGGTTATTTTGGACATGATGTTTTAATATTTTTTGGGTTGAGGGTTTAGGTATTTTTGGGGATGATGCATTTGGGTTTTTTCGTGTTGAGTTATTACTGTATTTAGTAAAAAGGGTTGATATTTTTTAGGGTTTGGGGTTTAGTGTTTGGGGTTTAGTGTTTTTTTGGTGATGATCGTTGAGGGAATTTGAGGCTAATGGTTTATGGTTTTTTGTGGATGGGGGCTTAGGGGTTTTAGAGATTGCGGTTGAGGGTTTTTTTGGGGTTGTGTGTTTAGGATTTTTTCGAGTTTCAGGTATAGGGTTTTTTTGGATTTCTTTATATGGATTTTGGGGTGAGGTTTTTGGATTTTCCGGAGCTGATGGTTTATGGTTATTTTGGGATTAGTGTTTAGGGTTTTGGATATTATGGTTTATTAGTGGTTAGGGATAAGGTTTTATAGTTTTTTTGGGAATAAGGGTTTTGGTTTTTTTGGGTCTGAAGGTTCCGGGTTTTTTAGGGATAAGGGTTCATTGTTTTTTGGGTCTTTGTGTTTGTTGTTGTTTTTGGCTCAGATTTTACTGGTTTTCCGGGATGGGGTTTTATATTTTTTTTGAGGGATTGGGGTTTAAGGGTTTTTATCGATGAGGGTTGAGGGGTTTTTATGGTTTGGGATTATAGTTTTTTTGGCATTAGGGGTTTAGGGGTCTTCTAGCTGTTTAAGGATTATGTTTTTTAGGGATGATGTTTTATAGTTTCATGGTAAGAGTGATTTGGGTTTTTTGGGGATTATGTATTAGTTATTTTTAGGAATGATGGTCTAGGATTTTTTATTTTAGAGTGTTTTGCGACTTTTACGGCTGAGGATTTATGTTTTCTTTTGGATGGGAGTTTAGGGTGATTTGGGGGGGGAGGGTTTTGGGAATATTGGGAATGATTTTTTAGGGTTTCTTTTGTGGCTAATGAATTAGGTTTGGTTGTGTAAGAGGGGTTATAATTTTTTTGGGATTATAGTTTAGGGATTTTTAGGCTTTTTGTATAGGGTTATTTTGGGATAAGGGTTTTCAGTTTTCTAGGGTTAGTTGTTTTGGGGTTTTTGGGGTTGAGTGTTTTGGGATTTATGGGGTTAAGGGTTTTAGGTTTTATGAGGCTGAAGGTTTAGGGTTTTTTTGGGGTATATGGTTAATGATTTTTTATTTCTGATAGTCGTGGGTTTTTTAGGGATAAGGGTTTAGCCTCTTTTTTGGATGAGGGTTAGGGTTTTTTGGGACTAAATGTTTGGGTGTTTTTCGGTTCTCAGGGTCTAGAATTTTTGGGGCTGTGTGTTGAGTATTTTTTTGTGATGAGGGTTTATGGGTTTTCAGATTGAGGGTTTAGGTTTTTTTGGACTAAGGGTTGTGGGGTTTCTTGGGGATTGGGGATAGAGGATTAATTGTGGATGAGGGTTTAGGGTTTCTTAGGCATAAGAGTTTAGGTTTTTTGGTAATTTTTCATTATATATTTTTAGGGATAAGTGTTTAGGGTTTTTTGGGGTTGAATATTTAGGGTTTTTCTTGGGTTTGAGGGTTTAGGGTTTTTGGAGGATTATTGTTTTGGGTTTTTGGGTGCTGAGAGTTTATGGTTTTTTGTGGCTGAGGTCTAAGGGTTTTCTTGGATGATGTTTTAGGGTTTTTTGCAGCCGACTATGGTGTACTTTTTAGGGAATAGGGTTTAGGATATTTTTAGGGATGAGGGTTAAGGGTTTTCTATGGATTATTATTTAGGTTGTTTTGAGAAAATGGGGTTTGGGTTTTTATGGATGAGAGTTTATCATTTTTTATAGATGACATTTTAGGGGGTTTTTTTGGGTTCAGGTTTTAGTGTTTATGGTGGATAAGGGATTAAGATTTTTGGGTAGGATTATTGAGGGTTTTTTGGGGTTGGGGGTTTATTCATTTTTGCGGATGAGTGTTTATGGTTTTTTGGGGATGTGGGTGGAGTTTTTTAGTTGAGTGTATACATTTATGTAGGGATGATGGGTTTAGGTTTTTTTGGGCTTAGTGTTTTAGGATTTTGAAGGCTAAGTGTTTGGGTTTATTTTGGGGATGACTCTTTAGGGTTTTTTGGGGTTGAGGGTTTATAGTTTTTTAGGGATGGGGGTTTATGGAATATTAGGGAAATAGGTATTTTTTTGGGTAGGGGTTTTATAGATTTTTAGGCCTGATGGTTTATGTTTTTTTGGGGATGGAGGTTCAGGGATCTTATTATTCTGAGAAATGATGATTTTTTGGGGCTGGCGGTTTAAAGATATTTAGAGAAGAGGGTTTAGAATGTTTTTTGGGGTATAGGGTAGAGATTATTTTATGGTTGTTCAATTAGGTTTTTTTAGGAAAATGGTAGATGTTTTTTGGGGTTGATCATTTATTATTTTGCGGGGATGACTATTTATGGTTTTTTGGGGAAGGGGATTCATGGTTTTTTGTTTTGAGGGTTTAGGAGTATTTGGGTATGAGTGTTTAAGGGTTTTTTTGTGAGGGTTTAATTATTTTTAAGGATTAGTATTTAGTATTTTTTAGGGATGAGTTTAGGGTTTCACTGTTCTGAGGGTTTAGTATTTTTTGGGTGGAGGGTTTACAGCTTTTAAACCTAATAATTTAGGGTTTTTTTGGGGATGAGTGTTTTTTATTTTTAGGGATATGGCTTTATGGTTTTTTTGGATATGGTATTAGGGTGTTTTTTTGTTTGTATAGGGTTTTTTGGGGATGAGGGTTTTTGGTCTCGAGGGTTTATGGTTTTTTGGGGCGGTCAGTTTTGGGTGTCTGGTATGATGGTTTAGGGTTTTCCGGAATGAGGGTTATGGTTTCTTGAGGGGATAAGGAATTACGATGTTTGGGTGATATGGGTTTAGGTTTTTTATGGTCTATGGGTTTTGGGTTTTTGGATATTGATGGTTTTTGTTATTTTTGGGTTGTGTGTTTTGGGTTTTTTGGGGCTGAGGGTTTCGTGTTTTTTGGTGCTAAGGGTTTAGTTTTTTAAGGATGAGGGTTTATGGGTTTTTAGGGTTTAGGGTTTATTATTTGTTGGGGATGAGTGTGTTGGGGTTTTTGAGGTTGAGGGTTTCTACCTGTTGAGGCCAAGTTATTAGTGGTTTTTAGGGATGAGGGTTTAAGGTAATTTGGGGCTATGGGTTTTTGTAATTTTGTTGTTGAGTGTTTAATGTATTTTAGGGTTGAGGGTAAATGTGATTTTTTTGAGGGTTTAGGGTTTTTGGGGTCTGGCTGTTGAGGGATTTTTGTAGCTAATGGTTAGGGTTTTTTGGAGATGAAGGTTATTTTTTGGGGGCCGTAAGGTTGTTGGGTTTTTTAGGATATTTTCTTAGTGGTTTTGGGGGATGAGGGATTTTGGTTTTTTGGGTCTTCCAGTTTTTAGAGTTTTGGGAATGGGGGTTTATGGTTTTTTTGATATGAGTGTTTAGGATTTTTTGGGACTCATGGTTGAGGGTTTTTTGGGGATGAGTGTTTATTATTTTTTGGGTTCTATGGTTGAGGGTTTTTAGGGCTTAGTGATGATTGTTTTTTGGGGATACAGGTTTATGGTTTTTAGGAAAATGTTTTAGTGTTTTTGAGGATGAGTGTTTAGGGTTTTGTGAGATTTTGGATGTATGGTTTTTTTGGGGATGAGTTTTTAGGGTATTTTTTTGTGTATGAGGGTTTAATATTTTTTAGGGTTGATTGGTCAATAGTTTTTAGGGATGAGGTTTTAGGATTCTATTTTGGTTGAGGGTTTAGTGTTTTTTGGTGCTGATCATTTTGGGATCAGGGGGGATGAGGGTTAAGTTTTTTGGGATTAATGTTTTTGATTTTTTTTGATGATGTTTTAGTGTTTTTTGGGATGAGTGATTAGGGTTTATTTAGGGATTAGGGTATAGTATTTTTATGTTTATGTATTTAGAATTTATTAAGGATGATGTTTTTGGTTTTTGGGGGGTCATGGTCTTAGTGTTTTGTTTGGATGAGGGTTTAGTGTTTTTTTGGGGCTGAGGGTGGCATATTTTTTCCTGTTGAGTGTTTATAGTTTTTTTGTGGCTAAAGGTTAACTATTTTTTTGGATTTGAGTGTATGATATTTGGTGGTTGATGGTTTTATTGGGAATTAGAGATGCATATATTTTTGGGATGGTGGGTGATGCTATTTTGATGCTGCAGGTATAGGGATTTCTAGGGTTGAGGGTTTATGGGTTTTTATGATGATGGTTTAGGGTTTTTTTGGAATGAGTGTTTAGGGGTTTTAATGGATGATGATTTAGTATATTTTTCTGGATAATGGTTTTGGGTTTTTTGGTGATGGGTGTTTT
Organism: Viscum album; assembly: GCA_963277665.1. Lineage (NCBI taxonomy): Eukaryota > Viridiplantae > Streptophyta > Magnoliopsida > Santalales > Viscaceae > Viscum > Viscum album. The sequence goes on along the minus strand of OY728167.1, from coordinate 682,463,707 downwards.
GGGTTTTCCTGGCTAATTGAGATTAGGGTATTTTGGCACTATGGGTTTTGAGTTTTTTGGGGATTGTGGATTTGGATTTTTTATGGATGAGGGTTATGGGTTTTTTTGGGAGGAGGGTTTATTATTTTTGGGGGATATGGGTTTGGTGTTTTTTGGGAATTAGGGTTTGGGAATTTTGGGGATGAGGGATTATGTTTTTTTGGGGATGAATGTTTATGATTTTTTGGAGTTGAGGGTTGTGTGTTTTTTGGTGTTAAGGGTTTATGATATTTTTGGGATTAGGGATTATGTTTTTTAGGACTAAGGGTAGAGGTTTTCTTTTGGGATGAGGGATTCCATTTTTTGGGGATAATGGTTGAGGGTTTTTTGGGATTAGTGTTTAGGTTTTTTTGGGGTTTGATAGTTTATGGGTGTTTGGGGATGAGGTTTTAGGGGTTTTGGGGTATGAGAGTTGGTTTTTGATTGGGTTTAGGGTTTAGGATTTTTGGGGGATGTGGATTTTGTTTCTTTGGGCCTGAGGGTTTAGGGTTTTGTAAGGAAGAGGGTTTATGATTATTTAAGGTAGGGCGTTTAGGTTTTTTTCGGTGTGAAGGTTTTTTTATTTTTGAGATGAGAGTTTAGGGTTTTTGGGGGTTGATGGGCTAGGGTTTTTTGGGGCTAGGGTGAATTTGTTTTGGATTAGGGTTTGGGGTTTTTGAGGCATAGGTTTTAACTGTTTTTGGATATGAGTGTTTGGGGTTTTTGAGGATTAGGGTTTAAGATGTTTTTAGGATGATGGATTTGGTTTTTTTCAAGATGACTCTTTTGGGTTTTTTTGGGGATGAGGTTTTTAGTTTTTTGGGATTGAGAGTTTATGTATTTTTGCAGAAGATTGTTTAGGTTTTTTTCAGTGTTGGGGGTTGAGTAATTTTTAAGGCTGAGGGATGAGGTTTTTAGGGATTAGGGAATAGGGTATTTGGGAGATGGATATTTATGGTTTTTTTGGAGATAATGGTATAAGGAATTTTATGGTTTATTGTTTAGGTTTTTTGGTACTTAGGACTAAAGGTTTTTTTGGTGATGGGGGTTTAGGGTTATTTGGTGACAAGGTTTTATGGTTCTTTATCTTTGGGTTTAGGATTTTTGGGGATAAAGTTATAATGTATTTTGGGTATAAGGGTTTAGAGTTCTTTAGTGATAAGGCTATAGGGTTTTTTAATGGGGTGTTTATTTTTTTTTGGTGATTATGGTTGAGGATAGTTTTTTGGGGCTCAGAGTTTGGTTTTTTTGGGGATAATGTGTTTGTATTTTTCTGGGTCTGAGTGTTGAGGGTTTTTTGGGATTATGGTTTTGGGTTTTTTTGGAATGAGTGTTTATAATTTTTGGTTGTTGATGATTACGGATTTTTTTTGGGATAAGGGTTGATGGATATTTAGGGATGAGGTTTGAGGACTTTTTGGGGATCATGGTTGATGAATTTTTTGGGTTGATAGTTGAGGGTTATTTTTGGATGAGGGTTGATGGTTATTTGGGTATGGGGGTTTAGGTTTTTTTGTGGAAGAATATTTAGGTTTTATTTGGGATGAGGGTTTAAGGTTTTTTGGGAATGAGGGTTTATGTTTTTATGGGGTTGAGAGTTTAGTGTGTTTTAGGGTTGAAGGTTTAGGGTATTTTAGGGCTGAGGGTTTGGGTTTTTGTGGGGATAAGGGTTTATGGTAACTTTTTAACTAAGGTTTGTGTATTTTTTTGGCTGAGGGTTTAGGTATTGTTGGTATGAGGGATTAGATTTTTTGGGGGATGAGGATTTATTATTTTTTAGGGTTTTTGGGCCTATTATTTTAGTGTTTTTTGGGGATAAGTGTTTAGCATTTTTTGGTTATGAGGGAACAAGGTTTTTTGGTGATGAAGGTTTATGGTCTTTTGGGGTACGGGTTTAGGGTTTTTTTGGAGGCGAGGGTTCAGGTTTTATTTGTTAAGTGGGTTTATGGTTTTATTGGGGTTTAATGTTTTGGGTTATTTAGGGGTGAGGATTTATGGTTTTTTGGGGCTATGTCTATTGGATTTTTTGGGATGTGAGATTAGTGTTTTAAAAGGGTGAGTGTTTAGGGATTTTTTTGAATACAAGTTAATTTTTTCAAGGATGAGGGTTTTTTGTTTTTTGGGGTAGTGGGTGTTTGTTTTATTTTGGGATGGGGTTTTAGGGTTTTTTGTGGATAAGGATTAATTTTTTCTATGTATGGGGTTTAGGGTCTTTTGGGGCATTAGATTTTAGGTTTTTTTGGGATGAGGTTTTAGTGTTATTTGGGTATTAGGGTTTATGATTTTTTGGTAATGATATTTTATGGTTCCTTTGGGTTGTGGGTTGATGATTTTTTGGGCCGAGGGTTTAGGGTTTTTTTCAGGTGAGTATTTTAGGTTTTTTGTGGAAGACGGTCTGGGTTTTTTGGGGAAAGGGTTTAGAGGTGTTTTAGTTCTTAAAGATTGGGGTTTGTTGGGACTGTGGGTTTATGAATATTGGTGTATGAGGGTTTTTTATTTAGGGAAATGAGGGTTTATGTATTTTTGGGGATAAGGGATTAGGGTTGTTTGGGTGAGGGTTCAGGTTTCAGTTGGGATGACAGTTTAGTTTTTTTAGGGCTGAGGTTCGAGGGGTTTTAGGGATGAGTGTAGATGGTTTTTTGGGGTGGGGTTTTAGGATTTTTAGGTTGGTGAATTTAGGACATTTTGGAGACTAGGGTTGAATGGTTTTTTGGGGTTGGAGGGTTAAATATTTTTTTGGGGATAAAGCTTGAGGTATTTTGGGGATCTGTGTTTTGGGTTTTTTGGGGATAAGGGTTTATGGTTTTTTGGTTATAAGGGTTTTTGGTTTTTTAAGGGATGAATGATGATGGTTTCTTTTACTATGAGATGGGGGTATTTTAGGGTTGAGGTTTTATGATTTTTTGGGGATAAGAGTGTAGTATTTTTTTGGGATAATGATTTAGGGTAATTTTGGTAAGAGGGTTTCAGGATTTTTGGTATTTATGGTCAAGATTTTTTTTGGGTTTAATTTTTTTGGTGGTAAATCATTATGGATATTTTAGTAATATGTATTAGGGTCTTGGGGATAAGGGATTATAGTTTTAGGGATGAGTGTTTAGGTGTTTTTTGTCTAAGGGTTTAGTGTTTTTTTGGGATGAGGGTATCATGTTTTTTTAGAATGTGGGTTTTGGGGATTTTGGGGATGAGGGATTACATGTTTTTTGGGATGAGGGTTTAGTGTTTCATGGGCCTGTAGGTTTAAAAAAAATTGGATTTAGGGTTGAGTGATTTTTTAATATGAGGGTTGAGTGTTTTTTGGGTCTGAGGGCTCTAGGATTTTGGTCTATATGATCGATTGATTTTTGGGGAAAAGGGTTTACTTTTTTTAGGATAGGGGATGAGGTTTTTTGGGGCTGAGGGATGAGGGGTTTTTTGGAAGTGGGTTTAGGGATATTTAGTGTCATAAAATTAGATTTTATATGGGGTTGAGGGTTTTTGTTTTTTGGGTTATGAGGATTTAGATTTTTTGGGGATGATAGCTTAAGGAATTTTTTGATGAGGTTTTACGGTTTTTATGGGCAATTTTCGTAGAGTATTTTGAGCATGAGGGTTTAGTGTTTTTTGTGTGATGATGGATTTTTGTTTTTTGGGGATGAGGATCTACGGTTTTTTGTGGTAGAGGGTGTAGGGTTTTTTGGGGGATGTTTGTGTAGTGTTTTTTTATGGCTCAAGTTCTAGGCATTTTTTGTGGACTAGGATATAGGGTTTTTTGGAATCATGGTCTATAGTTTTTTGGGGCTGTCAGTTTAGGTTTTTTAGGGGCAGTCTGTTTATGGTTTTTTTTTGGGTTTGAGGGTTTATGGTTTTTTGGTGCTGGGGGTTTAATGTTTTTTGGGCTGGGATTTTAGGGTTTTTATTAGGTCTAATGGTTTAGATATTTTTTATGGATGTGGGTTTCTAGTTTTTTTGGGGCTTAGGATTTTGGTTTTTTAAAGGTTTTTGTGGAATTTTTTTTGGTCATTGAGGGTTTAGGTTTTGTTTTGATGTAGAGGGTTTAGTTTTTTTTGGGATTATGGTTTATGGTATTTTGGGGTTGAGGGTCAAGTCTATACTTTTTTTTTGGGTTTACGGTATTTCAGTTCAAATGGTTTAGTATATTTTGGGGATGAGGGATTAGGGTATTTTTCGGTTGAGGGATGATGGTTTTTTGGGGGGATGATGGATGAGGTTTTTCTGTTGTTTAGAAATTCGGGTTTTAGAGGTTTTGGGTTGAGGGATCATTGGGGATACAAGTTGATGGTGTTTTTTGCTTGACAGTTGAGTTTTTTTGGGCTAATGTTTGTGGATTTTTTATGGCCTATGGGAGAGGGTTTTTTGGGGATGAGAGTTGATAGTTTTATGGGATGATGGTTATTGGTTTTATTTGGGATTCAGTGTTGAATGATATTTGGGGATAAGGTCATAGTGATCATTTGGTCTAATGGTTGATGGTTTTATTATGAGGGTGGAGTCTTTTTTGTGGCTGAACTTTGATGGTTTCATTGGGGAAGAGGGTTGAGGGATTTTTTACTGTGGTTTAAGTTATTTTTAGGGTTGGTGGATGAGGGTTTTTAGAGACAGGGGATGAGGGGTTTTTATGGATGGGTGTTGAGTGTTTTTCGGTGTAGAGGGCTGAGGGGTTTTTAGGGTTATGGTTGAGGTTTTTATAGGTATGAGTGTTGGTGGATTTTTGGGGATGTAGGTGAGGAGTTTTATGGATCTCAGGGTTGAAGAATTTTTGTATCTAAGAGTTTATGAGATTTTTAGGGAAGAGGGTTGAGTATTTTTGCGGTATATGGATGGGGTATTTTGTTTTGTGGGTTATGTGTTTTTTTTGTGGCTGAGTGTTGGGGGTTTTTAGAGTGGTGTGGTGAAGGGTTTTTTTGGGCACTATGGGTTTATGATTTTTTTGGGATGAGGGTTTAGGGTTTTTTAGGGTAATTGTGGAGGGATTTCAGGGGAAGTGGGTTGGGGGTTTTTGGGTTTAAGGTTTGAGTGGTTTGGGGGGGGGGGTGAGTATTTTTGGTGCATAGGGTTGAGGTTTTTTAGGGTAGAGTGTTGAGGGTTTTTTGGTGATGAGAGTTACGGATTTTTTGGGGATGAGTTTTGAGACTTTTTGGGGATGAGGGTTTAATGTTTTTTGCAGAAGATGGTTGAGGGTTTTTAGTGGATGAAGGTTGAGGTTATTTTAGGGGTGATTTTTTGGGATTTTTTGACTAATTATTGGATATTTTAGGGGACCTGAGGATTGAGGTATTTTTAGGCTAAGGGTTTTGGGTTTTTGTCTCAGGTCTTAGGATTTTTTTTGGATGAGGGTTGAGGTTTTTTTGGAATCGGGGTTGAAGATTTTTTTGGGAATAGGTTTGATGGTTTTATAGGGTGAAGGTAATGGGTTTGTTGGGGAATATGGTTGAGGGTTTTTTTGGGATGGGGGTTGAGAATTTTTTGGGTAATAGGGTTGAGAGTTATTAGGTTATAAAGGTTGAGGGTTATTAGGGATGAGGGTTAAGGGATTTTTTTGGTGGAAGGTTGAGGTGATTTTGTGGATGACGGTAGATAGGTTTTAGGGGATGAGGTTTGCGTGTTTTTTGGGGCTAAGTGTTGAGGTATTCTTATGGTTGAGTGTTGAGGGTTTTTTGTGGATGAGGGTTGATGGTTTTTTAGGGATGATATCTAATAGTTTTTTGGGGATGATGGTTGAGGGTTTTTTAGCGATGAGGGTCCAGTGATTTTTGGGTCTAAGGGTTGAGGGTTTTATAGTGAGGTGGGTTGATGGTTTTTTGGTGATGAGGGTTGATGGTTTTTTTGGGATGAGTGTTGAGGATTTTTTTTTCGGATGAGGTTTTAGTTTTTTTGGGGTAGATGCGTTAGGTATTTTTAGCACTCATGGTCGATTGTTTTCAGGGGAAGAGGGTTGTGGGTTCTCTGGGTCTGATGGTTGAGTGTTTTTTTGGGATGAGGGTTCATGTTTTTTTGGGATGAGGGATGAAGGTTCATTATAGATGAGATGTTAGGATTTTTATATTGATGAGGGTTTAGGGGTATTTGGGGATAAAGGATGAGGGTTTGGGGATAAGGGTAATGGTTTTTGGGAGAAATGTGTTGTGTGGTCTTTAGGGATAGTTGAAGGTTTTTTTGGTTAGGGTTGGAGTTATTTTTAGGCCATGGATGAAGGATTTTTGGATATGTGGTTTTAGGTATTTTTGGATCTGTTGTTTGTGGGGTTTTTTGGGATATAGGTTATCGGATTTTTTTTAGGGTCAAGGGAATTTTTAGGGCTATGTGTTTAGCTTAAATTTTTACTAATGGATTTGGGATTTTTTGTGTTTATGGTTTAGGGTATTTATCAGATGATTGTTTAAGGTATTTTGGGGTTACGACCTTAAGGACTTTTTGGTCTCACAATTTATTGATTTTTGGGGAAATGAGATTATTAATTTTTTGGCCTAAGAGTTTATGGTTTTTGGAGACTGTGTCTTGATGGTTGTTTGAGGATGACAGTTTCGTGTTTTTTGGGGATGATGGTTTAGGGTTTTTTAGGGACAAGGATTTTTGTTTTTGGGGATGGTGGTTTATGGGTTTTTTGTGGTGAGGGTTTAGTGTTTTTTCTATGGGATGTGTGTTTATGGTTATTTTGTGATGAGGGTTGATCATGTTTTGGCACTAACGGTTTAGGTTTCCTTGGGATGGGGTTTTACTATTTTATAGGGATGATGGGTGAGGGTTTTTTTGGAAATTGTTTGAGGGTTTTTTGGGATGAGGTTGTAGGGTTGTTTGGTGCTAAGGGATGAGGGTGTTTGTGGAATGGTGGTTTTGGGTTTATTGGGATTTACGATTTAGGGATTTTCGGGGTTGAGGTTTTATGGTTTTTTCGGGCTAAGGGTGTTGGGTATTTTGGGGAAGTGAGTTTACAGTTTTTTTTGGTGATAGAATATGATTTTTGGGGATTTTTGTTAGTTTTTATGGTATGAGGGTTTAGGGTTTTAGGGGGAAATGTTCTAGGGTTTTTAGGGATATGGGATTACGGTTTTTTGGGGATATCGGTTGAGGTTTTTTGGGGGCTCAGGGTTTAGTGTTTTTTGGGAAAGAGGACATAGGGTTTTTTGCGGTTGAGGGGTTATGATTTTTTGAGATTAGTGTTTCTCGTTTCGTAGGGTGAGTGTTTAGGGTGTTTTGGGGATCAGGGATTCAGGTTATTTGGGGATGTGGGTTGAGGGTTTTTTGGGGTTGATTTTTTATATTTTTTTGATACATAGGGTTTAGAGTGTTTTGGGGGGATAATGGTTTAGGTTTTTTAAGTCACAGGGGTAATTATTTTTTAGGGATGAGTGTAGAGGGAATTTTGGGGGGATGGTTTAGGGTATTTGAGGCTTAGGGTTTGGGTTATTTTTGGGAAGAGGTTTGAATATTATTTTGGCATTAATGGTTGATGGTTGTTTTCGGATGAGGGTTGAGGGTTTTTGGGGAAGTGGGTTTATAATTTTCTCTAGGCTAAGAGTTTGGGGTTTTTTGGGGATGATGGTTGAGGGGTTCTGGGGATTAGGAATATGTGTTTTATAGGGATTTGGGGTCGGTGGTTTTTTGGGCATTAGGGTTAAGGTTTACGTAGGTATGAAGGTTGAGGGTTTTTTGGGTAGAGGTTTTAGGTATTTTTGGTGGTAAGGGATGAAGGTATTTTGGGGAAGTGGGTTTAGGATATTTTGGTTCTATGGGTTGGTTATTTTTGGGTGCTATGGGCTGAGGATTTTTTTATGCTAAGGGTTGAGATGTTTTTGGGGATGAGGGTTGAGGTTTATTTAGGTATGAAGGTTATTGGTATTGTTGGACTATGATTGATGGTTTTTGGGGTTGAGCATTTCGGGAAATGTTGGGGTTGAGGGGTTTTTGGGGGCAGTGGGGTGAGGATTGTTTGGGGTAGTGGGTACAAGATCTTTTTTTGGTTGATGGTTTTTGGAAGTGAGGGTTGGGGGTTTACCTGGACTATGGGTTGAAGGATTTTTGGGTAGAGTGTTGAGTGTTTTTTGGAGATTACGGTTGAAGGTTTTTTAGTTCCATGTGATGAGGATTTTATAGGGAATATGGGTTAAGAGTTCTTATGGATGACGTATGAGGGTTTTTTGAGGGCAGAGGGATGAGGGTATTCATATGGCTGTGGGATGTGGAGTTTCGGGGGTTGAGGGTGTAGGTTTTTCGGTGGCTGAGGGTATTGAGATATTAGGGTTTGGGGGATTACGACTTTTATGTGGCCAATGGTTTAGTTTTTTTTGGTCCTTAGGGTTTAGGTTTTTTTGTAAGAGGGTTTAGGGTTTATTAGGTCTGAGAGTATTGGGTATTTTTTGGTTGAGGGTTTATGGTGTTTTGGGGATTAGGGTTTAGTGTTTTTTGGGGATAAACAATTTGGGTTTTTTAGGGTTTAGGTTTAATGGTTTTTTGGGGATTAGGGTTTAGGGGTTTGGGGATGAGGTTGTAGGGTTTTTTGGGGTTGGGGTTTGAGGTTTATTCTAGATGAGGGTTTTGATGTTTGGTGATGAAGATTTATGATTTTCTAGGGCTGTGGTTTTATCATTTTTTGGGTATTAGGGTTTATAGTTTATTTGGGGAAGAAAAGTTGGTTTTTTGGATGAGGGTTTAGGTTTTTTATGGTAGAGGTTTTATTGTTTTTTATGCCGAGGTTTTTGGAATTTATTGGGAAGGGGGTTGATGGTTTCTTGTGAATGTGGGTTGAGTATTTTCTTATGGATCAATGATTTAGGTTTTTTAGGGAGAATGTTGTAGGGGTGATTTGGGCTATGGGTTTATGGTTTAAGGGGGTGAGGGATACGTTTTTTATGGATGAGGGTTTAGGGTTTTTGGTATAGGTGGTATTTGGTTTTCTATGATAGAGGGTTTATAGTTTGTGGGAATGAGGGTTTATGGATTTATTGGGATAATGGTTTATGGTTTTGGTGGATAAGGGTTTAGGGTCTTTCTTCTTTGTAGGTTGGTTTTTTTTAGGATGTGGTTTTGGAGTTTTCTTGGTGCTAAAGGATGATGGATTTGGGGCTGAAGGATTAGGTTTGTTTTTGTGGCTGATGGTTTAGGGGTTTTATGGTTATGATGGTTTAGTATCTTTTTAGTAGTGAGGGTTTATGGTTATTAGGGCTCATAATTTATTTTATTTGAGGTATAAGGGTACTATATTTTTGGGGCTATGGGTATAGAGTTCTTTTGGATTGCAGTTTGTAGTTATTTTGGGGATGATGGTTTAGGAATTCAGGGATGATGGTTAAGGGTTTTTATGGGATGAGAGTTTAGGAATGCTATGGGTTGAGGGAATATGTTTATTTGGGGATAAGGGTTAATGATTTTTGCAGGATGAGGGTTTATGTTTCTTTTGGGTTAACGTTTTAGGGGGTTTTGGTGATGGGGGTTTAGATATTTTCTTAGAAGATGTTTTTGGGTTTTCCCGGTCTTAGGGTTTAGGGTATTTGGGGCTAGGGATTTAGGGTTTTCCTGAGATGATGATTTTTCATTTTTTAGATCTCATTTTAGAGTATTTTTGGGATGAGGGTTCATGTATTTTTGGGGTTGTGTGTTTAGGTTTTCTGGTGGATGAGTGTTTAACATTTTTTTGGAATATGGATTTATGGTTTTTTGGGGATGAGGGTTTAATGTTTATTGGGGATGATTGTTTAGGGATTTTCTAGATCTAAGGGTTTAGGTTTTTTGAGGTATGTATTTTGGGATATTTAGGGAATATTTTTTATGGTTTTTTGTGGATAATAATTTATGGTTTATGTGGGTGAGGTTTAGGGATTTGTGTGGGTTTAGGTTAAGTCCCTTTTAATGATGATGGTTTTCAGTTTTTTGGGGGTTATGGTTAGGGTTTTTTGGTGATAAATGGTTTCGGGTTGGGAGGGGTTAGGGTTTTTGGGGCTGAGGGTATAGGGTTTCTTATGGATGAGTGTATTGGTTTTTTTGGGGTTGTTGGTTTAGGTTTTTTGGCCTAGGGGATTAGGGTTTTTTGGGAATGAGTTTTTATGTTTTTTTGGTGATTATGCTTTTGGTTTCAGGGGGTTAGAGATTAGGGTTTTTTTGGGGAAGAGGATTTAGGGTTTTTGAGGATGAGGGTTTAGGGTATTTTTGGGATGAGAGTATAGGGTTTTCCAGTGATGAGAGTTTTGGGTTTTCTAGGGATGACGATTTAGGGTTTTCAGGGCCATGGGATTATGGTTATTTTGGGAGGAGGATTTATAGTTATCATGGTATTTAGTTTTGTATTTTTAGGGATACTTGTTTGGGATTTTTCTGGGCTGGAAATTTTTGGTTTTCTAGTAAGAAGTTTTAGGGTTTTTTTAATGGGGGATTATGGTTTTTCTAGGATGAGGATTTAGGGTATTTTTGGGATAACAGTATAGAGGTTTTATGGATTATGGTTTCGGATTTTTTTTGGAATGTGGGTTTAGGTGTTTTTTGGGATATTGGTTTAGTTTATTTTGGTGCTAACGGTTTATGGTTTTTTGGGGGTGATGGTTTAAGGATTTTATGGGATGAGGATTTAGGTTTTCTTAGGGTTAATCATTTTTTGTTTTTTAGGGATAATCGTTTAGTGATATTTGGGGATGGGGTTTTACGATTATTTGGGGTTGAGGGATAAGTTTTTTTTAGGTAGGGGGTCAGGATTTTTTGGAATGTGGGTTTACTGTTTTTTTTTGGCTAAGGATTTAGGATTTTTGGGTTTGAGGGTTTAGGGTTTTTTTGGAAAGTGGGTTTGGGGTTTTTGGTGTTGAGGGTATAGGGGTTTTTTAGGGATGAGGTTTTTTGGTTTTTTATGGATGAGGGTTTATGTTATTTTGGGGTGAATGGTTTAGGGTATTTTTTTGTTGATTAGGGTTTATGGTTTTCCTTGGTATTGGTTTTTGAGTTTTATGGGATGAGTGTTTAGGGTTTTTTTTATGTTGAGTGTTTTTGGATTTTCTAGGTTAGGAGTTTCTTGTTTATTTGGTCTCATAGGTTAAAATTTTTCTATTTCAGAGGATTTACGATTTATGGGGGTAAAAAGATTAGGGTTTTGGGGGGGCTAAGTGTTTAGGGTTTCTTTGGTTTGGGAGTTTAGTGTTTTTTGGGAATAATGGTTTATGTTTTTTGGGTTTTGGGTTTTGGGATTTATAGGAAAGAAGGATTAGGGTTTTTTGGGGAAACGTTTTTAGGGTTTTTGGGGAAAGTGTTTTTGGGTATTTCGGGTTGAGGGATTATGGTTTTTTTGGGGTTAATGGTTTTGATGTTTTTGGGTATGTGGTTTTTTTGGAGTAGGTATTAGGTTTTATTGAGGAGGATGGTTTATGGTTTTTTGGAATTAAGGTATAGGGTTTTGTGGGTTGTTGGTTTAGGGTTTTTTGGGTGGAGGGTTTAGTATTTTTTGGGGATGGGTGTTTATAATTATAATGAGATGAGAGTTTAGGGTTTTTCTGGGATGGGGTTTTAGGGAATTTTTGTAATGGGGTCTTAGGATTTTTATAGGATGATGTTTGACGTTTTTTTAGGTATGAGGGATTTGAGATTTTTGGGGATTAGGGTTTAGGGTTTTTTTGGGATGAGTGTTTATTATTTTTTGGGGCTCTGGGTTTAAATTGTATTTGGGATGATAGTTTTTTTTGGGTTGAGAGTTTATGGTTTTTTTAATGAGGGTATAGGTTTTTTTGGGATATGGGTTTCAGATTTTTATGGATGGGGGTTTAGTATTTTCAAGGATGAGGGTTTTTTGGGTTATAGGGTCTAGGGATTTTTTAGGTAAGGGTTTTTTTTATTTTTTGGTATATGGTTTTACGGTTTTTTGTTGCTAAGAGTTTAGGATTTTTTAGGGTGTGGGTTTAGGGTTTTTTTGGGTAATAGTTATTATGGTTTTTGGGTTTATAAGAGTCTAGTTTTTTTGGGATTATAATTTACAGTTTTTTGGGGATGAAGGATTTGGGTATTTTGTGGATAACGGTTTAGGGTTTTTATGGATGAGTGTTTAGGGTTTATCCGGGTAGAGGGGTTAGGGTTTTTTGGATGAGTGTTTAGGGTTTTATAGGATGACGTATTAGGGTTTTTCTAGGCTATTGATTTAGTGGTTTTAGGATGAGGGTTTCAGGTTTTTCTGTAGGTGGGGGTTGAATGTTTTGGGGGATTAGGGTTTAGGGTTCTAGGAGCTGAGGGTTATGGATTATATGGTTAGCAGTATTAGGGTTTTTTGGGTAAGAGGATTTTTCTTTTTTGGGGGTTTTGCATTTATGGTTTTTTGGGGTAAGGGTTTATGGTTTTTTGAGGAAGAGGGTTCGGGCGTTTTTTGCAGATAGGGGGTTTTTGGTTTTTTTGGTTGATAGATTATGGTTTTTGGGCCTAATTTATTATGTATGTTCTTATGATGAGGGTTTGGAGATTTTCTGGGATGGGTGATTAGGGTATTTGTGGCTGATTAGTAAGGGTTTTCTCGACTAAGTGTTTAGGGTCTTTTTAGGATGAGGGTTTTGTTTTTTTTGGGACTAAGGGTTTAGGGTTTTTTGGTGATGACTATTTAGGTTTTTAGGAGAAGACGGATTGTGGTTTTTTGAGTTTAAGGTATAGGGTTTTTATGGATTGGTGTTTAGGGTTTTTTGGTGATGAAGGATTAGGATTTTTTGGGGCAGATGGTTTAGGAATTTTTTATGGATGAGGCTTTAGTGTTCTTTGGGGGTGAGGTTCTACTGTTTTCTTGGGGAGAGGGTTTTTTTGGGGATGACTGTTCATTTTTTTAGGGTTTAGATTTTTTTAGGGTTTGGGATTTAGGGTTTTTCCCGGAAGTTGGTTTAAGGTTATTTGGGGATGAGTGTTTATGGTTTTTTGGGTCTAAGGGTTAAGGGTTGTTTAGGGATGAAAATTTAGAGGTTTTTTTTGGTATGAGGATTTAGGGATTTTTTGGGATGAGGGTTTAGTTTTTTAGGCGTAGTGATTAGGGTTTTTCTTGGGTGAGTGATTAACATATTATAATCTAGAGGGTTTAGTATATTTCAAGGGTGAGGCATTATGATATTTCTATGTTGAAGGTTTATGCTTTTTTTGGGTTCAAGGATTATGTTTTTGGGGGGGTAGGGATTATCGTTTTTTGGGGATGAGGGTTAGGGTTTTTTGGAAGATGATGGTTTATAATTTTTTATGGATTAGGGTTTAGGGTTTTTGCGACTGAGGGTTTATGGGTTATTTGCACAGAGGGTTTATGGATTTTTCCGAATAAGGGTTTAGGGTTTTTTGCGGATGAGGGTTTATGTTTTTTCTAGGGCTGAGGGTTTACAGTTTGTTTTTTGATGAGTTCTTAGGGTTTTTAGGGGCTCACTGGAGAGCATTTTTCTAGTTTAAGGGTTTATGCGGTTTCTATGATGGGGGAATATGATTTTTATTAGAAAAGGGTTTAGGGGTTTTCGAGGATTATCATTTAGTGTTTTGGGGGGATGTGTGTTTTGGGTTATTAGGGACTGAGGGTTTAGTGTTTTTTAGGGATTGTGGTTTGGGGTTTTTTCATATTGAATTTTTATGGTTTTTTAGGCTAGAGGTTTTAGGGTTAATTATGGTCAAAGGTTTAGGTTTTTTTAGGTAAGAGGGATTACAATTTTTTGGGGCTAAGGGTTCAGTGTTTCGTGGGGCTATGGGTTTAGGGGTTTTGGGAATAAGGGTTTATGGTTTTTTTTATAGGGGTTTATGATTTTTTTGGTTGGAGGTTTTACTGTTTTTTTGGGATGAGGGTCTTTTGTTTTTTCTGGGATGACTGTTTAATGATTTTGGGGATGTGGGTATATGGGTGTTTTTGGGTATGGGTGTATAGGGTTTTTTTGGGGTTGATGGATTATAGTTTTTTTAAATATAAGGGTTTAGGGTTTTTCGTGGTTGAATGAATAGGGTTTTTTAGGGATTTAGGGTTTATGTATTTTTTTGGAAAGAGGTATTGGGGTTTCATTAGGATGAGGGTTTATTGGTTTTTGGTGGTTAAGGGTTTTTTATATTTTATGATGATGGTTTCTGGTTTTTAGGTTATAAGGGTTTAGGGGTATTTAGGGTCGAAAGAATTGATTTTTTTATTCTACAGCTTTTTGTCTTTTTGTGGATGATTGTTTACTGTTTTAGGGGGTGAGGTTTTGGGGGAAGTCGGGTTAAGGGGTTATGTGGATGAGGGATTAGGATATTTGGGAAGTGGTTTTGGGGTTTTTTCATCTAAGGATTCATCATTTATGGGTATGAGGGATTGTGTTTTATAGTGTTTAAGGTTATTGGATTTTTTGGGGATAATGGTTTTTGGTTTTAGGGAATGGTGGTATAGGGTGTTTTGGGGCTGTGGGATTACAATTTTTCTAGGATGAGGGTTTGTGGGTTTTTTGAGATGAGGGTTTAGGGATTTTATGGGGATTAGGGTCTATGGTTTTATGGGGAAAATGTTTTATGGTTTTTATAAGATTTAGAGTTTATTGTTTTTAGGGATGAGTGTTTAGGATTGTTTTGGGATGAGGGTTTATGGTTTTTTTGGTCTTGGGGATTATGGTTTTTTCGGCCAGTGGGATTCTGGTTTTTTTGGATAGAGGGTATACTATTTTTTGGGGATAAGGGTTTAGGGGTTTGGGGTATTAAGGTTTAGGGATTTTTGGGGGTGAGGGTTTAGGATTTTTTTGGATTTTATGATATATGGTGGTTTTATAATGAGTGTTTAGTTTATTTAGGGTTGACGGTTTTGTGTTTTTCTAGGATGATGTTTTAGGTTCATTAGGGGATCAGAGTTTAGGGTTTTATAGGTTGATGTTTTAGGGGTTTTTTATGAGGTGAGGGACTAGTTTTCTTGGGGAAATAGGGTTTATTTTATTGGGGGGATGAGAGTTTAAGGTTTAGATTGTTTGGGCTAGGTGTTTAGGGTTTTTTAGGATGAGGTTTTATGGATTATTAAGGATGTGGTTTTAGGGTTTTTAGGTGATTAGGGTTTATGATTTTTTATAGATGAGGGTATAGTATTTTTGTGGGATGAGGGTTTATGTTTTATTGATGAAGAGGGTTTAGGGTTTTTTGGGGATGAGGGTTTAGGTTTTCTTTGGATCTTAGGGATTTTTGTTCTTTGGGGATGGGGATATAGGGTTTTCTAGGATAAAGGATTACAATGTTTTTGTGAAAGAGGGTTACTGAATTTTTTATGTAGATTGTTTTGGGTTTATTGGGGATGAGGTTATGGGGGTTTTTGGTGTTGTGGTTTTAGTTTTTTGGTGCTATGGGTTTATGTTTCTTGGGGATGTATGTTTTGGTTTTTTGGGGAAGAGTGTTTTGGTTTTATTAGGGACGTGGTTTATGGATTTTTGGGGGTGGGGATTTAGTGTTTTTGGGGGACGTGGGTTGAGGGTGTTTTTGGGCTAGGTGGTTAGCAATTTGTGGGGCTGATGGTTTACAATTTTTTGGGGATGAGTGTTTTTTGTGTTTAGGTGTTTAGGGGTGTTTAGTGTTTATGATTTAAGGATTTTTGTGGATCAGGGTTTCAGTTTGTTTATGGATGAGGGATTATGGTTTTTTGGGGATGAGGGTTTAGGGGTGTTTGTGTTGAGGTTTTATGATTTTTTAGTTTGGGGTTTAAGGGTTATTTTGGATGCGGTTTTGGGTTTCCTAAGGATTAGGGTTTTATGTTTTTTGTGGATGAGTGTATAGGGATTTTTGAGATAGAGGGTTTTGGTTTCTTGGGGCACTAGGTTTTGTAATTTTTGAGACTGAGGGTTTTGGGTTTTTTTGGATGACGTTTTTAGGTTTTTTTTCTGAAGGGTTTAGTTTTTTGGTGGTTTAGGGATATGGGAATTTTTGGGATGAATGGTTAATTATTTTTTAGTCTAAGGGATTAGGAGTTTTTGGGGTTGACTATTTTTGGTTTTGAGAATGTGGGTTTAGGGTTCTTCATGATAAGTGTTTAGGGTTTTTAGGGATGCTGTTTTTTTGGTTTTTTGGAGCTAAGGGTTTTTTTATGAGGATGGGGTTTGGGGTTTTTTGTGGATGAGAGTTTTGGGTTTTTTGGGTAATAGGGTTTTGAGTATTATGGGGATTTGGGATTTTGGTTTTTTCATTTGTGGGTATTGTGTTATTAGGTGCTGGGGTTTTAGGGTTTTTTAGGGATGAGGGTTTAGGTTCTTTTGGGGATGATTATTTAGTGTCTTATAAGGATTATGGTTTAGTATTTTTGGGGATGATAGTTTTTTGGTTTATGGGTGATGAGGGTTTAGGGTTTTAGGGGTTTAGGGTTTATGATTTTTTGGATTGTGGGTTCTAGGTTTTTTGGTGGTGAGGTTTTATAGTTTGTGGGGATGAGTATTAAGTATTTTAAGGGAAAACAGTTTGAGATTTTTATGGTTAAGGGTTGTGGATTTTTCGGGGTAGGTGATTTAGGGTTTTTTGGGGTTGATGATTTAGTTTTTTTTGGGGTCGAGGGTTTATGTTTTCTTAGGGATGAGGTTTTAGTCATTTTTAAATGTTGAAATTTTAGTGTTTTTTGGGGGATAAGTGTTGATCTTTTTTGGGATGAGGGTTGAGGTTTTTGTCGGATAAGGTTTGAATATTTTTTCGGGTTGAATTTTTATCTTTTTTGGGTTAAGGGTGTAGGGTTTCTTGGATGATGGTATTGGGTTTTTTGAGGTGGAGGGATTAGTGTTTTCAAGGGATAAGGATTTTGAATTTTTTAGGGATATGGGTCTAGGTTCTTTTAGGATTAGGGTTTAGAGTTTACTAGTACTAATGCTTTATAATTTTAAAAGGTTGATTGATTATAGTTTTCAAGGGGTTGGGGTTGATGATTTGTTTGGATGATGGTTGAATATGTTTTAGATCTGTTGTTAAGGGCGTAGTTATTTTTAGGCCATGGATTGAGGGTTTTTGGAGATGAGGGTTTAGAGATTTTTGGATATTTTGTTTGTGGGTTTTTTGGGATCAAGGTTATGGGATTTTATAAGGGTCGAGGGTTTTTTGGGGGCTATGTGTTTAGCCTAAGTTTTCCTTGATGGTTTTATGATTTTTTTTGATGATGGTTTAGCATATTTATAGGATGATGGTTTAGGGTTTTGGGGGGTTAAGGGCTTATGGTTTTTTGGGGCTCACAATTTAGTGATTTTTGGGGAAATGGGATTAGTATTTTTTTCCTACGATCTTATGGTTTTTGGGGACAATTGTTTGATGGTTGTTTGAGGATAACAGTTTAGGGTTTTTTTAGGATACGTGTTTAGAGTTTTTTGTGGAATAGTATTTTTTGTTTTTGGGGTTGATTGTTTAATGGTTTTTTGGATTAGGGTTTAGTGGTTTTTGTGGGATGTGTGTTGATGGTTTTTTTGGATTAGGGTTGATCATTTTTCCCCTAATGATTTAGGTTTCTTTGGGATGAGGTTTTACTGTTTTATAGGGATGATGGTTAAGGTTTTCTTGGCTATTGGTTGAGGTTTTTTTGGGGATTAGGTTCTAGGGTTGATTTTTTATAAGGTATGAGGGTGTTTGTGGAATGTTGGTTTAGGGTTTATTGGTGTTTAGGGTTTAGGGATTTTTTGGGATTTGGTTTTAAAGTTTTTTGGGGCTAAGGGTGTAGGGTTTTTTGGGGCTGTGGGTTTAGGGTTTTTTCAGGTGATCAATTATTGTTTTTTTGGATTTTGGATAGTTTTTTTGGGTATGGGGATTTAGGGTTTTTATGGGGAAATGTCTTATTGTTTTTAGGTCTGTTGTTGTAGCATTTTTTGGGGATGTCGGTTGAGGTTTTTTCGGGGGCTTAGGGTTTAGTTATTTTTCGGAAAGAGGACTTTGGGTATTTTTCGACTGAGGGGTTATGGTTTTTTGGGATAAGGGGTTTGGGTTTCTTGGGGTGAGTGTTTAGGGTTTTTTGGGGCTCATGGATTATTGTTCTTTGGGGATGTGGGTTTAGGGTTTTTTGGGGTTGATTTTTTATGGTTTTTTGAGACATAGGGTTTAGAGTGTTCAGGGGATAATGGTTTAAGTTTTTTTAAGTCATAGGGGTTATTATATTTTAGGGATGAGTGTTGAGGGAAGATTAGGGATGTTGGTTTAGGTTATTTTGAAGCTTAGGGTTTTGGTTATTTTGGGGTTGAGGGTTGAATATTATTTTGGGTTTAAGGGTTGATGGTTGTTTTTTAATGAGGTTTGAGGGTTTTTGATGGAAGGGGGTTTATAGTTTTCGTCAGGCTAAGAGTTGGGGGTTTTTTGGGGATGAGGGTTGAGGTATTTTGGGGATTAGGGACATGTGTTTTTTGGGGGTTAGGATTTTTTGGTTTTTTGGGGATTAGGGTTCAGGTTTATCTAGGGATGAAGGTTGAGGGTTTTTTGGGTATAGGTTTGAGGTGTTTTTGGTACTAAGGGATGAGGGTATTTTGGGGAATAGGGTTGATAATATTTTGGTTCTATGGGTTGGGTATTTTTAAGGGCTATGGTTTGAGGGGTTTTTTGGTGCTGAGTGTTGATATGTTTTTGGGGAAGAGGGTTTAGGTTTCTTTAGGAAAAATGGTTAATTGTATTTTTTGATTAGGATTCAGGGTTTTTGTGGATGAGTGTTGAGGTAAATGTTGGGGTTGAAGGTTTTTTGGGGTCTATGGGGTTTGGGTTTTTTGGGGTAGTGGGTAAAAGATTTTGTTTCTATGTTTGTTGAGGGTTTCTGGGAATGAGGGTTGGGGGTTTACTTGAACTACAGGTTGAAGGTTATTTGCGTAGAGTGTTGAGTGTTTTTTGGATCTTAGGGCTGAGGTTGTTTTGTTTCTTTGTGTTGAGGATTTTATAGGGAATTTGGGTTAATGGTTTTTTGAGGGAGGAGGGATGAGGTTTTTCATATGACTATGGGATGTGGGTTTTTAGGGGGTTGAGGGTATAGGTTTTTTGGAGGTAGAGTGTATTAAGATATTTGGGGTTGGGGGTTTATGAATTTTTTTGGCCAATAGTTTAGTTTTTTTGGACCTTAGGATTTAGGTTTTTTTAGAAGAGGGTTTAGGGTTTATTAGGGTTTAGAGTTTTGGGTATTTTGAGGATGAGCGTTAATGGTGTTTTGGGGACTAGGGTTTAGTGTTTTTTGGGGATAAGGAATTAGGGTTTTTTGGGGATTAGGGATTAGGGTGTTTTTGGGGATGAGGGTTTAGGGGTTTGGGGATGAGGTTCTATGGTTTTTTGGAGTTGTGGTTTGAGGTTTATACTAGATAAAGGTTTGGTTTTTGGGGGATGAGGGTTTAGGATTTTATAGGGTCTGGTTTTAGAATTTTTTGGGGATTAGGGTTTAGAGTTTTTTTGGGCAGCGATGTTGGTTTTTTGGATGAGGGTTTATGTTTTCTTGGGGATGAGGTTTTAGTGTTTTTTAGGATGATGTTTTAGGATTTTATGGGGAAGGTGGTTGATTGTTTTTGGTGAATGTGGGTTGAGTGTTTTCTTATTCCTCAATGATTTATGTTTTTTATGGATGATATTTTAGGGATGTTTAGGTCTATTGGTTTATGGTTTATGGGGGTGAGGGTTAAGGGTTATTGGTTGATTAGGGTTTAGGTTTTTTAAGGAGGTGGGTTTAGGGTTTTCTGGGATATATGGTATTTGGTTTTATATGCTAGAGGGTTTATAGTTTATGGGAATGTGGGATTACAGTTTTATATGGATACGAGTTTAGGATTTTGTGGGATAAGGGTTTAGGGTCCTTTCTTGATCTGGGTTGGTTGGTTTTTGGGATGAGGTTTTAGAGTTTTCTTGGTGCTAAAGGATGATGGATTTGGGGATGAGGGTTTTGGGTTTTTTTAGTTATGATGGTTTAATATTTTTTAGTAGCGAGGGTTTAGTGTTATTAGGGCTCATATATTATGTATTTTTGGGGATAAGGGTTCAAGATTTTTGGGGCAACTAGAATAGGGTTTTTTTGGATTATGGTTTGCAGTTTTTTGTGGATGACAGTTCAAGAATTCAGGGATGATGGTTAAGGGTTTTTATGGGATGATAGTTTAGGAATTCTATGGGTTGATGGTATATGGTTATTTGTGGATGGGGGTTTATGATTTTTGTTGGATGAGGGTTTATGTTTTTTTTGGTTTGACGTTTTAGGGGTTTTTTGTGATGGGGGTTTAGATATTTTCTCAGATGAAGTGTTATGGTTTTTCTGGTCATAGGGTTTAGGGTTGTTTGGGGATGGGGGTTTAGGGTTCTCTTGAGATGAGAGTTTTTGATTTTGTGGATCTAATTTTAGAGTATTTTGGGGCTGTGTGTTCAGGTTTTCTGGTGTATGAGTGTTTAACATTTTTTCAGGGATAAGGGTTTATGGTTTCTTGGGGATGCGGGTTTATTTTTTTGTTGATGAGTGTTTTGGGATTTTCTAGAGCTGAGGGTTTAGGTTTTTTGAGGAAATCCTTTTAGGATTTTTAGGGAATATTCTCTATGGTTTTTTGTGGATAATCATTTAGGGTTTTGTGGGTTAGGTTTAGGGATTTTTGTGGGTTTATTTTAAGGTATTTTGGTTAATGATGGTTTTTGGTGTTTTGGGGGTTATGGTTTATGATTTTTTGTTGATAAAGTGTTTAGGGTTGGGATGGGTTCGAGTTTTTTGGGGCTGAGGGTATAGGGTTTCTTTTGGATGAGTGTCTTGGGTTTTTAGGGGTGGTTGGTTTATGTTTTTTGGCCCAAGGGATTAGGGGTTTTTTGGAATGATTTTTTATGTTTTTTTGGTGATGATCCTATACAGTTTTTGGGGGTCATGGATTATGGATTTTTGGGGATGAGGATTTAGGGTTTTGGGGGATGAGGGTTTAGGGTATTTTTGGGATGAGGGTATAGGCTTTCCCAGGGATGAGGGTTTAAGGTTTTTTGGGAATGATGATTTTGGGTGTTCAGGACAATGGGTTTATGGTTTTTTTGGGATGAGGGTTTAGGGTTTTCTGGGTTGTTTGTTTAATATTTTTAGGGATATTGGTTTGGGATTTTCTGGGCAGGTAGTTTTTGGTTTTTCTAGGAAGAAGTTTTATGGTTTTTTGTGAGAGGGATTATTGTTTTTGTAGGATGAGGCTTTTGGGTATTTCTGGGCTAACAGTTTAGGGGTTATAGGGATTACAATTTATAATTTTTTTGGTATGTGATTTTCGGTGTTTTGGGGGATATTGGTTTAGAGTATTTTGGGGCTAAGGGTTTTTGTTGTTTTGGGGATGATGGTTTAATGATTTTCTGGGATGATGGTTTAGGTTTTTTTGGGGTTAAGTTTTTAGTGTTTTATTGGGATGATGGTTTAGTGTTTTTTGGGGATGAGAGTTTACAATTATTTGGGGTTGATTGATATGTTTTTTTAGGTAAGGGTGTCATGATTTTTTGGGATATGGTTTTATGGTTTTTTGGGGCTAAGGATTGAGGATTTTTTGGGTGTGAGGGTTTAGGGTTTTTTTGGAATGCGGGTTTGGGGTTTTTGGTGTTGTGGGTATATGGGTTTTTATGGATGAGGTTTTTGGTTTTTTATGGATGACGGTTTATGGTATTTTGGGGTGAAGGATTTATGGTTTTTGTGACTAAGGGTTTATGGGTTTTCATAGTAGAGGTTTTTGGGTTTTTATGGGATGAGTGTTAAGGGTTTTTTTATGTTGAGTGTTTAGGGATTTTCTTGGTTGTGGGTTTTTTTGGGCTGAGAGATTGAAAATTTTCTAATTCAAATGCTTTAGGATTTTGGGGGGCTAAGGGTTTTGGGATTCTTGGGTTTAGGAGTTTTGTGCATTTTGGGAATGAGGGTATAGGTTTTTTTGGTGGTTAAAGGTTTAGGGTTTTTTGGGATTTGGGTTTAGGGTTTTATGGGGACGACAATTTAGAATTTATTTGGGAAAAGGGTTTAGGGTTTTTTGGGGACAGGGTTAACAGTATTTGGGGTTGGGGTTAGGGTTTTTTTGGGGGAAAGGGTTTTGAAGTTGTAGGATATGGGTTTTTTTGGGGAGTAGGATTTTGGATTTTTTGGGCAGATGGTTTATGGTTTTTGGGGATTAAGGTAAAGCATTTTTTGGGGTTGAGGGTTTAGTGTTTTTTTGATAGAGGGTTTAGTATTTTTTTGGGATGGGTGTTTATAATTATTATGATATGAGGGTTTAGTGTGTTTCTAGGATGTGGGTTTTGTGTTATTTGTGGGATGAGGGTTCATGATTTTTTGGTGATCTGGGTTTCAAGTGTTTTTGGGATGATGGTTTTTTTGGGATGAGGGTTTATGGTTTTATTGATGAGAGTATATGGTTTTGTGGGATATTGGTTTGGGTTTTTAGGGATGGGGGTTTCGGGTTTTTAAAGGATGAGGGTTTTTTTGGTTTTGACGGTTTAGGGATTTTTTAAGTAAGGGTTTTGGTATTTTGAGTATAAGGTTTTATGGATTTTTTTGGATAATGGGTAAGGATTTTTTAGGGGTGGGGGTTTAGGGTTTTTTTGGGTGAGAGGTATCAGGGTTTTTGGGTTTATGGGAGTGTGGTTTTTTTGGATTATGGTTTATAGTTTTTTGGGATGAAGGATTAGGGTATTTTTTGGATTACGGTTTAGGGTTTTTTTTTGTATGAGAGTCTATGGTTTATCAATGTAGAGGGTTTAGGATTTTTTTGGTTGAGTGTTTAGAGTTTTTTAGGATGACGTATTAGGGTTTTTATAGTTTGTGGATTTAGTATTTTTTGGGTTGAGGGTTTCAGATTTTTCTACAACTGGGGATTGAATGTTTTTGGGGGATTAGGGTTTAAGGTTCTGGGAGCTGAGGGTTATGGATTATATATGTTTCAATATTAGAGTTTTTTGGGTATGATGATTTGGGATTTTTTGTGGTTGAGAATTTATGTTTTTTTGGGGCGAGGGTTTATGGTTTTTTGAGGAAGATGGTTCAAGTTTTTTTTGGGCTGGGGGTTTATGGTTGTTTTGGTTGATAGATTATGGTTTTTGGGCCTATTGTATTATGGATTTTATTTTGTGATGAGGGTTTTGGGATTTCCTAGGATGGGTGATTAGGGGGTTTCTTGGGGGATTGGTTATGATTTTTTCGAATAATTTTTTAGTGTTTTTTCAGGATGAGGGTTAAGAGTTTTTTTGGGATTGAGGGATTAGGAATATTTTGGTGACGAGTGTTTTCTTTTTTTGGTGAAGAGGGATTATGGTTTTTTGTGTTTAGAGTATAGGGATTTTAGGGATTAGTGTTTAGTGTTATTCGGTGATGAGGGTTTATGGTTTTTTGGGGATGAGTGTTTAGGTATTTTTATAGATGATTCTTTAGGGTTCTTTTGGGGTTAGGGTCTAGGGTTCTCTTGGGGAAACATGTTTTTTTGGGGGCTGAGTGTTTTTTTCTTTGGATGAGGGTTTTGTGTTTTTTAGGATTTGGGATGTAGGGTTTTTTCAGGAAGTCGGTTTAGGGTTTTTTGGGGATGAGTGTTTATGGTTTTTTGGGTCTAAGGGTTCAGGGTTGTTTAGCAATGATGATCTAGGGGTTTTTTGGGACAAGGGATTAGGGAGTTTTTGGGATGAGGGTTTAGTTTTTTTATGCCGAGGGTTTAGAGTTTGTCTCGGGCGAGTGATTATCATATCACTATTCTTTGGGTTTATGATATTTCTACGGTGAGGCATTATGTTTTTTCAATGTTGATGGTTCATCGTTTTTTTGGGTTCAAGGATTAGGGTTTGGGGGGGTTGATGGATTATGGTTTTTGGGGGATGAGGGTTAGGGTTTTTTAGGAGATGAGGGTTTATAGTTTTCAGGGCATAGGGATTAAGGTTTTTTTGTGACTGAGGGTCTATAGATTATTTGAACGGAGGGTTTATGGATTTTTGCGTATAAGGGTTTAGAGTTTTTTCGGATGGGGGTTTATGTTTTTTCTAGGGTTGAGTGTTTACAGTTTATTTTGTGATGAGTTATTAGGGTTTTTAGGGGATCGCGGGATAGGGTTTTTCTAGGTTGAGGGTTTATGGGGTTTCTGGGATGGGGGATTAGGATTTTTATTGAAAAATAGTTTAGGTGTTTTCTTGGATGAGGGTTTAGTGTATTGGGGGGATGAGGGTATTGCGTTATTGGGGACTGAGGGTTCAGTGTTTTTAAGGGATTTGGGTTTAGTGTTTTTCATATAGAATTTTTAGATTTTTTAGGCTAGAGGGTTTAGGGTTTTTAGGGTTGGGGGTTTTGGTTTTTTTGGTAAGAGGGATTACCATTTTTTGGGGCTGAGGGTTCATTGTTTCATGGGGCTATGGTTTTAGGGTTTTTCGGGTATAAGGGTTTATGATTTTTTTATAGGGGTTTAAGATTTCATTTGGGTGGACGTTTTGGGGTTTATTCGGTCTGAGGGTCTTCTGTTTTTTCTACGATAACTATTTAGAGATTTTGGGGATGTGTGTATTTGGGTTTTTTGGGTATGGGTGTATATTGTTTTTTGGCGATGATGGTTTATTGTTTTTTTTAATATAAGGGTGTAGGGTTTTGGGGGCTGAACGATTAGGGTTTTTTTAGGGACTGAGGGGTTATGTATTTTTTAAGAAGGAGGTATTAGGGATTCTTTGGGCCAAGGTATTATTGGTTTCTAGGGCTTAGGGTTTTTGGTTTTTTAGGATGAGGGTTTCTGGTTTTTAGGGGATGAGGGTTTGGGAGTATTTATGGTTGAGGGAATGGATTTTTTTGGCCTATGTCTTTGTGCCTTTTTTTTCCTACTTCTTTGTTCCTTTTTTAGAATGAGGGATTTTTTGTGTGTTTTATGTTAATAGATTTTTTGGGGATAATGGTTTTTGGTTTTAGGGAATTGGGGTATAGGGTTTTTTGGGGCTGTGGGTTTATGGTTTTTTTAGGATGAGGGTTTATTGTTTTTTTGCTGAGGGTTTAGGGGTTTTTTTGGGGATGATGGTGTATGGTTTTATGGGGTAAAATGTCTAGGGTTTTTAGAGGATTGAGGGTTTATTGTTTTGGGGGATGAGTGTTTAGGTTTGTTTGGTAATGAGGGTTTATGGTTTATTTGGGATTGGGTATTATGGTTTTTCTGGCAGTGGGATTTTGGTTATTTTGGATAGAGGGTATAGTGTTTTTTGGGGATGAGGGTTTAGGGGTTTGGGGGATTAGGGTTTAAGTCGTTTTTAGGAATAGGGTTTAGGGTTTTTAAAATTAATGATATATGGTTTTTTAAGATGAGTTTTTAGGGTATTTAGGTTTGAGGGTTTGGTGTTTTTCTAGGATGATGGTTTCGGTTCATTATTGGACGAGGGTTTAAGATTTTATAGGTTGATGGTTTAGGGTTTTTTTTTTCTGATATTAGGGACTAGGTTTTTTTAGGGAAATATGGTTTATGTTTTAGGGTGGATGATAGTTTAGGGTTTAGATTGTTTGGGATAAGTGTTTAGGGTTTTTTCGGTATGGGGATTTATGTTTTATTAGAGATCTGGTTTTAGGGTTTTTAGGTGATTAGGGGTTGTGATTGTTACAAATTAGGGTATAGTATTTTTTTTTGTATTAGGTTTTATGTTTTATAGGTGAATAGGGTTTAGGGTTTTTTGGGTTGAGGGTTTAGGTTTTTTTGGGTATGGGGGATTTTTGTTATTTGGGCCTTGGGGTATAGGGTTTTGTAGGCTAAAGTATTAAAGTATTTTGTGCCACAGGGTTCTAGATTCTTTGAAGTAGAGGGTTTAGGGTTTATTGGGTTTGAGGTTACGGGGTTTTGCAGTCGAGGTTTTAGTTTATTTGGTGCTATGGGTTTATGTTTTTTTAGGGATGCGGGTTTTTCTTTTTTAGGGAAGAGGGTTTTGGTTTTATTAGGGATGGGGTGTAGAGTTTTTTTTGGGACGGGTATTTATTGTTTTGGGGGGATGTGGGTTGAGGGTGTTTTTAGTCTAGGTGATTAGCGATTTGTGGGGCTGATGGTTTAGCATTTTTTAGGGATGATCCTTTTTTGGGTTTAGGTGTTTAGGGGTTTTTAGTGACGATGATTTAAGTATTTTTGGGGATAAGGGTTTCAGCTTTTTTAGGTATGAGGGATTATAGTTTTTTTGAGGATGAGGGTTTAGGATTTTGGAGTTTAGGGTTTCCGTTTTTTTATTTTAGGGCTTAGGGATTCGTTGGGATGAGGTTTTAGGGTTTTCTAAGGATGAGGGTTTTGTGTTTTTAGTTGATGAGTGTATAGCAATTTTTGATATTGATGGTTTTGTTTTTTTGGGGCACTGTGTATTTTGGTTTTTTTTCGGATGAGGGTTTTAGGTTTTTTGTGCCTATGGGTTTAGTGTTTTTTTTGGTTTAGGGTTATGGGTTTTTTGGGATGAATGTTTAAGGGTTTTTTAGGCTGAGGGATTAGGAGTT
Source organism: Viscum album (assembly GCA_963277665.1). Taxonomy (NCBI): domain Eukaryota; kingdom Viridiplantae; phylum Streptophyta; class Magnoliopsida; order Santalales; family Viscaceae; genus Viscum; species Viscum album. The sequence goes on along the minus strand of OY728167.1, from coordinate 682,437,393 downwards.
TTGGGGGATGATTGTTTTTGGTTTTGGGGGCGTGGGTTTTTGTTTTTTTAATGCTAAGTGTTTAGTGTTTATAGGGATGAGGTTTTTTTTTGGTTTTTGGAGCATAGGGGTTTGTTTTCGATGAGGATGGGGTTTTGGTTTTTTTGTGGACGAGGGTTTTGGGTTTTTTGGGTAAGAGGGTTTTCAGTTTTATAGGGATTTGGGTTTTTGGTTTTTTTCATTTGTGGGTTTTGTGTTATTTGGTGCTCAGGTTTTAGAGTTTTATGGGGATGAGGGATTAGGTTTTTTGGGGGATGATTATTTGGTGTATTATAAGTCTAATAGTTTAGTATTTTGTGGGATGATATTAGTTTTTTGTTTTTTGGGGATTAGTGTTTAGGGTTTTAGGGGTTTTGGGTTTAGGGTTTTTTGTACTAAGGGTTCTAGGTCTTTTTCTGGTGAGGGTTTATAGTTTTTGTGGACGAGTATTATGTATTTTAATGGAAAGAGTTTCATATTTTAATGGATAGGGGTTTTTTGTTTTTTGGGGTGGATGGTTTAGGGTTTTTTAGGGTTGATGATTTAGGTCTTTTTGGGACTGAGGGTTTAGGTTTTCATAGTGATGAGGTTTTAAGAATTCTTCAATGTTGGGATATTTGTTTTTTTGGAAAAAGTGTAGAGGGAATTTTTGGAAAGAGGGTTGAGGTTTTTTGGGGATATGGTTTGAATATTATTCGGGATGAGTTTTTAGATTTTTTGGCGTTAAGGGTGTATGGTTTTGGGATGAGGGTATTGGGTTTTCTGAGGCGGAGGGTTTAGTGTTTCCAGGGGTCGATAATTGATGGTTTTTAGGGAGATGGGTATAGGGTTTTTTGGAATATGTGTTTAGGGTTTTCTAGTACTACTGATTTATAATTTTATAAGGTTGAGGGTTTAGGGTATTCAAGGGGTTGGGGATGATGATATTTTTGTTTGATGATTGAGGATTTTTTAAGTCTGTGGTGGGGTGTTTTTTGGGGCTAATGATGGAGGGTTTTCTACAGTTGCATGTTTATGGGTTTCTAGGGCTGAGGGTTTAGGTATTTCTTCAACTAGGGATTGAAGATTTATGGGGCTGAGGGTTGAGGTTTTTGTGGGTATGATTGGTTAGGGTTTTCTAGGGATGAGGGTTGAGGGTATTTTAGGGATAATGTTTGTGGGTATTTTGGGGCTGATGGTTTAGAATTTTATCAGGATGAGGATCAATGTTTATTTGGGGATTAGGGTCGAGTGATATTTGGGGCTGAGTGTTTAGGTTATACATGGGTTGAGGGTTTTCTAAGGATGAGAGTTTATGGTAGTTTGAAGCTATGGGTTGATGGTTTCTAATGGTCTAGTGTTGTAAAAATTTTTATGCTAAAGGTTCAGGTTATTATTGGGATATGTGTTGAGGGTTTTTCGGGGATGAGGTTTTTGGGTTTTTTGGGGTTGAGGGTTGAAGGTTTTTTGGGGATGAGGAATGACAATTTTTTAGGATGCGGGTTATGTATTTTAGGTTATTAGGGTTTATTATTTTTAGTGGTTGAGGGGTTTTTGATTTCTACGGCTAAGGTTTTCTGGTTTTCTAGGGTTAATGGTTAATGTTTTCCTAGGGATGATTATTTAGGGTATTCTAGGGGTGAGAGTTTTGGAGTTTTCTTGGGTTGAGTTTTTAAGGATTTCTGGGTATAAGGGTTAAGTGTTTTCGAGTGCCGTGTGTTTGGAGTTTTCATGGGATTTGGTTTTAGGGATTTCTAAGGATGCGGGCTTAGAGTTTTGTAGGGTTGAGAGTTTAGGTTTTTCTAGGGATGAGGGTTTTTGGTTTATTTGGGTCTGAGGGATTATGATATTTTAGTACTAAGGGTTCAGTTATTTCTAGGGATGAGTGATTGGGGTTTTCTTGGGATGAGGGCTTAGAATTTTTTGGGGATGTGGTTTTATTTTTTTTTTAGGGATAAGGGTTTATGTATTTTTGGGGTTGACATTTTATTGTTTTTGGGGATAATGATTTAGGGATTTGTGGGACTTATTATTTAGGGTTTTGAGTGGATGAGGCTAAAAGTTTTTTGGGACTGAGGGTTGAGGGTTTATTTGAGAATAAGGGTTTATCATTACGGGTATTATTATTTTTTAATGATAATGTTTTTTGGTTTTTTGGTTGATGGTTTAGGGGTTTTTTGACTATACATTTATGGGTTTTTGGGGAAAAGGTTTTGGGATTTATTGAGGTTGAGTATTTATGGTGTTTTATGGATGAGGTTATAGGTTTTTTGAGGCTGATAGTTTACGGATTTTTGGGGATGAAGGTTTTAGTTGGTTTGGTTCTTACTATTCATGTTTTTTTGGGATAATGGGTCAAGGATTTTTTGGGATGAGAGTTTAGTGTTTATTCTGGAAAAGGGTTATGTGTTTATTTGGGATGAGAGTTTAGGATTTTTGGTGGTGAGGTATCGGGGATTTTTTTTTATGAGGGTTCTTGGTTTTTTGGGGTGATGGTTCATGTTTTATTGGGCCTAAGGGTTCATGGGTTTTTGGTGCTGACAATTCAATTATTTTTAGGGATAATAGTTTAGGATACTTTGGGCTAAGATTTGAGAGTTTTTTATGGGCGAGGGTTCATAATTTTTTGGTACTGATGGTTTATAATGTTTTGGGGCTGTGGGTTCAGGGTTGTTTCCGGTGATGGGGGTTCAAGTTTTTTTATGGATCAGTGTTTATGGTTTTTTGGGCCTAAGGGTTCTTGGTTTTTTTAGGATAAGAGTTTAGGGACTTTTGGGTCATGATTGTAATGTTTTTTAGGATAAGGATTTTGGGTTTTCTAGTGATGGGGGCTCAGTTATTTCTTGGTCTAAGGGTTTTGGATTTTCTGGGACCAATGGTTTGTGTTTTTATGGGGTGGGGGTTTAGTGATTTATAGTTCGGAGGGTCTAGGTTTTATAGGGATGCACGTTTAGGGTTGTATTGGGATACTGGTTTTTTGGTATTCTAGGGTTTTTAGTTTAGGTTTTTTAAGGAATGAGAGTATAGTGTTTTATAGGACTGAGGGTTTTAGGTTTTCTAGGTTTGAGTGTTTAGGGTTTTATGGGGTTGATGGTTTAGGTTTTTCATGGGATAATGTATTAGGGTTTTCTAAGGATGGGGTTTTATAGTTTTTTGGCTGGTGGTTAATTATTTTATTATGATGAGAGTTTTGGTTTTTATATGGATAAAGTTTAAGTTCAATCTAAGGATGAGGGTTTATGGTTTTTTAGGTACAAGTGTTTATGTTTTTATAGGGTTTAGGGTATAGAGTTTTCTAGGGATGAGGGTTTAGTATTTTTGGGGATGTGGGTTTTGGGATTTCTAGGGCTGTGTGTTGAGGGGTTTTTGGTAGATGGGGGTTTAGTTTTTTTTTTAATTTTTACTAGTCTTTTGGGGAATGGTGAATGAGGTTTTTTTCGAATTATATTTTTTTGAGGGATTGGTTTAGAATTTTTTATGATGACGGTTTGGGGTTCTTTTGTGCTTGGGTTTTATGGTATTTAGGGATGAGTGTATATGTTTTTAATGGATGATGGTTTTTGGTGTTTAGGGGTTGAGATTTTAGTTTTTTGGTGCTCAATGTGCATGTTTTTTTGGGAACTAAGGGATAAAGGTTTTTGGGGAAGAGGGTTTAGGGTTTATTCGGGTGGTGGGTTAAGGGTTTTTGGGGATAAGGGTTAATGTTTTCTTAGGGATGAGGGTTTAGGGTTTCTTTGGGCTGAGGGTTCAAGTATTTTTTTGGGGATGAGGTTTAGGGAATTTTTAGGGGTCGAGGTTATGGATTTTTAGAGATGAGAAATTAGGGTTTTTTGGACTGAATGTTTAGGGTTTCTTTGGGCTGATGGTTCAGTTTTTTATGGTTATGGGTTCAGGGTTTCTTGGGGATGACAGTTCAGGATTTTTTTGTAAGGAGTATTTATGATTTCAAGGGGTTGTTAGTATAGATTATTTTGGGGATGATGGTTTAGGTTTTTTGAGGTATTATGGTTTATTCATTTTTTTATTAGGGTTTAGGTATTTTGGGGATAATTTTTTTGCTTTTTTTGTAATGGGGTTTAGAATTTTTTAGGGTAGAGGGATTAAGGTTTTTTGGGTATGAAGTTTTAGGGTTTTTTAGGTAATGGTTTAAATATTGTTTTGGTTGAGTGTTTATATTTTGTTTCTATGTATTTAGGTTTTAATGGGTGTGAAGGTTTAAGGATTTTTTGGGAAGATGGTTTTGGGTTTTGGGGGTTGAGGGTATAGTGTGTTTTTGGGGTAGAGGGTTTAAGATTTTTTGCGGCTAAATGATTTGGGTATTCTGGGGATATGTGTTTTTGGTTTTTTGTGACTGGGGGTTTCAGGTTTTTCTGGATAGTGGGTTTAGCATTTTTATGGGATAAGGGTTTACAATTTTTTTAGTACGATGGGTTAGGGTTTTCCTAGACCATGGGTTTTTAATTTTGTTTGGGATGAGGGTTTAGGGTTTCTCTAGTGTTGAGTGTCTATTATTTTTGGTGGTTGAGGGTTTTGGGTTTTGAGGGGCTTTGGTGTTAGGGACTCATGGTATTTTGGGTAAAAGTTTAATTGGGGATGAAGGATTAGTTTTTCTGGGGAAGAGGGATTTGGCGTTTTATTGGGGATGAGGGATTAAGGTTTTCTGGGGTTTAGGATTTAGGGTTTAATGGTGCTGAAGGTTTCAGGTTTGTTGGGGGTGAGGTTTTAGGGTTTTCTGGGCTGATAATCTAGTGTTTATTGGGGAAGAATGTTAGGGGTTATTTGGGGATGAGGGTTTAGGGTTTTTGTGGGCCGATTGATTAATGTTTTTTATTCCTAATTTATTACTTTTTTGGTTGGAGGGATTAGGGAATATTGGTATGAGGGTTTATCCATTTTTGAGGGATTAGGGTGTTGGGTTTTTTGAGGATGATATTTTAGGGTTCTGGAGATGATGGAATATGGGTTTTTGGGGTTTAGTTTATAGGTTTTTTTGGGATGACGATTTAATGTTTTCTTGAGAAATGGTTTTATGGATATATTGGGATTAGGGTTGAGGTTTATTTGTGGGTGAGGGTTTAGGGAATCTTCAGCCACGGGGTTTGGTATCCTTTGGGGATAGGGATTCATTGTTTTGAGGCTATGTGATTAGGGGTTTTTTGGGATGATGGTTGAGTGTTTTCTATGGACGAGGGTTTAGGGTTTTCTAGGGATGACGGTTAAGGGATTATTTGGGTTTTAGGGTTTGGTGTCTTTTGGGGGGGATGGTTAATTTTTTTGGGGGATTAAGGTTCATTTTTTCTAGGTTTGAGGGTTTATGGATATCTATGGATGAGGTTTTAGGGTTTTAGGGGTTGAGGGTTGATGGTATTCTTGGGATGAGTGTTTTGGGATTTTTAGGGAAGGGGATTTAGTGATTTCAATGGATGAGGGTTTATGTCATTTATGGTATACATGTTTTGAGGGTTTGAAGGTTGAGCGTTCATGGGTTTATGGGGACGAGGGTTTTTAGTTTTTTTGGGATGATGTTATATGGTTTTCCAGGGTTGAGAGTTGAATATTTTTTTTGTGGATTAGGGTTTAAATTTTCTTGGGGATGAGGGTCTGGTGTTATTTGGGGATTAGGGTTTAAGTAATTTTTGGGGATGATAGTTTATGGTTTTTGGGTCCCCAAGGTAAAGGGTACTCTTGGGATAGGGGTAAAGTGTTTTTTGGGGAAGGGTGTTATTGGTTTTTATGGATGAGGGTTTAGGTATTTTTGGGGAATGGATTCTGGGGTTGGGGGATTCAGGATTTTTTGGGATACGGGTAAAGGATTTTGTTAGGATGTTGGTTTTGGGTTTTTTGGGGGGTGAGTGTTTAGGTTTTTTGGGGATGAGGTTTTAGGGTTTTTTTTGGGTTGAGTGTTTATGGTATTATGGGGATAAGTGTTTATAGATTATTAGGGTTGAGGTTATTTTAGGGATGAAGGAGTATAGTTTTTTTGGGACAAAGGTTTTGTGTTTTTTTCGCACTGAGGGTTTAGGGTTTTCACCTTCTAAGGGTTTAGGGTTTATGGGGAATAGGTTTTATGTTTTTTAGTGATGTGTGTTGAGAAATTTTTATGGTTGAGGGTTTTGGGTTTATGGGTGATGAGGATATAAAGAGTTTTGGGTCTTAGGGTTGACTGTTTCTTGGGATGAGAGTTGAGTGTTTTTTCTATGAGGGTTTATGGTTTTTTAGGGATAGGGTTGTGAGTTTTTTGGGACTGATAGTTAAGTATTTTTTGGGAATGAGGGCATTAGGGTTTAAGGTTTTTTAGTGATTGCGGTTGAAGTAGTTTTATGGAAGTGGATTTTGGGTTTTGGGGGGATGTGGATTTTTGGTGTTTTGGGGCATAGGTTTGACTATTTTTTCAGGATGAGAGTTGAGTGTTTTTTTGGTGCTGAGGATTTATTTTTTTTTGGGGATGATGGTTGAGTGAATTTTCGGACAGAGGGTTTTGTGTTTTTTTGGGATTTTGGGTTTTTTTTATGGATAAGGGTTTATTGTTTTTTTCACTTAGGGTGCATTTGTTTTGAGAAATAGGGGTTTGATATTTTTTGGAAGAGCAAATAGGTATTTTTAGGATGATTTTTTTTATTTTTTAGGGTTAAGGATTCAATTTTTTTGGTTTTTTTTATATTTTGTATGCATGAGGGTTTTAGATTTTTTAGGGATGTGGGTAATTGGTTTTTAGGAACTGAGAGTATAATGTTTTTTTGGGTCGGTTGGTTGATGGTTTTTTGGGGTAGAGTGTATATTGATTTTTGAGGTTGGGTGTCTATGGTTTTTTGTTGTTGAGGATTTAGTCTTTTGAGGGTGAAATATAAGGGGTTTTTAGGATTAGTGTTGATGGTTATTTATTGGGTGATGTGGGTTTATGGTTTTTTGGGGATTAACTTTTTTTGGGCTAGGGGTTGACTATTTATTTGAGATTAGGGTTGAGGGTTTTTTGGAGATAAGGATGTATGGTTTCTTGGGTCCGAGGTGTGAGGGGTTTTTTATGAATATGGTTGAGGGTTTTACAAGGATAATATTTGAGTGATATTTGGGGATAAGGGATGAGGGTTTTTGGGATCACATATGAGGGTCATTTAGGGATGAGGGTTTAATTTAATTTTTGATGACGAGTTGGGTTTCTCTTTGATATGATGTCTGAGGGGTTTTCGGTGTTTTGGATTGAGGGATTTTGTGGAAGAAAAATTATTGTTATTTTGGGGTGAGGGTTTAAATATATTGGGGGGGTGAGGGTATATGGTTTGTGGGGGCGAGGTTTTAATATTTTTTTGGGAATGAAGGGTTAGGTTTTTTTTGGAGAGGGTTGGGTGTTTTTTGGGGATGAGGGTTTAGGATTTTTGGGGTGAGGGTTTAAGGTGTCTTGGGGATGATACTTTTAGGATTTTTTGTTCTGAGGGTTGATGGTTTTTTCTTTTTTAGTGTTTATGGTTTTTTGGGGATGAGGTTTGATGCTTTTTTAGGGATGAGGTTCTGGATTTTTTTGGGGCCATGGTTGAGGGTTTTTTGGGGCTTAGTGTTTTGGGTTTTTTGGGGTTTAATTGTTTCGAGGATTATTTTTATTAGGGTTGAGTTTTTTTGGGTATAGTGGTTTAGTTTTTTTTGGGGATGAGGGTTTAGGGATTTTTGGGGATGAGGGTTTATATTATTTAGAGCATAGGATTTATTTTTTTTGGATTGAGGGTTTAGGGTTTTTAGGGCTCAAGGTTTTTGTTTTCATAGTGCCTATGGTTTTTGTTTATAGGGATGAGCGTTGTTGGTTTTTTTGGTTTAAGAGTTTAGGTTTTTTTCGGGCTAAATCTATAAGTATTTTTAGGGTTTAGGGTTTCAGTTTTTTTAGCATGAGGTTTTAGGGTTTTTCGGGGTGAGAGTATAGGGATTTTAGGGATGAGGGTTTCAGTTATTTTAGGGATGAAGGAATAAGATTTTTCAGGTATGAGTTTTTAGTAGTTTTTGGGGGGTAGTGTTTCAGAATTTGGGGCTCAGGGTTTTAGGTTTTTGTGTGATGGGGGTTTAGTGATTTTTTGGGATCGTAGTTTATTATTTTTTGGGAGGAGGGTTTATGGGTTTTTATGGGAATGAGTGTTTTGGGGTTTTTTTGGATGGGTGTTTACTATTTTTTGGGGCTGAGGGATTAGGAGTTCTTGGTGCAGGGGGTTAGGGATTATTGGGGACGAGGGATTTGTGTTTTCTGGTGTGTGAGTTTTGTGTCTATTGGGGATGATGGTTTAGGATTTTTTTGGGGTCGGGGGATTGGTGTTTTCATAGCTGAGGGTTTAGAGTCTTTCAAGGATGGGGGATTATTTTTTATGGGATGAGGGTTTAGTGGTTCTTGGGGATGAGGGAATAGAGTTTTTTTGGGATGAAGAATTAGTTTTTCTTGGTGATGAGGGATTAGGGTTTCTTAAGTCCAAGGATTTTGTCTTTTGTTTTGATGATTTAGGGTTTTTTGGGGATGAGGTTTTATCTTTTTTGGTGGTTGTGGGTTTAGAGTCTATTAGGGATGGGGGTTTTGGATTTTCTGTGGATGTGGGTTGATTTTTTTTCAGGTTTGAGGGTTAAGGGTTTTCTGGGGATGAAGGTGGATGGTTTTTCAGGTTTTAGTGTTTAGAGATTCTGGGGATTGGGGTTGAGGGTTTTTTGGGGATGAGGGATTAGGCTCTTTTTGGATAATTGTTTAGGGATTTAGGGGGATGAGTGTTGAGGATTTTTTGGGTATGTGGGTGGAGGGTTTCAGGGGGATGAGGGTTGATGGGTTTTATTGATAAGGATTTAGGGTTTTTTGTGGATGTGTACTGTGTGTTTTCTTAACGATGGATGTTTAGGTTTATTTGGGGTAGACTATTCATGGTTTTTGGGGGCCTAGGGTTTATGGTTTTTGGGGGATGAGGGTTTAGGGGTCTCAGGAATTAAGGTTTAGGTTTCATTAGGGATGATTGTTTAGGGTTATTTGGGGCTAGGGGTTGAGGATTGTTTTGGGATAAGGTTTGAGGGTTGTTTTTGGTAGAAGATTTAATGTTTTTTGGGGAAGTGTGTTGAGGTGTTTTTTTAGTGTTTCGTATTTTTTGGGGATGGGGGGTTATGATGTTTTGGGGATAATGGATTAGGGTTTTGTGGGATGATGGTTGAGGGTCTTTTGGGGGTACTAGTTTAGGGATTTTTAGGCATAGGTGTATAGGGTTTTTTGAAGTCGAGTGTTTTTAGTTTTCAGGGGTTGACGGTTGATGTTTTTTCTGGGGATTATGTTTGGGGGATTTTTGTAGATGAGGGTTTATGGTTTTCATTTTGTAGAGGGTATTATATATTTTAATGAGGAGAGGTTAGGTTTTTTGGGGTCTGAGGGTTTAGAATTTTTTGGGGTTTAGGGTTAATGGTTCTTTAGGGCAGACGGTTTTGGGGGTTTTTGGTCTAATAATTTAGTGTTGTTTTGGATATGAGGGATTAGGGTTTTTTTGGGGCTGACGGTCAAGGGATTTTTTTGGAAAAAATTTGTTAGGGTTTTCTTCGGATCAGGGTTTAGGATTTTTGGGGTTTAGGGTTTAGGGTTTTCTTGGGGTTGAGGGTATAGGGATTTTGGGGCTTAGGGTTCATGTTTTTTTGGGATGATGGTTTTGGGATTAATTGATTATTATGTTCAAGGTATTTTGGGGATGCAATTTTAGTGTTTTATGGGGCTTGGTGTATATGTTTATTTTGGGCTGATAGTTTAGTGTTTGGGGTTTAGGGATAAGTATTTTTTGGGGTGAGTGTATATGGGTTTTTGGGGTAGAGAGTTTAGGGGTTTTAAGTGATTTGGATTTAGGGTTTTTTGGAGTTGAGGGTTCGGGGTTTTGGGGGGATGATGTTTCATGGTTTTTTGGGGTGGAGGGTTTATTGTTATTTTAAGTGTGGTTTAAGTGTTTTTTGGATTTGGGTGTTTAAAGTGTTTTAGGGATGAGGGTAAAATTTTTTCAGTATAGGGATTAGGGCTTTTTGGGGTACGATAGATTATGGTTTTGGGGGTTAAGGGATTAGAGTGTTTCGAGGATGATCATTCTGGGTTTTTTTGGACCGAGGGACTAGAGATTTTTAGTATATACAGATTATGGTTTTTTCAGGATAATGTTTTTGGGTTTGGGGGGGGGTGAGGTATTAGGATTTTTAGGGATGCAGGATGATGGATTTTTTTTGATTTTAGGTATAGGGTTTTGGGTATTAGGGATTATGTTTTTTTTGAATGACGGTTTATCATGTTTTTTGGATGAAGGATTTGGATTTCTGAGAATGAGGGTTCAGTGTTTTTTGTGGATGATGGATTAGGGTGTAGGGGGGATGATGGTTAAGTATTTTGTGGGATAAGGGATTAGGGATGTTAAGGTATGAGGGATTCCTATTTTTGGGTTGAGGTACTAGAGTTTTTTAGGTATTATTGATAAGGTTATTAAGGGTAAGAGTGTTTAATTTTTGGGGGGATGGGGGATTAGGGTTTTTGGGTATGAGGGTTTCATCTTATTTGGGGATGTTATTTTTGGGTTTTTGTGGCTAAGGATTATGTTTTTCTGGGGATATGGTTTTATAGTTTTCAAGGACTAAGGGTTAAGTGGTTTGGGGGATGAGGGTTGAGGGGTGTTTGGGATGAGGGTTTAGGGATATTAGGTTCTTAGGGTTGAGGTTTATTTAGTGCTTAGTGTTGTATGTTTTTTGGAGATGAGGGTGGAGTGTCTTGGGGGGTTGAGGGAAGAGGGTTTTTTGGGTATGAGGTTCAAGGGTTTTATTTATTGTTGAGGGGTTTTTGGTTGATAATTTAGGGGTTTAGGCTAAGTGATGATGGATTTTCGGGACCGAGGGTTTAATCTCATTTAGGCTGAGGGTTTAGGATTTTTTTGGGATGAAGGTTTAGGTTATTTCATGGATGAGGTATTATGGCTTTTTGTGGATTAGGTTTTATGGTTTTGGGGGAATGATGTTTTAGGATTTTTTGGGGTTTACGGTTTATTTTTTTTAGTTGGGAGTTTAGGGTTTTTTGGGGTGAGGGTTTTTTGGTGCTGAGTGTTGAGGGTCTATTGGAGACGATGATTTAGGGTTTTTTGGGGATGACTATTTAGGGTATATTGGGGATAAGTGTTTAGGGTTTTTTGGGGCCAACGAATTAGAATTATTTATGGTTGAAGGTTTATGGTTTCCTTGGACTTATGGTTGAGAATATATTTTGGGTCTAAGGATTTTAATTTTTTATTATTGATGAGGTTTTAGTGTATTTTGGGTCTTGTTTTTATGGTTTTTTTGGTTTGGGGTTGAGGGATTTTTGGGGATGAGGGTTAATGGATTTTTTGGGGCTAACATTTTAGGGTTTTTTAGGGTGAAGCATTTATTTTAATTTAAGGGTGGTCGTTTAGGATTTTTCTATGAGGGTTTATGGTTTATTGAAGTAGAAGGTTTCCTGTTTTTTGGGTATGAGGGTTTAGGTATTTTTGGTGATTTAAAAATAGGGTTTTTTGGGACCGTAGATATAATTTTTGAGGTTGGGGGTTTAGGGAGTTTTGTAACTGAGGTTTTAGTGTTTTTTGGAGCTGAGGGATTTGGATTTTTATGGATATAAATTTACCATTTTTTGGGGATGTGGATTTATGGATTTTTTGGGTTGATGGTTTATGGTTTATCGGGGTAGAGGGTTTAAGGTTTTTTTGGGTGTGACGTATTAGGGATTTTTTGGGATGATGGTTTATGGAAATTTAGTTATGTGGTTTTATGGGTTTTTGGGGATGTGAGTTGACATTTGTTTTGGATGGGGGTGATGTTTCATGGGTATAAGGGTCTGATTTTTTTGGGGAATTAGGGTTGATTATTTATTGGAGATGAGGGTTTTGGATTTCATGGGGATGAGGTTTGAGGGTTTCTTAGGGATGCTATTTTAGTATTTCTTGGGGTTGAGGGATAATGTATTATTAAGTATAAGGGTTCATGATTTATTTGGGATGATATTTTATGGTTAATATGGGTTTAGGTTTTAGGTATTGTTGAAAATCAGGGTTTAGGGTTTCTGTGGGGTTAGGGTATAGGGTTTCTTGGAGATGAGGAATTTTGTTTTCTTAGTGATGTGGGTTTAGGGTTTAATGGGGATGAGAGTTTTTCTATTCTTATAGATAAGGGATTAGGGTTTATGAGGAATAAGGGTTTAGGTTTTCTTTGGGTTTAGGGTTTAGGGTTTCATGGTGTTGAGGATTTAAGGTATCGTTATGATGGGGGTTTTGCATTTCATGGGGATTAGGGATAGGGTTTTCTTAGTGATGATGGTTTATGATTTCATGGGGATGGGGGTTTAAGGTCTCTTGGGTATATGGGTTTAGGGTTTTGGTTTTTATATTCTCTTAGAGGATATTGTTGAGGGTTTCTGGGGATAAAGTTTTTGGGTTTCAAGGGGATGAGTGATTTGGGCTTGTTTGGGCTGAGGTTTTAGTGACTATTGTAGAGGAGGATTTAAGGATTATTGGAGTTCAACGATTACATTTTCTTGGGGATGAGGTTTATGATTTCTTGTGACTAAGGGTTTTGGGTTTCTTATGGTTGAAGGATTAGGTTTTCTTGTGGAAATATGATTATGCTTTCATGGGGATGAATTTTTATGTTTTCATAGGGGGTGAGGTTTTAGGGATACATGGGTATGTGGAATAGTGTTTTTTTTGGGATCAGGGTTTAGGGTTTCTTTGGTATGGTTGTTTAAAATTTCTTAGGTATAATGTTTTAGGAGTTCTTGGGGATGACTGTTTATGGTTTCATGGGGTTTATGGTTAAGTGTTTCTTCGGGACAAGGGATTAGTTTATCTTGGGTATGACGGTTTAGGGTTTCTAGGGGAACATGGATTAGGGTTTCGTTGGGATGAGGGATTAGGGTTTATTAGGGATGAGGGTTTAGGTTTTCTTAGGAAATAGGGTTTATGGTTTATTATGGGGGAGTGTTTAAGTTATCTTTTGGTTTAGAGTTTATTTTTTTGTCTCTAGGTTACATTTTAGGATTTTTTGAGGATGATGTTTTTGGATTTTTTGTGGATGAGGGTTAGATTTTTTTGGGATGAGTGTTTAGGGGTTTTGTGGCTTATAGTTTAGGTATTTTTTCAGATAACATATATCATTCAAGGTCATTGGTTTTATGATTTTTGGGGTTTAGGGTTTAGGGGTTTTAAGCATGACGGTTTACAGTTTTTTTGGTCTGAGGTCTAGTATTTCTTTTCATAGGATGATTTAGGGATTTATGGTGATGTGGGTGTAGTGTTTTATGGAGATAACATTTTTGGATTATTTAGGTGTGACATTTTTGGGTTTGTTGAGGCTGACGTTTATGGTTTTTTTTGGGTCTGAGGGTTTATGGGTTTTTAGGACTTTGGTTTTCTAGTTTTATGTGGTTGAGGTTGTAGGGTTTTCTTGGGCTAATGGTTTAGTGTTTTCTGAGGCTAAGGGTTCATGTGTTTTCTAGCTGAGGTTTTTTGGTTTTTTGGTTCATCCTTTAGGCTTCTTGGGGGATGTCGGTTTAGTGTTTTGGATATGAGGTTTTATAATGATTGGAGATAATAGTTTAGGGTAATGTGGGGTATGTTACTTGGATTTTTTTGGTGATAACTAATAAGGGTTTCTTGGGGATAAGCGTTTGGGGTTTTCTAGGGCTAAGGTTTTAGGGTTTTCATTGGATGAGTGATAATATGTTTTTGGGAATGTGGCTTTAGGGTTTTCTGGGGCTGATCATTTGGGGTTTTCTAGAGTGAAGGGTTAAAATTATTCTTGGTCGGAGGGTTTAAGGTTATATATGGATGCGGATTTATAGTTTATATGAGTTGAGGGATTAGTTATTTTATGGGATGTCGTTTTAGGGTTTTTTGGTGAATAAGAGTTAGGTTTTTCTAGGGATGACAGTTAAGGGCTTTCTAAGGCTCGAGGATCAGGGTTTTCAGGTGATAATGGATTAGTGTTTTATAGGGATGAGGGTTTATGGATTTATCAAGAACATGGTTTTGGGTTTTCTGGGAATGAGGGTTTATGTCTTTCAATGGTGGAGGGTTTAGGGCTTTCTGAGACTAAGGGTTTAGTGTTTTATAGGGATGAGAGATTATGGTTTTTTGGGGATGAGTGGTTAGGGTATTTTGGGAAATATGGTTTGGGGTTCTCTAGGGATGAGGGTTTAGGTTTTACTAGGGATAGGGATGATTGTTTTATATGGATTAGTGTTTAGGTTTTTCGAAGGCTAAGGGCTTAGTGTTTTATAGGTTAGAGTATTTTGGCTTTCCTGTGGATGGTGTTTAGGGTTTTTAGGGTATGAGTGGTTTATTATTTTTTTGGGAATAGGATTTATGGGTTTCTTGGCCTGAGGGATTATGGTATTATTGGTATTATGGTTTAGGGTTATCTCAGTATGAGGGTATAGGTTTTTTCGGAGCCTAGGTTTTATGGTTTTCATGAGATGTTGGTTTAAGGTTTTTGATGAATTATGGTTTTCAAGGGAATAGGGTTTTGGGTTTTGGGTTTTATAGGGAAAATGGTTCAGGGTTTTTTGGGTCTAATGGTTTACGATATAATGGGTAAGAGGGTTTAAGGACATTAGGGGATTGGGTTTTAGGTTGTTATAGGGATTAGGGTTTATAATTTTTTTTGGGAATAATGAATTCTGATTTTATAAGGATAAGTTTTTAAGGTTTTATACAGATAATTTTTAGGGTTTTCATCGAATAAGTTTTTAGTTTTTTCTGGGGTTGATCGTTTAATTTTTTATGGTTCATAAGGTTTAGGGTTTTTTGGGGATGAGGTTTGAATGATTTTTGGGGATAAGGTTTAATGGTCTTCTAGGTCCAAGGGTTTATGGAATTATAGGCCTAAGGGTTTTTAGATTACATTGACAGACAGTTTAGGGTTATCTAGGGTTGAGGGATTATGATTTTTTTTCGGTTTAGGTTTTAGTGTTTTCTAGGGTTGGGGGTTGTGGTTTTTTAGGTTGTATGAGTTTATTGATGTTGGGAATATAGGTTTTACATTTTTATAGAGATTAGGGGTTAGGTATTCCTAGTGCAGGGGCTATAGGATTTTCTATGAATGTTATTTTAGGGTTGCCTGAGACTATGGATATGTGGTTTTATGGGGATGAGTGTTTGGTATTGCCTTATAGTAGGAATTTTGGGATTTTTGTGGTACATGTTTTTAGGTTTTCTTTAGTTCAGGGTTTAGGGTTTTCCAGGGATGTGGGTTTAGGGTTTTTTGGGGATGAGGGTTTAGGATTTTATAGAGAAGGGGGTTTACCATTTTCTAGGGATGAGTGTTTTGGATTTTTTAGGGATGAGGATTATGGTTTTGGGGGGATGAGGGTTTGGGTACTTCTAGGGATGAGTGTTTAGGGAATTCTAAGGATGAGGGTTTTGTATTTTGGGGGGATAAGGTGTATGGTTTTCTTGGGATGTGTTTTTTATCTCTGGGGGATGGGATTTTTTGATTCTCTGGGGATGTGGGTTTAGGTAATTCTATGGATGAGGGTTTAGGATTTTTTGAAGATAAGGATTGATAATTTTTTGGTTCTGAGTGTTTATTAATATTTTGGGTATAGAGGGTTGAGGGTATTTTATGGATGAGTGTGATGGGCTTTTTGGGGATAAGGGTTGAGGTTTTTTTTGGAGATTATTGTTTTATGTGGTTGGGGACTGAGGGATTTATGTGGATGATAGTCGCTGTTTTTTGGGATGAGTGTTTGTGGTTTTATGTGGATAAGGGTTTGGGGTTTTCATGGGATGTTAGTTTATGGTTTTCATGGGATACTGGTTTAGGGTTTTCTAGGACAAAGGTTTTATCAAATTCCAGGCCTAAGGGTTTAGGGATATTTTGTGTTTAGAGTTTATGGATTTTTGGGGCTGTGGGTTGTGGGGTTTTTTTTGTTAGGGATTGAGTGTTTTTTGGGATAAGGGTTTAGGGATTTTTAGGGGTGACAATTGAGGTGTTTTTGGGATGTGGGATTAAAATTTACTAGGGCTGAGGGTTGATAGTTTTTTGGGGTTGAGGGTTTTTGGTTTTTTGGGGATCTGGGTTTAGTGGATTTTAGGGGGATGAGGGTTTTTGATTTCTTATGTAAAGGGTTAGGGTTGTTTGGGTATGAAAATTTAGGGTTTTCTAAGGCCGAGGGTCGATGGTTTTATATGGATGATTGTTTCAGGGATTTCATGGGAGATGAGTTAATGGTTTTTTAGGGATCAGGGATTAAGAGATTTAGAGGATTTGTGTTCAGGGGATTATGGGAAGGATGGTTTTGGGATTTCTATAGAAAACAATTTATGGTTTTATGTGGATGAGGGTTTTGGGTTTTCAAGTTCTATAGGTTTAGAGTTTTTTGGGGCTAAGGGTTTAAGGCTATTTGGGGATAAGTGTTTTGAGTTATCTAGGTATTAGAGTTTAGGGGTCTTTTGGGCTCACTGATTAGGATATTTTGGGGTGACTGTTAGTGTACTCTAGGTATGGGGGTTTATAGATATTTTTTATGGATGAGAGTTTTTGGGGTTTTGGGGGACAAGGGTTGAGAGTTTTTTGGATTAGGGGTTTTGGGGTTTGGGGATGGGGGATGAGGGTTTTTTTGAGGATGTGGGTTTAGGGTTTTTGAAGGTTAGGGGTTTAGGGTTTTATGGGGTAAAGAATTTATTTATTTTTGGTTCTAAGGGTATATGGATTTTTATGGTTGAGAGTTTAGGAGATTTGGGGGGGGGGTGGGGTTAGTGATTTTTAGGGCTGATGGTATAGGTATTTTGGGGCTAAGGGATTATGGGTTTTTAGGGATAAGGTTTTATAGTTTGTTTTTGGCATTGAGGGTTTTAATTTTTCATTCTTTGAGGGTTTAATTTTTTGGGGGATGAGGGTTTAGGGTCTTTGAGGGTTTGGGGGATAGGTATTTATGGAGTGGATGATTTATGGGTTTTTGGTTCTAAGGGTTTACGGATTTTTGCAGTTGAGAGATTATGTGATTTTGGGGGGTGGGTTAGGGATTTTTTGGGCTGATGGTTTAAGTATTTTGGGGCTAAGGGATTAGAGTAATTTTTGGGATGAGGGTTTATGGTTTCTTTGGCATTGAGGGTTTCAATTTTTCATTGGATGAGGGTTTATGTTTTTAGGGGATGTGGGTTTAGTGTTTTAATTGGGATGAGGGTTTATTGTTTTTTTTGGTTTTAGGGTTTTTGGTTTTTTTAAGATGGGGGATTAGGGTTGTTTGGGTATTAGGGTTTAGGGATTTGCTGGGAAGAGGGTTGAGGGTTTTTTGGGGATGCGGTTTTATGGTTTATTGGGGCGGTGGGTTGAGGTTTCTTAGGGAATAGGGTTTAATGTTTTTTTGGGGTTGTGGATATATGGGTTTTGGGGGATAAAGGTTTAATGTTTTATGGGGCTGAGGGGTAAGTGTTTTTTAGTGATTTGGGTTTTGGGATTTTTTTAGCTGAGAATTTAGAGTTTTTGATTGAGGGTTTTCTGTTTCTTTACGAATTAGGGATTAATATTTTTTTAGGGTTGATAGTTTTGGGATTTTCAGGGTTGATGGTTGAGGGGTTTTTGGTCCAGTGAGTTCAGGGTTTTTGTGTTATTAATGGTTTATTGTATTCTTGGGCTGAGGGTATAGGGTTTTTTATAAATAGGGTTTAGTTTTATTAAGTACGAGGGTTTATATTTCTGTGTGGATGGATGTTTATGGAGTTTTTAAGATGAGGGTTTATGGTTTATGGTAATAAGAACATAAGGTCCACATTTTTATGAGATTTTTTTGATGGGGGTAGAATGTTTCTTGGGGCTTAGGGTTGATTGGTTTTCGTTTGAGGGATAAGTGTTTTTTTGGGTATAGGGGTTCATAGTTTTCTACTAATGTGGGTTGATGGTTTTTGGGGCTATGTGTGATGGGGTTTTCTGGGTTTAGAAGTTACAGTTTTTTGGGTAAGGTTAATGGTTTTTTGGGGTGGGGTTGAGGGATTTTTTGGGATGAGGGTTGAGGGTTTTTTGGGGATGATGTTGTATGGTTTCTTCAGACTTATGGTTGAGGGTGTTCTTGGTCTGAGGGTTTACGTGGTTTGGGTGATAAGGGTTAATAGTTTATTGGGGTTGAGGGTTTTGGACATTTTTTAGGATAATTGTTTTGGGTTTTTTTGGGCTGATGGTTGAGGTTTTTTCGGGGGATTAGGGTATATTGGTTTTTGGGATTGATATTTTAGTGTGTTATGGGGAATATTATTATGGTGTTTTAGGGAAAAGGGAATAGGTTTTATGGGGATGAGGATTTAGTGTTTTTTCTTGGGGATAGGGGTTCAGGGTTTTTTGGGGATAGGGGTATAATATTTTTTGGGGTTGAGGGTTTAGCATATTCTAGGTCTGGGGGTTTTTATTTTTTTTGGGGGATACAGTTTCATGTTTTTTGGGGTATTAGGGTTCAGGTTTTGATGTGTCTAAGGGTATAGGATTTTTTGTTCTGAGGGTTTAGGGTGTTTTGGGGCTAATGTTTTACGTTTTTTGGTGATGAGGGTTTAGATTTTTTTTTAAATATGGTTTGGGGTTTTTGGGGGCTTTGGGTTTAGTGTTTTTTGGGGTTTAGGGTTTAAGGTTTTTTGGGTCTATTGGTTTATGGGTTTTTAGGGCAAGGTAATAGTGTTTTATTGATGAGGATATAGGTTTGGTTTGGGGTAAATCATTAGGGTTTTCAGTGATGAGTGTTTAGGTTTTTTTATGGTTGAGGGTTTAGTGTTTTTCAGGAATTGGGACTAGTGTTTTTCATGGAAATGGATTTAGTATATTTTTTGGAGAAGATAATAGGGTTTTTTGGGGATGATGGATTTTTTTGGTTGATATATTAGGGTTTTTATGGAAGATGAATTATGTTTTTTTTTTGGGTTTAATGGTTTATTGTTTTTTGGGGTAGATTGATTAGGGATGTATGGGAATGAGGGTTATGGTTTTTAGGGATGAGGGTTTAGGGTTATTTAGGGCCAAGGGTTTTTGGTTTTTTGGTGTTGAGGTTTTAGGGTTTTCTAAGGTTGAGGGTTGAGGGTTTTTATGTTTTGAGGGTTGAGTTTTTTTTGGGCTTATGATTTAGGGTTTTTTAGGGTAGGGCATTTATTATTTTGTTTTGGGGGATGGGGGTTGTGGGTTTTTGTGGTTGGTGGTTGTGGGATTTTTACGGATTAGGGTTTAGGGCTTTTTGGGACGACGAGTTTCGGGTTTTCTTGGAATGCCGGTTGATGATTTTTTTGGTGTTGGGGGTTGAGAGTTTTTTGGGGATGAGGATTTAGGGTTTTTTTGGGTTATGAGATGAGGGATTTTTTAGTATGAGGGTTTAGGGGTTTTTTGTTGTTGAGTGTTTAGATTATTTGGGGATTAGGGTTTAGTTGTTTTTTGGTAAATAGGGTTTATGATTTTTTGGGGATTAATGTTTAGTGTTTTGGGGATAAGGGTTTAGGTTTCTTTGGGGATAAGGGTTTAGGTTCTTTGGGGCTAAGGGGTGAGCTTAATTTGGGGCTTAGGGTTGAGGTTTTTTTGGTGTTGGAGGTTTAGGGTTTTTTGGGGATGAGTGTTGGAGGTTTCTATTGGATTAGGATTTAATAATTTTTGGGTATGACAGATAATTATTTTTAATGAGGGAGGTTTATGGGTTTTTAGGGATGACGATTGAGAGTATTTGGGGGGTGAGGGTTAAGGGTTTTTTATGGATGAGGGTATATGGTTTTTTGGGGTAGATGGTTTTGTGGCATTTGGGGTTGAAGTTTGAGGTATTT
The DNA here is from genome assembly GCA_963277665.1 of Viscum album. NCBI lineage: Eukaryota > Viridiplantae > Streptophyta > Magnoliopsida > Santalales > Viscaceae > Viscum > Viscum album. The sequence goes on along the minus strand of OY728167.1, from coordinate 682,417,624 downwards.
TTTGGGGCTGAGGTTTGATGGTTATTCGGGGATAACTGTTTACTAGGTTTTTGGGTGGAATGTTTCAGGTTTATTAATGATTAAGGTTTATGTTTTCTTAATGCTGATGGATTAGGGTTTTTTGGGGATGACAGTTTAGGGTTTTTACACTACTAGAAAAACATGTATTTGCGACGGGGCATTTGCGACGGGATCCCGTCGCAAATGGATTTTTGCGATGGGGGCCCGTCGCAAATAGCCCGTTGCTGAAAAAGGCGTCGCAACAACACTTATTTGCGACGAGCCCGTCGCTAAAGCCTTTTTTTGCGATGGTCATTCTCGCCGTCGCAAATAGTATTTCGTATTTTTGTAAAAAACTTTTAAAATAGTTTTTGCGACTGTACCGTCACAATAGTTATTTGCGACGGGTCCCGTCGCAAAAACTATTTAAAAAAAAACTATTAATAATACTAGTATTTGCGACGGGCATAGTATCCTGTCGCAAATACTATAAAAAAAATAAAAAAAAATAAATTATTAATAAATTATTTTAATTAATATAATAATAGAATTATAATTCACAAATAAAAATAATTAATCATTTTAATTAATATAATAATAATAGAATTATAATTCAAAAATAAAAAATAATAGAATATTAATAAATGATTTAATTAATATAATAATATTAGAATTATAATTCATAAATAAAAAAAATATTAATAAGTTATTTTAATTAATATAAAAATAATAGAATTATTTTACATTCAAATATTAAAATAATTCAAGTATTACAAAAAATATAATTAAATTATAATATTATAAAATTTTAATATATATATATTTTAATATTATAAAATATAAATAATATTATTATTCATATTAATATTGTTATTTAAAAATATAATATTATTAATATTTTATAATGAGACAAAAACTAAGAATAGAAAAAAAAATATTTTGATTTCCCAAATTTTATAACATAAATACAAACTCTAATCTGAAGGAGGGGGGGAGGGGGGGAGGTGGGGGATCTGCAGATGGTGGTGGAGGAAACTCTATCCCTAAAGCATGAGTGAGTCGGCACATGTACTCCATCTGCTCCTGATGCTGCTGCTGCCACCGACTCGTCTGCTCCTCGTACAACTACTGCTGGCGTCGACGCTCCTCCTCATGCTGCTGACGCATCTGCTCCTGCTCCTGTCGGAGACTCTCTATCTTTGCAGGCTGAGATCGCATCTGATCCTCATACTGTGTAGTAGAAGAAGATGTACGAGCTCCTCTCGAGTTGGACGCCGACATCGCAGTACTGCCATAATAATCTCTGGGAGTCAGTCGAGAGCCGATACCAACTACCTGGCCCTTCTCGAAGGCATACTGAGTGGCCTGCATCCATGCCGCCTCATCAAACTGACGGGAAGTGGTCTGATCTTATGACTCGGCCTGACTCTCAGGCCGGGCCTATGACGCTGCGGCCTCATATGACTCCTATAGTTGCAATTTAAAATTAAAATTGTGAATATATTATATGCAGTTAATTTTTAAATTTGAAAACAAATAATACTGACCACGATGTGATGCTGACGATCACCTCTGAGCTCCCCAGTAGCAGGATCACTATACATCCTCCGATATACGTCGTACTCTGTAATATCGGGGTGCTCGACAGCCTATAAGAATAAAAAATAAACTGTTAATATTAATAGTTATATAAAATATTTATAAATAATGTACGTACCAGATGCTGTCTATGAGTACTGAAAGAACGACTCCCAGCTCGATGAGTCACCTCCTGTCTCCCCCGATTCTGCCTCCCCACCGATGATCTCCTCTGAAAGGCACCACTCAACCAGTGCGCACATAATGAATCCCATACATGGGATGAAATATACTCTGGTCGGTGTGCTCTACATGACTCCTCAAAATCTGACACTCCTGCTTTCCTCATCGCAGCTTTTCTTAAATTGTGCAAAAACTGACGAAGGCGATCACGCATGGCCACCTCCCATGCCTCGTGGATGGCATCACGCATGGTATCCTCAATCGGATACCATAAACCCTACAAATAAATCAAAATATCAAGTTAGAAATGAAATAATTTTCAAAATAAAAATTATTTATTTACATACGTACCAACCAATGGCCAAACATGGCCTACTGCACATTAATGGGAATCTGCTCCCATGTGGTCCACGGCTGAGAGAAATAGTTGCGCAAAATAGCGCTGCCCTGTCCGACTGCTATATGCGAAAAACTGAAAAAATAATAAACATTTATTATGTGAATAGATTAATGAAATCTTAGTCAAATCCACAGGTTATCACACAGGTTATCACACCTCTGTGTGCGTGGATCAAACCCAAGACGTGGACGTCGCTCGGGGACGGGGTCAGGAATCATCAATCGTGCAAGACCGCACCCCCTATGCGTACTCCCTGGAGCGCCTACAGGCTGAGGGTCATCTGTCAGCAACGCATCCGCATCGAAAGTCAGGTCAGCATCCGCCAACTCACGAAATGTCGCCTCGTCCATCTGAAACAGAAAATGTTAATGTTAGCAAATAATTGATAATTATTATTATATATACATATATACATACATACATATTATGATTGTATATAAATACCCTGGAATGCTATCAGTGTTCATCTCCATCATCATCTTCATATATGTCAATGTCATCTTCATATTCCTCCTCAACATCATCGATATCCATTCGAGTTACAATTGCTTCATCTCTTACCATTTCAAATTCATATGTGACATCATTAACATCATCGTCATCACCGACTCATAAATGTGGGGTGTCATCATCGATACTCATGTCTCTTTGTAAAAAAGATTGATTTTGAGTACTCTCTTGAAAAACTTCAATTCTTTGCACATCAGTGAAAGCATATTCACTTTGACTAAACTGATTGTCTCGAATTTTGATTTTTATTATACTCCACCAATCAGTCAAGTCTCTTGATGTTGCACAGTACTTTGCATAATAAACTTGATATGCCTGTTGAGCCAATAAGAATGGTTCATTTACTGCGAGAACACTTTTACATTTAATATCGATGATTCCATGAGTCGGATGAACACGCACGCCTCTCTCTGTATCCAACCACCGACATTTGAACATGGTTATGTAATGTTGTCCAAGATAACAGAGTTCAATGATTTCATCAAGTATTCTATAAAAGTCAACTTCATTTTCTCGATGATGAGATCCTCTCAAGCTAACTCCACTGTTCATTGTTTTTTTCGATTCCCCATATGCATGTGTGTGGAATCGAAATCCATTCACCACATATGCATTATAAGTTTTAACAAGTTTGGAAGGTGGGTTACTCAATACACACAGCCGTTTGTCAATTTTATCAGCATGTCGAGACACCTGAAAATTTGTGAAATAATTATCAATATAGTGAACTATACATTGAATGAGTTGCTAAAAGATAAAGAATTTATGTTACCAGTTTTTGAAACGACTGAGAGAAATTTTTCAGTCGACGTTCTTCGAGAGCAGCTGCTGTAATTTGTGGAATTTGTTTCTTGATATGATTATCATACAACCTATAAAAACCAAAGTTATTTACTGTAACATAAATGATAGAATAAGTGATATAAACACTTACAGTACAAATGATGTCATCTCTTCACAGTTGAGCAGAACATACGTATGAGCTCTCTGATGTTCATCATCTGAAAGCCAGCGTTCATAAACTCCACCAAAACCAAGCTATGACTGGTTGAAAATAGATAATTGATTGTCGATTTCATCAATACTCTTCTCGTTCCATCCCATTCGGTTGTGTTTTGAAGGATACTCAGATTCAAAATAATGGGAGCAGAAAAAAGATATTTCCTCTTGCAAATAAGCTTCTGCAATAGATCCTTCAACAGATGCTTTGTTACGAACTTTTCTTTTAAATTTTTGCATGCATCTTTAAAATTGGTACATCCATCGAAACTGTACCGGACCTCCACATTTGGATTCATATGGAAAATGTAACATCAAATGTTCCATTGAGTCGAAGAAAGACGGCGAAAATATTTTTTCCAGTTTACATATAATTACAACAACATCTTTTTCAAGTTTGCCTAGAGCATCATAATCTGCCGTAGCCACACAAATTTCCCGAAAAAAATAAGACATGTCTGTTATGGAATCCCAAATCACAGAATTCAACATACCTCTTAATCCAATGGGTAGAAGTATCTCCATTACAACATGACAATCATGACTTTTTAATCCAGTAATATGACCATTCTTTACACATCTACCCAAATTAGAAGCACAACCATCTGGAAGTCTCAAATCTGCAATCCACTGACAAAATAATAAACGGTTTTCTTTAGACAGTGTATAATCTGCTTTTGGTTTCAGTAACCTTTCTGTTCTGACATTCTCAAATAGTTCCAATTCTGGACGCCTGCAAATTTGGGCAAGATCTAAACGTGCATTTACATTGTCTTTTCTCTTTCCTGGCGTATCCAAAACTGTATGAAACAAATTATCAAAACAGTTCTTCTCAATATGCATGACATCTAACATGTGTCGGACCAACAAATCAGACCAATATGGAAAATCCCAAAATATTCTACGTTTAATCCAATTGTGTTCTTTCCCAAAACCAGAAATTTTCTGTTGATTTATTGTGGGACCAAAAGTGATGGGCGGTAATGAAAATACAACTGATTTTAACTCCGAACCTGATAGAATTTTTGGAGGTCTATCCCTTTCAACTGTTCCTTTTCTGAAATGAGATCTGTTTCTGCGAAAAGGATGATCAGCTGGAAGAAATCTGCGATGACAGTCAAAATAACAAGGTTTCTTTCCATGAATGAGAATAAATGCTTTTTTCTCTCCCATACAGTAAGGACATGATTTCTGACCATGTGTACTCCAGCCAGATAACATCCCATAAGCCGGGAAGTCACTTATTGTCCACATCAATGCTGCTCTCAGTATGAAATTCTGTTTCATTGCAACATCATATGTACTGACACCATTACTCCACAATAAATTTAATTCATCAATCAATGGCTTCAAATAAACATAAATATTTTTCTTCGGATGTCCTGGAATTAGTAAAGTCAAAAAGATATATGGCTCCTTCATCAACATCCATGGAGGTAAATTGTACGGAGTTAAAAAAACAGGCCAACATGAATATTGACTACCATAAGATCCAAACGGACAAAAACCATCAGTGGAAAGGCCCAGTCGAACATTTCTAGCTTCTAAAGCAAAGGATGTATGCACTCTATCAAAATGTTTCCATGAATCACCATCGACTGGATGATTCAAGCTTTTATCGGTTGAAATATTCTCTTTATGCCATGACATCATTGTCGCGGTATTCTTAGACATGAATAAATGCTGAAGTCTAGATGTAAGCGGAAAATATCTCAACTGTTTTACAGGAATCAAACCAGACTTCCCGTGTTGTCCTTCTTTATATCTCAGTTGCCCACATGTAGGACAACTATCCAACGACTCATTTTCCCCAGAATATAAAATGCAGTCATTTGAACATGCATGAATCTTCTGACAAGTAAGTCCCAAATTTCAAACCAGCCTCTTACTCTCATAGTAATTTGCATGTAAAACATTTCCTTCGGGTAACAGTGTTTTCAGCAAAGAAAATATCTAGTCAAAACAGGTGTTTGACATTCTGTTATCTGATTTGATAGCCATAAATTTTGCAACTGCTTCTAATTTTCTCATCTTGCAGCCAGGATATAATGCATCCTCAGCAGATTTCAACAACTCATAAAATTCAGACGGTTCCAACTCAGGATTTGAAGCTATATCAGCCGGAGTTTCTGTATGTTGAACAGATGAACCTGCAACATCATGTACTAAATCTTGAAACCGGGATGGATCCGGAATCAAGTTGGTATCACCTGCTCGGGAACTGCGTTCACCGTGTTGATACCAAAAAACATAATCTGGTTGAAAACCAAAACACAAGAGATGTTCTCCCACTTTGTCAAACATGTCAAACGTTCTCAATGCACATTTTCTACAAGGGCATTTTATTTTTCCTTCTGAAACCAATTCTGAATTTGATCCCGCAAATGATAAAAAAGTCTCCACACCCTCAACATATACTGGATTTAAACCAGAACAGTTTGGATTTCTACATTGATTTATCCATATGCGGTCACCTAATAATGATTGTTGACGACCTCGTTGTTCCATATTTCTCTATAAAATATAAAAGCATTACTGGTTTTGAATAATTTTTTAGAAAAAACACTCAAGTAAAGATTGAATATATTGAGAATAAAGCAAACCATGTTACAAATATTGATAATTTTAATATTATATTGATATTTTATTATTTTAATAATACTAATATAATTTTTTCATAAACATTAATTATATAATAATAACATTATTAAATTATTAGTATATTTTATTATTAATATTAAAATAACATAATTTTTTATATTATATACAATTCTCCTTTCATTTCTGTGTTTAACATTCTGTCTCCACATGTAATATTTGCATTCACTTTCACCTCTCCATTGGCGAGTAGGTTGATAATTTTGAAAAAGAATGCGAATATTACATGTGGAGACAGAAAACACACAGATGAAAAGAGAATTGTATATAATATAGAAAATTATATTATTTTAATATTAATAATAAAATATACAAATAATGTACTAATGTTATTATTCGTAAATATTGGTAATTATTCCAAATTATTGGTAATTATTTCTAATTATTGGTAATTATTTCTTAATTATTGGTAATTATTTCTAATTATTGGTAAATATTGGTAAATATTGGTATATATTGGTAAATATTGGTAAATATTGGTAAATATTGGTAACTATTGGTAAATATTGGTAACTATTGGTAAATATTGGTAACTATTGGTAATTATTGGTAACTATTGGTAATTATTTCTAATTATTACTAATTATTGCTAATTATTACTAATTATTGGTAATTATTACTAATTATTGGTAATTATTACTAATTATTGGTAATTATTACTAATTATTGGTAATTATTACTAATTGTTGGTAATTATTACTAATTATTGGTAATTATTGGTAATTATTGGTAAGTATTGTTAATTATTGGTAATTATTACTAATTATTACTAATTATTGGTAATTATTACTAATTATTACTAATTATTGGTAATTATTATTAACTATTGGTAATTATTACTAATTATTGGTAATTAATACTAATTATTGGTAATTAATACTAATTATTGGTAATTAATACTAATTATTGGTAATTATTACTAATTATTGTTAATTATTACTAATTATTGGTAATTATTACTAATTATTGGTAATTATTACTAATTATTGGTAATTATTACTAATTATTGGTAATTATTACTAATTATTGGTAATTATTACTAATTATTACTAATTATTGGTAATTATTACGAATTATTACTACTTATTGGTAATTATTACCAATTATTGGAAATTATTACCAATTATTGGTAATTAATACCAATTATTGGTAATTATTGGTAATTAATACTAATTATTGGTAATTATTGGTAATTATTGGTAATTATTGGTAATTATTGGTAAATATTGTTAATTATTACTAATTATTGGTAATTATTACTAATTATTGGTAATTATTACTAATTATTGGTAATTAATACTAATTATTGGTAATTAATACTAATTATTAGTAATTAATAATAATTATTACTAATTATTGGTAATTATTACTAATTATGGGTAATTATTATTAATTATTTTTAATTAATACTAATTATTGGTAATTAATACTAATTATTCCTAATTATTACTAATTATTACTAATTATTACTAATTATTATTAATTATTGTTAATTATTGTTAATTATTACTAATTATTACTAATTATTGATATTTATTACTAATTATTGATAATTATTAGTAATTATTACTAATTATTAGTAATTATTACTAATTATTAGTAATTATTACTAATTATTAGTAATTATTATTAATTATGAGTAATTATTACTAATTATTAGTAATTATTACTAATTATTAGTAATTATTACTAATTATGAGTAATTATTACTAATTATGAGTAATTATTACTAATTATTAATAATTATTACTAATTATTGGTAATTATTAATATTTATTATTAATTATTACTAATTATTTGGAATTATTAGTAATTATTACCAATTATTGGTAATTATTGGCAATTATTACTAATTATTGGCAATTATTACTAATTATTGGCAATTATTGGTAATTATTCTTAATTATTACTAATTATTGGTAATTATTGGCAATTATTGGTAATTATTGGCAATTATTGGTAATTATTGGTAAGTATTGTTAATTATTACTAATTATTGGTAATTATTGGTAATTATTACTAATTATTGTTAATTATAATAATTATTACTAATTATTGGTAATTATTACTAATTATTGGTAATTATTACTAATTATTACTAATTATTGGTAATTATTACTAATTATTGGTAATTATTCCAAATTATTACTAATTATTGGTAATTATTACTAATTATTGGTAATTGATACTAATTATTGGTAATTAATACTAATTATTGGTAATTAATACTAATTATAGGTAATTATTACTAATTATTGGTAATTAATACTAATTATTGGTAAGTAATACTAATTATTACTAATTATTACTAATTATTGGTAATTTTTCCTAATTTTTCCTAATTTTTCCTAATTTTTCCTAATTTTTCATAATTTTTCCTAATTTTTGGTATTTATTACTAATTATTACTAATTATTGCTAATTATTACTAATTATTGTTAATTATTGGTAATTATTGGTAATTATTGGTAATTATTGGTAATTATTGGTAATTATTGGTAATTATTGGTAATTATTCCTAATTATTCCTAATTATTCCTAATTATTCCTAATTATTCATAATTATTACTAATTATTCCTAATTATTCCTAATTATTACTAATTATTACTAATTATTTCTAATTATTACTAATTATTACTAATTATTACTAATTATTACTAATTATTCCTAATTATTACTAATTATTCCTAATTATTACTAATTATTCCTAATTATTACTAATTATTACTAATTATTGGTAATTATTGGTAATTATTACTAATTATTACTAATTATTGGTAATTATTGGTAATTATTACGAATTATTACTAATTATTATTAATTATTGGTAAGTATTCCAAATTATTGGTAAGTATTACTAATTATTGGTAATTATTACTAATTATTGGTAATTATTACTAATTATTGATAATTATTACTAATTATTACTAATTATTGGTAATTATTACTAATTATTACTAATTATTCTTAATTATTGATAATTGTTCCTAATTATTAGTAATTAAATGAATAATTATCAATAATTAGAAATAATTACCAATAATTACAAATAATAACATTATTAATATATTTTATTATTAATATTAAAATAATATAATTTTCTAATTTATATCCAATTCTCCTTTCATCTGTGCGTTTTCTATCTCCACATACAAATAATACATGTGAAGACAGCAAACACACAGATGAAAAGAGAATTGTATATATATAAAAAATTATATTATTTTAATATTAATAATAAAATAGACTGATAATGTAATAATGTTATTATTCCTAATTATTGGTATTTATTACTAATTATTAATATTTATTCTTAATTATTAAAAATTATTACTAATTATTCCTAATTACCATTAACTATGAACAATACTAATAATTTAAATTTATTAAGTAATAAAACAATGTAAACATAATTAAATTACAACTAATTAAGAATAATTGAAACTAATAAAAAATTAAAAATAAATAAAAAATTAAAATGAACATAAATACCTTGAAAATTGATCTGCTCTGATCATTCTTCAAAACATTAATATCAGCTCCGGAGAAAAAAATTAAACTGGAGAAAAACTGAACTCTAGAAATATAATTTTGAGAGAAGGAGAAGATAAAGAATGAGAATGAAATGAAAAAAACGGATGGAGGTATTTATAGGTTAGATTATTTGCGACGGGCCCATTTGCGACGGGATACCTGTCGCAAATACCTTAGCCAACATTTATTACGGTCAATGGGTAAATAGTTATTTGCGACGAGTCCCGTTGTAAATAACCACCTGCCGACATACTATTTGCGACGGGGGAATATTCCCGTCGCAAATACCTTTTACCGCCGCCGGTTATTTGCGACGGGAATAGTCCCCCGTCGCAAATAAGTTTCCCGCGATTTGGCGCGCAAACCGCTCCAGTCCTTTTGCGACGGGGAAAGCTGTCCCGTCGCAAAAGGCTACTTATTTGCGACGGGCAAATAACCCCATCGCAAATAAGTTTTTCACGGGACTATTTGCGACAGGATTTAATCCCGTCGCAAATAACCCGTCGCAAATGCCCTTTTTTCCCGTAGTGTTAGGGCAGTTAAATTTGGGTCTTATGGGGTTTGTGGATTAGGGTTTTCATGGGAAGTGGGTGTAGGGTTTAATTGGACTGTGAATTAAGTGATTTAGGGGGCTATGGGTTTATTGTTTTTTGGGGATGAAGGCTTCATGGGTTTTGGGGTTGAGGGCATTGTGTTTTTGGGGCTCTGAGTTTACTATTTATTTTTGGAACTTTGGTTTTACGGATTTTTGGTGCCGAGGGTTTAGGGTTTTCTATTGATGAGGGTTTTGGGGTTTTTTTTGGCCAGGGGTTTTTGGGTTTCGGAGGCTAAGTGTTTCGGGTTAGTTGGGGTTGGGGTTTTAGGTTTTAATAGGGGATGAGGTTTTAGGGTTTTTAGGTTTGAGGGTTGTGGGTTTTTAGTGTTGAGGTTATAGTGTTTTTTGTGGACAAGTGTTTAGGAGTTTTGGGGGCTGAGGGTAAGGGTTATTTAAGGAAAATGGGTTATATTTTTTTAGGGCTGAGGTTTTGGGGTAATTTGGGGATGGCAGTTTAGGGTTTTTGGGGGATGGGGTTTTAGGGGTTTTTTGGGGCCTGGGGTATGTTTTTTTTGGGAATGAGAGCTTAGGTTTTTTTTGGGATTGAGGGTTCCGGGTATTTTTGGTCTGGTGGTTTAGGGTTTTCGGGGATATGGGTTTTAGTTTTTTTTGGAAGAGGGTTTAGGGTTTTTCAAGGCTCTTGTTTTAGGGTTTTTTGGGAGTGGGGTTTAGGTTTTTATGGGGATGAGGTTTTATGATTTTTTGTCTATAAAGGATTAGGGTTTTTCTAAGGTGGGCGTTTAGGGTTTTTGAGGACTAAGGGATTGCGGGGTTTTTATGAGGTTTTAGGGTTTTTGGTGGATGAGGGATATGAGTTTTTCAGTAATGAGGGTGTATTGTTTTTTGGGGATGGTAGATTAGGTGTTTCGAGGTTGAGTGTATAGTGTTTTTTGGGGAAGAGGTATTATAGTTGTTTAAGGTTTAAGGATTAGTCTGTGTTGGGGATGAGTGATTACTATTTTTAGGGTTGTGGGATTATTTTTATTTTTGGATGAGGGTTTATTTTTTTTAGGCAAAGAGTTTAGTGTTTTTTAGTAGGAGGGTTATGGTTTTTTGGGGGATTAGGGTTTGAGGTTTTTTGGGTATGCGGTTATTGAGTTTTATGTGGATGAGCGTTGAGGGTTTTGGGGGGATTAGGCTTTAGGTGTTTTGGGGGTGAGGGATGATGGTTTTTTGGGGATGAGGGTTTAGGATGTATTGACTCATAGGGTTAAGCATTTTTTGGGGCTGGTGGTTGAGGGTTTTTTGGGGTTGAGAGTTGATGGTTTTTCATGGATGAGGGAAAAAGGATTTTTTTGTAAAATGGTCAATGGTTTTTTGGGGTTCAGGGTTGAGTAATTTTTGGGATAAGTGTATTAGGTTTTTTTGTGGAAGATGGTTTAGGGTTTTTTGGGGATGAGTGTTGTTGATTCAATAAGGTTTTCTTATGAATATTCCATTCCATTATGTTTTGAATATCACAAACATACTATCTCAAGGAAAATTTTAGTTTCCCGAACATTTAGCTTAATAAGGAAAATTTTCCTTACCAGAGAAAATTTTATTCTTACCCTTGTTTTCATTATTCACATCATAGTTTCTCTAAGATTTATCTTAATAAGGATAATTTTCCTTCCCCAAGGAAATTTTATACTTACCCTTGTTTTCATTAGTCATATATTAGTTTCTCTAATATGTATCCTAATAAGGAAAATTTTCCTTCCCCATGGAAATTTTCTCCTTAACAATGTTTTCATTGTTCATGTTATAGTTTCTCTAAATCTAACTCATTTTACTATTAAGTTTAAAATTTGGTTTCATATCTAAAATATCAAAATCCTATAAATAATTAGATATAGAGTATTCTGTTTTCAAGATCCGAATTCAGACTCTGAATTATCTGATATTCAGACTCCGAATTCTCTAAAATTTAGACTATGAATTGTCGAAAATTTAGACTATGAATTATCTAAAATTCAGAAATTGAATTCTCTGAAATTCACACTCCAAATTCCTTAGAATTCAGACACTGAATTATTTATAATTCACACTCTGAATTCCTCAAAATTCAGACTCTGAATTCCTATGAATTCAGACTCCAAATTCCTTTTAATTCAAACTCAGAATTCGACATAATTCAGACTCCGAATTCTTTGGAAAAAAGAATCCAATTATCCATGTAATATAGAATCCGAATGATTATTTTCATAGACTCTGAAAAAAAGATTTTGGTTAAGAAACCATATTTTTTCTTACCCTTTTTAAATTTATGAAATGATGTCGTACATTCTGTTTCTAACCAACTGTTGTTTGAGTGACTTGTGTACATGTCCCTCCAAGATTCAAGAAAAAATATGTCAATTGGAGGAGGGATCCGACCATTGGAGAAGCACATATAAATAGCATCTCATTCGAACGAGCTCATAACTTTTGAAAAACTGATCTATCACCGTAGAGACCACATCCGGTCGAAGTGATTTCTAAAGATAGATATATTTATGCCCTGTGCATACTGAACATCTTTCTCAGTTTGTTTCATGCGACTCCGATTATTGTTATGTACAATCGAGGTCTCTCAGGGATAGGAAGATAGAGGTTCCGACTACCTTAAGGTTTGAGGACTTCCTTTGTTAGGAAGATATAGTTGGTGACTATCTTGAAGTTTGAGGGCATACGGGGAAAACAAGAATGATTTTGATATTCCTATCAAGGGCCTACCCTAGTATGGTAAAATAATACTTTTCCTGAAAGTATAAATCAAGGGACCTCTATCCAAGGTTGTTGGATACCCTACTCTTTGGGTTAAAAGATTTCATACTTGTTACTTGTTTTCTTTCATGTTTATTTTCCACCGCATTTTGATTAATAAGGAATGTATAACTATATTATATTTCCTTGTACCTTTGTATACTCTAATTAGTAAGATTCTATATGGGTTAATATATAATCTTTTCCTTGTAAACTTTTTTTAAGTTTCACTTCCAGACCATATTTCAAGAACCTAGAATGTTTGTAGAACTAAGAGGTCTTGTGAATTTACCCTTTTTAAATTTCTTGAACATAGTTTTCCTTAAGGGTAAAAATGAAAGTTTTATACCAAATTTTAAGGTAACAAAATAATTTTTAAGGCATTCAATTCACCACCCCTCTTTTACTTGAGCATCTACATCATATTTAAATCCTAAAATTGGTATCAGAGGATGCATCTAAAATACTTATATTCACATATAAGTTTTTTATTTCTCATGTTTTCATTGTTTTTAATGTTTTCCTTTCTTAGGAATTTTTTCCTCATATAAAAAACTTGTAATATTAGAATATGTTTTGTGGAAAGATATTTTACTTTTATACGATAGGAATGAATTTTGCTTCGATTGACAATCTAAATCCAACTCAACCACCTATATTTGATTTGAATTATTATGAATATTAGAGAGATCGTATGAAGAATTTTGTTACTAATAGAGGAGTGGACAATTTCATTATGCTTACAAGAGAATACAGTATTCCTGATAAAGAATTAAGAACCTTTAGTAATCATGAAAATTCAGAATATCAACTAAATTACATAGTACACAATACTTTGTTGTGTTCCACGACCATGAATATATGTAGTCAGATTTCTTCTTGTGAAGCTACTAATTGTATATGGAAGAAATTAGAGGTTATCCATTTTGGTACATCCAAAGTTATAGAAACTAGAAATGATATGCTTAGTGAAGAATATCATGGATTTCTATTTACTTATGGAGAACTAGTATGAAAGGTACAACAAAGGTTTTTGACTATCATTAACAGTTTATAATATATGGGTGAAAAAGGTCTTGATGATGAAGATCTTGTGGAAAAGATTATAGATATCATGCTTAATGAGTGGGAATCTAAGAGAATGACTATTGATGAAAATAAGAAAGTATCTCAAATTGCTCTTGATGAGATTTTTGGAACTCTTCTTCATCCTGAGTCTAGAATGAAAAGAGATGCTGATATGAATAACAAGGAAAATGGAAATGGAATTATAGCTTTTACTACTTCTAATTCCAAGAATCCTGAAAGGGTTACAAGATCGAAGTCTAAGAAAGCCACTATTTTATCAAAATCCAGTGAAACTGAATATTCAGGGAATGATCTAGCTAATCTTTCTTGAAGGATGAAAAAAATATTTGGGAAAAATGACTTCACTATATATTTACGAAGAAAGAAAGACATGAACAGAAAGACTCTTAAGTCACTTGTTCTTAATGTAAAAGAGTCGGGCATATATGACCAGATTTTCCTATGCTTAAGAAAAAGGATTGACAGGAAAATAATTCTGAGAGGAATAGAAATAAATATTACAAGGATAAAGATAAAAATGTTTTGAAAGTCAATGACACCTGCATTTCCATTGGTGAATACTATTCTGATGAATCCTCAGAGTATGAATCTTATGGTTAGAGGAATCTTGGTTTACTAGCCAGAATACCTATTGAAAATCATTTTCTAATGGCTAAGGTATACAATAATAAATCTATAAAAAAATGTGTCTTTGAATGCGAATTATAGTGATAATAGATATTATACGTCTTTGGATGAATAATATTATTCTGAAGAAGATAATTCTTTACCTACATACGAAGAAGTGTCTAGGTTTTCTAATATTCTTGAGAATGAAAATTCTAAATTCAATAAAAATATAGATAAGGAAAACTCAAGAATTTATATTCTTACTAAGGAAGCATGATATCTTTCTAAAGATCTTGATAAGAAAAAATTTTATTTTGAAAGGATTTTCAAAAACCTTGACGAAGTTATTTTTAAGAAGGACAAACATTTTAAGGACCATGAAAACATAATTTATACGAAAAATATTTTAGAGGCTAACTCTAGTTCTAAAACTAATGTTTTTGAGGATAAAAACATATTTATTAAAATAATGTTATAAATATATTCCTTGAGGATTTTTTTTTCAATATTTACCTTAGTTAAGGAAAAATTTGATAAAATGTATTCCCAAATTTGACCTCTAAGGAATAGTTCTAGTTTTGGTTATACTCACTCCAAACCAGTTTTTAGGAATAACTATTTTGTTCCTCAAAGTGCACCATTTTGCACTAAATGTCAGTGTGGTGGACATTGGG
This sequence comes from Viscum album, assembly GCA_963277665.1. NCBI lineage: Eukaryota > Viridiplantae > Streptophyta > Magnoliopsida > Santalales > Viscaceae > Viscum > Viscum album. Next base: position 682,402,067 of record OY728167.1, on the reverse strand, counting down.
TGAAAAAAATTTCTTTAAACAAAACCTGGTCTTTAGGTTTTCATAAAGCTTATTTTTCGAAGAAAATGTGTATGCATAAAATTTTTCATTCTGATGTTGCTGGATCTAAGAAAATTTGGGTTCTGAAAGTATAACACTCTTATTTTTTGGGTAAATAAAGAATGTAACAGTATTAATACATGGTACATGGATAGTGGTTGTTACAAACATATGATTGGTAGAAAAAACTTATTTTAATAGATTATCAAGACAATAGGAGGAAATGTATCTTTCAGAGATAATACTCAGGGAGAAATTATTTTCACAGGTAACATTTTTCTCCTTGGAAAATATTTGATTTCAAATGTTTTATTTGTTAATGGTATTAAGAAAAACCTCATTAGCATAATTTAATTATGTGATGAAGGTTATATTGTGAATTTTAAGAATTAAAAAGGCTTAGTACACAATTCCAAGGAAGAGTTTATTCTTTCTACCCATAGGCAAGAGAATGTATACACACTAAACATAGAAGACCATAGGAGCCAAGATCTACCCTGCCTTAGTGAAATGGAAGACCAATCTTGGTTATGACATAGAATATTAGGACACTGTAATCTTAGGAACTTATTTCAAATCTCTATGAAGTGACTTGTTAATAATTTACTCGATCTTAGATTTGATTCATCAAAAGTTTATGATCGTTGTCAATATGGAAAGCAACATAAATCATGTTTTAAATCAATTGATTAAGTATAAACTATTAATTCATTACAGTTAGTGAATATGGCTCTTTTTGGACTAACAAAAACTAAAAGTATCAGAGGAACATATTATGTGCTTGTCTTAGTTGATGATTACACTAGATTTACGTGGGTCTATTTTCTAACAAATAAATTTGAAGCTTATTCATTCCTCAAAATTTTTAGATCCCAATTTAAAAATGATAAAAACCTTCCATTGATAACTATTCATACGGATCATGACCGAGAATTTCAAAATTATGATTTTGAAACTTTTTGTAGTAGAAAAGGAAATACTCATAAATTTTCAACACCATGAACTCCTTAGCAAAATGGTGTTTTTGAAAGAAGAAATTGAATTCCTAATGAGATAAATAGAGCCATGTTGAGTGAATATTCGATAGCCAAACATTTTTGGGGTGAAGCTGTAAGTACTGCTTGTTATACTGTAAATCAAGTTTTGATTAGAACTTTTATTCACAAAACCCCTTATAATTTATGGAATGGTAGAAAACCTTGACTTTCCTACTTAAAGGTATTTGGTTGCAAAGTATTAATCTTTAATAGTAAAGATAATTCACATAAACTCTCACCCAAATACGATGAAGGAATTTTCTTAGGCTACTCCATAAATTATAAGTCTTATAGAGTTTTCAATAAAAATTCTTGTACTGTTGAAGTAACATTTCATGTTAAGATTGATGAAACTGATCCCTTTGTTTTTAAACAACCCCGACCTACATTTTCAGATGTTCTTTCAAACACTGATTTTCATCCCTTGATAGAAGATCTTTCTGATATGGAAATTTTTCAAAAAAATGTTTCTAAAGTATTTACCCTAGTAGACTTTCTACCATATGTTGATGAAAAGGTTTTACAAAACCAAAACTAGTTATTTATAAGGAATCATCCTAGTGGTAGTACCATTGGTGACATAAATCAACCTTTAAGGAGTATAAGTTCCTTAAGAAATGAACTAGAACATCTAGCATTCCTTTCCCAATTAGAACAAAAAATCACTGATCAAGCTTTAGGTGTTGATGATTGGATTAAAGCCATGCAAGATGAGCTAAATTAATTTGAAAGGAATAAAGTCTATACCTTGGTTGAGAGACCTAAGGAAAATTATGTTATTTGAGTAAAATGGGTCTTGATAAATACATGTGTTGAAAATGGAATCATTGTAAGAAATAAGGCTAGATTGGTTGCTAAAGGCTATAATCAACAAGAAGGAATAGTCTAAGAATAAACCTATGCTCCAGTAGCTAGAATTGAATTTATTCATATTTTACTTTCCATTGAATCATTCTTTAATTTCAATTATTTCAAATGGATGTTAACTGTTCTTCCCTTTATGGTTATGTTGAAGAAGAAGTTTGTTTTGAACAACATCCTAGTTTTGAAGACACAAAACATCCAGAACATGTTTTCAAACTTACCAAAGCTTTATATGGTCTTAAAAAAATCCAAGATCCTGGTATGATAGAATTATGGGAATTTTTTACATAACAATTTAATTAAGGGAAATTCTGATCCAAAGCTGATTATAAAGAAAGATAAGAAAAATGTTTTGATTGTTCAAATTTATGTTTATGAAATTATATTTGGTTCAACTCTGCATTTTTTAATAGATAACTTTTCGGATCTAATGAAATATGAGTTTGAAATGACAATGATGGGTGAGTTAACATCTTTCATATGTTTTCAAATTTCTCAAAAAAGAAAAGGAACTTATATATATCAAAATATGTATATTAAAGATCTTCTTAAAAAGTATGGATTTGACAACACTAAGAGTATACATACTCCCATTGGTACCTCAAATACTCTTTAAATTAATGAATCTAAGAAACCAGTGGATCAAACAAATTTTAGAGGTATGATAGGAAGTCTACTTTACTTAACAGCCAGTCGTCCAAACATAATGTTTTCAATATGCTTATGTGCCAGATATCAATCGAATCCTAAGGAATCTCATTTAAAGGTAGTGAAAATAGTTTTTCGCTACATAAAGGGAACCATGGATTTAGGACTCTTTTATACATTTGGAAATGACTTTGTATTAAATTTGTTTTTTCAGATGGTGAATTTGGTGGATGTAAAATGGATAGGAAATGTACATCAAGGACTTTTCATTTATTTGGAGATTCATTAGTTTCTTGGTCATGCGAAAAGCAACACTCAGCAGCACTTTCCACTTCTAAAGCTGAATATGTAGCATCTAGAAGTTGTTGGGCTCAAGTTTTCTGGATGCAACACACACTCATAGACTATGAAATGAGTTTTACCAAAAAAATATATTTTTGATAATACTAGGTCCATTTACCAAAGAAAAAACCATGCACATCACTCTCGTGCAAAATACATAGATATTAGGCATCACATTTTCTTATGGATCACAGACTAAAAGAAGATATCATTCTTCAATTTATCAGAATGCAAGATCAACTTGCTGATATTTTTACAAAATATTTGCCCTTCGATAGATTTGTATAGATTAAATAGAAGTTAGGAATGATAACTGTAAGGTAATTCTCCTTGTTAACTTACTGTTGAAACCCATCTCCATACAGTAAGAAACATCCTTTCATAGGGGGAGTACATTTTTTTCATAATCTAAATTTTTTTTAATCTAAATTTTCATTCAATATAATTTTTTTCTTAATCTAAAATTTCATTATAGTCTAATTTTTTTTAATCTAAAATATTCGTAGTCTAAAAATTTCGTAATCAAAATTTTTGGAATCTAATGATCTTCAAGAATAATTTTCTTCATTTAGAATAATCTTCCATGAAATCCGAAAGGAATGATTCCTTTCCTAAATTATCCAAATAATCATTTACTCATGGGTATTTTCATTTTTTATATGTATCAGATTCACTTTTTCCTTAAATCTGAAAGTTTTTCTTAAAAAAACCCCAAAAGATCGGAATCTATAAAAATCGTTATTCTGATATCATCTCAACCGTTAGATCTGATCAGTTATTTTTCAATCGTTGGATCAACCAAGGATGTTGAACTACCATCTCAGTTTCCAACATAAGGACCCCCCTATGTTTTTCCCACATCAAATTCCATGGCTTCATGTGCTGAAGCTCTGCCTCTTTACTTTGAGGATGTTCCGTATCTTCAAAGTTTCTTAGTTCAGAATGACTGCTGATGCCTCTCATCAAAAAGAAATGTTGACTGTTAAGGAATTCTCTTAGTGGTAGATATAGAGATAAAGGTTAGTCGACCCAAATTTTTATGCTAAGTATGAATCTATTATATCAAATAACATCAAGATGAATTTTTGGGAGAGTGTATGTGTATTGAAACCAAAATCACATGATCTGGTCTATATAGACTTATTGATTGAGTTCTATGAGTCAACAACTTTCTTCAAGGAAGAAGGTAGATACATGTTCTCTTTTAAGTGTTATGGAAAGACCTAATCTATTTCTTACATTAAGGCAACAAGTCTGATTGTAATTCCTTACAAAGTAGAAGAAGAGTTCCGTACTCACAAATTACCTAATGTGTCAAGATCATTTGACATGGAAAAAAGCTATAGAGTGTCATGGATTGAAAGGAGTGAAAACACCTAAGATTGTTCATCTAACCACAAACATACGGATTCTTGAACTATGGGTTCAAGGATTTATAATTCAAAGAAAATGAGACAATGATACTCTGAAGAAGAGTGATATCTATATATTGGATTTCTTGGTGAACCTCAGGAAGATAAACTTGGTTAAATATATCTTTTTTATGATTGAGAATATCAAGAATGGAAATCTAAAATCTGAAATCATTATGTATCTGGCTATTCTCTCGAAGATTATGGTTCTTTGTTAAGAATTGTTCAAAATACCATGCAGTACTATGTTGATAAATTACAGTGCAATGTTGCTAAGTGATGATACCTTAAGGAGGATGATGGATGGCTTCTCTAATGAATCTGATTTTTTTTTATCTATCTGGAGAAGAAGTAGAAGCTTTGAAAAAGATCCCAAAAGTGGTTGAAACCTCTAAGAAAGTTGGAAGAAAGATGAAGTCTAAGGAATCGAAAGGGAAACGAAAAACTCCTATGGCTTAGGAAATTCAGTCGGTACCATCGAAGCCAAATAGGAAAAAAACCTACCCTGATGAAGTAGTAGCTAAGTGGAGAGATGATTATAAAAATAAGAAAGAAGGGGAGCATAAGTTTGGTCGGGGCCATACTGGGGAAACATCCTTAAAGATAATGGTTTCTGAAGAGTTTGAGAAGCAATAAAAAGTGAAGAAGCAAAAGAAGAATATGTGTGAGGATGAGATCATTCAATATCAACAATAAAATACTGAGAAAGCATCTGAAAAAATTTCGGTACCATAATATTTTTTATTAGAACCATTACCAGAGACTTTGGGAAAGAGAGTGGTGATTCCAGAATCACATCATGAAGAATAAATAGTGAAGAACAAATAGTTGAATAAGAAGAAGAAGAAGAAGAAGGAAGTGGTGATACTGAGGAAATGATAAGGCAAGTAGAGGATTATCATGAGAAGGAGAGTCCTTCTGAGAAGATCTCAATCTGAACTTCTGAGGCCGAGTATTCAAAACATGATACCCTAGGAATAGATGAGAAAGGTGAGGAAGAAGTGAATAAATTGTCTGAAGAGGAATGTAGAAATCATGATTTTGTCCATCCATAGGATGTTGAGGTAGGATCCAGGAAAGAATAAGTAGATGAAGATGAGATTTTTCAGCTATCAGATAGTGAAAAAGAATCACTGTAAACCCAAGACATAATTCTGATAGATGATAAAGGAAATAATGAGGTAGTGGATACACATACTAAATTTCTGGTGAAGAATAAAGAAGTTTGTGCTTCATCTAAGAGGAAAACCATTGAGTTAGAAAAAGAATCCTCACCAAAAAAACTGTCTGATTCAGAATCCTCTCCCCTTGGACATGATTTTGTTATCCAGTTATTATAAATTCTGATTGGTACTATTCCTTTATTCCCATGTATAAAATCAAGGTGCCAGATGCTTTAGTATATGATAAATCAGAAATCAGATTTAGTTTCCATGATTATGGACAGATGTGTCAGACTAGAGGAAGATTTTAAAACCTTCCTCATTGGTTTTGGGGCTCATAAAAGATCCTGAAAGAAGATTACAAGTTGGTCTAGGAATACAATAGAAGAGATGAGAGTATTTTATGAATTTAAATAAAGTTTCAAGGATTATTTTGACATCGAAGATGTGAATATCAAGGAACTTACTAATAGTTTTCAGGAAAAGCTAACCCTTGAAAAGAAAACTCGAAAGAAGGAAGCTAAGGATTTGAATGGGAATATAAATTCTATATCCATGAATTGGAAGAGGGAAAGGGATCTCAGAATTGAATTCGAAGAAAATATTGATAAATAATAAGATGTTCTGAAAGCTCAGACAAAATGTCTTAAGGCTCGAGAAAAAAAATTAAAGCCTTAGAGCGGAAAAATGAAAATCAGGATCAGCTGATCAAGCGTATGGAAGAAGATCACAAGGAATTAAAGAATATGAAACCCATTGTCAATAAGCAGATGTCATAGGAGAAAAAGGCTAATTTTTTACAAATACGATATTTTTTTGTATTTCATTATTGTACAAATTCATTAAATATCAATGGAATTTTGGTTGTTCTTAATATTTTTGGTTGTTTAGTACTATTATTTAAGGTATCAAATTACTTACATTCTCTTTATTCCTTTTTAAAAATCACAAATGGGGATAAAGGGAAGATAAAAAGAATACAAAGTTATAAGAGATTTTCCTAAGTAAGGGGGAGTTCATATAAAGGGAAGTTCTTATCAATGATGATTCTCGTATTCATGAAAATGTAAAATCTCATTTATAAAATAATGAATATGATACTTAGGGATTTAAATTCCATAGGGGAATTTAGTCATATTCACTATGATCCATAATTAAATGGAGATAAAGTTTCTTTTCCAAGTCCATAAAAATATTGATTCATCATATTCTTTTAGGTAAGGATGTTTGTTCTTTCCTTAATAGTTCTGTTCAAGATGACGTTTTTGTTGAAAAACCTCCTCCTTTTGAAGAAAAAAAACATCTTGAACATGTTTTCAAACTTACCAAATCATTAAATGGTCTTAAACAAGCTCTAAGAGCTTGGTATGATAGACTTATTGGAATTTCGTTACAAAAAAACTACATTTAGGGAAATGTTGATCCCACTCTTTTTATAAATAAAGATAAAGAAAAATGTGTCGATTTTCCAAATTTATGTTGATGACATTATATTTGGTTCATCCCAACAATCTTTAACTGATTCCTTTATGGATCTAATGAAATCTTTGTTTGAAATGAGTATGATGGGTGTGTTAAAATTTTTACTATGTTTTCAAATTTTTCAAAAAGTAGAAGGAACATATATATATCAACATAAGTATATTAATGATCTTCTTAAAAATTACGGATTTGAGAACACTAAGAGTATAAGTACTCCCATTGGTACCTCAAATAATTTTAAACTTGATGATGCTGGGAAACCCTTGGATCAAAAATATTTTAGTGGTATGATAGGAAGTATACTTTACGTAACTGTTAGTCATCCAGACTTAATGTTTTTATTATGCTTATGTGCCAGATATCAATGCAATCCTAAGGAATATCATTTAATGGTTGTGAGAAGATTTTTTCGCTACTTAAAGGGAACCATGGATTTAGAAATCCTTTATATATATGGAAATGATTTTGTTTTGAAATGTTTTTCGAATGCTGACTTTGGTTGATGTAGAATGGATAGGAAAAGTACATCTAGAACTTGTCATTTCTTAGGATATTCATTAGTTTCATGGTCATGCAAAAAGAAACACTTAGTACCACATTACTCTATGGAAGCTGAATATGTATCAGCTGGAAGATGATGTTCTCAAGTGTTTTGGATGCAACACACACTCACACACAATGGCATGATTTTTACCAAAACCTAATTTTTTTGTGATAATACTAGTTCCATTACCCTAAGAAAGATGCTTCACATCACTCTCATGTAATAAAAATAGATATTAGGAATCAATTTCATAAGGATCACATAGTAAACAGAGATATAATTTTTCAATTTATTGAAACACAAGATCAACTTGTTGATATTTTCACAAAATATGTACCCTCTGACAGATTTTAATACATTACACAAAATTTAGTAATGATAACCGTAAGGAAATTCTCCTTGGTAACTTACTGTTTAAACCCATGTCCTTACAGTAAGAAAATCATTTTCATAGGGGGAGTACATATTTTTCGTAGTCAAAATTTTTTGTATTCTAAAATTTTCATAATCTAAAATTTATCTTAATCTAATTTTTTTTCGTAGTCTAAAATTTTTCATAGTCTAAATTTTTTATATTCAAAATTTTCGTAATCAAAATTTTTGGATTCTAAAGTTATTCAAAAATAATTTTCCTTATTTTGTATAATCTTCCCAGCAATCCAAAAGGTATATTTTCTTTCCTAAATTTTTGTAATCATATTTTACTTGTTGGTAAATTAATTTTGTTTTAAATTTATCATAATCACTTTTTCCTTAAATCTGAACATTTATCTTAAAAAAACATCAAAATATTGGAATATATCAAAATCATTCTTCGACTATCATCTCAACTATCAGATATGATCATAGATTTTTCAACTGTTGGATCAACCAAGGAATTTGAACCATCATCTCAATTTCATAGATAAAGAACCCCCCAGATGTTTGTCCCACATTAGATTCCATGCCTTCGCGTGATGAAGCTCTGCCGCTGTACTTAAGTCTATTCTGGATCTTCAATGTTTCCTCAGTTCCAAATTTCTACTGAATCATCTCCTCAGAAGGAAATGTTGACTGTTAAGGAAATATCCTAGTACCAGATATATAGAGAAACGTTAGTCAATCTAAAGCTTTATGCTAAGTATGACTCTATCATATCAACAAATATCAAGCTAAATGGTTGGGAGAGTGTATGTGTATCTAATCCAAAATCACAAGATTCAGTCTATCCGGACTTATTGATTGTGTTATATGAGTCAGAAACTTTCTTCGAGGATGAAGGCAGAGATAAGGTATCTTTTAAGTGTTATGGAAAGTCCTACTCTCTTTCATATAGCAAGGTAGAAAGTCTGATTGGAATTCCTTACGAAGGAGAAGCAGAGTTCTGTACTCAAAAATTTCCTGATGTGTCAGGATCTTTTGAAATGGGAAATTCTATAGAGTTTCTTGGCTTGAAAGGAGTGAAGACTCTGAATATTGTTCATATGACTATGAACTTACGGATTCTTGAACTATGTGTTCAAGGCATTATAATTTTGAAAAAGAAGTAGATAAGGATACTCTGAAGAAGGGTGATATCTATATATTGGATTTCTTTGTGAACCATAGGAAGGTAAACATGGTTAAGTATATATTTTTTATGATTGAGAATATCAATAATGTAAATCTGAAATCTCAAATTGTAACACCCCAAAATTCCACGGTACGTTTCCCTTTGAATAATGCAATAGCTTGCATTGTACGCAACTTCGAGATTCTGACACACCGGGACCAATCATACTAGACGTTATGAATAGTAATACCCACTTTTTGAAATTTTATATATTTTATCTTTTAAAATGGACTTCATATTTGGATTTAGAATATCAAAATTATCCTAGGGTGAATTTTTGGTATTTTTCTGAAAACATTCAATTTTTGATGAATAGTGAAAACACTGAGTTATAGTTAATTTTTTTTATTAAATTTAATTAATGTCAAAATAGATAAATAAAACCTATATAAGTTCAATGTAATTCATTGTATTTAGTTTAGAATACTTTTAGATATAAACAATTTTTATTGAACTTTTCACCGTCTTTTACCCACCTCCTAGGAGAATTTGGAAATTCACGTAAAACATAATTTTACCGCTTCTGTGTGTGGAATTTCTAAAATACAAGAGACACGGTTAATATAAACGAGTAAAATGTGGTTCAATAAGATAAAAATAAATTTTTGTGAATAGTACCTTTTTACTTTTATTTACCACAGTTAAAAGTAAATAGGGTAATTAAGGGTAAAAATGATATTAATATTACACTAACACATATCCTACTTCTATTGAACAAGTGTATATCGACCAAAAACAACCTTAGGAACAATATATTATCATATAGGTCCACTTGGATTAGATTAGGAAATTTATTATTATTTAATTAAAATAAGATTTAAAAGAGTTAAAATCAAAGTTTAATTACTAAAATTTTTTTAATATAGTGTTATACATAAGATAAATTCGATTATAAATATTCATTAGAAAGATAAACAAATTTCCTACATAATATTATTTTATGTATAATTTCTAGAAATTAAATATTTTAATTTATTTATGACACAATGGTGATGCAGTAATTACCTAATTAATGAAATAATAAAATAATTTCTATTATAAATATCAAAATAAATGTAATTTGAGACTTTTTATTAATTACAAAAACTTTATAGGTTAATATGACATGGTAGTATTGATTTAATTATGTTTTTTTGAAGTAATCATGATGTTATGATTTTCAAAAAAATCAAATACCAAAATAGTGTCAATATTGACATAAAAGAGTTTCTAAAACAAATATTATATTATTAATTGATATTAAATTCTTAAAAATCCAAGGTTTGGCCAATGGACTTATATAATGATAGGTGTGTCATTAATGAACCACTTGGGGTTCGCATGGATGTATATAGTATGTTTATTAACTATATAATATAAAAATACAAAGTGACATGGTAAATGTCAAACTAATTAACTAAGAGTTAAATCTAAAAGATACGGTTAATATAATGACCCAAACCTGTATAAAATCTATTTGTTGAAATGATTAGAGCCCATAACCACCTTAGAATTTTAATAATCCGCTTTTGAACCATTATAAACTGAATATGTATATATTATAAAATAATACCTTAAGTTTTTCCTAAAGAGCCCCTCCTCCCCCTTATAAAAGGACACCACTTCTAACCAATTATTCAAATCTTCAAATACTATTGGCTCGGCATCCCCGACCCAAATATTATCTCAACTTCACTCACTTCGACCTAGAGGACTTATTTTGATCACAAAACCATCCTAAGGAGCCATTTTGATCAAATCAAAAGGAAGAACCCGAAGAAGAGGTAAGGTTTTCACTACCCTCTTTCAAGTTCCTTTCTTCTTGAACTTCTTCATTCTTTGTTATTTCCATTATAAAATAATTTCTCCAGTATATTTTATATATTTTTATGTTATTATAAATATGGTACATCCTTATTCAGTATTCTATCCATCCTTTAAATGACATGTCACCATACGTGCTTACGTACGGCCTACCGTCTCCACGTCATGGTGTAATTGTTATTCAATACATTATTATTTGGATGGGTATAATAATGATGTGTAATTCATTTAAATAATAAATATAACATGATAATGATTCTTTATATATGATATACCATTCAATTATATATTATTTTAATATCAAAATAATGATATTGTCGCTCGTGCGTACGTACGGACTACCGTCTCCACGAACGCGATGAGATTCATTCCCCATCATATCCATTCAAGACTAATTATCATTTGATAGTTAAAAATAATGTTTAAGGACTTGATATCATTCTGGATATGAATAATATACAACCTATCCATTACAAACAAGACTTATGTAACAAAACATATAAAAGAAAACGAGTAAGTTATCACCCGAAACGATGATAATACTAAGATATTATTAAAAATGAAATGTTAAAAGATCATATATGATATCATATTAACGTATATGATTCTTGTATAATTTAATAAAAATTATTTATCCATTATAAATGAGTTTAACCTACCCTAATCCAATGAAAAGTATAGGTTAAGGGTTTATTTCACAATCTCTTCATTATCTGAGGTTGTTTATACGTAATTATCTACTAGGACCTCTTTATCATCCACATCCATGTTTCTTAAAAATGTATCTCAGAACATTGTTACTATTTTAAAGACTATTGGTTAAAGTTATTTATACCCTTGTTTGACTTTTTATGATATGTTTATAAATAAATCTTTCCGTCGTTTTCCAAACAATATCCCTTTAATCCTTTTCGACAGAATTAAGGTAAGAATGTCTTTTTAACTTATACGGCGGGTGCAGATATTTTACGCCGTTATAAAATCATTGAAGCTTCCCTTATAAGATTACAATAATATTTTCAAAGTAAATTTTTTCTTTTATAATTATTTGACTTTTAAATTATTTCAAAAAAAGTGATATTTATCTCAAATAGTTTTGATTTCATCTATGTCAACATCCTTTGATGGATTTTAAGCTTATTTGAAGTTGATTTATTATGATTCAAATATTCAATATTGTATTGATGGGTTTGTGATATGTTTGACTATGGATGTATTATTTTTATACCATTCATGGTTTATGGTGAAAGTATTGACATTTACTATTCAAGTTTTAATATGAATGTTTATGTTATGTTTAAACCTGTTCATATGAGGAATGTATTGGACATAGTAAGTGACTGGTGGAGCCTGCTATAGATCCTCGATGCCTCAGTAGGTCTCATGAGACAAACTAGTGTCTTGGAACAAGTCCTTGACAATGTCGTCTTGGTAAAGTCCTTGACTATATGGTTATGATAGTCTGGCATTATGCATTCCATCATTACGAAATTGGTTATGGATATTTCATGTCATTATTTGACTAGTAGAATATCCATGTGAATAAGTAAATGGAATAATTTCATTTTATTTTTGCCACATTATGCTGAAGTTCATGTTTAGAAGGCTTTTGTTTTAGTTATACATTTCCTTAAATTTTTATGCTTATTTATGAAAGCTTCCTCTATATTGTTATCCTTACCGGGCATTTGAGCTCACCCCGTTCTATGTTTTATTTTTCCCAGGAAGTGAAGAATTATTTTGTGAATGACCTTATGGGATGGTATGAGGGGTTATAAGTGTTTACTATGGAGACTTGTTGTTGCTGTTTTCATTTTATAATGTAATGTAAACTTTATGAATGCATCTATTGATTTCAAGGCTACTAAACTAATCGGTATTTCGAGACTTGATCTTTTGTGATCATGACAATGTTGTGAAATAATACACCGACTCTGGGTAACTGGGGTCAGGGTGTTACAGTTGGTATCAGAGGAAGTTTAATACAAACCTTGGAATCTAGATTTAGATAAACTCTGATTAGAGCACATAGAACTAAGATGGAATTTGAGGATTAGTGTAGAATAACATCCTAGAATTTTGGTATTATAGAGATTTTTTGAGTTTTAAAATCAATAAATCTCTGTCTGGAATACGAGCAGGTAGAGGCGGCTCTAGTACAGATGTACCTAGGTGTAAAACCCGAAAACACCACTTTGATCTAGACTCGAACGGGAACTGGTGCACGACAACGGACCTTGCTGCACTCATGGTTACGACACTCCCAGGGGATATGCTTAGAATAATTTAAATTTTCTTTACAATCTGATTTGATGTATTTTAATATTAGATGAGAATAAATGACTTTGGTTAATCCTAAGGTGTTTTAAATTGAGAATATGGTGTCAGGATATTCTCTAAATGATTTATTGAGTATTGTCACTCACACAATGCTTTCTGGTTTTAATCAATGGCTGGATTCCAAGGAAGTCACAGTAACATTTGAGAATGATGTACAAGGTGGGAATGGTGGTGGAAATGAGAAACCAAATGTAATGTTGATATGCGTAAAAGATATCGTGTTAATGCCAAATCAGTTTTCCAAAAAATATGATCAACAACATATATATTAACCAACTCCCGGACTCAACAAAGAAGAGAAAGGTGATGACTAATAAGATCTCCAACAGTGGAGAACATGGAGAAAAGAATACTCAATTTACATCATGTAGGATATGTAGAAGGAGACACCTAGGAAAGTGTCTCAATGGAACAAATAAATGCTTAACATGTGAGAAAGAAGGACATAAAGTGAAGAATAGCCGAGTTTAAATGAAGAGTGATATGGAAGAAAATAAAAATGGTCCCAAGAATCCATTTACAATCATTTTCCATAAATGTAGGGGACCTGACCATTACTCGAGTGAATTCCCTATTCTAAAGGATATTTTCATGGTCAAAGAAGAAGCTATGTGGAAATAAATGGTTGGAGAAATGTTTAAAAGTATTAGTGCTCCTTGTTGATGGGATTACTTTGGAATAAGTTTCTATTGTATTTGTAACCCTTCAATTTTCCATGTGATAATGATCTTTGAGGAAGAAATGTCCTTTCACTTATGTATGTAGTTATAAATAACCATTTGGTTTTATATGATCATTGGGTTTGAGGTAATTACAAGTTATAATATTTTGTGATGAAAATGAAAGGTATGAGATAACATTTTTGGTTAAATTATGTTATGGTTATTTTGAGGAATTTATATCATTTTGGTAATGTTAGAAAATAAAGTTTTTGAAAAAGGACAATACGCAGACCGTGTGACAACCCGTCGCGTCGGACAAAGCTGTGGGAATCGAACCCACAAATAAAGTGCGATTGGGATTTATCACCCACCACTCACTTACGTGAAGTCCCGGGTTAGTGTGACTAATTAGTTTTAGTTAAATAATTTTATTGATCAATAATAAGTTGATTTGGGATCTAATATCTTATCAAATGAATACCCTTAGTATAGGAAAATGATTTGGTGATTAATTGATAAATGTTATTTTGGAAGATGTTTTCTTTGTTGGGAACACTATATGCCCAAGGAAAATATAATACTATGGGATTTCATTTAAAGAGTAATAGTGGATTTTTATCTATGTTTTTATTATGGATATATAGTGATTTGTTTTATTTATGGAAATAATTAACCTATAATGGAGAATATGTGATTAGGATAATTACTCTTTATTATGTGACTTTAAGAGTAGTTGATGTCATTTGGAGATGCAATTTAAAGTGGAAGACTACATAAACAAATTCATCTATGTTTTGGGTTTCAATATTATTTTGGATTATATTGAAGGATTTTAAGGAAAATTGTTTATTGAATGATATTTATTTAACTTTGGGGTATTGTTGGGTTAATTTTAGAAATTAAGATTAGTGTTTCTTTATCCAAGGGAATATCCATTTGGGGGATCATCAGATCTTATACAAACCATTTTGGTTTTCATGAATCACTAAAGACAAGGTAAATATATGGTTTATCCTTCGTGGATCATGTGATTATATAATAAATTTATTCTAGCTCTTCCAGTATGACCAAGTTTTCTTGAATACTCATCGTTTAAAAATGATTTAGTAGTAGAAATTTATTAAAGAATGAAACATTACTTAAAATGTAAGTATATCTCTTATGTCCTTAGTCAATATCAGAAATTAATTCCTAATCTATATGTAATGTAACTTAATTTTTTTTTGTATGTTTACTTTTCCTACTTGGAAACTAATGACCATTTGTCCCATCACAAGTTTGTAGTTTTCTTGTGGTTAACTTTCTCCTGATCATGTTTTCTATCCCTCTCCAGCAGAACTTGACACTTAGTTTATCATCCATATCCATGTTTTTCTACATTGAATCCAAGTATAGGTTATCTTGGGTGACCTTTGTACTTCTATTTCTTTCTTTTAAGGTGATAGTTTTATTGACTCTTTTTCTGATGTGGGACTTTCCATTATATTCCAAAGCCCAATTTTAAAAATTATGATGATGCAATTTATTGAAAGAGGGTAGAATGTAACACCCCCTGCTTCTACGATACGTATCACTTTGAATAATGCAATAGCTTGCATTGTACGCAACATAAAGTTTCTAACACACCGTGACCAATCAAACTATCCATTATGAATAGTAATACCCATTTTTTGAAATTTGATAAATTTTATCTTTCAAAATGGACTTCATATTTGGATGCGGAATATCGAAATTAGACTAGGGTGAATTTTTTGTATTTTTCTGAAAACTTTCAATTTTTGATGAATAGTGGAAAAACACTGAGTTATAGTTTAAATTTTTTTTTATTAAATTTAATTAAGGTCAAAATAGATACATAATACCTATATAAGTTCAATGTAATTAATTGGAGTTAGTTTAGAATAATTTTAGATATATAAAAATTTTATTGAACTTTTCACCCTCTTTTACCCACCTCCGAGGAGAATTTGGAAATTCACGTAAAACATAATTTTACCGCTTCTGTGAGTGGAATTTCGAAAATACGAGAGACATAGTAAATATCAAGGAGTAGAAAAATGGTTCAATAAGGTAAAAATAATTTTTTGTGAGTAGTAACCTTTTACTTTTATTTACCACGGTTAAAAGTAAGTAGGGTAATTAAGGGTAAAAATGATATTAATATTACCCTAACACATGTCCTAATTCTATTGGACAAGTGTATCTCGACCAAAAACAAACTTAGGAATAAAATATAATCATTTAGGTCCACTTGGATTAGATTAGGACACTTATTATTATTTAATTCAAAGAAGAGTTAAAAGAGTTAAAATTAATGGTTAATTACTAAAACATTTTTAATATAGGGTTATACATAAGATAAATTATATTATAAATATTCATTATAAAGATAAATATATTTCCTACATAATGGTATTTTAGTTATAATTTTTAGATATTAAATAATTTAATTTATTTTTGACACAATGGCGATGCAGTAATTAACTAATTAATGAAATAATAAAATAATTGATATTATAAATATAAAAATAAATTTAATTTGAGACTTTTTATGAATTAAAATAATTGTATAGGTAAATATGACATGTTATTATTGATTAAATAAACTCTTTTTCTAAGTAATGATGCTGTTTTGATTTTCAAAAAAATCTAATACCAAATAGTGTCAAAATTGACATAAAAGAGTTTTAAAAAAAATATTATTAATTGATATTAAATTCCTAAAAATATAAGGTTCGGTCAATAGACTTATATAATGATAGGTGTATCATTAATTTACCACTTGGGGTTCTCTTGGATATATATAGCAAGTTTATTAACTATATAATATAAAAATACAAAGTGACATGGTAAGTGTCAAACTATTTAACTAAGAGTTAAAACTAAAAGATAAGGTTAATATAATGACCCAAACCTATCTAAAATCTATTGTTGGAAAGTATTTTGACCCATCCTCACCTTATAAAATGAATAATACACTTTGTAACCATTAGAAATTAAATACGTATTTATTATAAGATAATACAATAAGTTTTTTCTAAAGAGCCCCTCCTCCCCCTTATAAAAGGACACCACTTCTAACCAATTCTTCACATATTCAAAGCCTTTTGGATCGGCCAACCCTGGCCAAAATATTCTCTCATGTTCACTCAATTCAACCTAGATCCCTTAGTTTTATCATAAAACCAACCTAAGGGGCCCTTTTGATCAAATCAAAAGGAAGAACCCGAAGAAGAGGTAAAGTTTTCACTACCCTCATTTAAGTTCATTTCTTCTTCAACTTCTTATTTCTTTGTTATTTCCAGTATAAAATAATAACTCCAGTATATTTTATATATTGTGATGTTATTATAAATATGGTACAACCTTATTCAGTATTCTATCCATACGTTGAATGACATGTCACCATACATGCGTACGTACGGCCTACCGTCTTCATGTCGTGGTGTAATTGTTATTAAATACATTATTATTTGGATGAGTATAATAATGATGTGTAATTCATGTAAATAATAAATATAACATGATAATGATTCTATATGTATGATATACTATCCAATTATATATTATTTTTATATCAAAATAATGATATTGTCGGTCGTGTATATGTACGGACTACCATCTCCACGAACGCGATAAGATTCATTCCCCATCGTATCCATTTAAGTATAATTCTCATTTGATAATTAAAAATAATGTCTAAGGACTTGATATAATTCTATATATGAATTAGATACAACCTATCCATAACAAGCACGACCTATGTAACAAAACTTATAAAAGAAAACGAGTAAGTTAACACCCAAAACGACGATAATACTAAGATATTATTAACAAAGCATTGTTAAAAGATCATATATGATATCATATTAATGTATATGATTATTTTATAATTTAATAAAAATTATTTCACCATTATATAGGAGGTTAACCTACCTTAAACCAAGAAAATTAATTTTTAGGGTTTTTTGGGGATGTTTGATTAGGTTTATTAGGGGATATTGGGGAAGAGGGTTTTTGGGTTTTGGGGGATTAGGGTTCTGGGGTTTTGGGGATCAGTGTTAAAGGGGTATTATGGCTAAGTGTTTTTGGGTTTTTTCTAATTATGTTAATGGTTTTTTGGATAAGGGTTTTAGGGGATCAGGGACGAGGGTTTACAATCGTTTAGGTATGTGGTTACTGGTGTTTTGGGGTATAGGTCTTAGGGTCTCTTAAGATGGTTTAGGTTTTTTTGGAATGAGGGTTTGGAATTTTTTAGGGAAAAGGGTTTAGGATTTTTAGGGAAGAGATTTAGGGTTTTTGGTACTGAGGGTTTATGTATTTTTGAGGCTCATGGTTTTGGGATTGGTATGTCTAGGGTTATAGGATTTTTTTGTAGCTATGTGTTATTGGTTTTTTGTGGATTAAGGATTAGGGTTTTTTTTGGGACAACAGTTTTTGGTTTGTTGGGGATGTGGATTTTGGGATTTTTTTGGGATTGAGGGTTGTAGGGGTTTTCGGGTTTTGGGTTTAGCGGTTTTTAGGTCATATTAATTAGGGGGTATTGGTTGAAAAGAATTAGGTATATTATGGTGAGGGTTTAGGAGTTTCTTGGGATAAAGGATTAGGGTTTTTTGTGTTTCATGTTTAGGGTTTTTTGGGGATAAAGTTCTAGGGTTCTTACAGGACAAGGGTTTGTGGATATATTTGGAATGGGGTCTAGGGGTTTTTAGAGATGAGGCCTTACGGTTTTTAGGAGATATGGGTTTAGGGTTTGGATTAATAGGTTATATGGGTTTTTGGGGATGAGTGTTTATGGTTTTTGGGATAAGGGTTTTGGGTTTTCTCAGGAAAGGTTCTTATGGTTATTTTGATGCTAGGGGTTTGTGGTTTTTTGGGGATTATGATTTAGGGATTTTTTGGGGATGATGATTTAGGGGGTATTTAGGGATGAGGGTTTTCAGTTTTTTTAATTTTTGGTGTTTATGGTTATTTTGGGGTTGAGGGTTTAGGGGTTTTTGGGTTTTTGGGGGATGAGTGTTTTCGGTTTTTTGGACACTAAGTGTTTACAGTGTTTTGGGGATAAATGTTTATTTGTCATTTTGGATAATGGTTTCATGGTTTTTGGGGATGGGGTTTAAGTGGGTTTGGGACAGAGGTATTAGGTTTTATTGGGTCTTGGTGTGTATGGTGTATGTTGAATGAACTCTTAAGGTTTATCATGAATGGTTTTTTTGGGTTTTTGGGGATAAAAATTTAGGATTTATTGGGTATGATGGTTTAAGGTTTTTTGGGGATATGGGTTTAGGGTTTTTTAGGGAAGATGGTTTATGTTTTTATGGGGCTGAATTTTTAGTATTTTTTAATAAGGTCTAATGGATTTTTGGGGATGATGGATTAGGGTTTTTTGTGGATTAGGGTTTACAATTTTTTGGGGATGAGGTTTTAGTGGGTTTTTAGGGATGATGGTTTCTGATTTTAGTGTTGAGAGCTTATGGTTTTAGGTTGTGAGGATTTATTTGTTTTTGGGGATTATGGTGTAGGGTTATTTGGGGATGTGGGTTTCGAGTTTCTTATGGATGGGTGTTAAGGGATTAATGGGGATGAGGGTTTAGAGATTTTTCCGGTTGAGGGTTTAGGTGTTTTGGGGTCTGAGGTTTTTGGGATTTTGGGGTTGAGGTTTTAGGGTATTTTAGGGATAAAGGTTTATGGTTTTAGGGGCCTGATGTATTTAGAAGTTTTGATGATAGGGGTTTTGGGGTTTTGGGGTTGAGGTTTTTGGTTTTTATGGGGCTTTGGGTTTAGGTATTTTAGTCCGTATGGGTTATATGGGGGGTGTAGGATTTGAGGTTTTTTGACTTAGGGTTTAGGGTTTTAGTTAAGAGGGTTTACATGTTTTTTTGATCAACTGGTTCATATTTTTAGGATGTGTATTATTTTTGGTATTAGGGTTTAGGTTTTGGGGGGTTAATGGATAAGTGTTTTTAATGTATGTGGGTTTAGTGTTTTTGGGGCTCAATGTTTAGGTTTTTTTTGGGTTGGGGGTTTTTGATTTTTTGACGTTGGGGGTTTAGGCTTTTTTATGTTGAGGGTGTTATGTATTTTGTGAATGAGGGTTTAGTGTTTTTTTGGTCGGTGGGTTTTTTGTTTTTAGGGGATGATGATTTGGGGATTTTTTGGTTAAAGGGTTTAGGTTACTTTGGGAATGAATTTTAATGTTTTTAGGGATGAGGGTTGATGGGTTTTTGGTGCTAGGGGTTTAGAGATTTTTTTTGGGGAGGGGTATTACTTTTTTTGGGGGATGATGTTTCTATGTTGTTTGGTTTAGAGGTTTTTTTATGTTTTTGTGGATGATAGGTTTTTATTTTTTTGGGACAGATGGTTTTTGGTTTTTTGGGGTTGAGTATTTAGGGTTTTTTTGGGATGGGGGTTTGGCTTTTATTGGGGATGATGGTTTTGGGTTTTTTGGGGTTATGTTTTAGAGGTTTGGGGGCTAAGGGTTTTTTATGTTTTGGTGTTGAGGGTTTAAGGTTTTTAGGGATTTGGTTTTATGGTGTTTTGTGGATGAGGGTTTATGGATTTTTTGGTTCTAAGTATTTTGGGTTTTTTGGGATTGATGGGTTATGGTTTTTGGGGAAAATGGTTTTTTGGCATGAGGTTTTATGGTTTTTTGAGGCTAAGGGTTTTGGGGATTTTAGGGATGGGGGATTAGTTCATATTGGGTATGAGTGATTATTGTTTTTTGAAACTATGTTTTTTGGTTATTTTGGTGTCATGGGTTTAAGGTTTTTTAGGGGTGAGTGATTATGGTTTTCTAGGGATGAGTGTTTAGGGTATTTGGGGGCTCAGGGTTTGAGGTTTTTTTTAGCTATGGGTTTTGGTTTTTTTGGTAAGAGGGTTTAGTATTTCTTTTTGGATATGATTTTAGGGTGTTTTGGGGATGAGGGATTAGGGTTTATTGGGGTAGAGGTTTTAGGGTTTTCTGGGGTTGAGGTTTTATTGTATTTTTGGTCAGTGTTGATTTGTATTTTGTGGTTATGGGTTTTGGTATTTCTGGGATGACTGTTCAGTGTTTTTTGGAGAATGAGGGTTTATGATTTTTTGTGGATGATGGTTTAGTGTTTTTAGAGAAAATAATTTCAGGGTTTTGAGGATGTGGGTATATGTTTTTGGGGGAATGAAATTTGATCATTTCTTGGAGATGAGTGTATAGGTTTTGTTGCGGCTAAGGGTCTAGAATTATTAGGGATGAGGTTCAAGGGTTTTTTGGGATAAGGGTTTTGGTTATTTTTAGGATGAGTGGATTGAGTTTTTTGGGGATGAGGATTTGGGGGTTTTTTGTGCCAAAGGGATTACGTATTTTTCAAACTGATGGTTTAGGATTTTTGGGGGTTGAGTGTCTAGGTTTTTTTAGGACTACGGTTTTAGGGTTTTTTATGACTGAGATTTTTGCGTTTATTGGGTATGAGGGTTTAGGACTATTTGAGGCTATGTTTTTGGGGATTTGGGGGATTAGGGAATGGTTTTAATTAAGATTTAGTGTTTTTTATGGTTGAGGGTTTATTTTTGTCTAGGGAAGGTGGTTTTTGATTTTTTGGCTTGATCATTTATGATTTTTTTGGGTTAATGGTTTACATTTCTTGGGAAATTTTTTTTTGGGTTTTGAGGCAAGAGGAAAATGGTTTTATGACATAAGGTTTATAGTTTTTTGTGGTTGAGGGTTTTGGGATTTTTTTGGATGATGGTGGTCTGGGGTTTTGGGGGGATAATTATTTAGTTTATCTGGGGTTTAGGGTTAAAGATTTATTGGTAATTAAGGTTGTGGTTTTTTGGATATGAGGGTTTATGTTTTTAGGGAATATGGTTTAGGGTTTTTTAGGTTTTGGGTTTTGGGATTTTTGGGCCTCATGGTTGAGGGATTTTTAGGGAAATGTTTTTTGTATTCTTTTAAGGTTGGGGTTTATGGTTTTTTGGGGCTCATGTTTTAGGGTTTTTATGGGGTTGAGGGTTTAGTAGTATTTTGGGCCTGAAGGTTTAGTGTTTTTTGGATGTGGGTTTTGGATTTTTGGGGTTGGATGGTTTAGGGACGTATAGGTTTTTTGGGGATGAGGGTATATGAATTTCTAGGTGCTGAAGGTTTTTGGTTTTGGGGGGATGTAGGTTTAGTTTTTTTATATAAGTAATTATGGGTATTTAGGGATGATGGTTTTGTTGTTTTGGGACTAGGGGTTAAGGTTTTTTGGGTCTGTGGGTTTAGGGTTTTTTTGTTGATAATGGATTCGGTTTTTGTGTGGCTACGTGGTTAGGATTTTTTAGGTTGAGTGTTTATGGTTTTTTCGATCACGGTTTAAGGTCTTTTGGGATGATGGTATAGTGTTTTTTGGGGATGAGGGTTTAAGGTTTTCTGGGGATAATGTTTTAGTGTTTTTGGCACTGAGGTGTTAGTGTTTATTGGGGAGGAATGATTTGGGGTTTTGGGGATTGGGGTTTAGAGGTTTTGGGCTTAGGTTTTAGTGGTTTTTAGTACCAAGGGTAAGGGGTTTAAGAGTTTATGGTTTAGGTATTTTTGGTCTGATGGATTATGATTTTTTGAATCATAGTTTTTAGGGTTTTTGTTGGGATGAGTGTTTAGGGTTTTGGTGGGATATCAATTGAGGTTTTATTGGTGCTGAGGGTTTTAAGGATTTTGGGATGAGGGTTTTGTGGGTTTTTGTGGATGAAGGTTTACTATTTATTGGGGATGTAGTTTTAGTGTTTTTTAGGAATGAGGGTTTTGTGTTTTCTAGTACTAGGAGATTAGGTCTTCTGGGGATGAGTGTTAAGGGGTTTTGGGGTAGAGGGTTTAGTTTTTGTTTGGATTAGGTTTATGAGTTTTGTGGATGATGGTTTATTTTTTATTTCTGGTTTGAGGGTTAGGGTTTTTTGGTGAATAGTTTTGGGGTTTTTAGGGGTGGTGGGTATAGGGTTTTTATATTATGAGGGTTAGGGTTTTTTGGGGCTGTGGGTTTATTTTTTTTGGTGCTAGGGGTTTACGGTTTTTTGGGTTTGGGAGTTAATTATTTTTTTGTGGATGACAGTTTAGGGTTTTTTTAGGTTCAAATTCATGGGTATTTTGGGAATGTAGGTTTTATTTTTTTTGGGCAGTGGGTTTTGAATTTTTTAGGGACGAGTGTTTGGTTTTATTTTTGGATAAGTGTAAATGGTATTTTGGGAAAGATATTTTTTTATTTAGTTGGATGAGGGATGATATTTTTTTAGTGATGGGATTTATAGATTTTTCAGGGTGAGGGTTTATGTGTTTAGGGTATGAGGGTTTTGGGTTTTCTTTAAAAGGTTTTTTAATTTTTTGGGATGAAATTATTTTATTTGTTGGGGATGTGGGTCTAGGGTTTTATAGGGTTGATAATTTAGGGTTTTTTGGGGTTTAGAGTTTTATTTTTTTTGGGATTATTGTTTAGGGTATTTGGGAATGTGAATTTAGTGTTTTTTTCATCTAAAGGTTTTTGGTTTTTTGGGGCTAAGGGTTTAGGGTTACGGGGGATGAGGGATTTGGGTGTTTTGGGGCTAAGGGTTTAGGGATATTTTGGGGATAAGGGCTTAGGGTTAATGGTATTGTGTTTATTAATGCTATGAGTTTATGGTTT
Source organism: Viscum album (assembly GCA_963277665.1). Taxonomy (NCBI): domain Eukaryota; kingdom Viridiplantae; phylum Streptophyta; class Magnoliopsida; order Santalales; family Viscaceae; genus Viscum; species Viscum album. The sequence continues at coordinate 682,378,517 of OY728167.1, read as the reverse complement.
TTAAGGATGCAGATCTTGGTTTTTCTAAGGATAAGGGTTTTGGTTTTTTTGGGGAAGAGGTTTTAGAGTTATTTGTGGAGGAGGGTTTAGGGTTTTTTATGGAGGAGGATTTATGGTTTCTTGGAGATGAGGGTTTAGGTGTTTTTGGGGATGAGGGTTCATGGTTTCTTGGGGATGAGGTTTTTTTTATTTTGTCAGAGATTAAGGATAGAATTTTTTTTTGGTTAAGGATATTGTGGTTTTTATTTATGAGGGTTTTGGTTTTTATTAAGATATAATTCTTTTTTGTTTTTAGGTATGAGATTTTATGGATTTTTGGTAATGAGGGTTTAGTGTTTTTTGGGGCTAATGGTGTATGGTTTTAAGTGGTTATAGTTTTAGTGTATTTTCTTGTAAATGGTTTAGTCATTTTTGGGTCGAGGGTTTAGGGTTTGAGGGGGGGATAAGGTTTTAGGGTTTTTAGGGGAAAAGGGTTTATGATATTTTTGGGGGAATAGGGTTTACAGTTTTTTGGGATTAATGTTTTGGGTTTTTCTGGTGAGGGTTTAGGGTTTTTGGTAGCAGAGGGTTTAGGTTTTTTGGGGTATGTGGGAGTATGGTTTTTTGGGGTAACGGTCTATGGTATTTTAGGGCTGAGGTTCTACGGTTTTTTTTAGGGAAATAGGGTTTAGTTTTTTCTGGCGGTGGTTTTTAATGCTTTTTTGGGGATGAGGTTTTGGGTTTTTAGGGGGACAAAGTTTTAGGGTTTTTTGGGCATTGTGATTTCTATTTTGTGGACAGAGGGTTTCAGTTTTTGGAGGGATGATGGTCTAGGGGTTTTTGGGATGAGGTTTTAAGGTTTTTGTCGATTGAGAGTTTATGGATTTTTAGGGATGAGGTTTTAGGGTTATTTTGGGATGGGGGTTTTGGGTTTTTAGGGGATTGTAGTTTGGGATTTTTTTTGGGAAGATGGTTTATGGTTTTTTGGGTGATGATGGTTTATGGTTTTATTTGGCAGGGAGTTTAGGGTTATTTGTGGATCATCATTTAGGAAATATTTGGTGATGATGTATTGGTGGTTTTTCAGAATTATATTATTGTTTTTTTCGGTTGAGTAATAGTGTTTTTGGACAAATGGTTTTAGGTTTTTTTGGAGGAAAATGATTAGGGGTTTTTGGGGTAGATTGTTTATGGTTTATTGGGGGATCATTTTTTTTGGTTTTTCGAAAATAAAGGTTTGTGGTCTATTATGTTTTCATTTTTGGGTTGCTAGGGGATAATGGTATAGTGTTTTTTGGGATGACTATGTAGGGGTTTTTAGGCTTGTGGGACTTTGGTTATTTTTGGACTCAGGTTTTAAGGTTTTCGGGGAAAAGGGATTAGGGTTTTTATTATGCTACTAGTTTAGGGTTTTTTGAGGCTAATGGATTAGGGTTTTTTGGAGATGATTGTTTAGTGGTTTTGGGGGATTATTGTTTAGGATTTTATGGGACTGGGGATTTAGGAATTTCATTTTAGTATTTTTTGGGTTTGAGGGTTTTGGGTTTTTATTGGATGGGGAAGTTTTTTTTTGGTTGAGGGATTAACTGTATTTTGGGATAAAGGCATAAAGTTTTTTATGGATTAGGGTTATGGTATTTGGGACTAAGAGCATGGGGTTTTTCAGTTTTGATGGTTTCAGGTTCTTTAAGGTTGAGGGATTATGGAATTTTAAGGGCGAGGGATTGGGGTATTTTCGGAATGAGGTTTGGGGTTTTTTGGGGATTAGGTTTAATGGAATTTTGGATTCGAGGGTTTAGGTTTTTATTTGGATGGATTTTTTTTTGAATTTTAGGGACTGAGTGTATTTGAATTTTTAAAGCTATGGTTTTAGGGATTTTTGGGGCTAAAGGTAATGTGTTTTTTAGGACTAAGGGTTTATGGTTTTTGGGGATAATGGTTTAGGGTTTGTTGTGTCAGAGGGTTTGAGGATTTTTATGTAAGAGTGTTTAGGGTTTTTTGTTGATGGGGGTTTGGTTTTTTTGGGTAGGGTGTAAGGTTTTTTTGGGTCTTAGGGTTTAGTGTTTTTCTAGGCTGAGGATTTTGGATCTCTTGGTATGAAGGGTTAGGTTTTTGTGGGGATAATGGTTTAGGGTTTTATGGGGATTAGGATTTAGGGTTTATTAGGGATGAAGGTTTAGGTTTATTTTGGTATGAGGGGTTAGAGTTTTTTAGGGATGAGGGCTTAGTGTTTTTTAAGTTGATGGTTTATGGGTTTTTTGGAGCTAAGGTTTATGATTTTTTGGGGATGAGGGTTTAGTGTTTTTTAGGGTTGAGGTATTACTTTATTTTAGGAATGATGTATTAGGTTTTGGGGAAATGAGGGAAAGGGATTTTTAGGGATGATGGCTTAATGTTTTTTGGGATGATGGTATGTGGTTTTTTTATGGATGAGGATTTCTGTTTGTTTTGGGGATATCATTTTAGTTGTTTTTCTGGATGAGGGTTTATGGTTTCTTGTGGATGAGGGTTTAGGGTTTTTTGGGGGTGAGGTTTTAGAGATTTTGGTTCTCATGGTTTAGGGTTTTCTGGGGATTAGGGATTAGGGATTTTGGGTCTGAGGTTTTAGTGTTTTATAGGATCATAAGTTTAGTGTTTTTAGGGTGAGTGTTTATGGTTTTTGGGGTTGAGGGTTTATGATTTTTTTAAATATGGGGTTTAGGGTGTTGGGAATTTTTGGTATGATGGTTTTGGTTTTGGGGACCATGGTTTTGGTTTTTGGGGGATGATGATTTGGGGTTTTTAAGCTATGGGTTTTGTATTTTTTTGGGGATGATGGTTTATGGTTTTATGGCGGAAAATAGACTAGGGGTTTATTGGCCGAAATTTTTATATTTTTATAGAGATATAATTTTAGGGTTTTTTGGGGATGGGGGTTTAGGGTTTTTTTGGAATAGTGTTTATATATTTTTTTGGGCTGAGGGTTTAGGTGTTTTGGGGGAATAGGTTTTTTTGTTATTTTGGGTCTAAGGGTTTGTGTTGTAAAGGGGTTGAGTGTTTAGGGTTTTATTGGGGGGGGGGGGGGGGTTGGGGTTTTTTGGGGATGTGTTTTTAGGGATTTTTTCAGGATGTAAGTAGAGGGTTTTTATTGTTGAGTAATGGGGAAATTTTTTGGATGTGGGTTACATTTTTTGGGTATATGGTTTTTGGTTTTTCTGGGTGGACGTTTTAGGGTTTTTTGGGGATAATGGTTTAGGGTTCTTTTAGAATGAGGTTTTAGTGTTTTCCTTGGTATAATAGATTCATATTTTTTTGGGTTTATGGGGTTAGTGGTTTTTGGTGTTACGGTTTTAGGTTTTTTGGGAAGATGTCTTTATTGTTTCTTTGGGATGAGATTTTAGGAGTTTTTTGGGTTGACGGTTTGGAGTTTTTTGGGAATGAGGTAATTGAGATTTTCGGTGTTGAGGGATTATAGTTTCATGGAAAAGATGGTTTAGAGATTTTTGGGATGAGGGTTTAGGGGGATTTTGTGATGAATTTACATTATTTTTTGTGGTTGAGTGATTAGAGTTGTTTTTATCAGGTTTTATAAATTTTTGGGATGAGGTTTTATGATTTTTTTGGGATAAGATTTTAAAGTTTTTTTATTATGTGGTTCAAGGGTTTTATATTGATAAATATTTAGGGTTTTTAGGGACTTCGAGTTTATTGTTTTTTTGGGTAGGATGGATTAGGGTTTTCTTGGGGATCAGGTTTTTGGAATTTTTTATGGATGTGGGTTTAATGATTTTTTGGTATACAGATTTATTGAATTTTTGTGGATGAAGAACTATCTATTTTAGGGACGAGGGTTTAGGTTTTTTTTTCATAGAAGTTTTATGGTTTTTTAGGGTTGTGGGGTTTGGGTTTTTTGGGCTTCAAGGATTTACTTATTCTGGGTTGATGGTTTAAGAATTGTTGGTGCTGAGGGTTTAGAGTTTTTCGGGGTTGGGGGTTTAGGGAATTTTTGGGATGAGGTGTTAGGGTTTTTTAGGGATGAGGGTTTAGGGTTTTTTGTTATGAGGGACTAGGGTTTTTTCCAAAAGAACCTAATCCATCAAACCAAAGAAATACTAAACCCTTGGCCTCCTAAAAATTGATACCATCATCCCCAAAGAACCCTAAGTCCCAAAAAAACCTAAACACTCTGCCCAATAAACCCTAAATACAATGTCCTGAGAAACACTAATCCCTCATCCCCAAAAACCTAGTGCCTTTGGCCCAAAAAAACCGAAACCCCAAGAACAAAAAAACCCTTAATACATAACCCTAAAAATCCATACACTCTAAACCGTCCAAAACCTTGAACACTCATTCCAAAAAAACCCCCAAACTCTAAACCACAAATAATACCAAACCCACATTCAAAAAAAAACAAAACCCTTATCCCGAACAAACCCAAAATATCATCCCCAAAATACACCAAACCTCCTCTTAAAAAAACTCCAAACCTTCATCCCAAAAAAAAAATAAACCCAAATAAAAAAAACACTAATCCCTTATACCAAAAAACAACAAAACCACATGACCAATAAAATTTAAAACCTCACACCCCGAAAAACTAAAACCCAGAGACACAAAAAATCTCCAAACCCTTAGACTATAATCACCGAAACCCCCATCCCCCTCCCCAAAAAACCTCTCAGCGGAAAAAAAATCCTGAACCTAAAACACTAGAAACCCTCCTCCCCAAACAACCAAAAAGATCAGGGGAAAAACCCCAAAACGTCAAATCCAAAATAACCCATTCCTTATGCCTAAAGAACCCCAAACCTTAGCCAAAAAAACCCAAAACCTCATTTCAAAAATACCCCAAACCAGAAGACCCAAAAACACCAAATCCCTCATCCCTAAAATATCAAAAACCCTAAGCCCCCAAAAAACAGAAACCCTCATCCCAAAAACACAATAATTCCTCATACCCCAAAAGCCTACACCCTAAGCCCCAAAAACCACCAAACCCTAATCCCCCAAAAACAATAAACCTCATCCCAAAAAAAACACCAAACCTGCAGACCCAAAAAAATGAAAACTCTCCACCCAAAAAAACCAAAACCCTTAGCCACAAATTTTTTTTATCTCTCACATTGAAGAAACCATGAAATCTCATTCCCAAAAACCCCAAAGCCACAGCCCAATAATCCATAAATCCTTATCCAAAAAACACCAAAACCCTCATCCCACCAAAAAACCTAAATCCTTATTGAAATAACCCTAAACCCTAAGCCGCATAAAACCATATACCCCTAGCCTTGAAAAACCCTAAATAGTCAACCCCCAAAAAATCCAAAATACATTTCCTAGAAAATACTTAAACCCCTAATCCCAAATAACCCTAAACCCTTAGCCTAAAAAACCCCTAAAACACTATCTATAATTAACCCTAAACTCCCAATACCGAAAGTCCCAATACCATCATCCACAAAATAACTCTAAACCCTCAGCTCTGAAAAAACCAACCCTAAATCCTCAGCCTGAAAACCCCAAACCCTCATTTCTAAGAAACCCTAAAACCCAAAAAATTCCCTAAATCCTCTTACCCCAGACACTAATACCTCATCCCACATAACCATAAAACCTAATCCCAAACAAACCATATACCCGCAACCACCAAAATACTAAACCCTCTTCCCCTATAAATCAAAAACCCCCATACTAAATTAACCATAAACCCTTTTAACTAATGAACCCTAAACCCTTTACCCAAAAACAAAACCTAAAACCTCAACCCAAAAAAACCACAAACCCATAAACCCTCAAAATACAATAAATACTCATTTATAAACAAACCATATAATCTCATCCCAAAAACCCATAACCCTCTTCCCCAAAAAATATTCCCTCATCGCAAAAGAATCCTAACCCTTCATCCCAAAAAAATCCATAACATTACACCCCAAAAACCCAAAAACCCTTATCCCCAAAAAACCCTATACGCTAAACCACCAGAAAACCTATAACCTATACCTCAAAAAACCATATACCCTCATCCATGAAAAACTCTAAACCCTTATCCCCAAAAAACCATAAACCCTCATTCAAAACGAATCCTAGACCCTTATATCCATGAAACCCTAAACCCTTGGACCTTAAAACTCTAAACTCTCATCCCAAAAAATCACTTAACCATCATCACTTAATGACCCTAAACCCTCAACCCTCAACCCTCTCCTTCATCCCAAAAAACCCTAATACCTCATCCCCAAAAAACATAAAATCTTCATCCCCAAAAAATATTAAACACTTAACCATAAAACTATCTAAACCCTCGTCCCTATAAAATCCTAAACCCAAATCCATATAAATCCAAAAATAGTAGACCCTAAAAACCCTATACTGTAAACTTGAAAAAACAATAAATAAACATCTTCCAAAAACCCTCAACTAACAAACCAAAAAGACACTAAACAGATTTAAAAAAAATGCTAAACCATCTACCCAAAATACTTTAAACCCACAACAACAAAAATCTATAAAATCTCATCCCAAAAAAACCCTAAAAACTCAACCCCAAAAAACCAGAACCCCTCACCCCCCCAAATCCCTAAACAATCAGCACCAAAATCAATAATCCCTCACACACAAAAAATAACCAAAACAATAGACCACAAAAATCCAAAATACAAAACCCCGTTAAACCCTACACCATTATCCCCATAAAACTATAATCCCTCAGCCCCAAAAAACCCTAAACCCTCATCCCCAAAAAATAATAAACTCGCATCCCCAACAATCCCTGAACTATCACCCCTAAAAATCCCTTAACCCTATCCCCCAAAAGACTATAATCCCACAGTCCCATAAAACCAGAATCTTCATCCCTAAAAAATAATAAAACCTCAGTCCCAAAAAATAGAAATGATTACTCCAAAAAAACCCTAAACCCTAAACCCCTAGCCCCAAAAAAATAAAATCTCCCATCCTTAAAAAACCTTATATACTCAAACCCAAAAACACTAAACCATCAACCATAAAAAACAATGATAACTCATCCCCAGAACACCATAATCCATTTACCCCAAAACCCAAAATTGTCATCCCCAAAACCCTAAACCCTCATCCCCGAAAAACCACAAACCTTCATCCCATAAAAAATTTAAACCCTCATCCACCAAAATCCCTAAAATGACAACATAAAAAATACTAAACCCTAAAACCAACAAAATAAAAACTCCCTACCCAAAAATACTTTAAACCCCATTCCCAAAAAACCATAAAACACTCAACCAAATAAAATACCTAGAACCACGTCACCATACCGTAAACCCTCATCCCAAAAAAAACCATTTACCAACATCTTCAAAAAACCTAAACTAGGAGCCACATGACACTATATTATTATCCCTGAAAAAACCTAAACCCTAATCCCCAAAAATACCTAAACCCCTTTCCCCCAAAACCATAAACCCTCATCCATAATATCAAAAAACCTTCATTCCCCAAAAAACCTGAACCCTCCGCCCCAAAAAACCCTCACCACTCTTTCCTAAAAAACCGTAAACCCAGTTCCCCAAAAAACAGAAATCCCTCATCCCTAAAACACACTCCACACTAGAAACACTATTACCTCTGTCTAACAAACCCTACACCCTATTTTATACAAAAATGTAAACACCTAACCACAAACGACCCTAAACAATCATCCAAAAAAAATCAATAACCCTTATCCCCAAATACTCTTAAACACTCGGCCCCTAACAACCGAAAACCCTCATCATTAAGAAAACCTAAACACTCCACCCAAAATACACTATACTCTCAGATGAAAAATAACCCTAAACCTTCTTCCCCAAAAGGCCCTAAACCCTCATCCCCCAAAAATTATAAACCCTAATCTCTAAAAAATGATAAACCATCATCCAAAAAAACCCTAAACCCTCATCCCAAAATAACCCTAAACTCCCAGTCCCAAAAAAACCTAAATCATCATCCAATGAAATTAATAAATCCTCATACACAAATAAATATAGACCCTCATCCCCAAAAAAACACTAATCCCCTTGCCCCAACAAATCCCTAAACCTTCATATACCAAAAAACCTAAGCCCTCAACCCCCAAAAATCCTAAACACCCATAACCAAAAACCCTAAAACCTCATCACAAAAAAACCATAAACCCTAACACGAAAAATCCATTAACCCTAGTTACTAAAAGACACTAAACCCTCATCTCCAAAAACAATAATCCCTCATACCAAAATAAAACAAAACCCTCAGCCCCAAAAAACCATACACCATCTACACCCAAAAACCATAAAGATTCATACCCAAAATAACATACAACCCTCATCCACGAACCCCTAAAAACTCATCCACTAAATAAACTAAACCCACTACCCAAAAAAAATTTAAACCCACATCACAGAAAACCCTCAACCCTTAGCCCCAAAAAAACCCAAAACCTGTAGCCCAAAATCTCATAAACCATCATCCATAAAAAACCTAAACTCACAGCCCCAAAAAACCCAAAACAGTCAACCCCAAAAAAAACTAATATCTTAGCCCAAAAAAACCAAAATCATCATCCCCAAATTACCCTAAACACACATCCCTATAAAACACTACACCCAATCCCCATAAAAACCACAACCAACAACCCCATATAATAGTAAACTGTCACTATCCCAAAACCCTCAAAAATCATCTAATAAAAGCCTAAAACATCATCCCCATAAAAACCAAACCAGCATCCTATTAAAATAATAAACCCATATCCCCAAAATATAATTAAGTCTCAACCCCATAAAAACGTGATCCATATTCCCCAAAGAACCTAAACCCTAATCCATGAATAACATGAAACCCTCATCCCTAGAAAACTCATAACACCTTTCCCCAAAAATAACACGGAACCCCTAACCCCAAAAAACCCAAAAAACATCATCCTTATAAAAGCCTAAAACCTCACCCCCCCAAATCCTAAAACCCATAGCCCAGAAAAACCCAAAACACTTATCCCACAAAAAACCTAACCCCACATCCCAAAAAAAACCATAAAACCATCATCGATAAAAATTACTAAATCCTCAACCCATAAAATTCTAAACCCATAGAAAAAAACTAACCCCACAACCTAAAACCCAATAAACCATCAAATAAAAAAAATGAAAAACCTCAACCCCAAAATATGTCAAACTATTATCCCCTAAATAACCTAAACACTAGAACTAAAAAAACATGATCCAAAATCCACAAAAAACCTATATAATATTCTCCTAAAAACCTTAAACCCTCCTTGCCAAAAAATCCCTAAACATTCACCGCCCTAAAAAACCCGTATCCATCATCACTAAAAAATAAAAAAACCTTAGACCTACAAAACCATAAACCCTTATCACCAAAAAACAATAAAACCTCACTCAAAATCCAATAATCCCACTGTACTATAACAATTTACACTTGTAGACCCAAAAAACCCCTAAACCCTTGGCCCTAAAAAAACCCCAAACACTCATCCATAAAAATTCATAAACCATTATCACTAAAAAATAATAAACATGTATCCTGAAAAAACTCTAAACCCAATTCCACAGAACCGTATTCCCTAAGTCCAAAATAAACATAAACCCATAGCCCCAAAAAACAATAAACACCATGCAAAAAACCCCTAAACGCCCATCTACAAGAAAACCAAGACCTGTATAAAAAAAAACAAAAACCTGCAGAACCAAAAGACCCCCAAACCCTCATACCCAAAAAACATAAAACCTCATACAAAAAAACCCTAAACCCTCATCATCATGAAATGATAAAGCCTCATCCCTAAAATACACAAAACCCTCATCCCAAAACAACCCTAATTCCCCAGCCTAAAAAATAAATGGTAATCCCCCAAAACCCCAAAATCATATATTCTATTAACCCTAAACTCGCATCCCCCATGAAAACATAACCCTTAGCCCCCCAAAACCCTAAACCATTTGTTTCAAAAAACCATAAACCCTCAACCCCCAAAAACACTAATATGTCATCCTTAACATTCCTTAAATGATTATCACTAACAAACCCTAATCCCTCAACCCTAATAAACACTAACCCCTCACATCCAAGAATACTTTAACCCATTCCCCATGAAACATTAAAAACTTAGCCCTAACAATCTGAAAACCCTCATATATACAAAACATGAAACAATTAACCCTAAAAAATAATTAAACCATAGCCCTAAAAATCCATAACCCTCAACTGCAAAAAACACTAAACACTCATCCTCAAAATACCCGAAATGCTCAGCTACAAAAAACTCTTAATCACTTATCTGAGAGAATTTTAAACCCCCATCCCTAGAAAATTATAAATAATCAGCTACAAAAAACCATAAACCATCATATTAGGATAACCCAATACTTGTGTCCCCAAATATGCATAACATCATAGACTTCAAAAACCCTAATCAATAAATCCTAGAAATCCCAAAAACTGCATCCCTAAAAAACTATAATCCCTCGTACTTATAGATCCTTAAACCTTAATTACTATAAAACCCTTAAGAATTGTTCTTAAAAAACCCTAAACCCTCATCCCCAGAAAACTATAAACCCTAATCCTAAAATAACACAAAAACCTCATTCATGAAAAACCCAAGACCCTCCACCCTTGATAAACATAGACCCATATCCCTAGAAATTAATAAATCATATTCCCTAGAGTACATTAAACCAAGAGCCCCAAAATATAGAAATACCACATACACACAAAACCCTAAACCATGATCCAGAAGAAACCCTAATACCATATCCTAAAAACTAAACACATGTCCTAGGAAACCCTAAACCCTCATCCCGATATAAACCCATACCCTCAGCCTTAGAAAACACTAAAACCATAGAACCATAAAACCCTAAACCCATAGACCAAAAACAACTAAACCCATAGTCATCAAAAAACCTAAACCCTCATCCCCAGAAAACCCTAAACCCTCATCCATAGAATACACTAAACCATCTCCCAGAAAAACCTTAGACCGTCGCCAAATAAAAACATAAAACATCCACCCTGGATATTCTAAACACTCAACAATAGAAAACCATAAACTCTTAACCCACAAAACCATAAACCCACTACACTAAAAAACCCTACGCTCTCATCCCCCCAAAAAAACTAAAAACTCTCTCCCAAAAAACAATAAATCCTTATCCATAAAAAACCATAAAACCTTAGCTTTAGAAAACCCTAAACCTCTTCCCCTAGAAAACATGTAGACCATTATCCCTAGAAAAACATACGCCCATTTCCACAGAAAAACCTAAACCCTAAACCCTAAAAAACACTAAAACCTCATTCCCAAGAAAACATATATCCTCAATAATAGAAACCACTAAACGATCATCTCCAGAAAACCAAAATACCCCATTTTAAGAAACCCGTACACATTAATGCCTTGAAAAAACTAATTCACCAGTCCAAAAAACCTCATCTCAATAAAACCCCAAACCATTATCCCCATATTAAGCTAAAATCTAAACACTAGAAATAAAAAAAACCATCTTCCCTAGAAAACCACAAACCATCATCCCCAGAAAACACTAAACCTTCACTCTAGAAAATCATAAACCCATATCCATAGAAAACCCTAAACCATCAGCCCCAAAATACCAAAAAACATTAAAACCTAAAAACCTAGACCCTCATCCCCCAAAAAACATTGAAACCACATCCCCATAATCCACTAAACCCGCATCCCTTGAAATCCCTAAATCCTTAGCACTAGAAAATCTTAAACCATCAAACTAAAAAAACCCTAGGACCATAGCCTATAAAACTCAAAACTGTCATCATAGGAAAGCCTGAACCCATATAGATAAAAACACACTAACCCCTAGCTCTAATAAACCCTAAAACCACTTCCCTATAAAATAATTTCCACTCAACCGCTAAAAAACCTTATACCTCATCCCCATTCAACCCTAGAACCATATAACAATAAAATCTAAATAAACCAAACAATAAAAAACTACAACCCTCAGCCAAAGATAATCCTAAACCCTCATCCCTAAAAAATGATAATTCCTCGCCCTAGAAAACCCTAATCTACATTACAAAAAAACTAAACCATAAGCACTAGAAAACCCTAAACCCTCAGCCCCAGAGAAAACTAACCCCACATCTCTAGAAAAACCAAATAACTCAACCCTAGAAAACCCTAAACCCTTAACCCTAGAAAACCCAAAACTGTCTTCTCTAGAAAAAACTAAACCATCAAATCCATAAAAAATGAATCCCTGATCCCTAAAAAAAATCCAATAACACTATTCTTTAGAAAACCATAAACCCTCATCCCCAGATAACCCTATACCATAAGCCCCCAAAAAGGTATACCCTCATCCAAATAAAACTAAAAAACCAAATCCCCAAAAAACCTAAAACCCACATTCCTACAGAAACCGAATTCGTTGGCCCTATAAAACACTAAACCACCATTCGAAAAAAAACTCAAACCCTCATCACTAGAAAAATCCAAACCCTCCACTTGAGAGAACCCTAAATCCTTCTCATGAGAAGAACCTAAACCTTCTTCCATAAAAAAGTAATTCCAAAAACCCTAAACCCCCATCTCCATAAATCTATAATACCAAATTCCTATGAAATCCCAACCCTTTGACCTATAAAACCCCAAACCCACATCCCAAAAAAACCTAAACACTTAACCCTAGAAAACCTTAAACCCTTATCCCTAGAAAAACGAAAAACCTAACCACAAAAAACCTAAATACTCAAACATAGAATACCTTAAAACCTCCAACCCTGAAAACCCAAAACCCAATAACCAAAAAAACTCTAAACATGAATCCCTAGAAAACTCTAATGGGTCAGGAAAAAACAATATATCCTCAGCACCAAAAAAAACAAAACCCTTAGCCCAAGAAAACAATAAAACCTCATCCCCATAACATTTTAAGTCATCAAATATAGAATAACCTAAAGCCTAATACCCTGAATACCCAAAATACCCTACCTAAAAAACCTTTGAACATGCATCCCCAGAAAATAGTAAACCCTCAACACTAGAATTCACAAAACTACCAGCCCAAGTAAACCCTAAACATTCATAAAAAATAACCCTAAACCCCCACCCCCAAAAAAATGTAACCCCCAAGTTTCCATGGTATGTTTTCATTTGAATAATGCAATAGCTTGTAGTGTACACAACTTCGAGATTCTAACACACCGCGATCAATTAAAGTAGCCGTTATAAATAGTAATATCCACATTTTGAAATTTTATAAATTTTATTATTCAAATTGGACTTCATTTTTGGATTCAGAATATAAAAATTATCTTAGGGTGAATTTTTGGTATTTTTCTGAAAACATTTAGTTTTTGATGAATAGTGAAAAATACTATACATTAATTAAAAACAACTTTTTAATTAAAATAATTTATAGTGATAAATTATAATATTGAGTGGTTAAAAATTATAATTGGATTATATTTTTACCATTTAATACAATTTTTGTCATTTGATGTAATTTCACAATTAAACTGCAAATAAACAAGTGTCAATTTTTTGATAGTTATTATTTCATAAAAACATGCTTCTTGTTTTTATCAATGGGAGTTAATTTTAAAATAATTTCTCCCACTAATGTGTTTTTAATTTAGAAAAATTGATTCCATGTTTAGAATCAGGAGGTCCAAATTGTGTAAATAGGTAACTTTTATTTTCATACATTTTGAATAATTACTTCTGTAAATATTTTATTTACCCTGCCTAATGGTTAAATTAGGTAAATAAGTGTACAAAAATGATATTATAATAATATAAAATTACCTAAACACATTTCCTAAACCTATGTTTTGATAAATTTCCGACCATGGGATCCTTGGGTCGATTATGGTACCCCATGGATCCACTAGTAAGTGAGAATGACATTTTATATTTATTATGTTAAAGTAAATACAAAAATGACATAAGCATATATCTTTTAGTAAACCGATTTTTACATAGGATTATATATGTTATATTTTAGACTATAAATATTAATTAGAAATATAATTTTTTTTCTACATAATGTTATTTTATTTATGTTTTTTAGACATTTAATAATTAAATTTATTTATGACACAATGATGATGCAGTATTTTCCTTATTAATGGAAGAATAAAAAAATGGTATTATAAATGTTAAAATAAATATAATTTGAAACTTTTGATGCCATCCAAGAATTTAATAAGTTATTATGACATTTTAGGATTTATTAAATGAATTTATTTTGAATTAATAAAGCTGTTAGTACTTTAACAAAAATCAATTATTAAATAGTGTCAAAAATGACATAAAAGAGTTGTTAAAACATATATTATATTATTAATTGATATAATATTCTTAAGAATATAAGGATTGGCCAAAGGACTTATATAGGGATATTTATATCATTAATTAACTACTTGGGGTTATCTTGGAAGTTTATAGTAAGTTTATTAACCATAAAATATAATAATAAAAAGAGACATGGTAAATGTGAAACTATTTAACTAAGAGATAAATCTAAATGATAAGGTTAATATGGTGACTTAAACCTGTATAAAACATATTGGTTGAGAGGATTTAGACCCATCCCCACATTATACATGAAATTAATATCATTATAGCCATTAAAAACGAAAATTAGTTTATTATAAAATAATATTTTATGTTTTTCCTAAGGTCCCCCTCACCCCTCTTATAAAAGGTTACATCCCCTTCCCTCAAATTCAAACCATTAAAGCCTTTTGTCTCGGCCAAACCCTACCCAAATATCCTCCCAAATGTCCTCCATTAATCCTAGAGGCCATACCTTAGTCTGAAAGCTATCCTAAAGAGCTATTTGTATCATATCAAAAGGAAGAACCCAAAGAATCGGTAAATATTTCATCACCTATTTCAAGTTCTTTTCTTCTTCCACTTCTTATTTCTTATTGTTTCTCTTATAAAATAAAAATTACAGTATCTTATATATACTATGATGTTATTATAAATATGTTACAACCATATTCATTATTCTATCCATCTTTTTAATGACATGTCATCATACGTGCGTACGTACAACTTTCCGTCTCCACGTTGTGGTGTAGTTGTTATTTCATAAATTGTTATTTGGATGGGTATAATAATTATGTATAATTGATAAAAATAATGAATATAACATGATAATGATTATTTATATATGATATATCATCCATTATATATTATTTTAATATCAAAAGAATGATATTGTCGCTCGTGCGTACGTAAGGATTGCCGTCTCCACGAACGCGATGAGATTCATTCCCCGAAATGATGATAGTACTAAAATATTATTAACAAAGTATTATTAGAAGATCATATATGAAATAATAGTTATGTATATGCTTCATTTATAGTTTAATAACAATGATTTAACTATTATACCCGAGGTTGATTTACCCTCGACCAAGGAAAAGTACTAGGTAATGGTTAATTCTACAATCTCTTCATTATCCGAGGTTGTTTATACATAATTATCTTCTGGGACCTCTTTATCATCAACATCCATGTTTCATGAAAATATATTTCAAAACCTTTTTACTATTTACTAGATAGTGGGTTAAATTCATTTGTACCCTTATTTTACATTATGTGTTTTGAAAGGAATTTTTCCGTTTTTTCCAAACAAGGTAATTTATGACCTTTTGGAAAAAATTAAGGTAGGAATTTTTTTTAACTTATACGGTGGGTGCATCTATTTTCCACCATTATAACATCGTCAAAGATTCCCAAACAAGCTTATAGAACTATTTTAAAAATAAATGTTTTCATTATAATTATGTGAAACTTAAATGATTTCAAAATAGAAAGAAATATTTCTCCCAAATAGTTTTGATTTCATCTATGTCAATATCCTTTGATAAATTTTACACTTTTTTGAAGTTGATTTATTATGATAAAAATCTCCCATATTGTATTTATGGTTTTGTGATATGTTTGACCATGGATGAGTTATTTTTATGCCATTCATGGTTTATGGTTAAAGTATTGACATTTCATATTCTAGTTTTAATAGGAATGTTTATGTTATAGTTTAACCACTTCTTAAGATTAATGTGTTGAAATAGTATGTTCCGAGTTGGGGACCAGTAAAAGTAATCCCTCTGGGTTGGGTTCCGGTTATAGTAGACTCTCCGGGTTGGAGTTCGGTTACTGAGGCTCTTCAGTTTGGAGTCTGGTTATAGAGAGTCTTCGGGTTGGGGTCTGGTTATAGTTAAGCCCAAGGTCATGGCACGAGGCCTTGACATAGAAATTAAAATTCATTATTATGCATTCAATCATTATGAAAGTGGATATTGATATTGCATGTGATTATTCAACTAGTAGAATATACATGTGAATAAGTAAATAGAATTATTTGATATTATGTTTTCCATATTATGCTGAAGTTCAATTATAAAAGTCTTTTTTATTAGTCTTATTCATTTCCTTAAATGATTATGCTTATTTATGAAAGTTTCCTATATATTGTTATCCTTACTAAGAATCTAATCTCACCCCTTTAAATGTTTTATTTTTCCCATGATTTTATGAAGTATATTATGACTGACCTAAAGGGATATTTTAAGGGATATGAGTGTGGACTATGGAGACTATGTTGTTGTAGTTTTTTCATTTTATAATGGAATGGAAAACAGATGAATGTATCTAGTATTTCCAAGGCTAATAAACTGATCGATTTTTGGGACATGATTCCTTGTATCATGCCAATATAATGTAATAATTCACTGAATCTGGGTAACTGGGGTGAGGGTGTTATAATTGTTATTAGAGGAAGTTTAGTAAAAACATTGGAAGCTAGATTTAGATAAACTCTGATTAGAACATATTACCCTAAGATAGACTTTAAAGATTGGTATAGAAGAAATTCCTAGAATTTTGGTAATGTAGTGATTTTGTGAGTTTTCCATGAAATACATCCCTATCTGGATACGAGCAGGTAGAGGTGGATCTGGCACATATGTACCTAGGGGTAAAACCCCAAAACACTGCTTTGAGCTAAACTCGAACGGGAACTGGTGCATGACAACGGGCCTTGCTGCACTCTTTGTTAGGACAATCCCGAGGGATATGCTTAGGATAATTATCATTTTATTTTCAAATAATTATTGAGGATTTATGAGTATATAACTCCTCAAAGAAAGCATTATTTTTATCATTATATATTATATCCATAAATTGTTCAGTTTATGTTAAGATTTTTACAAGTTTGGAATTATGTATTTCGATTCATAAACTAATCTACTGTATGGAATTGTTTAAAAATGGTGCCTAGTGGAAGGAATGGAAACTGTATCAACGCACTTAATCCATGTATGGATTTCCCTCCTACTCAAGATAATTATAGTGGTTCTGGTGATACAACTGGTGCTGATCAACTTATCACCATGCTGGGACAACTCACTCGGGTTATGAATAATAACCATACCTGTATAGAGCTCCCTAATCCACAACGTGGAGGATCATTGTTATACCACTTCATGAGGCAAGAACCACCAAAATTCAATGGGACAAAAAAAATCCATTTCTAGATGAGAAATAGATAAGTTCCCTAGAGAAAATATTTCATGCTTTGGAGAGTAGTGAACAGGAAGAAGTTGACATGGCTGTTTATCACCTCATTGGAGATGCTGATCAATGCTGGTCATTGATTCAAAACACAAAGTAAGATAATGAAGTATCAAGTATGGAATAGAGGGAGTTTAAATAACTTTTCTTAGAAAAATACTTTCCTCGGGACCATCGAGCGGATATGGAAAGGAAATTACTGAGTCTGAGGTAAAAGGAGGATGAGAATGTCACAATGTATGAAGCTAACTTTACAAGGATATAAAAGGAATGCTGCAGAACATATACGTAACCCAAGAAGTAATATTTACCATTTATTTGATTAATTAAAACCATTTCTCCATTGATCATTAGTATCACAATCCTTCTCATCGTACGATGATATAGTCTCATGTGCTATCAAGACAGAAAAGAAATTCTCTAAATCTTATGACAATAATGCAAACAAAGAGAAGAAGAGAACGATAGAGAAAGAGACAGATAAATAGAAAAATAAGAAAGAAGGATTTTCCATTGTGGGATAATTGTGGGAAGAATCACCCTGGTACTTTCTAAAAAGGAATGCGAGTTTGTTACAAGTGTGGTGAAAAAGGCCACCAAGCTCGTGATTGCAAGGGGAAGAAAGAGGCTGTCAATGTTGAATGATACAATTGCAGATAAATGGGGAATTATTCAAATGAATTTACTAAGCGTCATGGAAATATACCTAAAACAGTCCAAGGGATCAAAACCAATCTTATGCTATTACTAAAGTTGAAGTGGAATAATTAATGTATTTGTGTTTTTGGACTCAAGGATTATATTCTGGTTATAGGAATAATGTGATATATATTAGGATTGTACTACAGTACTTGTTGTTTTCATTAAGGTTTTAATATGAATAAGGTAGTCATATGTTTAGTATGTGACCATAATAGAAACTTTACTTTGTTTGGGGAATCTGATGTTACAATTGATTTTGGATATAGATAACTTTTACAGAGAGTCTGGATAGAGGAATTTTAGATAAATATAATGGTTGGAGTAGATTAAGTTGAACTTTGGATAGTATTGTTTAAGGTTAAAACATTTCTTATGATTATTTTAGGAATATTATAATATTACAGTTTTAGGAAAAGGACAACTTGCAGGTCGGGCGATAACCTATCGCGTCGGAAAAAGCAGTAGGAATCGAACCCACAAACATAGTGCGACATGCCTTTATTACCTACCACTAGCCTACAAGAAGTCCCTGGTAATTACAAAATATTTTTGTTCATTTAAATGGTATGTGTTAATATTTGGAACTGTATACGATTAGGATTAATATAATATTTTTTATTTCTATTATCTTTTGGAGTGAAAGATGAGTTTGTGGTAGAAATTAGTTGAAGGATAAAACTCTACTTGTCAAGTACACACAAATATATATATATATATATATATATATTATTCTATGAAGAAATTAATTCTTAAACTTTTGGGAAGGGATATAAAAACAAAAAATGTGTTATCCTAATAACTTATGTTTTGTTGAACTGATGATATTTTAAATCATCATATATTAATGGTTTTGAGGACCTCAATTTTACACTTGTTTATGATTGATGACCTCAATCACTCCCAATAAATATTTATGATTTTCCTCTAATTATGTGCCTATAAGTTTCACCAATGTTCTCCTATTCAAAACCCTAATATGGTGGTGACTTTCTCATTTCCCTTTCCCATTTATTAAAAAAAAAATTATTAACACTATTTTCGATGCGGGTTTTCCACAATGGTATTTTCTATTTTCAAAAAATTATTTTTGAAGAACAATTTAAAATTGTGAGGACGCAATTTATTGAAGGATGGAATAATGTAACACCCCATGTTTCCATGGTACGTTTCCCTTCTAAGAATGCAATAGCTTGCATTGTACGAAATTTCGAGATTCTAACAAACCACGACCAATCAAAGTATCCGTTATGAATAGTAATACCCACTTTTTGAAATTTTATATATTTTATTATTCAAAATGGACATCATTTTTGGATTCGGAATATCAGAATTATCTGAGGGTGAATTTTTGGTAATTTTCTGAAAATATTTAGTTATTTATGAATACTTAAAAATACTAAACTTTAATTAAAAACAACCCTTTAACCAAAATAATTTATAGTGCTAAAATATACTATTGAATGGTTTTAAATTATAATTGGATTATATTTTTACAGTTTAATCCATGTTTAGTCATTGGACGTAATTTCACATTTAAACTCCACATAAACAAGTGGCAATCTTTTGATAGTTATTATTTCATAAAAGCACGTTTTTTGTTTGGACAATGAGAATTAATTTTAAATTAATTTATCCCACTTTTGTGTTTTTAATTTAAAAAAATTGATTCCATATTTATAATGAGGGGGTCCAAATTGTGGAAAAGGGTAACTTTTTTTTCAGACATTTTGAATAAATATTTCGGTAAATATTTTACTTACCATGGTTAAAGGGTAAATCCGGTAAATAAGGGTTAAAAAATAATATTATAATAATGTTAAATTACATAAACACGTGTCCTAACGCTATTGGTTGATACATGTCCAACCATGGGCATCATTAGGTCGATTTTGGGACCCCATGGAGCCACATGTAAGTGAGAATGACACTTTATATTAATTAAGTTAAATTAAATACAAAAATGACATAAGAATATATCTTTTAGTAAAAAAAATTTAAATAGGGTTATATATGTTATCTATTCTACTATAAATATTCATTAGAAAGATAAAAATATTTCCTACTTAATGGTATTTTATTTATATTTTTTAGACAATTAATAATTAAATTTATTAATGACACAATGATGATGCAATATTTTCCTTATTAATGAAAGAATAAAAAATTGGTACTATAAATGTTAAAATAAATATAATTTGAATGTTTTGAAGCCATCACCAAAATTTCTAGGTTAATATGACATGTTAGGATTTATTAGATTAGTTTATTTCGAATTAATAATGTTTTTAGGAGTTTGATAAAAATCTATAATTAAGTATTGTCAAAATTGACATAAATGAGTTTTGAAAAAAATATTATATTATTAATTGATATAATTTTCCTAAAAATATATGGTTTTGTCGAAGGACATATATAATTATAGGTATATCATTAATTAATTTTTAGGGATTCTCTTGGCAGTTTATAGTACGCTTATTAACAATATAATATAAAAATACAAAAGAGACATGGTAAAGGTAATACTGTTTAATTTAGAGATAAATATAAATTATAAGGTTAATATGGTCACATAAACTAGTCTAACACCTATTGGTTGAAAGGATTTTCACCCATCCCCACCTTAGCCTTTAAATAAATCACTTTGGAGCCATTATAGACTGAATATTATTTTATTATAAAATAATATTTTAAGTTTTTCCTTAGGTTCCCCTCACCCCTCTTATAAAAGGTCACTTACCCTTCTCTCAAATTCACACCTTCAAAGCCTTTTGGCTCGGCCAAAATCTATCCGGATATCCTCCCAACTATCCTAACTTCATCCTAGATCCCTTCCATTAGTCATAAATCTATCCTAAGGTTCCCTTTTGATCAAATGAAAAGGAAGAACCCGAAGAAGAGGTAAATATTTCATCACCTCTTTCAAGTTCTTTTCTTCTTCCACTACTTTTTTCCTTGTTGTTTCCGCTATAAAATAATAACTCCAATATCTTCTATATACCGTGATGTTATTATAAATATGGTAAAACCATATTCATTATTCTATCCATCCTTTTAATGACATTTCACCATACGTGCGTGCGTACGACTTACCATCTCCACGTCGTGGCGTAGTTGTTATTCAATACATTATTATTTGTATGGGTATAATAATTATGTATAATTATTGAAAATAATAAATATAACATGATAATGATTATGTATATATGATATACCATCCAATTATATATGATTTGAATATCAAAAGTGTTGAAATAGTGGGTGCCCTAGACCCAACTATGCAGTACTTTTGATTACTATATCATGTGTACAGTTAGATATGCATAATGATATCTTACCATTATAGTGCAGAATTTTCTACTTCCATTATAATAATTGTAATTTACAAGGGATTATTGTCGTGTTGAGATGTTATAGTAGATCCCAGGCTATAATCAGAACCTCGAGATACAATGACATTGATCTTAAATATATGTTCTACAGTCTAGATACATCTTACAGACTAGACATAGTAGATATTTGATTATCAGGTGCTGGGGGATCATAAGCATTGGGACTTCTTCTCATGAAGTTTGCACTTGGGGATCTCTAGTAGTGGTATCATGAGGACAGAACTGTCAATAAGAACACCACATGTTTTGGGAGTCATTGGTTATTCCTATCTATGGAAATGTGTATTTGTCTCCTGACATGAGACCATTACCAATGTATATCATTTGATTACGTACTTCGATGCAAGCTGAAAACCATGATAGTGATGTCATGGAATGGTAGTTTGTGTTGGGTGCATCATTGGTGGTATGACATTGGATGAATGGTCATGAAAGGATTTGTCGCTTCCAGGTTCAGGAGGTTGTATATCTTAGGCCTTGTTGATCAGGATGGTGCTGCCTTCATAAGTCTTTGGACAAAGTAGTAGAAAGGAAAATCCATTTGGACAGATCAACAAATAATAAATCAAGATAAGGACGATGACACAAGAGTGCATCCTTCTTTATGAGATATTTAATGATAAAGAAATTATAGTACACAGTCAGTGTTCAGAGGATGGTAGTCTTTCCTATGACTATCCTTATCTCTTTAGGGGCCACAATGAGTTGCTAGAGTCCACTCTTGGTCTGTGGATTTTATTCACTACTATCGAGATAAATGCCTAGAGGGCCACACACAATAGCGTATTCAAGAATCCTCCATATTTAGTTGAATTGCTATATGGACATAGTGGGCCTCACCACGTGGTCTGAACGTTTTCCAAGTTATTGATCACCAATGAATTAAATAAATTCATTAATATTCAAGTTATGAATAATTGGGATTGAATTTATTTAATGTATTTACTTGTTTAGTAAATACGAGAAAAATATTAACTGAATGAATATTGTTTTAATATTCAATGTTTGTTTAATATTAAGCACGATAGCGAGTCAACTTAAATGGCTCGGTTTTATCATGTAATATATTATATATATTACAAGAATGTGATAAAATAATAAATAATATTGGTGCACTTAAGTTCTTCAAAATTATTTATTATTGAACGTTCAGATAAACAGGGGTTAGGGAACCCTACCTGGAATTTATCAACGTCACTTTAAATATAAGAGGAGGCTCTCTCTTATGGTGTGCAAATAACTATTCATTCATTTATGGAATGAAAGTTGAGATCCTCTCTCTCCTCCCTCTCTCTAGAGAGAGAAGCTCTTGATCCAAGAAGCTCAGATCAAGATCTCATTCATGCATTGAAGTCTTCTTGATGCGGTGATCGTCAGGACATTGGAAGCATCATTGGAATTCCGCACTAGCACCCAGAAGTCGACTATCGACGCTCCAATGGATATTTGGAGTGCGAGTGGACGATCTAGACTGATCCTTCTTTGGATCCTTCAAGTAATGATCGCCATCGACTATTTCCAGTCGACCATAGCATTAGATATGAAACGGGTACGTTTTTTATTTTAATTTGTGCTCTTAATAATTTACGCAAGATCCTCAGACCTCTCTGAGGCTCGGATCGTCAGCGACGACAAGCTACATCATCTCACTAACGAAAAACATTAAAATTCTCGGCCCACCGGCTTCCATTGCGGGCCATGGAACCTAACAGTGGCATCAGAAGGATATCGTAGATTTTATGAGAAAAATAAAATTAATTTTCATAAAATTAAGTAGAGGGTTAAAAAACGGTTGCAACGAATCAAACCACGCGTCGATCCGATCTTGAACGACTAAGTTGTGGCAATTTGAATTATTCAGATTGGATTGATTTTGCGTTTAATTGCGGGTATTAATTTTTCAATCGGTTCAACCAAAATAAATTTAATTATGAAAATTTTAAATTTTAAAATTTAGTAATTTTTCTATTTATTTTATTATCATTATTATCTGTATATTATAATTAAAATAATAATATAATAATAAATTATAATTTTATTATAAATTTTTTTTATTATTAATTTTAAAGGCTATTTGAATAGCTTTTAGAATTTGTATGTGTGGAAAAACATTGGGAGAAGACTAGTATAAATAGAGGGGGAAAATTGAGACTTCAAAATAAAAGTTAAATTAAAAAAAATTACTAAAAAAAGAAGAGGGGATGGCGCGTGGAAATGAAAAAGAAAAAAAATGGAGACTTTGCAAGGGGTCCGCGCGGACCCCCTCCTCCCTGGCTCGGCGCATGTAGCGCCGCATGATGGCCGAGCTCCTCCGACACAGCGCCAGCCCAGGGATTCCCCAACCCCTCCTCCTCGCGCAACGCACAGAAGCCCGACCCACTCATAGCGCTGCGCCCCAGCAGCCCAGCCTGGCCGACACCACCATCCACACCCCGAGCACCTACCTCACCGGTCGACCTCCTTCCCTTGATGCATCAGACGCAGTGCGGGAGCACGGAGTACCCTGCCTCACTCTGAAGCCCGCTCGAAGCAGCCACACATCGAAACAGCTGCAGGTAGTCCCGCATTCTCCACCTCCCGCCTGGAATGACCACACCAGCCCCGGTCGTCACCACCCGGCCCTGCAGCAAACCCTGCCTCCCCTGCCGCTCCAAGGCGACTTTGACCTCCTTCCCTTCTACGGCTAGCGCGCCATCGCACAAGACCCAGGTCACCATGCCATAGACCAGGGTCTTACTCCCACACCAGGTGCACAAGACCGCGACAACCCGCCTCCTCCCCGGACGTACCAGGAGTTGGCTAGAAAACCCAGGTCGCCCCGCCCTTTGCCATCCCGTCGAGGAAGCAACCCCGCACGACCTTGCTTGCACAACAACTCTGTACAAGGTGCCTCCTGCTCCCTCTCCCAGTCGTTGCCCAACCGCCAGACTGGAACAAGAGCACCACCTCTGTCCAAGGCGCCGCCTGCTCCCTATCCCGTTCCCTCTCACCACGCGACCTCGCTTGCACAACACCTCTGTCCAAGGCACCGCCCGCTCCCATATTTTCTTCTTATGGTGAGTACATTGAATGAAAAGGTGAAATGTATTATGGAATGTTATTCCAAAGGAACCTACATCATGTCCTTCAATGAAAAGTGCTTGGTTATTTAATAGGAGGTTATTTTCATCACATATAAATTCATGGATGTTTAAAAACTGAAATACTAGAAGCAAGTACCCTCTTCTCGTTCAGTTAATTTCCATAAAATAAAATTATTTTTACCTCAAATACCTCATGGGTATTAAAATAAAATATTATTTTCACATATATTTATTGAAATACAATAACCATGTAAGTAGAGAAACATTAGTATAAGTAAAGTGTCTTCTCCAAGCAGTTGAGAAAGGGTGTTTCCTAAGCCAACGGTGAGACACATATAACTTCTAATTTCCAAGTGATTGACTTGAACTGAAAATGTGGTTGAGTATAAAAAAAACCTTTATATCATGTTCCCATTTGGACATGAGGAGACATCATTCCATGATTTGGAATGAATGTTGTTTTGAGTAAGATACTCAACAAATAGTTCACTGCTACTTGAATCAATGGAAATACATGAAAAATATAAAATGTAAGACCTACCCAGTTGTGGAAATATGATTTATTATCAAGTAAAACTACATTTGGACGTCAACTATATACCCAGTATGGTATTTAGGCTTAGCACAGCTAAACAGCTTTGGTATTATTAAGATCCTTAGTTTGGACAAAGAAACCTTTAAAAATAAAGGTATGACACAATGCTTTCCGAGGATAGTTCAACAAGATAGTGTGAACTATTCGAAATAAATCAAGAGGTAAAGATACTTCATAATATTCCTTTATGTAATTAAGGAATGTAATAGTTAATTATATGCATGGTCAGAAGATATTTGTTTCTTCGGATCGGCGTGCCGAAGAATATGATTACTATGCAATCATCGATCATGAGAGTGTAGTGTGGAGTAATTCCTAAACGCATGTTACCTTATCTACATCACCATATTGATGTTCATAAGGAGGATTGATGATGAGTCTTACATATTAACATTGATTAACAAAATGTATCATGGAGAAATTCCTAAATGCACATTTTATACATTACAGTTATGATGTAAGTTGTATCAATGTTATAACCTGCAGAAAAATCCATTATATTTTCAGATATTCATTGAAAACAATGGCATAAACCCATAACCAATATTATAACTAAAATGAAAAATGGATATCATGTGAGTCATATTATGATGGAAAATTGATTATGTCATTGGACATTTTTAGATGCAAAGCATTTGTTAGGATTTAAATAAACATTCATCACATTAAACACGTTGTGCATCTAAGGTAATTATCCTAACAATTTCATGAGATATTACCTAAATCCCTAAGATAGAAAAGATGTATTAAAGTATTAGACTACATTTATATACAAGGGTGAAAATCTCTATTAGAGATAGTGGGAGCTGAATTGACTTGGACTTAGTCAATGCTCGAGATGCACAAATGGTTGAAATAGGGAACACGTTCCACAAGTACATGTGGAATAGGCATGTTCCAGTGACACATACTGCATAAGAAGAATAAAACCATGGTGATGGTTTCATATTCACTGTGGTCGGTGATATATTATTCATTAAGAATAATAAATCCTACAAGAATGCAGTATAAGGCAACGAGATAATATTGACAAGATCAACCAAAATTCAATAATAGATTCGATGTATCAAATTGAAAAGGATCTTATAAATTGAATACTACAGTGGGTATTCAAATGATATGATACATGGATGGTAAAAGTATGGTACCAATAAGGCTCGATTGGTTATACCATGTCGGTACACCTAAATCTGTTAGAATTTTACTTGTCTTATTAGATCATTTTATTGGTCATTGGATGTCAAGATCATCTTTCCTAGAAGGTCTATAAACGACACAACCAGAAAGAGATGATGACATCATATTATTTCAATGAAGGTTGAAAGTTACAGAAATCTAGTTCTGGATTAATGTAAGCAACAAGATCATAGAGGATTCATTATAAATGATTCTTTGTCTTGTGTCTACCAAAGGATAGTGGGAGAGCCAATGTTTTCCAAGTGAAATATGTTTGACAACATATAGAAAACAGATCTTGATCTTACAGATAGATAAGATTAGTATAAAAGAAATTATCCAATGATTGACTTAAATTAGAATCCTAAGTTATAGGGAACATGATCTACTGAGTTATATCCATAGGTTTCTTGGTCCTAGTCAATCTCATACATATAGTGACATTGTATTGAAAAATACAAGATGTAACAATTCAAGTTCAAAATTGTTTCCAATGTCACATGGCTTAATATCTCATGGTTTACATGTTCGGAGCATGGATAGAGATTAATGTTGTGAATTGATACCATATGATTTAGCGATCGATCAATCACATATGCCATAATTTGTACAATAATTGATACTGATAGGATATAATTTGTTATTGGCAAATATCAATTATTTCCAGGAGCACTTCATGTAATATAGTTAGGACTATCATCTTGTACTTCGGCAAGTACAAATGATACGTACTTGGAATATGGAGTGGAAGGTATACTAGTTTTTCTGGGACGCAAACTAGTAATCCTTAGATCAATTTGATCTAGTATCGTAGTTGGGAAAAGTAAATGAGCGATTCGATCTCATAAAAGCTTGTGGTATCCATACCTAGAAATATCGAGTACGTTGTAGCTTCTAAGGCAGATAAGAACCATTTATAGATCCCAACGATTTGTTCTAGTTCTTCGATTCACACCTAGTGAGAAAAGTACTATCATAATGAGAATTATAAGATTCTTAATAGCCAAGCTATAAAGTCATGATAATGAGAAAAATTATTATACTCGGGGATAACCTATCTTGAGAAGTTCTACTCAAGCAGATGAGGTCGCATATAGCAGATATGCCACGCGGCGAAAAAGTGGTAGGCCCAGTAGTTAAATCCATTACTCAGCAAAAGCATGGTATTTATAATGTGAGTAGCTAACATGACTAGTTAGCAAGTTGGCACTAGTGCAAGTTGGAGTGTTGAAAAAGTGGGTTCCCTAGACCCAACTATGTAGTACTTTTGATTACTGTATCATGTGTACAGTTAGATATTCTTGATGATTTCTTACCATTATAGTGCAGAATTTTCTACGTCCACTATAATAATTGTAATGTCCAAAGGTTAATTGTCGTGTCGAGAGGTTATTACAGATCCCAAGTTATAATGAGACCCTCCAGATATAATGACATTGATCATAAATATATGTTCTATAGTATTGATACATATTACTGACTAGACATAGTAGTTTTCTGAATATCAGGTGTTGGGGGTTATATGCATTGAGGCTTCTTCTCATGAAGTTCACACTTGGTGATCTCTAGTAGTGAGATCATGAGGAAAGACCTGTCAATAGGAACGCCACATGTTTTGGGTGTCATTGGTTGTTATTATCTATGGACATGTGTATTGGTCTCTTGACTTGAGACAATTACCATTGAATATCATTTGATTACGTACTTTGATGCAAGATGAAAACCATGGTAGTGATGTCATGGTGAGGTATTTTGTGTTGGGTGCGTCGTTGGTTGGACGACATTGTCTGAATGGTCAAGAAAAGATTTGTCGCTTCCATGTTTAGGAAGTTGTATTTCTCAGTCCTAGTTGATCATGATGGTTCTGCCTTCATAAGCCTTTTTCCAAATCATTAGAAATGAAAATCCATCTGGATAGATCAACAAATAATAAAGTAAGATAAGGACGATGACACAAGAGTGCGTCCATCTTTATGAGATATTTAATGACAAAGAGATTATAGTACACAGTCAGTGTTCGGATGATGGTAGTCATTTTTCTGAATATCCTTATCTCTTTAGGGGCCATGATGAGTTTCTAGACTCTGCTCTTGGTCTGTGGATTTTATTCACTGCTATCAAGATAAGGGCCTAGAGGGTCACACACAATAGAATATTCAGGAATCCACCATATTCAGTTGAATAGGTATATGGACAAGGTGGGCCCCGACATGGGGTCCGATCATTGTCCAAGTTATCGATCACCGATTAATTAAATAAATTCATTATTATTCATGTTATGAATAATTGGGATTGAATTTATTTAATGTATTTACATGTTTCATAAATATTAGAAAAATATTAACCTAATGAATATTATTTTAATATTCAAGGTTCGTTTAATATTAAGAGGGATAGCGAGTTGAGTTAATGACTCAGTTTTATCACGTAAAATATTATATATATATATATTACAAGTATGTGATAAAATAATAAATAATATTTGTGCAGTTAAGTTCATCAAAATTATTTATTATTGAACGTTGAGATAAAAGGGGGTCCAGGAACCCTACTGGGTATTTATCAACATCACAATAAATATAAGAGGAGGCTCTATCTTATTGTGTGAAAATATCATTCATTCATTTATGGAATGAAGGTTGAGAGCCTATTTCTCCTCCCTCTCTCTAGACAGAGAAGCTCTCAATCCAAGAAGCTCAGATCAAGATCTCTCTCATGCATTGAAGTCTTCTCGATCTAGTGAACCTTGGGACGTCGAAAGCATCATCGGAACTCTGCACTAGCAACCAGAATTCGACAATAGACATTCTAACGGATTTTTGGAGTGCTTTTGGATGATCTCGTGGTATCCTACTTGGGATCCTTCCAGCGATGACCTCTATTGACTAGTTACAGTCGACCGTAGCTTCAGATATGATACATTTACATTTTATATTTTAATTTGTGCTCTTAATAATTTATGCGAGATCCTCGGACCACTCCGGGGCTCAGATCGTCAGCGATGACAAGATCTGTCATCTCACTGATGAAAAAATTTAAAATCCTTGGCCCACCAGCTTCCGTTGTGGGCCTCAGAACCTAACAAAAAGAATGATATTGTCACTCGTGCATACGTACAGATTACCGTCTCCACGAACGCAATGATATTCATTCCCCATAGTATCCATTAAAAACTATTTTTTTTATGATTGAAAAAAATGTTTAAAGACTTGATATCATTATGAATATGAATAAGATAATCCTATATATAACAAAAATTACTTACGTAACAATTCATATGAAGGAAAATGAATCATTTAACACCCAAAAGGATGATACTACTACAACATTATTAACAAAGAATTATTAGAAGATCATATATGATATCATAATTATGTATATGGTTCTTGTATAATTTAATAACAATGATTTAACTATTATATAGGAGGTTAACATACCCTCGTCCTAGAATAAGTACATGGTAAGGGTTAATTCTACAATATATTCATTATCCGAGGTTGTTTATACGTAATTATCTACTAGGACCTCTTTGTCATCCACATCCATGTTTCGTAAATATGTATTTCAATTTTTTATACTATTTACTAGATAGTGGGTTAAATTCATTTATACCCTTATTTTACCTTATTTGTTTTGAAAGTAATCCTTCAGTCATTTTCCAAACAAGGTACTTTATGACCTTTTAGAGAAAATTAAGGTAAGAATGTTTTTTAACTTATACGGCGGGTGCATCTATTTTCCGCCATTATAACATCCTTGAAGATTCCCATAAAATCATATAAGAATATTTTCAAAATAAATGTTTTATTTATAATTATTTGACTCGTAAATGATTTCAAAATTGAAAGAGATATTTCCCTCAAATAGTTTTTATTTCATCTATGTCAACATCCTTTGATAAATTTTCCACTTGTTTGAAGTTGATTTTTTATGATAAAAATATTCCATATTGTATTTATGGTTTTGTGATATGTTTGACTGTGGATGAGTTATTTTTATGCCATTAATGGTTTATGGTTAAAGTATTGACATTTCGTATGGTCGTTTTAAAACGAATGTTTATGTTATATTTGAACCTTTTCTTAAGATGAATGTGTTGGAATAATATGTTCCGGGTTGGGGACCGGTAAAAGTAAGTCGTCCGGGTTGGGGTCCGGTTACAACATACTCTTCGGGTTGGAGTCCGTTTACAGAGGCTCTCAAGGTTGGATTCTGGTTCTAGAGACTCTCTGGGTTGGGGTCTGGTTACAGTTAGCCCCTAGGTCTTGGCAAGAGGCCTTGACATAGAAATTAATGTTCGACATTATGCATTCCATCATTATGAAAGTGGCTACTGATATTGCATGTGATTATTTAACTAGTAGAATATCCATGTGAATAATTAAAAGGAATTATTTGATTTTATCTATTCCATATTTTGCTGATGTTCAAGTTTAAAAGGATTTTGTTTTATTATTATACATTTCTTTAAATTTTTATGATTATTTATGAAAGTTTCCACTATATTTTTATCCTTACTGAGTATCTGAGCTCACCCCTTTCTATTTTTTATTTTTCCCAGGATGCGATGAAGTATATTATGAATGACCTGTAGTGATAGTCTTAGGGAAATGAGTGTGTCCTGTGGAGACTATGTTGTTGTAGTTTTTTCATTTAATAATGTAATGTAAAACTTATGAATGTATCTAGCATTCCCAAAGCTACTAAACTTATTGGTCTTTCAGGACATGATTCCTTGTATCATGCCAATGTTATGTAATAATGCCCCGAATCTGGGTAACTAGTGTTGGGGCATTACAAAAAACCAAAATGATCATCCTGAGAAAATAATAAACCCTTGGTCCCCTAAAAAACTAAATCCATAGCCCCATAAAACCGAAAACGCATAGCCCCATAAAATAATAAACACCCATACCTAGAAAATCCTATACCCTCAGCCCAAAAAACCCAAAATACAATGATTGAAAAATTCCTAAACCCCAAGACCATAAAACCCTAAACCCTCATCCCTAGAAAAATATAAACCCTTATCCCTAGAAAATTGTAAACCCTCAACCCTAGAAATTCGAAAACAATCATTCATATAAGAACATAAACCGTCATCCCAAGAAAATTCTCAACCCATGATACCATAAAACCCTAAACCCTAATCCCCATAAATCCATAAACACTCATCCCCATAAAACCCTAAACCATCGTCCTAAGAAAAACCTATAACCTTATCATAGAATACGATATTACCTCATCCCTAGATAACCCTAATATCTTAGTCCTTGAAAACACTAAACCTAATTCTCCAAAAACCCATAAAAGAAAATCTCCAAAAAACCTAATGGTTATACCAGAGAAAACCCAAAAACATCATCCCTAGAAAACCCTAATCTCATATATTTATAAATAACTAAACCATTAGTCCAATAAAACACTAAACCATTACCCCAAAAAACCCTTAAACCACATCCCCTAAAAATCCTAAACCCTAAACCTTAGAAACACTTAAACACTCATCAATAGAAACCTCTAAACCCTAATCCCTAGAAAACCTGAAATCAATATCCCTAAAAATCCCTAAACACTCATACCCAAAAAACGAACCCATCACCCTCATAAACCCATAATCCCTCATCCCTATAAAACTCAATTCCTCAGTACTAGAAAACCAAAACATTCATCCCTAGAAAACCAAAAACCATAAGTCCTAGAAAACCTTAAATCCTCATACCCAAAAATTCAAAAACCCTCATTCATAGAAACCACTAAACCCAAGTCCCCAAATAACCATAAACCTAGTCCTAGAATACCCCAAACCATTATCCCAAGAAAAACCTAAACCTTCAGCCCATGAAAAACCTAAACCCTCTTCTACAGAAAACCATTAAACCTAAACCCTAAATAACCCTAAACACTATGTCCAATATAAACCCTAAACCCACATCCCTAGAAAACTCTAAACCATCAGAATAAGAAAAACCTTAACCCTTATATGTAGAAAAACCTAAACACTCAACTCAAAAAAACCCTAAACCCTCATCCCCCAAAATATCACTAACCTCTGACCTAAAAAATCAAAAACCATCATCCTTAAATAACCCTAAATTGTCATCCTTAGGATACCCTAAAGCCTTATCACCAAGGACCCTAAACATATATCCTTAGAAAACAACAAACCTTAATACCTATAAAAACATAAACTTGTATCCTTAGAAAATAGTAAACCATAACCCAACAAAACAAAAACCTAATTCCCATGAAAAACCTAAATCCTTATCCAATGAAAGCCCTTAACAATGAGCCCTAGAATTACATAAACTATCATCCCTAGAAATCCATAAAACCCAATCCCAAGAATACAAAAACCCCTCAACCCAAAATAACACCAATCCCTCATCCCCAGATATCCCTAAACCCACAATGCTAGAAAAACCTTTACCCTCATCCCTAAAAAACCAAAACCACAATCCCAAAAAAAAACACTTCACCATCATCCCAATAATATCACCAACCTGCATCCCCAAAAAATACGAAACTCTTAACAACTAAAAAACCAAATCCCCCTTCCTAAGAAATCACTAAACCCTATTCCCCTAAAAACAATAAATTATCATCTTGAGAAAACCCTAAATCCATTTCCTAAATAACCCTTAGAACTAACCCCAATAAAACCTAAAACCATAATTCTAAGAAGACGTTAACCATCAACCCCAGAAAAACTAAATCCTCAACCCCAGGAAACCTAAAACCATCAACCCTATATATCTGTAAATCCTCAGCCAAATAAAACTGTAATTCCCCAACCCCATAAAACCCTATACCCACTACCATAGAAGACCCCAAAAACATATCACCATAAAATAATAAACCATAATCCATCAACATCATAAAAACCTAAAACCATAACCCTAGAAAACCCGAATTATCATTCTATGAAAACCAAAAACCATCCTCCCTAGAATACCAAAAAACCCAAAGACCCAGAAAACACTGAACCCTCTACCCTAGAAAACCCTAAAACCACATCCTTAGAGGAACCTAAAACCTCATTATTATAAAATTATAAACCCATAGTCCCATAAAACCATAAAACCTTAGCCCTGGAGATCCCCTAACACATAGACCTAGAAAACACAAAACACTTATCCCCATAAAACCATTAAAACCCATATTGAGAAAACAAAAAACCATCATCCAAAGAAAACCTCAAACCCACATCCCTAAAAAATATGAAAATATATTCCAATAGAAATATCTAAACCCTAACCCCATAATAACTTAAAAAATTATGTACATAAAATTATAAACCCTTGTCCCCATAAAACCCTAAACCCTCAACATATAAAACCCAAAACTCTCATCCCCAGAAAACCCAAAACCCTTATCCCCATAGAACTCCACACCTCCATCCCTAGAGACCCCAAATACTTCATCCCTAGAAAATGCCAAACACATCAACCACGAAAACCACAAAATATCATCCCCCAAAAAATCCTAAAACCTCATCCCCAGAAAACCCCAAACACTCATAACCAGAAAAGAAAAAAACCTCATCCATAGAATACCTTAAAGTGTAGTTCTTGAAATCCTGAAAACCTCAAATGAAGAAACACATAAACCCTAAATCCATGAAATCCATAAACCCACATTCCTAGAATAAACCTAACCCTGGTCCCTAGAAAACTATAAATTCTCATCCTCAAAAGTCACTAATCCATGATCCCCAGAAAACACCAAAAACCCAGCCCTAGAAAACTGAAAACAAATATCCACAGTGAACCCCTTACCCTCAACCATAGAAAACATTAATCCCCAGTACCATAAAACCATAAACCATCATCCCCCAAAATACCTAAACCCTAAAAGCTATAAAAAACTAATGCCTTATGACTAGAAAACCCCAAAACCCAACTCTAAGAAACACTAAACCCTCCACTATAGAAACCCCTAAAACCACAACAATAGAAAACCCCACACCCTCTACCCTTGAAAATCATACACACCGAGCCCCAGAAAAACCTCTACCCTCAAATCAAGAAAACCATACACCCTCATCCCTAGGAAATACAACCCCTTTATTCCAAGAATTTCATAAACCCTCATCACTGGAAAACCCGAAACACTATTCCCAATAAGAAACTCGACCCTCATCCATGGAAACCCCAAACCCTCATCCCCATATAACCCAAAACCATTATCCATAGAAATCATAAAACTACCATCCATTGAAAACCAGAATCCCTCTGCTCCAGTAGACCATGAACCCTTTGACCTAGACATTCCTAAACCCTAATCCCTAGAAAACCCTCTCACCCACCCATACAAATCCCTAAACCGTTCGCCCTAAAAAAATAATACCCTTATCCCTAGATAATATATAATCTTCATCCCCATAAAAGCAATATATTTGAGACCTACAATACCCCAAACCCTCATCCCGAATGAATCCCAAAACATTATATTATGAAAACCCATAAACCCTCAACACCTAAAATCCATCAGCCCCAAAATAACCTCAAACCATATCCCAAAAAACCCTAAACCCTCATCCATAAAAAATTCTAAACCCTATACCATATAAAACCCTAAATCCTCATCCCTAAAAAACACTATAATATCATACCCAAAAAACCCTAAACCATGACTCCCCAAACCCTAATCCCTCACCCCCAAACCATTAACCATTATCCCCATGAAACCCCTACAACCTCATCCCCAATATACCCTAAACCCTTTTCCCCAAAATACACTAATTCAAAAACCCCCAAGAAACCCTAATACATCATCCTAAAATGGTACTCAAAAATATTCCCAAATAATGATAAACCCTCAGTCCTAAGAAATCCTAAACACTTAGCCCCAAAAAATAAATATTTATCCCTAATAAAACCACCAAATCATCCCCAATAATCTATCAACCCTAATCACCAAAACCTCCACCCAATACTACAAAATTGTTTAACTCCACCCCCCCAAAAAACCATAACCCTCATACCTTAAAATACCATAAACCCACACTCTAAAAAACCACCAAACCTCATCCCTGTAAAACACTAAACCGTCAACCCCAAAAAATTATCAACCCTTAACCCAACAAATACATCAAAAAACAACCCCAAAAAATCATCATCCCTAAGCCCAAAAAATCCTCAATGTTCAGCTGAAAAAAACACAACCCTTAGCCCAAAATAACCATCAACCCACATCACCCAAAACCCTTAACCCACTATCCCCAAAACCCCGAACCCTTAGACCCTATAATATACTCTACCCTTTGGCCTAAAAAACCCTCAAACCATTGCACCAAAAATACTCAACCCATATATGCAAAAAACCATACACCCCAGCCACAAAATACCCCCAACCCTCATATTCAATTAGACCTCAACCCTCTTCCTAAAAAACCATAAACTGTCATCCTAAAAAATTAATGAATCCCTCATACTAAAAAACCGTAAACCCACAGCCCCCAAAAAATCTAAAACATCAACCCCAAAAAACCCCAACCCTCATCCCAAAAAAACACTCAAACCAAAACTTTAGATAACCATTCACCCATTTTAGTAAAATAACCTAAACCCTTAGCCGAAAAACCACCAACCCTTATCCCCAAGTAATTCCTATCCCTAAACCACAAAAACCCCTGACCCATTTACCAAAAACCCCCAAAACTTAGCCCCAACCCCCAAAACCATCCGCCCTAAGAAACCACAAACCCTCATACCCAAAAAACCCTAAACTGTCATCCCTAAAAAAGCCATTATCCACAAAAAACCCTAAACCCTAACCACCTAAAAACCCTAGACACGTAGCACATACAAACCCATAACCCTCATCCCCATAAAACATTAAAACATCATCTCCCAAAAATACTATACCCACAACCCCAAAAAACCAAAAATCCCCATACCTAAAAACCAAAATTCCTCATACCAAAAAAGGATTAACCCTCAACCCCAAAAAACCAAAATCCCTATCCAGAAAAACACTTTATCAGGATCCATAAATTGGTCTTAACCATTCTTACAAAAAATCCCTAAAACCTCCGGGCCAAAAAACCATAAATTCTCAATAAAAAAAACTAATCCCATAGCCCCAAAAAACCCTAACCCCTTCACAAAAAATCTTAAACCCTTATGACCAATAAAATAAAAACCCATCATCCAAAAAAAATAACCCCTTATCCAAAATATCCCTAATCCATTTTCCCAAAAAAACCTAAAACCTCACCATCAAGAAAACATAATCCCATTTCCAAAAAAAACCCTCAACACCAAAATTCCTAGACCCTCATCATAAAATACCCATAACGTCATACCAATAAGATCCTAAACCCTCATCCTCAAAAAACTACAAACCCTCTTCCATACAAAACCTAAACCATCATGATATTGAACCGAAGGAAGACATTAAGTGTATGTAATGGGAAGATTTGGCACTGAAAGTACTAATGATGTGAGTAATTTTAAAGAGACTACAAGAAGAAACATGGTCCTATCACGATACATTAAATTTCCCAAACCCAAGGTGTAATCATGTAAGTGGAAAATGGACCATTAATCTCTCTAATTCAAGCCCAAACTAGATTATAATTCAAGGGCCACACGGTTGAATAAATATTTGGAAGACTTTCCCACATGGACACTCTAGAAGAATAAGTAAAATCCAGTGGGATAAGAAATGAATGTAAAATATGGAGTGCATTGGGTGGTAAATCAGGTTCTAATTTTCCAAAAACACTTTGTTATCCATTAACATTTTGTCATTAAGGGGAAAATGTAGGTTTACCCTTTATGAAATGAGGGTATTACACCATTTTCTACTGTATCAACGCTTACAAATAAACAAACAACACAATGAAACATGTATTTCAATTAATATTCAATATATAGAATATAATATTTTTTGTCCACTGTGTGAGGATTGTTCTAATTTTACCCATATTCTGGGGCAATATTACCATGTTGTTCTACATATTATATTAGTTATCCAATATATCAAAGACAAAAATTTCATGCCTCACCCCATGTATGTTTTTGTATGGATTTGCTATCTCATACCTCCATTTAGTGCATTTCCTTAGTTGTAGGTCATGATTATTTTATAATTGAATAACTACTTTCTTCCACTCAGCAAACCCATCATTCACTAATAAGAGATCAATCATATATATCATATTATACCTTATGACATGAATTTTGGTCCACCGGGATAATATCATATAAATTGGTATCAGAGAAGTAGTTGACACATTAGACATATATCCCTCCATTTATGTTACATTTATACATTACCCTTCTATTCACTCCATATTATTCGCCCATTCAAAAAATAAAAAAATACCATTTCTTATAAAAACTCCATAATTGGACTTTATTTTCAAATATTTAAATGTTTTCATTTAATTAAATTATTCATCAATATAGTTTCCACATTAATTCATTATATGCTATTTTTATCTAAAAATAGAAAATATAAAAACAATTTTAATCAACTAATCATTTTGTGATTTTCGATATCATGAACACATTCTTTATTTGAGATATTTAGAGAAAAATTATTTTCTTACTATATATTCATCATATTGTTCTTTAATTCACTAAGAAATAACATTTTTGGATATTTTTTACTAAAGAAGAAAAAACATACTGAAAAAAGAGTGGATATAATTCCTTATTCATCTATTTTTTTATATACATTGTTATCACCTTACATTTCGGTTAATCACATTACCCATCATTTTAATTCATATATGTATCATATTTGGATCATATTTTTTTTATCATGTCATGAAAAAATAGAAAATAACCTCTTTATTTGGACCAACCACAATTTTCCACCTTTTACCATTATTTTCTACCCCCAATCCCACATATTAAATTTTTATAACCGTTACCACAAAAATATTTTGTGTTAAACCATCCCCATAACAAAATCACAATTTATAAATTATTGGTATCTATGATTACCCCTAACAAGGTAATTTTTTTCAAAAGAACATAGTAATTTAATTGGGTGTAATGAGTGGAGATAAATAATTAAACAAATTATTTAGTGTGAATCCTTGAGTGTGTGAGTATGTACATCTTGTATTTCTGTGTGTGTGTGTATCCTTATGTAAGTGACTGTGTATATCTTGTGTGTGTGTGTGTGTACAACTTGTGTCTGTGAGCATGTATCCTTATGCATGTGAGTGTGTATATATTTTGTGTGTGTGTGTATCCATGTGTGTGGGAGTGTGTACATCTTGTTTGTGGGAGTGTGTATCCATGTGTGTTATAGTGTGAAAATATTTTGTGTGTGCGTGTCAGTGTGTAACCTTATGTGTGAGTGTGTGTGTGTCTTAGCATGTGAGTGTGTTTGTATACTAGTCTATGTTTCTCTGCATATTTACATTTTTATACTGTCATGGATGAAGATCAAGGGACGAGTCTCACTCATGCTAGCGATGAAGGAAGTCAATTTAGACCCCCCACTCTGATGGCTACAAAACTCCAAATGAAATCCTTGGTGGGCCCTCTCAAGAAGTATCTTTATAGGAAGATGTAAGTTTTATATGAGGGTATTGACAGCCTAGATAATTAAACAATCCCTAGGATGATGCATCTAAACTTGTGATGTGCTCGATCACCACGTCACCCTCACCTCATTCAGGAGGATATGGAGAAATTTGATGATTCTATTTAGGATGTCCCAAAAGGAAGAGGTTCTTCCAAAAACCTATAAGAGCTGAAATAAGACCACGTGATGATGAAATCCTTAGAGTTATTAACTCTAAAGTTCCCTCTTATTATGAAAAAAGTGATTTGGAAGAATACATAGAACGGGGAATGCAGATCAAGCATGTTTTTTCATGCAATTCATATTTTAAGGAGAAAACGTTTAGACCTTATACCCTGGATTTTTTTTTAATAAAATTAAATTTGGTGTGTTAAAATGAATAAGGAGAGAGATATATATAGAGTATTCCACAGTAATACATGGTATTGTATGAATGTTTTCATGAAGAAGAGGTTTGTTCCCACAAAAAACCATAGATATCTTCACCAAAAACCTTAGAGGATCTCCCAAGGGAGTAAGAGTGTTAAATATTACATCATGGAGATACAATTTTCTACAATATAAGAAAAAAATTTGGAAGATACTAATGTAACCATGGAAATTTTTTTACAATGTAAAATTAGGAGGCAGTTGATAGTTGGATAAGTACCATCATTTTGAGATACAAGATATGATCCACCAATGAAAAAAATTCATGAAAAAAATCAAAATCAAGGGAAACAAGAGTAAACCAACTACCCCATTTAATCCATGGATACTTAATGGAATGATATTATAGAATCAATAATGAAAAAATAGTGGAAGATAAAAAACAATAAAATGTAATTATTTCCCCTAAAATACAAATATTTAGGATAACAATAATGTAGAATTGGGATATTAAATGTTTCAAATGTAAAGGAAGGTATCACATTTATATATAATTCCCAAATCAAGGAACCATTACCATAAATATTCATGGATAATTGAAAATAGATTGAGAATACTTAGTGGAAGATATGTATGATTCACATAAAAATTTAAATGGATAATTTTCATAACTATGTTATCTTCTCATAACTAGGTTGGTTTTGAGTTATTAAATTATTTCCAATGAGATGTAGGAATGGGAGAAACATTTCCATACCTAGTTCCAAATCAATTGGAAGGTTTTTAGTTCAATATGTAATAGTGGTAGTTGTTTAAATGTGGTGAGCATCGATTTGGGGGAGATATTTGGAATCCTAACATTGAAGAACCAACATCCAATCCAGCTTCCCTGGTTGAATGATTGCAAAGTGATGAATGTAAATAAATATGTGTAGTTCTTATTCACCGTCTTGATGTATAATGATGAGGTAAAATGGGATTCTCTACCAATGAGGTTATACCAATTACTTTTATTTTTACCATCAAAATATGATCGGTGTGTGGAATATGATGGTTTTCAAAACTATCAAGATTTTGTACTCTTTGGTGAACATAAAACCCTCATCCCAATGTCCCCCCAACACAAATTATATAAGATCACAATTTGACAAAGAAAAAATCTGTATTATGTGGAAAACAATTGTGAAAGTAAAATAGGATATAATGGGCGATGTTTTGAGAATAAGAGAAGAAATGATATCACATTTAAAAAAAATTAAGAGAGAAAGGATAAGTCATTAAGTGGAATAATGTGATGATGATTGAGAAGGTAAAGATTAAGAAGGAATTTATTTCTTGGAAAAACCTAAAAGTAATGATGTTCAAAGTGGAAACTCTAAAAACTAACTACTTAACAACTGAATTAAAAATTATTGTGGAATATTTGTCCTATGTAATTGATGGGTTCATTTTTGAAGAGGCTCCAACTTGTTTAATTCCTATTTGAGAGTTATGAAATTGAAATGATCAGTTAAAAACATCATGAATCTAAAAGACTAGATGGAATTTTAACCACATGTTGTGTTTTTTTACAAAAGGTGAGATCACTCTAATACTCAATTTTATACATCTTGAACTCCATTTGGATTTATCCTACTTACCATAATTGATTTAATTTTATTTCATTTTCATTAATGTAGATATATGGATGGAAAACATCATGATAAGGAACACCCTACAAAAATAACGATGATAGAGAAGTTTCTTAAGAAACAGATGTCAAATATCAAGATATATAGAGATTAACCATACTTATTACTTGATATGGTTTATTACAAGATCACATTTAAATACGAATACAATGTTTTCATTGAATCCAATGTTTCTTATCATTCCTCATAGTTGGATGTATATGATGAATAATCTAGGATGAATCATTTTTTAGAGAGGGAGGATGATATAAAATGGGTAAATGATATTCAATTAATAAAATTTTTGGAGTAGGAGTTTTGAGTCACAATGATAAAAGTAATATGAATGAGTCTAAAAATGTAAATGGGAGACTATCCCTATATAGTAAAACAATAAAACCCAATGAACACGAATAGAACTATCAAATGGTCTTATTACCTATGATATCTAGGAAAAAACATGATGATTAGGCATTTCCCACATGGTTAATAGATTTTTTGGAATCCATTCCCACATGGAGATTCTAGAAGGTAATCTTAGGATACCGAAGTCAAATCTGAAGGGCTAGGAACTCAATGTTAAATGTATTTGTCTATGGGTGGAATGGAATTTGATAAATTTTGAAAAATTAATTAATAGGATTTTCCTTTTTTAAATTAATGTTAAAATGTAGGTATAGTCACTATGAATGTAGTGTATTTTCCCCTTCACATTGTATCATCCATTGGATATAAGTAGCCATACCATGTAACTTTTATCTAATTGAATATCAATTTAGAGATTTTATC
This sequence comes from Viscum album, assembly GCA_963277665.1. Lineage (NCBI taxonomy): Eukaryota > Viridiplantae > Streptophyta > Magnoliopsida > Santalales > Viscaceae > Viscum > Viscum album. The sequence goes on along the minus strand of OY728167.1, from coordinate 682,336,641 downwards.
CATTTTTTATCTCCATTGTGTGGGGAGCGTTACAATTTTCTTCTCCCTCTTGTGAATTCAGGGATTATAGTTCTATATTTTATATTGGTTATCTATGATCACAAATCCCACAATTTTGTGACTCAAGTAAAGTAATTTTTTTTTGGATTTGTGGTTAAATCCATCCTTTGAGTGTGTTTTCTATTTCATAGGTCATACTCTTTATATCATTAATTGATTACTTTCTTCCACTAACCAAACCTATCATCTAAAAATTAGACCTGGACTACATACATCATCCTCCACCCAATGTGGTGAATCTTATTCCACTATATGAATATCACATCACCTCATCCCAAAAAATGTATAGACCCTCAACATCAAAAAAACTGTAAAACCTCATCCTCCAATAAACCATAAACCTCAATCAATAAAAAACAAAAACAACCATCACTAAACAACCCTAAACACTCACCCCCAATAATCCATAAACCCTTAGAACCAAAATACCCAAAACCGTCATCCCAAAAAATTCAAAACCCTCATCCCCAAAAAACCTAAAACATATTCCCACGAAAAACCAAAAACCCTAATCCAAAAATAAACCTAATCCATCATCCATAAAAAAACCCATATTCAATGAGGCCCAAAAAAATACTAACCTTCAACCCAAATATATCCCTAAACCCACATCCCCAAATCCCTAAAAATGTAGACCCAAAATATAACATAGACCCTTAGCCCTATAAAACCTAAACCCCCATCCCCAAATAATCCTTAATCATTATCCCCCATAATAGTAAAACATCATCCCCAAAAAAACATAAATCTTCAACACTAAAAACCCTAAATCCTCACCCACAAAAAACCTTAAAATCATAACCCCAAAACCCCCTAAACACTATTCCATAATAAACCATAAAAACCTATCCCAAAAACAAATCCTATCACCTCATCCATAAAAAACACTTATCCCAAAAAAATCTTAAATCATTATCCCCAAAAAACACACAAAACCTCAGTCCCAAAAAATCATAAAACAACATCCCCAAAATACCCTAAACTCTGAAAAAATACCCTAAAACCAAATCCAAAAAAATATTAAACCCTCATCAAAAAGAAATACTAAACCCTAAGCCCCATAAAATCCTATATCCCCATCCTTAAAAAACCCTACACCCTAGGCCCACAAAAAGATGAACCTAAAGCCCCAAAATTTCCTAATTCATGATACCAAAATTCCTAAATACTTAGACCCAGGAAATAATAAACCCTCAACCGAAAAAACTATAAAGTGTCATTCCCAATAAAAAAACCATCACCCAAAAAAAAAACTCACATCCAAAACAAAAATTAAACCCTAATCCCACAAAAAATATAAATCCTCCACCCCAAATAAAACTAAACCCTCATCCTCGAAAAACCCTAGAAACTAATATTCAAAAAAAACCCAACCCAAATCCCTAAAAAACTCTCAACCTCCATGCCCAAATAACTCTAAACCCTTATCACTAAAAATTATTAAACCCTTATCCCCAAAAACCATAATCCATCTTCCCTAAAAGACCTCAACCATCTGCCACAGGAAACACTAAACCCACATCCCCAAAAATATCTTGATCCCCATCCCCCAAAAAAACAAAAAGGTCGTACCCAAAAAACCCTATACCCCAAACCACAAAAAACCATAAATCCTCATACCCAATAATACCTCAACCCTAATACCAAAATAAACCACAAACAACAACCCCCAAATCCCCAAAAACCATTTCCCCAGAAAACACTAAACACACAGCCTCAAAAAACACTCAACCCCATGCCCCAAAAATCCTCAACCCTCATTCTCGAAAACCCCTCAACCCTTAGCTCCAAAAAAATATCAACCATTATCCCCAAAAAACCCTCTATACTAATTACCAAAAAACCATGAACCCCCATCCTTAGAGAAACATCAAACCTCAATGATAGAATACCCTAAACCGGTAGCCCAAAAATTCCATCAAACCCCATCCCCTAAAACCATCAACCCTCAGCTCCAATAAACCCTCAACCCAAAACAACAAAAAACAATCATACAATGTCAACAATAAATATTCAACCATCAACCCAAAAAAGATAGTCAATACTCAAGACCAAATAACCATCAACCCTCTACCCCAAAAAATATACACACACATCCATAAAAACTATCTACCCCCATAAACAAAATCTCCCAACTCTCATCCCCAAAAAAATGCTCAACCCTCAAATAATACGACCCTGTACCCTCATCTCCGAAAAACACTAAACCCCATTACCTATAAAACCATAAACACCATGCTTAAAAAACTCTACACCCTCAACCTCAAGAAACACTAATCCGTCATCCACAAAAAACAAAAAAAACCCTAGGCCCAAAAAACTGTAAACCATCAACACCAAAAACCCACAACCTTAATCCTCAAGAAAAACATATCCCACATCCCATGTAAACCCCCATCATTCAATACTAAAACAAATTCAGTAACAAACCCCTAAAACACTCAACCCTCTTCCATTAAAAAACCTCAACACCCAACACCATTAAATACTCAACTATCATCCCCAAAACAAACCACTAACCCTCACAACTAAACCCCTCATCCTTTATCCCCAAAAAAATCCTATACCCTTAACATCAAAAAACAAACAATTAATATCCATAAAAAACCCTCACAGCTAACCCCGAAAACCCCTCAACCCTCATCCACAAAAAAACAACAAAATTAATCCCCAAAAAAACCCTAAATCATCATCACAAAAAAACTATTAACCCTATTCCATGAAACAACTCGACCCTCCATCCCAAAAAAACCCTAAACCTTTATCCCCCAAAATAATAGTAAACCCTATACCATAAGAACCCATATTACCTCATCCCAAAACACTATAAACCCTCAAACCTAAAAAAGTCCACAACCCTCATTCCCAAAAACCCAAAATCGGCATCCCTAAAAATCCCTATATCCTCATCCCCAACATATCCTAAACCCCAATCACTAAAAATATCTTATGAAATATTCCAAAAAAAAAACTATAAACCCCTTTAAAAAATTCACCATATACCATAATCCCCAAAACCCTTAACCCTGATCCCCGAAAAACCATATAACCTCATCAACAAAAAACCCTCAATCCATGGAACCAACAAACCCTCATCCCTCTTCCCTAAAAAACCATCAACCCTAAAACCAAAAAAACCACAACCCCTAAAAACCCTATACCCTCATTCTGAAAAACCCTATTACTCAATCCCCCAAAACCCAAAACCCTCTTTCCCATAAAATCATCATTCCTCATACCTCAAAAAACCTAAAACCATCATCCATGATATTTTATAGACCCTGTGTCCTAAAAAACATTAAACACCCTCCCCAAAAGACCTCCCAGACACATTCCAAAAAAGCCTCATACCCCAAAATCCCTTAACCCTGAGCACCAAAAAACCCAATACACCCATAAAAAAACATTTAACCTCAACCAAAAAAAAACCATAAAATTAGAAACCCATAAAACACTCATCCCCAAAAATCCCTAAAAACTATTTACTAAAAAACCATCAACCATCATCCCCAAAAAACCCCTAAACCCTTATCCTAAAAAACAATAAACATTATCCAAAAAAAGTTCCTCAAACCCAAACCCTAAAAAACCCTAAACCCTCTTCCTCAAGAAACCCTCAACCCAAATCACCAAAACAACCCTCAATACTAATCCCAAAAAACACTTAACCCTTAACCCCAAATATCCAAAATCGCTTACCCAAAAATAGTTTTAACAATCTACCCCAAAAATCCCTTAACCCTCAGCCACAGATGAAATGAAAACCTCATCCCCCTAAACCCAAAACCCTGAGCTAAAAATACCCTCAATACTCATCCACAAAAAACCCTAAATCATCAGTCCCAAAAACCCCTAAAATCTCAGTCTCAAAAAAACCTAAATCCTCATCCCCAAAATACCATTAACTCTCAACACCTTGAACCCCTCAACCCTCATCCCCAAAAAAACCTTAAACCCCCTTACCAAAAAACCTACCCTTAGATCCCCAAAAAAACATCTACCCTCATCCCTAGATAATTGTTAACCCTTATCCCAAAAGAAACCTAATCCCTCATCCCAAAAAACCCTAAAACATCATCCCCAAAAAACCCTATAACCATATCCTAAAAAACCATTGTCCAAGTCCCCCCAAAACATTAACCCCCAATCTAAAAAAATCATAATCCCACAATATAAAAAGAACATCAAATATCATCTACAAAAAACCCTAAACCATTATCCCCCAAACACCCCCCAAAAATTATCCCAAAAAGACCTCAACCCTTTACCCTAAAAAACAATAAACCCTCAGCCTGAAAACACCCTATGCCCTCTACCACATAAAACCCTAAAACTCCAACCCTACAAAACCTCATCCCCTATCCCCAAAAAACAGAAAACCATAAACCCCAAAACACACTAACCCATCATCCCCAAAAAACCTAAACCCTCATCCCCAAAAAGCATAATAAATAGCCCCATAAAACCATACACCCAAATCCAAAAAATACACTAAACAATAGCATTAGAAATATTGAAACTTAATCCCCATGAAACCATCAACCCTTAAACAAAAAAACACCACAACCATCCGAAAAAAACACTCAAACTTCATCCCAAAAAACCTTCATGCCTTAGCCCCACAAAACCTCAACCCTTAGCCCCAAAAAACCATAAACTTTTATTTCCCAAAAGCCATAAACCCTCACCCAAAAATAACCCTACACACTCATCCCCTAAAACCCTAAACCCTTATCCCCAAAAAAACCATAAACATTAATCCCCAAAAAACCATGATCATTCTGGATAGTTGTAACACCAAACCCCCTCCTCCCAAAACAGTAATCCCTTATAACTAAAAATTCCTTCAACAATCATCCCCAAAAAACCTTCAACCAACAACCCCCAAAAATCCTCAACCCACTTCCCTAAAAACCCTCCAGCCTCATCCCCCAAAAACCGTAAATAATCATCACCTAAAATTTTGAAACCCTTAGCCCAATAAGACCCCCAAAAATCATCCCCAAAAAACCCTAAACCCTCATACCCAAAACCCCCAACCCTTAGTCATAGAAAAACATTAATTGTAATATGAAAAAACCTAATCCCTCTACCACCAAAATTACTCACCTGTCATCCCCAAAAAAACCCACATCCCTCATCCCCAAAAAACCCTCAACTCACATCCCCAAAAAAAATAAACAGTCAACCTAATGAATACAGAAATCCTAATCACCAAAAAAACCTCGACCGTAGACTCATTGAAACCTTAAATGTAATCTCTAAATGACCCTCAAACTTCAAACCCCAAAAAAATTCCACCCTCATCCCCAATTTTTTTCAAACAATAGGCCCAAAGAACATTGAATCCAAATCCCTACAAAACACTCAACACTGAACCACTAATAAATCATAAAACTCAGTCCTAAAAATTCATATACCCTCATAAACAATAAAACTATATTCCCACATCTACCGAAAATAATTAAAATTTATCACAAAAAACATTTTCCTTACGAAATAACCCTAAACAGGCAGCCTCAAAATACCCTAAACCCTCATCCCTAAAACCTCTAAATCGTCATAAAAAAATTCTACAAACCATTAGCCCCAAAAAAACTTAAAAACTCAACCCCCAACCCCCAAAAACCTTATAAAAAAAACCTAAACCCTCATCCCAAAAAACACTAAACCCTTATCACTAAAAAACCCTCAACCCTCAGTCCAAAAAATACCTAAACTCAAAGTGCTATGAAACTCTAAATCCTCATCCCAAAAAACCATAAACTATGAACCCAAATAACCTTCAACCCTCATAACCAAAAATAACTCAACCGTCAACCCCATAAATCCCTCAACTCACAGCTCAAAAAACTATCAACCCTCATCCCCAAAAAACCCTTCACCAATAACCCCATAAAACCATAAACCCCCTAACTACAAAAAAGTATCAACAAATTACCCTAGGAAACTATAAATCATCATCCCTCAAAAAACCTAAACACTCATTCCCAAATATACCCTAATCCCTTCGTCAAAAAAACCATCAAACCTCAGTCCCAAATAAAACTTCAACCCTCAGATACAAAACCCCCCAACCATCAACACTAGGACCCCTCAACCCTCACCCACAATAAAACCACAACCCTCATCCCCAAAAAACATTTAACCATAACCCTTAAAATATATTAAACCCTTATAAAAAAACAATCCTCATCCAAAAAAAAACACACACCCTCATTCACAAACCCACTCAACCCCTCGACCTCCAAAACACCTAAGCCCTTAGCCATAAAAAACCCCAAACACTTTGCCCTAAAAAAACAAAAACCACATCCCAAAAGACCCCAAAAACCTCATAACCAAAAAACCTATAGTCTAGTCCTAGAAAAAACTACTCCCTCATCCCAAAAAAATACAAAACCCTCATCCCCATAAAAATCATAAACCATAATCCTGGACAAATCCTAAACCCTAATCCCCAAAAAACCATAAATACTCATCCACAAAAAACAATAAAACCATGAAAACCAATTAAGGCTCAACCTTCACCCAAAGAAACACTAAACCCAAATACCTAGAAAACATTCAACACTATGTCTAAAAACAATCAACTCCCAGACCCATAATATAATGAACCTATTCACTCAAAAAACCCTCATCCATGAAACCTAAAAAACCCTCAACCCTCGTCTGCAAAAACATTCAACAGTTATTTCCCCAAAAAACTAATCACCCACCCTCCCAAACGTTAACCCTTGAGAACTAAAAAACATAGTACCAATGACCCTAAGAAAACATAGACCCCAATTCACAAAAACCATTAATTCTCAATCCTGAAAACCCTCAACACACATCAAAATAAAAACCTCATCCCTCATCCCTAAAAAAACAGTATACCCTCATCCTAAAATACTAAACTCTTTCCCCCCAAAAAACCTTAACCCTTAGCCCCAAAAAACAATAACTTCTAATCCACAAACAATTATAAACCCCTATATATAAAATAAACATCAACCCTAAACCCTCACCAAAAAAATCCTTGAGCCTTATACTCCAGAAAAATGTGCAACAGTCATCCCCAAAAAAACCTAAACACTTTTACCTCGATATCTCTAAACCCTCAGTCCAAAAATAACCTCAATCATCATTAAAAAAAATCCTAATGCCTCATCCAAAAATAATAGTATACCCTCAGCACCAAAAAACCCAAAACCCTCACCCACAAAAAACCTCATGACTTGGTCCCAATAAACCCTCAACCCTAAGCCACAAAAATTCCTCTACCCTCAGCCCAAAAAAATCATAAACCATCATCCCCCCAAAAAAACCAAAAATAGATTCCCCAAAAAACCCAATATCCACACCAAAAAAAAAACGAAAACCTTATCACGCAATGCCCATCAACCATCATTCCCAAAAACATCACAATTGACATCCCTAAAAAACTCTAAACCACTAACCCTAAAATACCATAAACTGTCATCCCCAAAATATCTTCAACTGTGAACCCCAAAACACCTAAAACATCATCCCCAAAACACACTACACCCATGGCAACAAAAAACACTAAACCCCGATAAAAAAAATTACATAACCCTCATCCACAAAAAACCTAAACCTGAAACCCCAAAATACCCTAAACCTTCGGTCACAAAAAATAATAAACCAACATCCTGACAATATCCTAAATTCTCATCCCCAAAAAACCCTAAACCCTTACAACTGAAAATACCTTAAGCCGAATCCCAATAATAACCATAAACCCTTTGTCAAAAATAATCCTAAACCATCCGCCCCAAAAAACCCTAAATAATATGACCTAAAACCCCAAAATCCGTAATCCCTAAAAAACATACCCCCCAAAAAATTGTCAACAATCATACCTAAAAATAAATCAAACATCATTATCAAAAAACCCTCAACCCTCAACCCCAAAAACCCCTCAACCCTCAGCCCCAAAAATACCGTCATACCTCAACTCCCAAATACCTTCAACCTCGATCACTGAAAAACCCTAAACCTACTTTCCCAATAAAAAATCACCCCTCACCAATAAAACCCCTCAAACCTTATACCCAAAAACCCATCAACCCTCATTCCTAGAAAACCCTTAACCCTCACTCTAAAATACCCTCAACCCTCATAAAAAAAACTCAACCCTAAATTAAAAAACCCTATACCCATATCCTAAACAACTCGTAAACCCTTAACCCATAAAACCCTCAACCCTCAGCCGCAAAACATCACAACCCTCATCCCCAGAAATCCTTAATCCATCTACCTCAAAACAATTCAAACCTAAAACCCAAAAAACCCTAAACAATCAACCCTAAATAATAATAAACCCTCATCCCCAAAGATAAAATCAACCCCCACGACAAAAAACCCATAACCCTTACTTCCAAAAACATACATCAATCATTAGCCCCCAAAAAAACCCATAACACTCACCCAAAAAAAATAATCAATCCTCAGCACAAAAAGAATGGTCCACCCCTAGCCCTAGAAAACCCTAAACACTCTTCATCAAGAAACTGTAAACCCTCATCCTTGAAGGAAAAGAAACCCATATCCCCAAAAACACTCAAATATCACCACCATGAAACCCTCAATCCAAATCCCTTAAAACCCCTCAACACTCATCACGAAAAAACCCTAACCCTTATCCCCAATGATCCTTCAACCCTCAAACCCAAAAACCATCAAACTTAAGCCCCAAAAAAACCCTCTACCCTCATCCCCCAAAAATGAAAAAGCACTCATCCCAAAAAATACCCTAAATCCCTAGTCCAAAAATTCCCTAACCCCTTAGCTCCAAAAAACATAAAATCTCATCCCCAAAAATCCACTATGATCTCATCCCTATAAAACCAACAACCCAAACCCAAAAAGAATACTAATACTTCATCACCAAAAACCCCATCCCCCAAAAAAACTCAAACCTCATCCCCAAAAGCCCTAAACTCCTAGTCCCAGAAAAACATGAAATATCATGTCAAAAAACCATCAACCCTTATCCCACCATATAAAACATCATCTGCAAAAAACCATCGACCCCCATACCCAATAAACCCTAATCCTTCGGCCCCAAAATACCCCCATCCCTCACCCCCAATAATTCATCAATCCTCGTCCAAAAAAAAACCTAAACATTCATCCCCAAAATACCCTATAGCCTAAGCCCCAAAAAGCTGATCTACCAACTACCCTAATAATTCCTCAACCCTAATCTCAAAAGAACCCTCAAAACTCAACCTCTAAAAAACACACAAGAGTCAATCCCAAGAAACAACCAACACTTAGACCTGAAAAACACTAAACTATCATCCCAGAAAACCATCAACACACATACTCAATAAACCCTCAACCCAAAGCCCCAAAAATCCCTGAACACTTATCCCCAAATTTCTCTCAACCCTTATCCCCCAAAACCCTTAAACCTCTATCAAAAAACACTAAAAATTATGCTCTTAAAACCCTAAACATTTGTAACAAAAAAAACCCTCACCACATGGCCCCAAAACCCTCAACCCTTGTGAAAAAAACCCTCAACCCACAAAAACAAAAAAATAATCAACCCAAATCCCCCAAAAACCATCAACACTTAGTCCTAAGGAAATATAAACCCCCATACCCAAAATAACATAAAACCACATCCCTAAAAAACCCTCAAACCTTAGCTTGAATAAAAAATCTACCCTTATCCCCAAAAAACATTAACCTTTACTGAAAAAACCCCTAAACTATGATCACTGAAAACCCCAAATCCTCACCATAAAAAACAATCGTCCCCGAAAAACAATCAACTTACATCCCAAAGAAACTGAAAAAACATAGAACTAAAAAAACATCACCCATACTTCCTAGAATGTCTTCAACCCATAAGTCCATTAAAAAGTAAAACCTAAGGCTGAAAAAACCATTAACCCTAAACCCCAAAAATTCATTGACCCATAATGCCAAAAAACCTTCAACCCTCATCCCAAAAAAATCACTCTACCTTATGCCTCAAAAATCTCTCAACAACTAGACCCCAAAATCACTAAATCCTCAACCAAAAAAACTCTAAACCCTTATCACAAATAATCTATAATCCCTCAGCCCAAATAAATCCTAAACCATATTCACCAAAAAACAATCAACCCTCAGCCCAAAAAAATCCACAAACCCCTGCCCCAAAAAAACCTCAACCCTCAACCCTGAGCGCCCCAAACCCCCCATCCCAGCCCCAAAAATAAGGGAAAAATCATCATAAAGAACTAAAAACCCTCACCCCAAAATATTCTAAACCATTATTACCCAAAAAATGACAAACCTAACCCAAAAATCATAAAACATTAGAATGAAAAAACTATAATCCCTCATACCTAAAAAAACCTAAACCCAAAAACCTCTGAAACCCTAATCCCTCATCCACAAAGAAACCCTCATTCATTATCCTCAAAAAAACATTAAACAATTAACTCTCAAAGAAATATAACCACAACCCCTGAAAATGTTAAAACCCCATCAACAAAAAAACCTCATCCCTCATCCCATAAGAAGTCTCATCCCATATCCCCAAACACCCCTCTACCGTCATCCCCAAAAAATGATAAAAACTTATCTGGAATAACTCCTCCACCCCAATCACTAAAAAAACTACAAGTACATAGCCCCTGAAAAAACCTCAACCATCAACCATATAAGAACCAAAACCCACAGCCCCCAAAAAACCATAAACCCTAATATCAAAAACCCAAATCAATCAACCCTAAAAACCATTAACTTTCAGATAAAAATACCTCAACCCACAAAATACCCTCAACCCTCATCCCCATAAAACCCCCAACCTTCATACTAAAAAAATCACCCCCCTCATCCCCCTCATCCCTCATCCCTTATCCATGAAAAAAAATCCACCCTTATCCAAAGAACCCTAAATCTGTATCCCCAAAAAACCCGCAACCATCAACACCAAAAAACACAAAATCCCCACCCCCCATAAACCGTCAACACTCATCCATATAAAAACCTCAAACCTATTACATAGAAATTCCCAAAACCGAATCCACTAATAATACTAAAACCTCATCTTAAAAAACCCTCATCTGATATCGCCTAAAACAATCAACATCATCAACATAAAAATCTAATACCTCAAACCCCTAAAGAAGTAAATACTCATTCCCAAAAAACCTCAACCCACATCCCTAAAAAACCCAAAATAGTCATTCCCAAAAAACCATATACACTCATCCATAAGAAAATATAAAACATCAGACTAAAAAAAACAAAAACCCAGAGTACCAAAACACCCGAAAACATATGTCCAAAAAAATACTAAATCATCATCCCTAAAAAACTAAAAACCCTCATCCCAAAATTTAAAAAGAAATCCTCATGCCTGAAAAACCCAAACCCTCATCCCCAAGAAACACATGACACTCATACACAAAATACCATCAAAACTTATGCTGAAAAAACCCTCACCACCATCCATATAAAAATCAACCCTCATCCCCCGAAACCCCTCACCCCCCAGACATAAAAACCCCCTCAACCATAAAACTAAATCAATTCTCATCCCTTATCCGTAGAAAACCCTAACCCTACTAGCCTAAAAACACCCAACACTAATCCCTAAAAATCCCCAAGAATCATCCAAAAAACTGTAAACCCTAGTCTACAAAAAAACACTATCCCATAAGCCACCAAAAAACCACAACCATAATCTTAAATAAACCCTCAATACTCATACCCAAAAAACAATAAACCATCAACCCTAAAAAACACTCAACCTTCAGCCCAAAAAAATCCTCAACTCTCTGCCCTAAAAAACCCATCCCAAATATAATAAACACACTTCCCCAAAAAAAATTTATCACTCAACCCCAAAAAACTATGAACCCTCGTCCAAAAAAAACCTAAAACCCTATTCCCCAAAAAACCATGATTTCAAAAACACAAAAAACCATCAACCCTAAACCCTCCAAAAAAACCCTCATCCCTAAATGGACCTCGACCATCATCCACAAAAAACTCTAATCCCTTAACCACTAAAAACCCTAAACCCTCATCCCAAAAAACCATAAATACTCATAAAAACACTAAAACATCATCCCCAAAATAAAACTAAACACTTTGGACCAAAGAAACCCAAAATAACTGGTTGAAAAACCCCTAAACCCTTCACCTAAAACCCCCCCTCAACCCTCACTCCCAAAAAATCCCCATCAAACATCCCCAAAAACCCTCAAACCACATAACCATAAACCGTATACTATAATTTCCATAAAACCATCAACCCTCATCCCAAAAAAAGGTTGAACTCTCAGTAGAATAAGACTCCAAAGCCTCATCCTCAAAAAACCCTAAAATCCTATACCCAAAGAAAGCCCACAAACTTAAGCCCCATAAATACCATAACCATAATCCCTAGAAAACGATAAACACTCTTTCACAAACACCCTCAACCATCATCCCCAAAAAAACCCACAACCCCCACCCCCAAAATTCCATCAACCTAGAGGCCCAAAATATCATAAACACTATGACCCAAATATCACTCAACCCTTAGCCCGAAAACCCCTAAAAATTTAGCCCAAAAAACAATAATACTTCATCCCAAAAATCCCCCCAAACCTCAGACCCAAAGAACCCTTAATTATAATCCCAAGAAAAATTCTAAAACATTATCCCCAAAAACCATCAACCCTAATCCCAAAAAAACCTTAACCCTCATCCCTAAAAAACCTCAAACCTCACCCACAAAAAAAACCATATACCCTCAGAAACAACCAATTCCCTCACCCCCAAAAAACTATAAAAATTAAACCCAAAAAACAATAACCTTATCCCCAAAAAAACCCTAATACCACAATCCCAAAAATGACCCTCATTCTTAAAAACCTAAACCCACATCCCAAAAAAAACAATAAACCCTCAGCCCCCAAAAATGGCAAACCTTCATAAATATTTTTTTATAAAACCTAAAACCTCACCCCCAAAACCCTAAATCCCCATCCCCAAAAAACCCTATACCCTCAGCATAAAGAAAGCATAAATCATCCACCAAAAAAATCACAAAAACTCTAAGCACTAATAAAATGATACACCCTCAACCCCAAAAAACCCTAAATCATCAATCCAAAAAACCCTAAACCCTATACCCATATAAATCATTAGTCCTAAACCATAAAAACCCTAAACCCCCTATACCCAAAAAAACATCAACATTCTACCCCAACAAAACCCCTTAACCCACAGCCCTAGCCCCAAAAAACCATAAACCCTCAACCCTAGGAAATAGTAAAACCTAATCCCATAAAACCCTACAAACTCATCCCCAAAACACTCTAAACCCTCATATATAAAAAAAACCTCAACCCTCACCCCAAAAAAACCCTTCACCCTCAACCCCAAAAACCCATAAATCCTCATCCATAAAAAAACCACAAACCTCACCCCCAAGAAAACTCTTAACAGTCATTCCCATAAAATTAAATCCTTAGTCCAAAAAATACATAATCCTCATCTAAAAAAATCTAGAAACCCTCAACCATAATAACCCTAAACCCTCAACACCAAAAATAATTAAACCATCATCCCTAGGGAATTCCAAACCCTCATCCTACACAAAATGTTTAGCATAATACCCAAAAAACCAAAAAACATTATCCCCAAAACATTGAAACCTCAAACCCAACAATAATAAAACCTCATAATAATTAAAAATAAAACCCAAAGGAATAAAAAAACCGAAAAAAAGTTCCCCCAAAACATTAAACCATCTAACCCAAAAAACCCTAATAGGTCAGACCCCAAAACCCCTCAACCCTCACTGAAAAAAAAAATCAACAATAACCCCCATAAAAACCCTGTTATCATCCCCAAATAACACTAAAACCTCTTCCCAAAAAAAATTAAACTTAAGACCAAGAAAAGCATCCACCTTCAAACCCAAAAATTACTAAACCACTATCCCCAAAAACCCTAAACACGCCTCCCCAATAATCTCACAACCATCATCCCAAAAAAACCCTAAACCATCATTCCCAAAAGTACTCTAAATCCTCACACAACATCATATTATTTATTTAGAAGTGGATTACTAAACCACATAAAAAAATAAATTATTTCATGGAAGTTTTTTAGAAACCACCACTAAATTTTATGTTTTTATTAAAAAACACACCTTTTCAGTTTGCCTCACCCCTCTCCATCCCCTGAACCTTCATTGTGATCTCTCATTCACCATGAACCTGAACCCTAACATGTTGGTGCTCAAGATCCATCCACCATGCCCTAACATCTCCCCCGAGCTCCCTTACCAATTTAACACAAACACTAGCACCCCCCTCATCTGTGCACTAAATCCATTCGTCGCACCCCTAACCCCAAACCATAGACACCCCCCCCCCCATGTCGGAGCTCACGAGCCCTCTTCCATGGTCTACTACTCTCCCCCATTCTCCCCTTATCCCCTGACCCTGAACCCTAGCACCAATATTCTTCCTCCCTTTCTGGTGCTAATAAAATGATTGATCCCTCTGATCCCATGCCCCCTGATCCCGTTGCAGGGTTACAGTCACAACCCCCTGACCTATATCCCTTTCAGTTATCATCTGTCATGTTTTTCTTCTTTCCAAAGCCCTCTCCCTACCATTTCTATCACTCATTCCCATGCCCTATATAGTCCATATAAGTTTTATTTCTCTCATTATCATGAATTTGACATTGTGGTATCTGTTTTTTTTCATTTCCTATAATCAACATTTCATTGTGTGATTAATTTTTCTAAAAAAATGTTTATAAAGTTATTTCTATATGTTATGACCATTTTATTTTATAAGTGTTATATATGGCTTTTCCAATTGTCTTAAAGGGAACTGTAATAATTTTCTAACATTTAATGTCATGTTTAATGGAAAATGGTTTGAGAAATTTTTTATATGGTTTCATTAAATGAACTTTTTATAGTCAAATAAATTAGACCTTGTTTGGGTCTTGTATTGGATAAAGTATGGTTTTCGAAGAAGAAAGGGGTGTTATGTATTTTAAAGTTGTTTGAATGAAAATTTAAAATTTATTCTATAAATGATTTTATTTCTAGTTTTATATGAATTTTTTGGAATGGTTATTTTAAAATAGGGATATTAAAAATGGGAAATGATTTTCAATTTGGATTCTATATAGAAATGGAATGTTTCCCATTTATAAATGAGAGATTCTTGATGTCTGTGTGTGACTCACAATTGTTACTCTTATTTTGATTCAACCTTATATGGATTTTTCCCCAACAAATATTTTTTATATTATTTATGATATGGATATTGTTAAAGGATTTATTTTTACTAAGGTAATTTCAGGAGAGATGAGATTTATATATGTTGATTCTTGTCAACATTCACGATCATATGATTCATGTATTTTATCACATATGGTTTTAGATTTCATAGGAACCATAGGCTAAGATCACTAGCATGAAACATGAGGTCATGTTGTCATCGAAAAATCCATTAGAGGAATAATGAGAACACATAATATAAGGAAATGTGACTAGGGTACCGGTATAAAAAATTAATGATATACACACACACACACACAATGTTATGTATGTAGGGTGTTATCTAAACATGATCAATAGGATTTCAAAAAATATTTTTTAAAACTTATTTTGTATAATACATTTCAAAAACTCTTGGTTGTACTCCATTTAGAAAATATGTTTTTATATATGATAAATTGTAATAAAAAAAATATCAAACATTACCCATTGAAAAATTAATCATTTCATCACATACCAATGGGGTAAAAACCATTTTTGTGTAAATAAAATTATCACATTCATAAATTAATTTTTTTTAGATATTATTAAGATAAAAAAATAATCATGATTTACATTAAACCCATTCTCTCAAATACACTTTTCATAAATAAAAACATAAACCAACACATTTTATATTTTTAGTTTATTTCATATTGGTATATACCAATAATAACTTATATGAAATTTTTTTGAGGTTGTGAATGATTTTTTTTGTTTTTTTAATATTAGATAGTGGAAGATATAGTTGATGTAATATTTTATGTATTTTTTATATTAAGAATAAAAAACTGTAAGTTTTGATTCCATTTTAATGGATCTTTAAAGAAGATTTTGATTCTCCGTAGGAAATGGTATTGGTGGGGTTATGGTTATTAAACATTACTGAATATCATCAAACCTTGTGAACGTAAAATGAAAAAGATAGTTGGTAGTGCATTTAAATAGGGAAAGGGATTTATAGGGTGATACAAAATATATTGAAAATGGATTTAGTTTTTACATGATTTATTTAAATTGATCTATTTTCAATATAGTTTTCATAAATGGGGTATTATATATTACATAATCATCAAATGTTCTATAAGAGACAAATATAGTAATTTTTGTGAATTTAAAAAAAAAAAATTAGTAACACACGATTACTATATAACTTGGGTATATTTTATCAAAATAATTTCTTTAAATAGTTTATTTTTTGACCCATTATTTAATCATAATTTCCTATGAATCATAAAAGAATTTATAAAATCATTAAGGATGCATTTTTTTCATAAATGGTATGAATCAAATTTTAATTTAAATATAGTTTATATCTATTGCCTATTTATATGTTGTCATAATCATGTGAATCAATGAGGGTAGAATTTATTAAAATGAATATTTTAAAGACAATATGAGTTGATGGTTAGGAATATTTGGATCATGGTGTGATTTTATACATAAATTAATTTTATAATATATGTTTTACTAAAAACCAAGCCCAATATAAAATTATATTTTTGATTATTTTTTTGAGAACCAGTTACCATATTTCGCAATTATCGAAAACCACTCACTAGAAAACATCCCTTTATATTCCCATTGATCATAAATTAATTCAAAGAATTTATATTTTAATTAAATCATGAGTCTATTTAATACTAACTAATTCTAGTTTACCATATTTTACAATTAACTCTCTTCATACATAGTAATACTTATGTGTCATATATTATTTATAATTTACATGTTGTGATATATATGTATAAATCATGAATCACATTAATAAGGATAAAACATTAGTACACTAAGGGTTTAGGGGAATTTTTTTTGAATTTTCAATATCCAATCAATCTGTTGATGCAATAATAAGATGGCCATGTATTAAATGTAAATTTAGAAGATGTTTGAAGAGAGATAAAGATTATAACCACTTGATATTGAAGCAATTAACTACTAAATATTTCTGTTCGATTTGGAACAAGTAATCAAAAGATACGTTAAGTTTGAACACTGATGTGAATCGATTGAAAGATCTACCAACATTGTCCAAAATGTACAATGAAATGAAAATCCTTATAAACCATGAATTTTCTATTTCAAGAAACCAAAATCAACATCAAAACATATCAGAACAACTAGTTGAGGGTGGTACAAATTGAAACATGAAAAGTGTTGTTTTTTATACTATAGTACAAATAAATCATGATTGTAACATATCATTGTATCCAATTCCTAATTACATGGATACTATTTTAAGAGAAAACATCACTGAGTAGAAAAATACATTTCATGGATTAGTTCTTGATGGAAATAAAGGGTTTTTTTGTGGATGACTGGAATGAAAAAAATGTTTTTTTGAGAGGACGTTGTACCATATCAAATTCCAATGTGGAATTATAAATATGGTGATGTCCATGATATTAGAATAGAGTCAGGATTAATTTCCCAAAGCAAGGATCCCTAAGTCTTTTTATCATATGAAAAAAATTTGTTAACAAGCTTGGTTTGAATTGTAAAAAAATACATGCATGCCACAGTGAGTGTATTATTTATTGGGAAGGGGACTCAAGAAGTCAGGATTGCAAAAAAAATTCTTTGTATAGATGGTAGTTGATGGTTAATTTTGGAATTAGGAATCAACATACTACAATAATGATGGAGAAAGGGAACACACCTATGTAGGTTTTGTGTTATATTACATTAATGCTTCGATTGAAAGTATTATTAATTTAATAAAATATTGTCAATCATATGAAGTGTCATTCTATAGATAATAAAAATTATGGGTCATTGAAACATTCAAGAGATTCACAATCCTGGAAGAAATTTGATTAATTTCATCCATATTTGTCAACTAATCATATGAATGATTTATTGGGAATGGATTCTAATGGATTCAAACCATTTGGGGTTCTGAGATCTAGTTATAGAATTTAGAAGGTTGTTTTGATCCCTAACAATATTACTCCATGGATGTGTTTTCAAAAAACATATTTTATCATTTAGATAATTTTTCCTAGAAAAACATTCCATGTAAATGATATTGATGCATAATTCCAGAATCAAATTGAATAATTATAGGAATTATATTGCAATAGTTTTGAGACATATGATGAATCTTCATGAGCAATGTTCAAAATGAATGTTTCTCTAATTTGGACCATTAATGACTTCCCAGGATTGGGGAATTTATCTAGATAGAACAAAAACATAGGTTTTGATTGTCCTATTTGTAACTTTTATTTTTATCCCAAATGACTACCTCGTAGGAAAAAATGGTTCTTCTTATATAATTGAATATTTCTCAATGCATATCATAGATTTTGATTGAAAAAGTCAAATTTCAATGATTCTATTGATCGAAGACATCCTTGAATATTGTTGAATGGTTTTGAAAACTGGAAAAACTAGGAAATGTTTATGTAATGTTTGGGAAGGTGAATCATTTGGTGATAGTGGGAAATGAGATTGATGTCTTTCATAATGTGAAATTAGAATGCAAAAATTGAAGAAAAAAAGTATATTATTCAATCTTCGGTATTGAGAATTTAATTTGCTGAGTAATAATCTTGATGTTATGTATATTGAGAAGAAAATTTATGATTATTTGATCTTCAAATTTAATAATGGTCCGGGAAAATTGAAGGACCATCTCATTGATCAGAAATTATTACAGACAATAAACATAAAGTGTGATCTCTGGCCAAATGAGAATAGAAAGTATGCTCTGTAAATTTTTTAATGAAAAATATGTATACGTATACATTTCTTAAAATTTGAGAAAATTTGAAGGTATTTGATGAGTATTCAAATAACATATAAATATGTTTCAAATTAAATAATCATAGGTAAAATGGATAGAAATTTCATGATTCACATATTTTCTCACCATAGTTATAACCATTGGAACTGTGTACATTTTTACCTATAATGGATACTGCTATTGTACTCCAATTTTTCAAATTCAACAGAAAACAATATGAGAAAAATTTATAACCATTTGATCTTGACAACGTTTATGAGAGATTTTAATTGATTTTTTGTTCAATAGAGATGAACATTCTTTTATTTTTTAACTGTTATGATGCATTTTGATATGCTTTTGGTCAAGGAAGCTAAATTAAGAGGCCCCAATAATTATCAAAGGATGTATATAATTTAGAGGTAATATATTTATATTTATTTCATATATGTAAATAATTCATTTAACTTCATTAATTAAAAAATTTTATTTTTTTATTTTTTTCATAGATATATTTGGCATTTGAAGTCATACATGAAAAATAAAGATCAACCTAAAGTCACTATTTTTTATGTATATTTGTTATAGGTGTTTATAACCTTTTGTTCTAGATACTTTTATAATATTGATACCTAATTAATTCAATTTGGGTGTGTTGATGACAAGTCGAATCAATCTCAACTACACAAAAAATCAAAAATCCTTCCTACTATTAGTCGATAAAATGGGAGGAGATCAAGTGTTACACTGGTAGAAATGTAATTATTATAGGAAATAAGATATTTTCTGTTGAGTAGTAAAATTATAGATGCATTTATTGAATATTTCATGATACAAACAAAGAGTCAAATGGGAGGATGAACATAATATGAGAAAGATAAAAGAAAAATGTTAATAAATAGTTTAGATAATGGTTTTCTTGATGTGTAAGTTAATAAAAATTGAAATCAATATAAATATTAGGTTCACACATATATTTTGTAAACAAAATAATGTATATTACTTTTTATATATCATGAATACAAACACTCAAGCTGGGATTTCAGAAGATTTTTATTTTCTTGTCGAGGTCCTCCAAAACAAGCTAGAATGTTTTACTCTTATAATGTGAATGGAATAAAATTTTATACATTCAATCAAGAGAATGTTTGAAAAAACAGAATACTACTATATTTACATTTTCTGAGGTGGGATACTACAAAATGGTTAATGATATTATCAAATTAAAATACCAATGGAATTTTTCAGTTTTATTTGATTAAATGATAGTAACACCAGGATGGAAGTGTTTTACTAATTTAATTCTCTCTTACTTGTCCTTCTCTCAACCATTCTGATAGATGATGAACAATTAGTTTTCCTGTCTATATAATTAAAGACATCCTCCACTTTTCCCCCAACACCGCCTCTCACACCGTCCATTTTATAATATTCTCAAAGACCCTACGTCTGTGTCTCATCAGCAGCTCAACAAATTCCACGCCATTCGGAAGTGTCAACAGTGAGGGAGAACGTCATCATTCCTATTTCGTCATGGGGATATTGGAAGTTGATATTTATAGGTATAAATTTTAATATGAATAATGTTATTTCACTTTTTTATACTAATTACTGGTTCTTCATAAATTATTGATGCAATGCTACTATGGATATAAATATGAAAAGTTAAGATATGAATAATCTAAACAGACTGATGATATTTATCCCATTTGACTTCAATGGGGTCCCTATGAATGTCGCTGAAAGGTTATTTATCCATTTTCTAGGATAGCTGGTGGGGGAGTCATTTTCCCTCTTGATTACGTACTCTAAATGGAGGAATATGCCTATTTCTCGGAAAAATAATGTTTTTGATTCATAGATAAATGTAATTTTAATACATTATGTTGTAATTGAATGTTATAATGTATTTAAATTAAAATATTTTATAAATGAATATATTTTTACATATGTTTTTCCACATTCATGTTGCTTATCTTATATCACCAAAGTGTTCATTGAAAAATCTGGGTATGAAATTGATGGATTTTTAATGTAGATTATAGAAGGAATTCAATGATACATCATTGTTCACCCATAATATATATGATAAGTTACCCAATGTTGTACCTAGAGATAAATGGGAAGTGTTTATTAATAGAGATTGTCATGAGAAGCACATGGTATTTATATATATATTATTATATTAATCTCATATTACATTTATACATGAATATGAAAAGGAGATGACATTTAAAACATTACATTTAATTTACATGATATTTATTTTTGGATGTTTCATGGAAGAAATAATTGAGTTGATCTAAGAAAATAATCACTCACGCTACTGGGTAAAAGGGGTTTTCCAGAAATCAATCAACTATGGTAATCTTATTATTAGTTTAAATATTTATAAGGATGTATTATCTATTTAATATATTAAATTCTTGATTTATCTCATTTTCATACTATCAATGAATTTACGGAACCAAGTCTCTCGAACAGAAATGTGGTTGTACGTTAATAAAAATTATAATGGGAGTTTTGTTAATGATCCAGCCAATGAAGTTTGGGTATGAATTCATTTCTCATTATAATAACTTATTTCTACATTTCATTATGTTAAAATATATCACCTACAATATGAATGATATTTGATTTATAAGAAAAAATGGATGAACAATGGGATGAAAATCCCACACAGTCCTTCTCAATATCTTATGATGACCAAGTTGGTAAAGTCCTTAGTAAGGAGAATCTTGATCAAGTCCATAGGATGGGTTTGGGACCATTACCATTTGAATTATTTGTCATGTCCTCGGGGATTTTAGCTATATATATTCCATGTTGGAGTCAATCCCTACACCAAGATGCTTAGAGCGAGTGTTTCTATTTGAAGAACATTTTAGGAACATGGGGCTCAAATATTCTATTTGTAGAATGATTTGGATGATTTATATCAGAAGAAACACAGATCTGTCCTCAGGGATCTTGCATCGATGGCTATTGGTGAGCAGGAAAATAACACAACATTAAAATTGTTTAGTAGAAAAATATTTATTGGGTTGAATTTAAAAAAAATATACATAATTATTTATTTTCAATATAATTATCTTACAGAGTCTATATCAGGAAATAGAGATGGATATGGATTTAGTGATGGGAAGAGTTCATCATTATGTAGTGATTAGTTATTTCTTTGATCTCATTGACCAATATGGAAAAAAACATTCCCAAATGATTTTTAAGCAACATATTATGTAACTCAACATTAGTGGTAAAAAATATTTGGTTCAAATTAATGGGAAATATTGAATAATAAGATGGATTCTTTATCTTTTATATGGTTTTATGAAATGAATATTATACTAATGACATATAATATAGTTTATTTTTATATTTAAATTATCTATTAATTTGTATGAAATTTTATTGTTCATGTATAACAGGATGGTGGAAATATTATATATTCCTTTTTATGGACTATTTTGTGTATTGTTTGTTTGTCTTTTTCTAGGGTTGTTCTAGGGCTGTAGATTCTGTAGTTGCCTTTTATTTTTGAAAATTAGCAATTAGTGCTGGTTTAAACCATCACAAAATAGGCCATATTATTTTTTAGTAGTTGTTTAAACCGTTTCTATATATTTATTTTTTCTTTCATAGTGGTTAAAACACAGCTAAATATGTGTTACTATTATTTAACTGTGGTTTTTTTTGGTCAAAAAATATTGAGGATTTATCAGTGATTTAAACCACTGTAAAATTCTGGCCAATTTTTTGGCTGAAGAAAAACTGCTAAAATGAAAAAATAGCCACTAAATATATATTATATAACACTTACCAAAAACTGCCACTAAATGGAAGGATCCCACATGAAATAGATGCTGAAACCATTTATAGCAGTAGTTTTTTGAAACCGTCATTGAAAAACTTTTTGGAAATTTAAACCAACACCAAACCAAAAATAAATCACCACCAAATGATGATTTTATCATAGTTTCCATACACAAAAACCATCAACCCTCATCCCCAATAAACACCCAACCCTCATCCCCCAAAGAAACCCCAACCCCTCTCCCACCAAAAGAATATTAGATATTATCCCCCAAAACACCCAACCCGCGAGCCCAATAAACATCATCCCTCATCCCCAATAAATCTTAAACCCTCACACAAAAAATATATTCAACCCTTAGCCCAAAAACAAACTTCAACCATCATCCACAAAAAACGGTCAACCCTTACCCTAAAACAAACTAAACACTTAGACCAAAAAACCATAAACCCTCAGAACAAAAAAACCCTCAACCCTCAGCCCCATGTAAACCTCAACCCTACTCTCAAGAAAACCATCAATTATTAGAACAAAAAATCCTAAACCCTCAGCACCAAAAAAACCTCAATCCTCACCCCCAAAAATCTAAACCCTAAACCCCAAAGGATCTAACCCCAAATCCCCGTAAAAACCATAATATAATAGCCCAAAAATCCCTAAGCTCCCATACCACAAAAAAACTCTAAACCCTTATCCCCTAAAAACCTTCTACCATCAAACCTCATGAGCAAAAACCCTTGATCCCTTGGCCCAAAAACCATCAAACATCATCCCAAAAAACCATAAAACTTGTCCCCAAAATACCCTAAACCATAGAAACAAAAAAATCCTCAACCATCACCACCAAAAGAACCCAAACAATCATCCCCAAAAATAACTATACCATCATCCACCAAAAAACCATAAAAACTCATCTAAAAAAAACCATAACCCTCCGTCCGAAAAAACAATCGACGCACAACCCAAAAAAATATACTACCCTAAGCCACAAAAATATATTAAAACATAAACCTCATAAAATCACTAAACTCTCATTCTTAAAAACACTAATACCTAACACCTTATCAAAAAAAACTTAATCCCTCATCCCCAAAATCCCCTCAATCCTCAGTCACAAAATAACTGAACCCACATCCCAAAATACCTGCAAACCTTATCCCAAAACACCCTAAACCTACAGCCTAAAAACTATCAATTTTACACCACAAGATACCCCTAACCCTCATACCTCAAAAAACATAATCCTTCAGCCCTAAAAAACTCTGAACCCTTAGCCCCAAAAAACCATAAACCGTCAGCCTAAAAACTGAAAAAACTAATATTGGAAACCACTAAACCCCCATACATTAATACCATAATCTCTTAGACCAAAAAGGTTGTAAACACTAAACTAAAAAAAAAACCCAAAACCCTCATCACTATAAATTCTAAACACTCAGCCCTAAAACCCAAAAACACTCAGGACCTAGAAAACCTAATCCCTTAGTCGAAAATACCCTAAACGTCAACCTCAAAAACCCATAAAGGCTATTTTAAAAAAATAGAAACAATAAGACCAAAAATACCCAAAACCCTCACTTAAAAACCCTAAACCCTCCCACCAAAAAATATATAATCCTCAACAGAAAAAATCTCCGAAATTCAACCCTAAAACATCCTCAACACTCATACCAAAAATCGT
Organism: Viscum album; assembly: GCA_963277665.1. Lineage (NCBI taxonomy): Eukaryota > Viridiplantae > Streptophyta > Magnoliopsida > Santalales > Viscaceae > Viscum > Viscum album. The sequence goes on along the minus strand of OY728167.1, from coordinate 682,312,070 downwards.
AATCCCTTAACCCCAAAAAACCCTCAACCCTCATCCCCCAAAAACCCGCAAAATGAATCCTCAAAAACCCTAAACCCTAAATCCTAATAATACCTCTCTCCTAATCATGAAAAATACCCCAACACTCAACCCCAAAAACCAAAACCCTCATCCCCAAAAAACCATCAACCCCCAGGACCAGAAAACTCTCCAACCTCACCCTGAAAAACCCTAATCCATAAACCAACCTCATCCCATAGAAAAAACACTAAAACCTCTAACCAAAAAACACTAAACCCTCAACCAAAAAACCCCTCTACCTTCATAATAAAAAAACCATCACTCCTCATCCATAAATACTCCCATCTCATAACCCCAAAAAACATGCATCATATGCCCCAAAAAACCTAAATCCTCTTCCCTAAAAAACCAAAAAATCTTATCCCTAATAAAAACTAAACACTCATACAAAAAAACCTCCAACCCTCATCCACTATAAAACGTCAACCCTAATCCCCAAACACCCTCAAGCATCATCCAAAAATAACCCTTAACACTCAACCCTAACAAATAATCATCCCTAAAAATCCATAAACCCTCGGCCCTAAAATCCCTAAACCATCAAACCCCTAAAAAAATATAACCTCATCCCCAAAAAAACCTCCACCCCATGAAAATGGTATCCCTCACGAAATTAACCCTCATCCCCAGCCCCTAGCCCCCCAAAAACCCACAAACCTCAGCCCCAAAAAACTCTTAACCCTTATCCCCATGAAACCTGAAACCCCTTTCCCCAAAGAACCCAAAAACCTCATCCCAAAAAATCCATAATCCTTGAGCCCTTAAAAATGATGGACTCTGATCCCCAAAAAAAGGTAAACCCTATGTGACAGAAAAATCATATCCCGGAAACCTATAAAACCCTCAACCCAAAAAACACTACAACATCGTCTCCATAAAACCCTCAACTATTAGCCCCAAAAAAACTCGAAACTCCCATCCCTAAAACACCATAAAACATTATCCCCAAAAAACCCTCAACACATAGCACCAAAAATACTAAATCCTCAGTTAAAAAATCTGTCAACCATCATCCCCAATAAAATAAAACATTAATCCCCAAAAAACTCCAACCCTCATTCCCACAAAATATTTGACCCTCAACCCTACAAAATAATAATTTCTCATCCCAAAAAGACACTAAAACCTAATCCTCCAAAACCCTAAACCCTGAGCCCTTAAACACTTACCAATATTCCCAAAAAACCCTAAAAACTTATCACCATTAATTCACTAGTATCAGCGCCAAAAAGCCCTCGAACATCATCCCAAAAAACCCCAACAGTTGGCCCAAAAAAACACTCAACCCACCCCTAAAAAACATCATCCCTCTACCCTAAAAAACCCAAAACTATTAGTCTAGAAAAACCCTGATCCTTTATGCTCATAAAACCCTCAATCCAATTCCCCCCAAAAAACTCAACACTAAACACCTAAAAAATTATCATCCCTCATCACAAAAAACTATTAACCGACATACATAAAACACATTCAACCCTCAGGCCAAAAACTGACAGCCCTCCACCAAAAAAGCATGAAACCCTCATCCCTAAAACCCTCAATAGTCAGACCCAAAAACACTCAATAATTAGTCCCAAAACCCTCATCCAACTGACCAAGAAAACCCTCATCCTACAACCAGAAAAACTCTCAACCGTGAGAAAAAAATGTACGTCAACCCACATAAAAAAACACCAAACCGTTAGAAACCAAAATAACCTCAACCCTCAAAACCAGGACACCTTCAAATATATTACCAAAAAATAACTCACCACTTAGCACCATAAAAATCACAACCTTCTTCAAAAAAAAACCCTCACCCACTACACCAAAAAACCCAAAACCATCAACCTTGAATGAAACCCTCATCCCCAAATATGAATCAACCCTTATATTGAAAAATAAATAAATTCTCATCCCTAAAAAACCTCAACTCTCCCCCCCCCCAAAAATAATCAACCATCCGCTCTAAAAAATATCTAAATCCTAATCCCTAAAAATCCCTAAACCCCCCATCCATAAAAAACCATGTCCCTCAACCCCCCAAAACCCTCAAACTACATCTTAATGAAACCTTCTACCCTACAACCCAAAATAACTCCACCCCCATCCCCAAAATACCCTAAACCCTAAATCTCCAAAACCCATAAACCCTCTTTCCCAAAAAACCATAAACAATCAAACTAAAACAAATCTCCTCACACTTCCAAAAAAACCCCTAAAATGTCAACCCAAAAAACCCCTCAAACCACATCCTAAAAAAACCATCAACCATCACCCAAAAAAGTCCTCAACCCTTTACCCACAAAATACTCTAAATCATTATCCCAAAGTCCCCCTAAACAGTAATTTCCTTAAAATAGTAAAACCTATTCCCAAAAAACCTAAAACCTCGGCCCTAAAAAACTATAATCGCTCATCCATAATAAAACCTAAACCCCAAACCCACCAAACCCTAAAATCCTCACCACTAAGAAACTCTAAATCATATGCCCCAATAACCATGAAATCCTCATCAACAAAAAACCCTCAACCCTAAACCCCAAAAATCTCTCGACAATCATCCACAAAAAAACATTAACCCTCAGTCCTAGAACAATTATAAACACCTAACCCTACGAAACCCTCCACCCTCATCCACAAAAAACCATAAAAAATACCCCCAACTAACCTTAAACCCTAATCCATAAAATCACTAATCCATCCTCCCCAAAAAACTGTAAACCCAAAAAACCCTTACTGTTTATCACCCAAAACCCTCAACTCTTAGGTAAAAAACCCCTCAACCTAGAGCCCCAAAAAACCCACAAACCTTAGTCCCATAAAAACCTCAACCATCATCCCGAAGAACCCTCAACTCTCAGCCCCAAAAAATAACCTTATTAAAAAACACTCAAACCTTAGTCAAAAAATTACGTCAACACTCATCCCAAAAAGACCCCTCAACCCTCAACCCAAAAAAACATCACCCCACATCCCCAAAACCCACAACTCTCAACTCCAAAAAATCCTCAACAATTATTCCTCAAAATACCCCAACTCTAATCCCCAAAAAAGCTTAAACGTTAAGACCCCCACATCCCTAAACCCTCATCCCCCAAGACTCATCCCTCAGAACTTAAAAAACCCTCAACCCTCATCAACATAAAACCCTAAACCCTCTTCCCCATAGAACTAGAAAACCTCATAATAAAGAATTCCCAGCCCTTATCCCAAAAATAATATAAATACTCATCCCTGGAAAACCCACAATATTCAGACATAAAAATATCTAATCCATCAAACTCAAAACCCCTCAATCATTAATCCAAGAACAACCTGAACCCCCAAAATACCATAATCCCACATCCCCATACAAAAACCCTAAACCATCATATCCAAAAAAACCAAAACCCTAGGCCCTAAAAAACATAAACAATTAGTGAAAAAAATCAGAAAACCCTTAACCCAATTATCCCATCAACACTCAGGAAAAAAGAACTGAATTCTCATCCTAAATAAATGTCTACCCAAGCCTAGAAAAACACTCAACCCTCATCCAAAAACCCCCAACTATAAACCCCAAAAAATCCTCAAACCCTATTCCTAGAAAATAATCAAACCTTAGGAAAAAAACTATCAAACCTAAATCCTAAAAATCCATCCACAAATATCCAAAAAAATCCCTAAAGACTGATCCCCAAAATACCCTAAACTCTTATCCCCAAAAATACTCAACTCTAATCCCCAAAAGAACCCTCAACCCTTATACCCAAATAATCTATACCCTCAACACCAAAAAAACCTCATACCAAAGCCCCCCAAAAATTCAACCCTCATACCATAAACACCAAAGACCATTATATATAAAAAAACCTCATCCCTAATCATAAAATAAACTTATCCCTAAGCCCTAAAAACCCCTCAATCCTCATCCCACAAAACCCTAATCCCCCAGTCAAAAAACCACCAATATTAATGAAAAAAAAAATCATCTCTCAGACCAAGAAGATACACAACCCCAAATGTCCCTAAACCCTCATCCATACCAAATCTTATTCCATATTCCCCAAAAAACCTAAACCCACAACCCAAAAATACCATAAACACTCATCCCCAAGAAACCCTATATACTATGATCTGAAAATCCATAAACTGTCTTCCCTAAAAACCATTAACACTAAAACACAAAGAACCCTATCCCTTAGAAATAAAATAACCATACAAAATAATCTATAAGAAATCAAAAAATCTCAACCAAAATAACAAAAAACTATTATCCCCAAAAAACCATAAACCCCTACCCCACAAAAAACTGTAATCACTATGGAGAAAAAAATCATAAATACTAACCCCCAGATATTCTAAAAATATCACCCAAAAAAATTGCCGACATTCCCCAAAAAAACTATAAACCCTAAACCCTAGAATACCTAAACCCTCATCCTAATAAATCCCAAAACCCTCAGTACAAAATCCCCGAACCCATCATCCACAAAATGATTTTCCATTATCCCCAAAAAAATCTAAACCATCATATCGAAAAAAACATAAACTCTCATCCCCCAAAACCCAAAACCCTCAAACCTAGAAAGTACAAATCATCAAACCCAAAAAAATACCAAACCATCTGCCCAAAAAAAGACTAGACCCCCTACGTCATAAAACCCTATAGCCTTAGCCTTGAAAAACAATTAAAAACCCATCATCCATGGAAAATACTAAAACCATATCAATAAAAAAAACAAAACCAAAATCATGATTAATTTCTAAAACCTTATAAAAACGAAATAAACTCGTTTCCCTAAAAAAATATAAACCCTCTTCCCCAAAAAAAACCTCAACACACATCCAAAATAAACCCAAAACCATAGCCCCCAAAATCCCAAAACTCACTTCCCAATAAAACCTAAACAATCATATAAAAAAAAACCATTATCACCATAATTCTATAAACCATTACATAAGAAAACCCTCATCTATAAAACTCTAAAAAACGTAAGCCCTTATCCCTAAAAAACCCAAAACCCTAAGACCCCAAAAACCTAAACACTCATCCCAAAAATTAACCAAAACCCCTATCCCAAAAATCCATAATCTATAATCCCAAAAAAACCTTAACCCTTATAAAAAAAATCCATAAACCGTCGTCTAAAAAAACCCTCAACCATCACCATCAAAGAACCATAAACCTTCAGCCCCAAAATTCACTGATCCATCTTCTCCCAAACCCTAAAATGATAGACCCAAAACACACTAAACCCTCATCCCCACAAAACCATAAACCCTCAGACCCATAAAACCTTGAAAACTCCCTAAAAAAATACCTAAATCCTCATCCCAAAAAAGTCAAATCATTACTCAAAAAAAAATATAAATTCGCATCCCAAAAATCCATAAAACCACAACCCCAAAATAAATCTAAACCCTAAGTACACAAAATCCATTAACCATAATCCCCAAAAACCCTCAAAACCTGATCCCTAAAAATCAATTAAACATAAACCCCAAAATAATGCTAAACCATCATCCCCAGAAAACCCCAAACCCAAAATGCAAAAAAATCATAAACCATTACCCCGAAAAACATCTCAACCCTAATATCCAAAAAAAATCAACCCTTATCCCCCCAAATCCCTAAAACCATATCCAAAACCCCTCAGCACATGGAAGAAAAAACCGTCTATCCTTATCCAGAAAAAAATATTAGTCAACATCCACAAAAAAACCTCAACCCTCACTCCTGAAAAATACCAACCCACTAACCATCAACCCTGATCTCAAAAAAACCTCCAACCCTCATCCCCAAAAAACCCTCAACCATCATCCATGAAATCACCAAAACCTTATCCCAAAACACCACCCCCCTTCATCCACAAAAAAACCTCATACCTGAGAACTAATAAAAACTCATCCATTATCCAAAAAAATGCTCAACCATCTGTCCCCAAAACCCCTCAAACCCCATAACAAGAAAACCCAAAACAATCAGAACAAAAAAACCCTCACACATTATCCCAAAAAATCCCTAATCCTCTTACACAAAAATTCCCAATCCTTTTCCCCAAGAAACCATCAACCCTCATGAAAAACAATCTACCCTCAACCAAATATGACACTCAATATTTAGTCCAAAAAAAAACTCAACACCCAGACCAAAAACACCCTCTGCCTTCATACCCAACAAACATGAAACCCTAATCCCTAACAAAATGAAACCAAAAAACCTAAAAAACAACACCCTAATCCAATTAAACCCTCAACACTCACCCCTAAAAATCCTAAACTATCATCCCTAAAAAACATTATACCCTCATCCCAAAAACATATATACAATTAGACCCAAAAAACCCTAAACCCACAATCCCAAAACCCTAAACACATTTCCATATAAAACCATTAACCCTCACCCCAATGAAATCGTAAAACATAAGACCAAAAAAATAGACACTATACACCAAAAAACCCCAAACCCTCAACCCTAAATAACCCAAAATCCTCATCCGGAAAAAACCCTAAACATTTAGACCCAAGAAAACCTAAACCCTAAGCCCCGAAAAACATAACCCCCCCACCCCAAACAACCCAAATCCCTCATCCAAAAAATTACTACAGACTTATCCCCAAAAAAACATCAACCCCCATCCCAAAAGGTCCAAAATAACTATCCCAAAAATACCCAATCCCTCATCATGAAATTTCCCTATAACATTAAACACAAATCACCTAATCCCTCAAAACCCAAAAAAACCCTAAAACTTGACCATAAAAAGACTTGAACCCTCAACCCCATAAAAAAATTAAAATTAATTATGAAAAAACAAAAAAAATCTTCCCCCCAAATTCGTTATCCCTCATCCACAAAAATTTTAATCCCTCCACACCAAAATATCATCAACCATCAACCCAAAAAACCCATCAACCCTCACCCCCCAAAAACACCACTACCACAAAACATGGAAAGGGAAGCGCTGCCCTTTATCAGAACTAAACAGAAAGCGCTGATAAAGGGGTATGCCTTTATCAGCGGTATATAAAAGCACTGATAAAGGGTACCCCGTTATCAGTGCTTTTTTTAGCCCTGATAAAAGGTAATATTTATCATCGTGTTTTTAGCGCTTATAAAGGTGTCTCTTTATCAGCACTAAAAAAGCGCTGATAAATGAATGTTTTATCTGGGATTTTATTTTAGCGTTGATAAAACATACCTTTATCAGCTCTTTTAATGAGCGATGATAAAGGTTCTGTCGGTTTTTATTTAATAACCCTAACAGGCCATCCTCACTTGCACGCGGTCAAGCTCTTGCGGAAGCTGAACCAGGCCCCTCGCTGCGTGACTTCGTCCTCCTTGTCCTCATCCTTCAACCTCCTTCCTCCTCCTCGTCCTCCTCGTCCTCCTCCTTCTCCGCCGTCACTGCAGCCTCCGACCCCGCTCCCGCTACCGCGACCGCCTCTGCCTCTACCACCGCCACCCTCGCTGCCACGACCACCGCCGCCTCCGCCTCTGCCGCCGCTGCCGCCTCCACCATCGCTGACATGACCGTCGCTGCCTTGTCCTCCTCCTCCTCATGCTCTCAAGGTGGAAGGTGAGTTCCATGGATGGCATTCCCTTGGTATATAATTTATAGATTGTGTGTGTGAGGACCAAATAGTGAATATAGATGTGAGATAGGAATGATACCATATCTCGAGCCTAATTCCAGTAAGGATTTCCATAATAGATAGTGTGGTCTTAATGTGATTATGATTATGTCTAGGGATGTGATTCATAATTAGTGATGAGTGTCGAAATAAGAGATGTTATTGAATTTTAGCAACAAAAGTGGGTTGTTTGTGAATGATGTGGAATTGGATACCCTATAGGTTCCATAGGGATATCTTGACTCTAAGATGTTGTATATGGTAATTGGTTAGTTACGATGGTTCACATGTGTGAGAGGTCTACCAAGGTTTTGTGTAGTGACTTCTGTGGATAACCAACCCTTGTTTTCATTTTTTTTATTTTGAGTTACCATGGGCGGTATGTTCTACCCCTTCGAGTTGAATATTTATGTATGAGATACAAAGGAAATAGTTTATAATATTATTGTTATATGGATTCCCATAGATTATCCCAATGGAAATGATGATGGATCCATATTAATTTTCATCACATAGCATAATCTCATAGTTATATGATTAGAAAAAGATGAACCCATAATACAACACATATCACCTAGTATGTCTGTCACATATACGAATAAATAAATTAAAAAAAACATTCTACAAAGCAAAAAGGTACCATTAAATACTTACATTGGTCAACTTGTTTTAGAAATTTTTTATCTTAATATGTGCCTTGTACTTGCACCCATGAATTTTAAGGTGAGTATGCGTACACAATAGTTGACCTTCTTAGAGAAGAGTTTCTGGAAGAGTATAAGAGACATGAAGCAATGAAGATCATTAGAGTGTTGGAGAAAATGTGGTTGCTACAAACAATGTGGAAATCGGCTTGTGCAACACGACCTAAGTTACAACTTGTAGGTATTGTAACTTAGGCCATGTTGCACAAGCCGATTGCCACATTGAATAGAAATGATCTTCATTGCTTCATGTCTCTTATACTCTTCCAGAAACTATTCACTAAGAAGGTCAAGTATCATGTACGCATACTCACCATCAAATTCATGGGTTCAAGTACATGGTATAGATGACGATAAACAATTTCTAAAACAAGTTGACCAATGTACGTATTTAATGGTACCATTATGCTTTGTAGCATGTTTTTTTCTAATTTATTTATTCGTATATGTGATAGATATACTAGGTGATATGTTTTGTATTATGGGTTTATCAGGAGTCTGTATGATTTCCTGTTTCTACATTTCATTTTAAATATCATGTTATAATTATACATTTACTGTACCCTAATAGCTCAAATAGTTAGGCATATTTTAGATGTTGCTAGAATGTTATAGGATTCTTTTTCCCCAATGGTAGTACATTTTTAGGATGTTTTCATTGATGAGGTATAAAATTTACTTCTTAATAAAGAGATAAACTTTATAATATAGTTAGTTTTGGGAGAAAATTCAGTTTCTATCACAATTTCTAAAATAACATCAAAAGTGCATCAGTTGTTTGAATTATAATTTGATGATATAGAATATAATGGTTTCATATGGCATAGTACTTTACCATGGGGTTTCGTAGTTCTCTAAAATAGATGGTTGATTGGTATTTATTCTTTTTTTGGACTGTTGGAGATTGATCCTGATGAGAGTCATGAATATGTATCCTCATCCACCCATTGATAATCACATTGATCATCTATGAGGTTATATGATCTTCTCCAAGATAAATTTTACATTAGGATACCATTAGATGAGTTGGACATCGATGGACCTACCATAGACTACTTTTAGGAGTAGTTATGGCCTGTATGATTTTTTAGCGATGATTTTTGGTTTAACTAATGCATTGGTTGTATTAAGGGACTTGATGAGTAGGATATTTCATCCTTTTCAGGATCAATTTTTAGTAGTTTTTTTCAATTAAATATTATTGTACTCCCAACCCATAGTTGATCTTGACCAACATCTTATTATCACCTGGAGTACATTGAGATAACATCATATTTATTACTGTTTTCTCCTGTTACTCATTGGTTTCCTCTTGTTTGCATGTCATGTATTTTCTAAGGCATAGATCATGCATGTGACCAACATCTTATAATATTAGGCAAGTTCTCGAGATCGAACCCATAAAGACGATGAATATGAATAAAGAATGGATGAATTCCAATCAGTTGAAAAAAGAGTATGAAGATGGCGTGAAAGAGTTTATCATGTTTGCAGAAGATCATGCATGTGACCCTTCTAAAATCCTTTGTCCGTGTTTACGATGTTTTTATTCAAGACAAATTAGTCCAGAGGAGTTGGAAGAACACCTGATCTGTCACGGAATAGATCTAAGTTATACATGTTGGAATAAACATGGGGAAAAACCAATGTAGGTAGTGACTCAGAGAACACGACATTTTATAGTTCATCTAATATGATTAGAAGCGTGAACAGTGAAGAATATTGTATGGAGGGTGTGATTAAAGATGTGAACGATGATGAAGATCGTATTGAGGAAATGACAAGGAAATTTGAAGATGAATTTCTTGATTGCCCAAAATTGTTTGAGAAGTTAAAGAGTTTTGAAAAAAAGTCATTCTATACTGGTTGCACTAAATATACAGCATTGTCAGCTGTATTGAAGCTGTATAATTTGAATGTAGGAAATGGGTGGAGTGACGCCGGTTTTACGGAACTACTTTCTCTCCTGAATGACATTCTCCCAGACGATAATGAACTCCCAAGACGAAAATATGATGCCAAACGAATTCTACAATCGATGGGTATGATCTCTGAAAGAATACATGCTTTCCCGAATGACTGTATATTGTTTCGCAAGGACCACAAATCACATAAAGAATTCCCAAAGTGTGGTGCTTCCAGACACAAGAAAGATGATTCTAGTCCTATGAATGTTGTATTGTACTTTCCAATCATTCCTTGGTTTAGACGCCTATATGGAAGTGAGGATTCTTCAGGACAATTGACATGGAATGCAGATACAAGAATTAAAGATGGTAAACTATGTCACCCTGCAGACTCTCCTCAGTGGAAGAGAATTGATCACAAGTATCCTGAATTTGGTAACGAGCTGAGAAACCTTTGTCTGGCGTTATCTACAAATGGGGTGAATCCTTTTGGTTTTCAAAGTAGCAGTCCCAGTACATGGTCGGTTATGTTGGTAAATTATAATTTACCATTGTGGTTATGCATGAAATGAAAATACATCATGTTATCTATGCTTATATCAGGACCAAAACAACCGGGTAATGATATTGATGTTTATTTGGCCCCATCGATCAGGGATTTGAAAATATTATGGGATTCAGGTGTTACGATGTATGATGCTTACAAAAATGAATAGTTCATTTTGAAATCCATTTTGTATGGGAGATAAATGTCTTTCTTCCTTATGGAAATTTGTCAGGATATAGCATTAAAGGAAGTCAAGGGTGTCCCGTTTGCGAAAAAGGTACAAAGTCAATTATGTAGAAACATTCATCGAAAGCCATGTTTCTAGGACATCACAGATTTCTACCCCGACAACATAAGTACGGATCTTGGACGACATCATTCGACGGAAGATCTGAGGAATGTACATCACCGTCTCCACTAACAGGTGATCAATTGTTTGAGAAAGTGAAAAATTTGGACACTAATTTTGGTAAACCATTTTCAAAAAACCTTACGAAAACTGGTTGGAAAAAGAGATCAGTTTTTTTTTGAATTACCATAATGGAATTGTCTGTATGTCATACATTTTCTTGATGTTATGCATGTTGAAAAAATGTATGTGGTAGTGTCATCGGAACATTGCTAAATGCACCTGGAAAAACCAAGGATGGAATTAAGGCTAGATTGGACATGGTTGAGATGGGAATACGAGAAGAGTTGGCACCCGTGAAGGGTGAAAAATGAACATTTCTTCCTCTTGTTGCTTACACTCTTTCCAGGTAGGAGAGATATCAGTTTTTCAACTTCTTGAATGACGTAATGGTTCTAGAGGGTTATTCATCAAATATCAAGAACATCGTGTCAATGGGAGATTTAAAATTAAAGGGTCTGAAATCAAATGACTGTTATGTTTGGATGCAAGATCTAATTCTGATAGCTCTACGTTGAATTTTTCCCAAGAATGTCCGCTATACATTAACGAAGCTCTGTTTCTTCTTCAAAGCTATATGCAGCAAAGTTTTAGACCCGGCGAAATTTCCAACTTTGGAAACAGAAATTGCCGTCATATTAAGTGAATTGGAAATGTTCTTACCGCCGAAATTTTTCGATATGATGGTTCATTTGATGGTTCATTTGGTGAGGGAGATTCGACTTTGTGGTTCTATACATTATAGATGGATGTACCGCATTGAACGGTATATGATTATTTTGAAAGGGTATGTCAAAAACTGAAGTCGGCCAGGGGGTTGTATTGTGGAGTAATATATTGATGAGGAAGCTATTGAATTTTGTACCAAATACCTATCTGGTGAGGAAATCATTGGCCTACCTAAATCTCATCACACTGAGTGACTTGAGGGTGAAGGAATTTCTAGAAGAGAGGTTGTCACAATCAATATTACAGATCAGGATCATGCCCACCTTTACGTTTTGCATAACAGTTTCGACGTTGACCTATATGTTAAAACCCACAAAGAAATTATTAGGCATTTGAATCCTTATAGGGATAAAAAATGGATATCAGATACACATAATCGATAGTTTATAGGATGGTTTCGAGACAATATATTTAAGCAGTTAGATGAAAATCCAGACTCAATTTCAGAACGACTTCGATGGCTGGCCGGAGGAGCAAGTGTGTACGTATTATCTTACAATGCTTATGCAGTTAATGGTTATACATTATATACTAGTGAACATGATGAAGACAGTACCATGAATAATAGTGGGGTTACACTTGTGGCTGAGGCGATGCATGTTTCTGGTGCTAAGGACAAAAATCCAATTTATGCGAATATGTCATACTTTAGCATCATCAAACGAATATTGGAGTTGGATTATATGAAATTCAAAGTGCCGATTTTTCAATGCAAGTGGGTTGATAACAGGACTGATATTAAAATAGATGAATTAGGATTCGTGAAAGTTGATTTCAGTAAGGAAGGGGAGAAAGAAGAACCATTTATAATGGCATCACATGCAGTACAAGTATTTTATGTTCTAGACCCCGCAAACCGAAATTGGTCAATTGTTCTGTTATCGACCACAACAACTGAAGGGTCAGATGAAAGTTCAATGAAGGTTGACCCTTTTATTGGGACTTCACAATCATTTCACAGCGGTCCAAATGTAGACGGTGTTTTGTATGTTAGAGGAGACCATAATGAAAGAATTTACACAGTCGATAGAAGAGTCAAATCACTTCAGCCTTTAAAGAAAAAAAAGAGAGTACAATAATCAGGTTATTTGTTTATTGTAACATACAATGTGTTACGTTATGTTATTATCTGTTCGCTGCTGTTTTTATGTAATCTAAATTAAATAATAAACCACTTCTGCAGACAATGACTTCTACACCTACTGATGCGCCCAATCCCGAGGCACAAAAGGTCTCTCAACCAGCAGCTGGTGGTCCCACTACAGAGCAACAACAGGTTTCTCAACCAAATGCCGGTGGTCCCAGTGCAGAGCAACAATAGGTTTCTCAACCTATTGTTGTTGGTCCCAGTGCTGAGTTACAAAAGGATTCTCAACATGTTTCTGCTAGTCCCATTGCCGATGCTAGCGCTCCGGGGGAAGATATTGATGCTACTTCTGAGGAAAGGGTAGGAAATGAAACCTTGAAAGCTAAAAAATCAAGAGGATCGTAGTTTGATAGTGTTGGCTAAAATCCTTAAGGCAAATGCAAAGGGCATCAAATTTGAGGTGGGATGGAATAAGCGAGGCTAACATGTTAACCCCAACAAAGCCATCTTTAGTAGCTACATTGGAATCCTCAATCGGAAACGTGTGCCGATTGATGTACAGTCATGGGACCATGTTGTCACCAGGCTGAAGACACTAATGTGGGAAGAGATTACGGTAACATTATGATATCATTTTTTTAATTTATTAAAATAAAATAAAATACCAAAACATTGACTTACTCTTCATCATCCATTGCAGAGTGAATTTATCGTAGATGTATCACACAAGGAATATGTATCAAGAATTGCAGGAAGGATTCATAGAGTTTTCCGCACAATTTTAACGAAATATCATCTTAAAGATGTAGAAGGGGAAATCAAGCCACACCCACCTCCTCTTTACGCACACTTGATATCCCAAGGAGCGTGGGATGCGTTTCTCAGCCGTCGTGGGGAGAATACTTTTCAGGTACATTGTGTGGGGTAATACGTTGTTTGACCTTTGCTTGTATTCATCACTCTGATTGACAGTTTTTTATATATGAAACAGCTACTGAGTGCTGAAAATAAAAAATGCGCAACAGAACCTACGTACCCTTACCATAAAGAAAGGATGAGGTACGCTGAACTTGAGATAAAAATTTGTACGTCTTTTAAATCTACCTTACTACTAGTATGTGACATAAAACAACACCATAACCATGTTTCTCTGTTTATATGTAGATTGATGAATCTAAATCGAAAGCTATATCCATCCCATTCCATGTGCTATGGAAGGAGGGTCGTGTAAATAAAGTGGGGACATTGATAGATGAAAACACAGAAAAAGTGTGGGAAACATGTGTAAGTATGACATAATATAAATTTGAGATGCTTTAAATCGCTACTATATTACAATAAATACTTATTTTTCTATATTTTCTATCTGAAATAGTCCCAAGAATCAACAACAACTACACCAGATGCAGACATACTTTCAGTAGCGTTGAAGCAGCCAGAAATGTAGGGTCGCATCAGAGGTGCGGGTTTTGGGGTGACACCCCGAACATATTTTCAAAAACAAAACCAAGCGGAGGATCAAAATGACAAAAATGGAAAAGATGAAAGAAAAATTATCTATTTTTCAAGAACAATTACAATACCAGAGAGAGATGATAGAAAAATTGATGGGGGAGAGGCAAAGAGAAGAAAAAACTCAACAACAACCCGTGCGTGATGATCTCGCCCCACCCCCACCAGCTTTGAGGTGAGCCATTCCCCTAAAAAACCTCACTTAGATGAGGTAATAAATGTTTTCGTAATTGTTTCTGTGAAATGTGATTTACATAGACAATGATACCTTTCCTGGACAAATATTCCATAGGGTGAAAATTATTGTGATTTATATTTATCAACTCCCACCTATCACCTTGTAGAGAGGGCTACGGTGTTCAATACGCAAAATGACATGCTACACAACAGAAATCTTCCAAAAGATCATCTTAGAGTGTCAATTAACGTAGCTAATGAGCTGAGTGCCGAGCTACTTGTTCCAAATGACCATGACGACATTCATACAGTTGAACAAGCTGTTGGAACATTCATCACATGGCCGAAAGTTCTTCTAAAAAAACATGTCGACAAAAAGGTATTCATTTCTTATTTATTTTTCAAGCTGGACCTCTAACATTTAGTGAAAAAAGGTCTGAATCGATGACTGTTATTAAAAAATGACAAAGACTGTTGGGTGAAACGACATATCAACTCAAAACTATCTCAAGGATCAACCAACCGATTGAAACGGTCTACTGAGAGCACCTTCACCCCACCCGTTCTATATCCACAGTTAATATCATTACAGGATCATGTGGATACAAATTTGAAAGACGGAAGTACTCACATATTTTCTTTCAAAAAATATATGTATGGAGAGGAGATATTAGATTTCATTAGTTCTGAAAATGTAAATTATGTCTTTAAGTATGAATGGATAGGCGCCTCAGTTGTAAATGTATACATGAGGTAAGTTTTATGATTTGATTTTACAAAAGCTGATATACTCTGATAATTTTGACTAAATACATTATATATTTGTCGCAGACATATAAATGAAAAAAAATTGAAGGGATTTCTCCATGAAATTTTTTTGGACTCGTTAGTCCTCACACCACATCTTCAAAAGGCGAAATATATTTTGTTAAAGAGGCAGCAATAATGTCATCCCTTCTCAAATCGTTTGAAAACAAAATTACAGATGACAGAATATTTTTAATACCAATGATGCAGGGGTAAAACTCTACAATTTAATCATATCAACTATATTTTCATTTCGTTCATTACTTATTCTTTTTTGTATTTTTACGGAGCATTGGATGCTGATTGCAATCAGTTTGGATACTCCAATGATTTATTTTCTGGATTCAACGCAAGGATATCCAACAAACCAACCATGCATGATGGTGTTTTTTAATTTGTAATACACTAGATCCATAATTTTAAAACAAAAAATCTAGTTATATAATTTATGTTATCTTTTAATGAGGATTCTTTTATGATAGGGTGATGTATCAATATCGTCTAATGCATGGAATGAATACAAGGCATAAGGATGAGCACGCCTACAAGATCTACAACTGGAAAATTATCCGAGTATATATAATAACGTTGAACTATACAAACACATATTAAAACAAATTAATTATTGTTGTAGATGTTTATGTAGTGTCCAAAATAAACAAACGGAAAGGACTGTGGTTATTATGTTTTTAAATTTATGAAAGAGATAATATTTCATCATCAAACTAGCATCCCGGATGAGGTATTTTCGAAAATAATTAAGAGTTCATTTAAAATATTTATTAATCCTTTGTGTATTTATATTTTTTCAATACTACTATTACTGTCACAAAAAATCATATTCAGATGATGATATACATGTGTTTAGAAAAGAATGGGCAACATATCTGATGGAAGATTATACACAAATAGGATGAAGGTGAATTCCTACCACATATGTTATCTATATATGATCATCGATTATCATACAAATTTCTTTGGTGAATTGAGAATGCTCCGATGTATTGAAATCTTAATTTATTACTCATTGTTTTCTATCCCCGGATTCATATTATTGATCATTGAACAAATCAATATTGATGTAAGGAATGATGGTGTGCAGTGCGTATGGGTTGACTGACGAAACCAACGAGGATCAATAAAATCCATTTTCTGTATCTCGTTTGTTTGAACTTGTATTTGAGCACACGTGTTGTTGTTTGACTTGCACAATTATTTCTAGGTAGATTCATGAGATAATAAGTATCGTTGAGGAATTTTTTGGAACCAAAATATGTGTCCCAGGATAATTCAAGTAAGGTAAAGGCTGGTTGAGATGAAATCCAAGCTCAAACGACCAGTACATCATCAAAATAGTCAACCCTGTGATGCACCATCATGTAGAATCTGGTCCTCATGATGTTTTGAGGTGTTTATGGAAGGTATGAAGAGTCTGATAAGCCCCATGGCTAACATAAATAATGTTTACAGACAGCTCCACATGTGTTTTGAGCCTTGTGACTCTTTACAAGGATCACACCATTCACATGGTCCATCTTAGCACATATGTCCCATTCATCCCATTTCTACTCTTGGAAGAACCTGAGAATCTGACAATGCATATGCCCCACAAGACCCATACTCATCCAACCAAGAGTATCCCTAGTGTTAAGGGAAGCTAACCATGGGTAATACCCACAATAGACCTCTTTTAAATATATGGGTTTTGATCCTTGTATTCTAAATAGGGTACATAGGAAGCCTCCATGAGGTTAAATCCCAACCAATGGTAAACCATGGTGAGCCCCTGACTGGGGTACACCTTCTCTTATTTTACCTCTTGTATTTCCCTTAGTCGCATCTGAATAATTCTTCAAAATGAGAAACCTTACCTTTATGGGATGCACCACACTTGGGTCAGACCTCATTGGGAGTTTCGATCCATCTATCAGGTAAACATTCCAGGTTCTCCCTCCTAGAGATGTACCTACCTGATCCACCCAGGTCTCACATCTCTGTAAGACATTAAATCATGACCCTCTATCCTTGTGGGATGTTAAACTCTTGGAATACCACAAGTTAAACATGGGTTTCCATTAATATATTCAATATTAATGTTTAATCAGTCCTTATTAAGGTATTGTGGATGTGTGGTTTTATGTTTTCCAGTAGATTTCGGAAGATTCCACGCTTTATGTAGGTGATTCAATGCTTTTACATTATATGATGATTTTATTATGCTGTATTTGCTTACTAAGTGTACTATATGAAATGATTGTGTGGTTAAAAATGTGTTATCAAAGGAATTTGGGGTGTTTATAGACTTGAAAGATATTTTTAAAATGAATGCAGATGTATTTCATGTGGATTTTCATGATTAAGTCCTTTAAATGTGTCTGAAGAAATGAGAAAGTTGTGTGATGGGTGTTTTCAAATGGATTTAATGTGTTTGTGAATTTTAAAGAGGGGTTTTTTATGATATGTAGAGAGTCTATATATGTGTATTTACATTGAATGAAAGTATATGAGAATGTGTTGATATATATGATGTGTATAATGTAAATTGAGCACAATTTCCATACAAGGTATTTTTTTAGGATATATAGGGGACATGGTGAGATGGAAGGGGTGGTTTTCTAGGGGAGGGGGAAGGGGGAAATGTGGTAGGGGGAAGGGGTAGGGGGTGTGTTTGGTTCTTTTGAAATTTTGTAGGGGTGGGAAGGGGGTGTGCAATGGGAAAGGTGGAAGTTCAATGGGCAGGGTTGTGCTGGGGAAGGGGGAAGGGGGTGTTCAGGGGGCAGGGAGTGTGCAGGGGTAGGGGTGTGCTCGAAGGTGGGAATGTGTAGGGGGTGTGCTGGGGAAGGGTACAGGGGTGCTTCTTTTTTATGGAATGGGGGGACATATAGCCATGTTCTACTAAAAATTGGGTCATTTGATTATTATAGATGATTAGCCCTAACCATGCACCAATTTCTTTAATTGGTTATTTTATGTTTTGTGCCTCACTAGTATAATTCCATTTAGCAACCCCATTCATTATATCATTATTATATTACTAACATAATATTCGTTTTATTATGTAGGTGAAATATTTTTCCTCAGTTCGAATGCTTTGTTCAGAAACAGCCACCATGGATGACAATTTTTTAGAGCGAATGGATGCAAAAAGGATGGAACATCATTGTTTTTTAACTATTTGTTGGATAAATGTAATGGTAACCAAAACAAACATTGTTTGAAAAGTATATAAAAGTGTGTTGTTTTGTATTCATGAAATTAAGTAAATGTATGTATCATTTTTGTTCTTCTGTGCTTTGTGTGTGGGTGTTGTGTGTGCTGTGTGCAGGTTTTGTTTGGACTATGTGTAGGTGCTGTAATGTGTGCACGTGCTGGGCAGGTTTTGTGCAGGTTTTGGTTTTGGATAGGATCTTTGGCCTTTATCAGCGCTAGTTAAGCGCTGATAAATGGATAATATATCAGTGCTATTTTGAGCACTGATAAAGGTAGTTTTTATCAGCGCTCACAATAGCTCTGATATATTATACATTTATCAGCGCTGAAAATAGTGCTGATAAATACTACCTTTATCAGCGCTTTCTTAGCGCTGATAAAGGTGACCCCCCTTTATCTTCGATGAGAGTAACATCACTTTTTTAGCGTTGTTAAAGGCCGTTTTTAGCGCTATTATAAGCTATATTTGTAGTAGTGTACCCTAATCCATCATAAAAAAAACCACAAACCCTTATCCCCAAAACCCCCAAACATTAGACCAAAAAACCCTCAACTATAATCCCAAATATTCCTCTACCCACAACCCCATGAATACCTCAACCCACAGTGCTCGAAAACAAATAACCCTTATCCCCAAAAAACCATCAACCCTCAGGCCTTAAAAACCCTCACCCCTAAGCCTAAAAAAAACTCAACCATCTTCCCAAATAACCCTAGACCCTCATAACCCAAAAAACCCTCAATCCTCATCCCTAAAAAACCCTCATCCTTCACTCCCAAAAGTCCTACAACCCCTATCCCCAAATCATGAGACACTATGAAAAAAACCCTCAACACTAAGCTCAACATAACACTCAATCCTAACCCTAAAAAAACATAAACCCACATCCATAAATAAATAATAACACTCATGCCAAAAAAAACACCCAAAACTCTTCCCAATCAGAAACCTAAACCCTCAAACCTAAAAGATACTCAACTGTCATCCCCAAAAAACCATCTACCCTAAGTACAAAGAAACCCCTCATACATCAGCCACAAAAATCCAAAAAAAAATGACCCCATTAAACCCTTAACCCATAACCCTATGGTACTTCAACCTTATGCCCCAAGAAACCCACAACACTTATCCATAGAAAACCCTCAACACACCACCCAAAAAAAACCTCAACCATCCTCCCAAAAAACCCACAAACCTCGACAAAAAAAACCACAACCCTGAGCTCCGAAAAAACCCTCAAGCCTTAGTCCCCTAAAAAATGACCCCTATCCCAAAAGTACCTTCAACCCTCAACCCCAAAGATCATAATATCTCTTCCCCAAATAACCATCAACCCACAAAACCAAAAAATAATCAACCATCATCTTAAAAAACCTCTCTACCCTCGAATCCGAAACATAATAAACCTCTTCCTTAAAAATCACAAAACCCAATTCCCAAAAAATACTAAACCCCATGAACCAAAAAATAGAATCCCTTATCCCCAAAAGACCCTAAACCCTTATCCCCCAAACACACTAAATTATCATCCTTGAAAAACCCTAAATCCTCATCCCCAAGAAACCATAAATCCCCAAGACAAAAAAACCTAAACACTACGCCATAAAAAAAGATAAAACAAAATTCCCAAAACCATAATATCTGATCCCTAATAAACAGTAAACCCTCACCCCCAAAAAACCCTAAACCCCCGTATGGAAAAAACTTAAACCCTTATCCCCAAGAAAATATAAAACCTCATCCTAAAAACCCTAAAACTATAGAAACATTAAACCCTAAATCCTCATCCATAAGTACCCTGAACCCTTACAAAAAAAAAATAACCCCATCCCCTAAAACCCTAAACCCTAAACACAAAAATTAAAATTAATCATACCCAAAAAAACCCTAAACTCTCCTCTAAAATTCAGTAAACCCTTATCCCCAAAAAACATGATACCCTAATCCTAAAAAATCCATAAACTCTCTATGCTAAATACAAAAAACCTCTATCCCCCAAAAGACCTAAACCATAAACCCCTAAAAACCCAAAACATATCCCCAAATAACCCTTAACACACAACCTTAAAAATCCGTCAACCCAAAGCCCCAAAAATCGACCAAATCTCATGAAAAAAACCCCACCTCTAAGCACAAAAAAAACCATAATCTCACATCCCCCCAAAACCCTATATCCTCATCCTAAAAATCTCATAGACCCTAATCCCCAAAATCCATCAACTCTCTTCCCCATGCAACTATAAACAATCTTCCCCCAAAAACACTAAACCCTCTCCCCCAAAAATCCATAAATCCACAGACCAAAAAACCCTAAAATATATATTAAAAAAAACCCTTAATCCTTATCACCAAAGTACATCAAACTATAGGCCTAAAAAAAAATAAACACTCGTACCCAAAAAACTAAAAGGCCTCAGTCCCAAATGAACCTAAACCCTACACCCCAAAAATCTCTAAACTATAAACCATAAAAACACTACACACTCAACAATAAAAAAACCATTTGTCCCAATAAACCTAACATCCCTACCAAAAAAATCCCCAAAACCTTATCCTTAAAAAATTTTAACCCTCAGGACCAAAAACCCCTAAACACTCAAAACCAATAGGCCCTAAATCCCTATAGAAAACCCTCAACTCATAGCCCCGAAAAACCATGAATACTCACCTCTAAAATTTGTAAAATCATATCCCAAAAATACCAAAGAACTCATCCCCAAACCCTTAGCCTCAAAAACCTAACCAATCATCCCAATCAATCCCTAAACTATCACCTCAAAAAACACTAAACCCATAGCCCCCCAAAACTCTAAACTATTGACCACAAAAACCTACCACCATCATCCCTAAAACAAAATTATCCTTCAACTCCAAAAATACCTCAACCCACAATCCAAAAAAACCATCAACCATTTTCTGTAATAAAATGAAAAATGCCCAACACCAAAAGACCCCTAAATCTTCTGCCCTAAAAAACCATCAACCCTCATCCCCAAAAGTCTCTAATCTATCATTCCTAAAAACCCTTAAACACTCATCCACAAAAAACCATAAATTTAGAGACCCAAAGCATGATGTAAATGGACATTACATTAATTTTGTGGAAGACTTAATACATGAAACAAACAGATGCCCAAAGACTGTGTTAGTTTAGTGTCTTTGGAAACTCAGAACATAATCTTCTAATCATGGTGAAAGATCTTAAACATCTCCCATAAAGATCTTTCCCATTTTTTTGTTACATAAAACCTTTATTTATATCCTGGGGAGAAGAAAACATAAAAAGGGTGAGCTCAAATTCTCAGTAAGTATAGACATGTGGAACATAAAAACAATCGATTAACATTTGAACGTAAAAACATGAACATAAAACATCAAAATCTTGAGCAATGACCTAAATCATGGAAGTACATAAGACATAGATCATAAAGGAACATTAATCATGATAAAATGGCATGGGAATAAAAAATGGAATTGTGGAAAACCATTAATCACATGATATGATATCCATAGTGTCCAAGGCATTACTTCCAAGACCATCATAGAGGACAAAGTCCATTATTGAACTGGGTTTATTTTCGGTTCCAGCCTGGTATTACTGGACCAGATTTACTTGTCATTCCTGCCGTGTCTATCTCATGAGATATAAATCTTTATCCAATTAATTGGTTGGATATATAGGTCCCTCTAATCTCATATTGAAATAATTCTTACGTGTGCCACAAAACAATCATAAATCATTCATCATAATCCAAAGAATAAAATGGGTTTCATAAATATCATCCCTTTATAGAAAAATACATATAAAAAATTGGATTTCAATTCATCATAAGAAAAAGAAAACCATTTAAATAATAGATACATTATACTTGAAACATAAACAAACTAAATAATTTCATCTTTTATGGAAAATAATTTTGATAAAACACTTGAAATGAATTCTTGAGGAAAATATCCTTTCTTCTTCAAAAACATTTTCGTTTCTCAAAATGCCATGCAATTTTAAAAGAAAATAATTTTGTTGAAAATAATATTGAAATATTTTAGAGTAATCTTCATGAAAATAAGGTGTTATGAAAGCATAAAAATCCATTCATGTTGTATAAGTTAAAAAAACATTCTTCTTGTACTTTCATTGGAAAAGTAAAAAAGTACCTCGTATGGTAAAAAAAATAAAGATTCCTTCCATACCATGTGTTAAAATTCAAAAAAGGGTAACAATTACATTAAAAATACATGGATGAACAGAAAAATATTGATGATTCTTTTTTGAGAAAACATGGACATGGATGATAAACATAACCCTAGTAAATACTTACAAATAAACAATCTCGGATAATAACGAGATTGGAATAATTATCCCTTACATTTTATGATCGGTGGAATCATACATGTAATAAAATAAAGAAAATTACATGAATATTTAAATATAATATCCATCAAAATAATAATCATAAAACATTCATAGGAATCATAAACACCATACAAAAGAAATAGATGGTGATTAAGGCATATGTCTCACAGAAATAAAAGTGAGATGAAATAATCCCTTAAATTAGGTCCGATATGATTTTTATGTATCTAAACCACCTGTATAATGATTTAAATAATGTCATTTACTTATTCCAGAATCATATTCATTGTTATGATATCATATATGGTCATATTCTTATCTTTTTATTAGTAATATTTCATTGCTACTTTTTATTCGGGTGTTCATTGCTTTATGTTCTTATGCGTGTTTTGTCAAATAAATTCTTATTCCTATTTTTAGTTTATAGAAACATCATTTACAGAATGGTAATAGAGTAATATATATCATATTTATTCATTCAATTCATTTGTATAATACTTATTCAATTAAGATCATGTAGAACGAGTCGCATCACATCGTGGAGACGGTAGGCCGTACGTACACACAAGCGATGATATCATTCCCATGATTGTGGAATTGTATTGAAGTGTATGATGTATAATATCTCAGAATCAATATCACTTTAGAATAATAATATATAGTTATATATTCCATCCTTATACCCATCCAAGTATGTTAGTGGTGAAATAAAAGATTACACCATGGCGTGGAGACGATAAGCCGTACGTACACACTCGTGGTGAATTAATTTTTTCATAGGATTGATAGAAGATAGAATATTTTTGTTTCATATTCATAATAAAATAATAGTAAAAAAGTGATAATGGGGTTATTAATTAATAATGATACAACTCATATAGAGGAAGTTGGAGAATAAATAAGTTTGAAAGAATCGGAAAAAGATATTACCTCTCCTTCGACGCCCCTCTTCTTATCCTCCTCTTAGGGTGAAAAATTTGGTCTTCGAAGAAGACCAGGACCTCTAGTAGGTTTCTAGGGAAGTGAAGAAGAAAATGGATAGGGTTTGGCCAATATTGAAGGCTCCAAATTTTGTGAATAGGAGAGGGAGAAGGTGCCTTTTTATAAGGGAGGAGAGGGTCACTTTTGGAAACCTCTAAAATATTAATTTATAATAAACTCAACCCCACTTAAAAACCTACAAAAATGACTCAAATCAGAATATTAGATGATATATGGTTTAAATATCATCAAACCTGAAAATTTAAACATGTTGGGAATTTATTTTAAATCTTATCGATATGATTTAATCTTATTTAATCAATTTAATTTTATTTGTGGTAATAATATTCAAAATTTTAAATTGTTATAAATAATTACTTATCTGTTGTGAGTTTTCCATAATTGGATAATTTATGAAATTTTGGACCATATTAATTTCAATTTATAATTTTTAAATATTTTTTGGATTTTTAAACAATTTTATAATATGTCATGTTTATAAAATATCAAAAGTTTCAATTTTGACACTATTCATTTATTTGAATTTAAAAAAAATACACACATTGAGAAAACATTCGAACCAAAATATTTAATTGGTTCCTAACATGTCATATTCATCTATAAAATTAGTGATGAATAATAATTAGTTCATATAATATTTATTTTAATATTGTTAAAACCATTTATTTGATATTTCTCTTAATAAAATAATAACTACAACATTTTTGTATAATTATTTAATATAATTATTTGTTTCATAAAAATTACAAATAAAATACTATAATGCATATAAATATAATAGATTTTATTATAATTCTTTTAATCTAATTTATCTTCTAACAAACAAAACTTTTAAAATTTTATGTTTATTAAATTATGAAGGTGAGAACTTTGATATCATTAAAAATAAAATAATATAAGTGTCATAATCAGTTTAATAAGGATATAAATGGTCAAAAATTAATCTTTTGGATGATTACGGTTTATATTTACACGACCAATAAGTAATGGTTAGGTTTTTGGGCCTTTTATGGGTATTATTAGTTTAATAAAAACTATATTATGGATTTTTCACTAAATAAATAATTTCTGCATCATTAATGTATAAGCTATTAAGGTAATTATATATGTCTTAAAAATTAAAAATAAATTACCATGATAAATAAAAACAATTTAGATTTCAAATTAGTATTTATAACTGTATTTATATTCTGTATAACCTTATAATAAAAATAATTTAATTAATAATGTTTGAGTGAGACATATTTCACTTTCATTTAAAAAATAAATTAATGGTCGTAACCACATACAAGTGGGTTATAATAGATACCATTTATAGAAATGTATATTTTAGGATGAAATATAATCATCCAATTATATTAAGGCATTTGTTAGAGTAATTTTATAATTTTTATTTTTACCCTTAATTACCGAATTTACCTTTAACTGTGGTAAATAAAATTTTCCGTAGTTACTATTCATAATTAACAAAAATAAAAAGTAGCATATTATCATAATTTGGACCTACTGATTAAAAATATGGAATCAATTTTTCCAAATTCAGGACATAGAAGTTGATGTATTTAATTTAAAATTAATCCCGCTTTTGAGAAAACAGGTTTTAAAAGTTAAAACATTGCAAAAGATTGAAATATTTTTACCAATAAATTAAATGTAAAATTAATGATAATGAATTTCATTATATTGAATGGTATAAATATATTCTATATATACATTAAAACAATTAAATATTATAATTTAACCATACAAATTATGTTCATGAAAAAAGTTGTTTTTAATTAAAATTTAGCGTATTTTTACTATTCTTCAAAATATGAACGTTATCAGAAAAATATCAAAACTTTATAAAACATAAATTTTTATATCCTGGTTCATAAGAATATTTTTATTTTGTAAAATTTACCTTATAAACATGTAAAAATTTATATTTAAAATGGGTGCGCCATCAAAGGGCGGGAAAACTACATATATTGAAAAATACTTATTTTACCCGAAAAAATTATTTTTTTCTCATAAAATGATCTAAAAAATGTGTAAGATGAGTGATAATGTTATTAAATTCAAAATTTAGTTAATATTATTCATAACGGCTAGTTTATAATAATATTGTAATAATATCTCGTTTAGTGAAACTCGGTATTGCGTACAACAGACGCTATTGAGGAAGGTTGCTCTTGCGTGTAATGAAAGCCAAGTCAGGGTTGCGTGTAGTGAAAGATTCGTTTGGTGTTGCATATAACATAATCAAAACATATTTCATTTATGAATTGAACAAAATCTGTACTCTATGATGCATAGAATAATTTCTACCAAAGTAAATTAAAATTGTTTGTAACACAAGCCAAGAATATTGTTGCGTATACTGTAAACTAATATGGTGTTGCTTGTAGCACAAGATAATCATGGTTTAGTGTACAATAGAATATATCAAAGAAATTAAAAAGAATAAATCTAATAAAATCTCAAAATGTTACATTCTACCCCCCCTTAAAATGAATTTCTCCCTTGAAATTCGTTGGGGTTATAAATAGTTTACTACTTGATAGTTTCTTTCCTTGAAACCCATATCATAAAAAGGAATACTAAAAATTCATTTTAAAAATGAATGTTATAATCATAATGGTCACCCAAAGTAACTCACCACTGGGTTCCCACATAGTACAACA
Source organism: Viscum album (assembly GCA_963277665.1). NCBI lineage: Eukaryota > Viridiplantae > Streptophyta > Magnoliopsida > Santalales > Viscaceae > Viscum > Viscum album. The sequence continues at coordinate 682,285,299 of OY728167.1, read as the reverse complement.
AAGGTGAAAACATGGATATGGAAGAGAATTCTAACCATCAACATCAGATTAAGAGTGGTAGATGACATGGCTATGAAAAAGACAACTATCACAAATCAATAAATTTGTGATGATCTAATGTACCATTTGATTCATCAGGTATGAGGGTACTAGGACAACATTTTCGGTTTTCAAGATCACTTCCCTATAGTTGATGAATTTTTTCATAAGGAGAAATACTTACTTGATTTCAGTGTAATATCATCATTGGTAATTCCATGAACAATTTCCACTTCATATCTTATTTAAAGAAATGAAGTTGAATTTTTCATTCTTGAAGTGACAACAGATCATGCAATAGAATGATAGGTCATTCCATCTGTCTCAAACAAAAGTTTAGAAAATGTTATTAAATATACATAAGTCTATATATGGTGATATTAATCGTATATGGTTTCAAAAATGGACTTCTACTTCATCTATCATACTGCATAATAAAATAAAACTAATTTCTTCTAACAAAGGACTTCATGTAGGCCAGTGGTAGGTGATAAAGGCCTGTCACACTTTGGTTGTAGATTTGATTCCCGCATCCTTGTCTGACAAGACGGGATGTCGCCCGTCCAACAGGTTGTCCTTTTTCTAAAACGATACTATTATAACATTCTAGAAAAATGTTTTATCCTTAAACAATACCATCTTGTGTCCATCTTAATCAATTTAAACCATTAGGCTTATCGAAAATACTTGTTTTCCAATCTCATAGTATAAAGAAAAATATTACTAGAAGGGTCATCTACAAAGTTGTGAATACCATCATTTATCTCCCATATATCATACGATATACCTTGTTGGTCACATTCTAAACATGTGAATAACTTAATCAGGTATTATCTTGAAACATGAATTACCATAGAACCTTAGTGAAAACATGAATGCTATCATAAGTTTTCTCTTTCCACATACCAAAATCCCAACACTTCTATATACTCAAACCATGATATCACCTTTTCCTTTTATCAGTCATGAGCTCATTAATACTATTATTATCTCTATATCCCTTCGTTATGCGCATATAAACGTCTTTAAAAAAAATTTAATCACTTTTCATGGTTACTGGTACCATATAATTTTTGAAAACCAATACATAGATATTCCAATATTCCTTGATACTATAAATGAGATTCCATAACACTATTTTCGAATTTCATTACATAAACACTTAATCATTCCACAACATCATTTTCATATTCAACATCACCAATAGTGATCACATGTGACTTCCCTTTGTCCTTTTCCTTAATAGTTTGTTGATGTCGATCATCATTAAACCTTGGATTAGGGCATTGGTTAGCATTATTCCCCATTTCCTTGCACTTGTAGCATTGAAGTGTTGGTGGTGTGCTCTCTATAGTCTTTTCTCTATTCCCATCATTAACTACCTTTTTCCCATTAATTCGGCACTCAGATACTTCATGACCTTCTTTTCCACAGTTAAAACATTTTCTAGTCCCTTTAAGACATTCTCCACCCTGATTCTTTTCACACATTCAGCATAAAGAAACATTCTACATTTTTTCACCATTGTTTTGAGATTTTTCCTTCAACTCCATCTTTCATTTCTTGTCAAACCCATGATATGGATATGTAACACCAACTTCAAGCTCTACCTTGATATCACAACACAAAATTTCATCATAGCTACTGAAGTCTCTTATAGCTAATGCCCTTTGAAGACTTGGTTTTAAGCCACTGAAGAATCGATAAAATTTATATTCAGGTTGGATGATAATTAAAAATTCATACCTTGCATGCCTTGTAAAATTCACCTCGTATATAACAAAAAATTCATCATCCTTTTGCTTAAGCTCAACGAACTCATTTTCCATATTTGTTCGAATAATATGGGGGAAGTACTTATTGAAAAAAAATTTCTTGAAATTGTCCCATTCCATAGATTCAATATCATCATAGGGCCTTGTATTCTTCATTAGAGTCCACCACTGGTCTACTTTTCCTTCAAAACGGTAAACAATCAAAATGAATTTTTTATTTTCTAAATAGTGATGTATGGAAAATATATTTTAAATTGTATAGATCCATTGTTCAGCAATAAGTGGATTAGAAGACCAATTGAAATAAGGTGGATGTTGCCTCATGAAGGACTCAATAGAATATTATTCCCTTCTCTGCTCATTTGGAAGTCCATAATGATTCAAAGCTTGTGTAAGTATATAAATAATATTTTTCACTCCATATCCCATTAAATTGGTTTATTTAGGAGGAAAATCATTTCATTTTCCATTACATTGATCAACACGGTTCCTTCGGCTTCCATGCATCGTCGAAAACTGAAAAAGAATAGTGTGAGAGGCAAAAATCATGCTAGGAAAAAAACATAATAAAGGGGGAGTACCTTCAATATATAACTTCTTAGGTTTAATTCTATGATCGTTACCATAATTGTAAGACTATAACCTATACTTATACTTAACCTTAGGGTCATCCCTTGACTTACCTTGGAAATATCTCTAGGGATCTCACAAAAGTTTTCACATCCTAGTTTCCAAAGGTTAACTAAAACATTTCTTTGATACCAACTGTAGAGACCCAAATCATGACGTACATGGACATTACATTAATTTTGTGGAAAAAAAAATACAAGACACAAAAAGACGCTCGAACACCATTTTAGTTTATTTTCTTTGGAAATTCAGAACATAATCATCTAATCATGGTGAAATATCTTCAACATCTCCCATAAAGATCTTCCACTTTTGTTTTCTTACCTAAAACCTTTATTTATATCATGGGGAGAAGAAAACATAAAAATGGTGAGCTCAAATGATCAGTAAGGGTAAAATTGGAGAATATACAAACAATTCCTAAACATTTTAACGTAAAAACATGAACATAAAACATCAAAATCTTGAGTAATGACCTAAATTGTGGCAGTACATAAGGAATAGATCATAAAGGAACATTAATCATGATAAAATGGCATGGGAATAAAACATGGAATTGTGGAAAACCATTAATCTCATGAATTTATTTCCATAGTAGTGAAGGCATTACTTCCAAGACCGTCATAGTGGACAAAGTCCATTACTAAACCTGATTTATTTGTTGTTCCATCCAGGTATTGTTGAACTAGATTTACTTTCCATTCCAACTGTGTCTATCTCAAGATATTTAAATAATTACCCAATTAATTGGAGGGAGATATATGTCCCATGCATCTCATATTGAAATCATTCTTACGTGTGCCACAAAACAATCAAAAATCCTTCATCATAACCCAAAGAATAAAATGGGTTTCATAAACATCATCCCTTAATTACATAATCCATATAAAACAAATGGATGTCATTTCAACATAAGAAAAATAAAACCATGTAAATAATAGAGAAATTATACTTGAAATATAAACATACTAAACAATGTCATCTTAGATGGAAAATAGTTTTGATTAACCTTTTGAAATTAATTCTTGAGGAAAATATCCTTTCTTCTTCAAAATCATTTTCTTTTCTCAGAATGCCATGCAATTTTAAAAGAAAAGGATTTTTTTGAAATTAATCATGAAATCTTATAGTATATTCTTCATGAAAATATGGTGTTAGGAAGCCGTAGAAATCCATTGATGTCGTATAAGGTAAAAAAAATTCTTCTTATACTTTTGTCAGAAAAGTCAAAAGGTACATTGTATGGTAAAAAAAAGAAAGATTCCTTCCATACCATGTGGTAAAAGTCAAAAAAGGGTAAAAATGACTTTATACAAACATGGAAGAGTATTAAACATTTTATGAAAACATTTTGAGAAAACATGGACATGGATGATAAACATAACCCCAATAAATACTTACAAATAAACAATCTCGGATAAGAACGAGATTGGAATAATTATCCCTTACCATTTATGATTGGTGGAATAATATGTGTCATAAAATAAATAAAATTTCCTTTATATTTAAATATCATATCCTTCATAATAAAAATCAAAAAACATTCATAGGAAGCATAAACACCATACAATGAAAATAGATGGTGATTAAGGTATATGTCTCACAGAAATAAAAGTGAGACGAAATAATCCCTTACCTTAGGTATGATATGCTTTGTACGTATCCAAACCTCCTGTATGATGATTTAAATAATGTAATTGACATTTTCTAAAATCATATTCATTGTTATGATATCATGTATGGTCATATTCTAATCTTCTTTTTAGTAATATTTCATTGCTACTTGTTATTCGGGTGTTTATTGCTTTATGTTCTTATCCGTGTTTTATCAAAAAAATGATTATTCCTCTTTTTAGGTTACAGATACATCATTTAAAGAATGTAATTAGTGTAATATATAGCATATTTATTCATTTAATTCATTTATATAATCATTATTTAATGATGATCATGTAGAACGAGTCGCATCACATCATGGAGATGGTAGGTCGTACGTACGCCTGAGCGATGATATCATTCTCATGATTGTGGAATTGTCTTTTAGTGTATGGTGTATAATATTTCATAATAAATATCACATTATAATAATCATATATAGTTATTTCTTCTATCCTTATACCCATCCAATTATTTTAGTGATGAAATAAAATAATACAGCACAACATGGAGATGGTAAGCCATACGTACGCACACCTGGTGATTTCAAATTTTCATAGGATGGATAAAAGATAGAATATGGTTGTTTCATATTCATAATAACATATCAGTATACAATTTATACTGGAGTTATTAATTAATAATGAGGAAACTCAAATAGTGGAAGTAGAAGAACACAATGTTTGGAAGAATCAGTAAAGGATATTACCTTTTTTTCGACGTGCCTCTTCTTAACCTACTCTTAGGGCCCTAAATTTGGACATTGAAGAAGACTGGGACCTCTATTAGGTTTCTAGGAAAGTTGATAAGAGATATTTACATGGTTTGGCCAAGATTGAAGGCTCCATGTGTTGTGAAGAAGAGTGGGAGGAGGTTCCTTTTTATAAGGGAGGAGAGGGGCACTTTTGGAAAGCTCTAAAATATTAATTTATAACAAACTCAACCCCACGTAAAAACCTACAAAATGACTCAAATCAACATATTAGATGATATAGGGTTTAAATATCATCAACCAATAAAATTTATAGATGTTAGGAATTTATTTTAAACCTTATCAACTTGATTGAACCTTATTTAATCTATTTAATTTTATTTGTGGTAATAATATTCTAAATTTTAAATTGTTATAAATAATTACTTATGTGTTGTGAATTGTCCATAACTAGATACTTTAGGAAATTTTAGACCATATTAATTTCAATTTTTATTTTTAAATATTTTTGTGATTTTTAAACAATTTTATAATATGTCATTTATATAAAAAACAATATTGTCCATTTTGACACTATTAATTTATTTGAATTTAAATAAAATAAAAACAGAGAATATATTGTAAAAAAATATTTAATAGGTTCCAAACATGTAATATTCATATAGAAAATTAGTGGAGAATATTAATTAGTTTATATAATATTTATTTTAATATTTTTAAAACGCTTTCTTTGATATTTCTCTTAATAAAATATTAACTACAACATTTTTTTATAATTATTTAATATACTTATTTGTTTCATAATAATTAAAAATAAAATACTATGATTCATATAAATCTAATAGATTTCCTATGAATACTTTTTAATAGAATTTATCTTCTAAAACAACCAACTTTTAGAATGTTCTGTTTATTAAATTATGAAGGTCACCACTTTGACATCATTTAAAATAAAATAATATAAGTTTCATAATCGCTTTTATAAAGATCCAAATAGTCAAAAATTATATCTTTGGATGCTTATTGATTATATTTACACGACGAATATGTTTGTCTCAGGTTTTTGGGCCTTTTTATGGGTATTATTAGTTTAATAAAAACTATATTACTGATTTTCCAATAAATAAATAATTTATGAATCATTAATGTATAATCTATTAAAGTAATTAAATATTTCTTAAAAATTAAAAATAAATTATCATGATAAAGAAAAACATTTTATCTTTCATACGAGTATTTATAACCCAATTTATATTCTGTATAACCTTATTCAAAAAATAATTTAATTTTGAATGTTAGAGTGAGACATATTTCACTTTCATTTAAAAAATAATTTAAAGGACTTAATCACATACTAGTGGGTTCTAATAGATAACATTTCTACCCAAGTATATTTTAGGATGAAATATAATCATCCATTTATTTGAAGACATGTGTTAGGTTAACTTTATAATATTATTTTTACCCTTAATTACCAAACTTACCTTTAACTGTGGTGAATTAAATTTACCGTAGTTACTATTCATAATGCCCAGAAATAAAAAGTATCCTATTAACATAATTTTCACCTACTGAGTCTAAATATGTAATCCATTTTTCTAAATTCAAGGGAGATAAGATGCATATTTAATTAAAAATTATTCCCACTGTTGAGCAAACGATTTTTAAAAGTTAAAACATTTCAAAACATTGAAATGTTTCTACCAATGAATTTAATGTAAAAATAATTATAATGACATGATGTATATTAAATATTAAAAATATATTTTATTTATACATTAAAACCATTCAATATTATAATTTAACCATATAAATTATGTTGATGAAAAAAGTTTTTTTTATTTAAAATTTAGTGTATTTTTACTATTCATCAAAATATGAACGTTATCAGAAAAATATCAAAACTTTATCCAACATAAAATTTTATATCATGATTCACATGAATAAGTTTATTTTGTAATATTGAACTTATAAACTAGTTAAAATTTAGATTTAAAATGGGTGCCCCATCAAAGGCGAAAAAACTACATTTTTTGAAAAATTCTTATTTTACCCGAAAAATTTATTTTTTTCTCATACCATGATCTAGAAAATGTGTAAGATGAATGATAATGTTATTAAATTCAACTTTTAGTTAATAATATTCATAACGGGTAGTTTATAATAATATTATAAAAATATCTCATTTAGTGAAACTCAGTATTGCATACAACAAATGCTATTGAGGAAGGCCTATCTTGAGTGTAATGCAAGCCAAGTCAGGGTCGCGTGTAGTGCAAGTTTACATTGGGGTTTCATATAATATCATCAAATCATATTTCATTTATACATTGAACAAAATCTATATACAATGTTGCGTAGAATAATTTCTACCCAAAGAACTTGAAATTGTGTGTAACACAAGCCAAGAATATTGTTGCATATAATGAAAACTAATACGGTGTTGCATGCAGTGCAAGTTAATCTTGGTTTAGTGTACAACAGAAGATATCAAAGAAATTAAAAAGAATATATTTCATAAAATCTCGGGGTGTTAAAATAAACCCTCACCCCCAAAATCCATCGAACCTCAGTCCAAAAAAACCTCAATCCTTATCCCCAAAAAACCATCATCTCTAATACCAAAAACACCTTAAACACTTAGTCCCAAAAAACCTAAACCTGAACACAAAAATCCGAAATACTAAACCCCAAAAATCCTAAACCCCATACCCCAAACACCCTAAACCCTTACCTACTAAAAACCCTAAACCCTTAACCAAAAAACCTAAACCCTTCACAAAAAAATCCGTTAAACCATTAGCCATAAAAATCTATAAACCATCATCCAAAATAAACACTAAACCCTCATCCCTAAAAAGACCATAAACCCTCATTACCAAAATAACATAAAACCTCCACACATAAAAAAAACTAAACCCATAGCCCAAAAAAAACTAAAACCATCAATCATAGAAAATCCTAAACTATCAGACCCATAAAATACTCAACCCTCACCCCAAGAGGCCCTCAACCAACGTCCCAGAATACCCTCAACCAACAACACTAAAAAATCTCAACCATTAGTCCAAAAAATCCCCGAACCCTAAGAGCCCAAAAATCATTATCCTTAAGGCTTACAAAAACCTCAACCCTCATCCCCAAAAAACCCTAAACTCACATCCCCAAAAAACCCAAAAAACCATGAGCCCATGAACCCTTAAACCTCTTCCCAAAACAACCCTAAACCCTTACCCCCCACCCAAACCCCCAACCCTCTACACCCAAAAACCTCGATTCGCCTTCCCCAAAAATAATCAACCCCTCAGCGCAAAAAAACACCCAACTATCAGCAAAAAGAACCCGACCCTCATCCCAAATAACATCAACCCTCAACCCTAGAAAACCATCTTCCCTCATCCCTAAAAACTAGTTAACCCAAAAACCGAGACAAAAATTTACCCTCATCCATATAAATGGCCAGACCTTATCCCTAAAAAACCTGAAACCCAAATCCCCCAAAACTCTAAACCGTGCGCCTAAAAAAACCCTCAACCCTTAATCCCAAGAAATCCCCAACCCTAATCCATATAAAACCATCAAAACTCATCCCCAAAAATTCCTCAACACTCATAACCAAAAATCCATGAACCCACATCCTCAAAAACCTTCAATCTCATAGCCCTAAAATATATAAACCCACTACCCCAAAAAAACCCCAATCCATCAACACAATAAACACTATTAAATCATCCCTAAAATAACCCAAACCCTTATCCACAAAAAATTCTCAACCCTCAACACTAGCACTAAAAAAATGAAACCGTAGACTAAAAACCACACAATCCTCATCCACCAAAAAAATAAACCAATTACACAAAAAACCCTATACTATAATACCCAATTAACCCTCAACCTCAATTACAAAAAACCATATACCCTAAACATCAAAAAACACTATACCATAAACCGCCAAAACATGAAAACTATCATCCCCAAAAAACCCTCAACCCTCATCCCAAAAAAACCAAAAACCTCAAAATCAAAAAATCCTCTTTCGTTTTACCCAAAATATCCTAATCCAACATCCTCAAAAAAATATAAACCCTAATCCCTATAAAACCCTAAACGCATATCCATAAAAAAAATGAACCCTCATCCCCCAAAAATCATCAACTCTTATCCAAAAAAAATCCCACAACCCACATCTATAAAAAACCGTAACACCTATCCCCGAAAACCCTAAACTCTCATCCACAAAAAAACAGTAAACCCTAACCCCAAAAAATCCTAAACCCTCAGGCAACAAAAAACCTAAACCCTAAACCCCAAAAAATCTTCAACCCTCACCCCAACCAAAAACCTTAACCCTTAACCAAAAAATCCCATTAAAAATAATCCCCAAAATACACTAAACACTTAGTCCCTAAAACCTTAATCCATAATCCCTAAAGGCTCTAAAACCTCAGCCCAAAATAACCCCAAAATCTAATCCATTAAAACACCTAAACCCTCAGCCTGAAAAAAAAATAAACCCTTAGCACCCAAAAAAACAAATCCCTTATCCCCAAAAACCATAAATCTCTATAACCAAAAAAACCTAAACCATGAGTCCCACAAAACACTAAAATCCAAGTCCTAAATACCAAAAAACCACAACCTCAAATAACACTAAATGCTTCCCCAAACAAAACCCTCAACTATAGTCCATAAAAATTCCCCAACCACCATCCCCATAAAAATCCTCAATCATTGTTCCCCAAAACCCTCAACCCTTATCCACAAAAAAAAACCCATCAACCCTTTGTGCCCAAAAACTCACAACCCTAAACCTCGAAAAAATCTAAACTAGCAAGCCCAATAAACACCCAAACCTTATCTTAATAAACAAACAACCCTCATTCTGAAAATTCATTAAACGCCCATCCCTAGAAAAATCCATCAATACTCAACCCAAAAAAATCTAAACCGTTCAACTCAAAAAAACAATAGAACCTCATACCCCAAACACCCACAACCCAGAACCCCCGAAATACAGTGAACCATCAGTCCAAAAAAAACCATAAAACCTCATCCCAAAAAACAAAAACTATCATCCCCAAAAAACCCTAAACCGCAACCCAAAAAAAACCTAAATCCTCAGCCCCAAAATCCCATCAACTATTCGAACCTGAAAAATCCTCAAACGTCAACCCCCAAAAATAGGAATCCATCAGCCCTAGAAACCCTCATCCGCCTTCCCTAGAAACAATACATCAACCCTAAACCCCAAAAAACAATAATCCCCTCGACCTAGAAAACCATCAATCCCCATGACAAAAAAACCCTAAACCATCATCCCTAAAAATAGTCAACACTCCCACAAAATAATGAAACCTAGTCCCCAAAAAACCCTAAACCATCATCTCTAAAAAAAATATTATCCTTTATAACTAAAAAACCTAGAACCCTGATATTAAGAAAAATGTAAACCCTCAACCCCAAAAAACCCTCAACCATCATCCCTAAAAAAACCTATACCCCTATCCCCATAAAATCCTAGACCCTCATCCATGAAAAATAATCTATCCTCATCCCCCCAAAAAACCTAATCCTTGAACCCTAAAAAACCATCAACCCTCATCCCTATGAAAACCCTTAACCCTTAGCGCCAAAATACACCCAAATCTCAACCCCAAAACTCCTCAAACCCTAATCGCAAAAAAATCTCATCCCCAAAAGACCATCAACCATCATCCCCCAGAAATCATAATCCCACAGACTCAACAAAAACCTAAACACTCATCCCCAAGAAGTCCTAAACTCTAATCCCACAAAACCCATTAAACACTTGTCCCCTAAAGACCCAAAACCATAATCCCAAAACCCATAAAACCGCATCCGAAAAAAACATTAATCCTACAACTCATATGTCCCTAAAAAATCATCCACAAAAATAACTAAACCCTCTTCCTCAAAATACCCAAAACTATAATCCCAAAACACCTAAACTCCCATCCCCCATAACTCTAAACTATCACCCAAAGAAATACCAAAACAATTATCCCAACAAAACCCACAACCCTCAGGCCCAAAATTACCCCAATACTCATACACCAAAATACCTCAAACCTTATCCAAAAATAACCTCAATTATGAGCACCAAAATCCCTCATCCCACACATGAAACAATTATTAACACTCGTCCACAAAAATACTTTAATAACTCATCGACAAAACCCCTAAACACTCATCCCAAAAAAACATTTAACCCTCATCCTTAAAATACCATCAACCATCAGCCCCCAAAATCACTCAACACTCTTCCCCAAAAATCCTTCATCACTCAGCCCTAAAAACCTTCAACCATCATCCCTAAAAATCCCTAATCTCATAGTCCCAAAAATCCCTAAACCCTCATCAAAAAAATCCCAATACCCTCAGTCCAAAAAAACCCTCAATCGTCATCCCCAAAAAACAATCAACCCAAATCACCACAAATCCATCAACCCTATGCCCAAAAAATACCTCAACCCTCAGCAACAAAAACCATAAAAAATTAGTTCCAAAAAACCCTCAAACCAAATTCCCCAAAAACACTAAACCCACAGCCCCATAAAACACTTTTCCCCTGACCCTATAAATCACTCAACTTCTAACCCCAATAAAACCCTCAACCCCAAAAAGACCTCACCCCTTGGCCCCATAAAAATATCAACCCTCATCACTAAAACCCTCAAACATCAATCCATGAACCCTAAAATATCGTTCCCAAAAAATCCCAAATCATCAGCCCAAAAAAACACAACCCTCTTCCCCAAAACCATCAACCATCTTCCCCAAAACCTTTAACCTATAGCCCCAAAAAACCATTAATCCATGAACCAAACAAACCCACAACCTTGATCCCCAAAAAACCTCATCCTTGAACTCAAAAACCAATAATCCGTTACCACCAAAACCTCTCAATCATCATCCCTAAAAAGACAAAAATCATACACCCAAACAACCCAAAACCCACAGCCTCGAAAATAAAAAACATTCAGCCCTGAAAAACCCTCAACCCTCCACCCCCAAAAACCTTACCATCATTAATAGAAAATCATCAAAATACTGTCCCAAAGAACCCTAAACTATTATCCCCCAAAACCCCTAAACTATCATCCCCAAAAAACCCCAAACGCTTATCCAAAAAAACAATCTACCCCCAGCCTATGAAAACCATCAACCCACATGTCCAAAAAGAACTAATCACTCATCATAATGAAACCAAAAATGATGGTCATAAGAAACCATAGAATCTCTACCCTAAATAACCTTTTATAAACTACCTTGAAAAATTACAAACCCTCTTCCCTCAAAACCCTAAACTCTTAGGCCCAAAAAATCCAAAACCCCCATCCCCAAAAAATGATAAAAATTGTACCCCAAAAAACAATAAGCACTCTCCATAAAAATACCCTAAACCCTCATCCCTAAAAAACCATAAAACCTCATGCCCAACTAACAGTAAAACATACAGCCCAAAAAACCATAAACCCTTAGCCCCACAAAATTTTGAACATATGGACCTAAAAAACAATAAACATAAATCCATAACAAACCCTAAACATGTATCCCCTAAAATCCTTAAGATCTAATCCCCCCAAATAACTAATCCCTCATCCCAAAAAATCCAGAAACACTCTGAACCATTAAACCCAAAAAAATCATCCAAAAAAAACCTAAACCCTCATCCCAAAAAAACAAATCTCTCGGCACAAAAAACCAGAAACATGTAGCTCCAAAAAACACTAAACACCCATCCCAAAAAAACCCTAATCCTTGAGTCCCAATATACCATAAATCTCCACCCCTAAAAAATAGTAATCCGACATCAAAAAAAAACCTAAACCATCATCACAAAAAACCCTAAACCTATATCCCCAAAAATACTAAACTCTCCACCCATAAAATCCCTAAACCCTAATCCCTAAAACACCATAAACCATTATCTCAAAAAAACCCTAAACCACCACCATCCTAAATTCCTAAACCTTTACCCCCGAAAATCCATAAACCCTTACCTGCAAAATATCAAAACTCTGAACACAAAACATTCCTCCACCCCCAGCCCAAAAAACCCTAAAACCCCATCCCTAAAACCCTAAACTCATAGCCCTAAGAAAACCTAACCATAAGACCAAAAAACCTAAACCCTTATCCCCAAAAAACACTGATCCTCCAGATGAACAGAATACTAAACCGGTATCCTGAAAAAACTCGAAACCGTTAGCCCCAAAAAATCATAAAACATCAGCCCCAAAAAACCCTAAACCTACATCCCCAAATAACACTAAACCCTCATCCAGAAATAATTCAAGACCCCCTTACCCAAAAAACCCAAAAACCCAAAACCCAAAAGTCCTAAATCCTTATCCATAAAAAATCTATACACTCAACCACAAAAATCCCTAAACCCTCATAACTATAAAATCCTAAATCTTCAAACCTAAAACCCCTAAACAATCATCCCCCCGAATAAAAAAACCCCTAAACCCGAATTACCTTTCAAACATCCTCCAGAAAACCCAAAAACCTTATCCCCCAAAACCATGAACACTAAAACCCATAAACCAAAAAACCCTCATCCCCCAAAATAATAAAACCACATCCAAAAAAACCAAAGAAAACACTAAAACCTATGCCCAAAAAATCATAATCCATAATCACCCAAACCCCAAATCCCTCAACAAAAAACCCTACACCCTTACCTCAAAAGATAGTAAACACATAGTCCCAAACAACTATAAACCATAAGATACAAAAAAAATCCGAGATCAAAATCCCTATAAAACAATAAACCAACATAAAAAAACCCTAAACCCTAAACCCTAAACCCTAAAAAATACTAATCCCACATCCCAAAAAACCCTAATCTCTCAGCCCCCAAAATCTTGAACCCACATCCCCAAAGAACCCTAATCCCATAGCCCTAATAAAAGCCTAAAATCCTCTTCCCAAATAACACTAAACACTCATTCCCCAAAAAAATGTGAAACCCTTATCCCCAAATACCCTACAACCTCAAACCCAAATAAACCTACACCCTTTTCATCAAAAAACCATAAACCATCATCCTCAAGAAAAATATAAACCCCTGTTCCCAAAAAAACCTAAGACACTCGACCCAAAAAACACTAAACCATCATCCCCAAAAATTTATAAACCTTAATTAAAAAAAACATAAAACCATAGCCCCAGAAAACCCTAATCCATCATCTCTAATAAGCCCTTAACCCTAATCCCAAAAAACCCTAAACTGTCAGCCCCAAAAATATCTAATCCCTCAGCCCCCAAAAAGCCTCACCCCTCATCCCCAAAACAATCCTCAACCCTCTTCCCGAATAAAACATCAACCCTCTTCCACAAAGTAACCCACATGTACAAGAAACAAAAAAACCAAACCCAAAAACCTCTAACCTATCTACCACAAAACCGTAATCCCTTATCATTAAAACCCTCAACATTCATCCCCATAAATCCTTCAACCCTCTTCCCTTATAAACATATCACCCTCATCCCTGAAAAACCCTAAAACCTCATCAAAAAAAATCTATAATACCACTAACCCAAAAATAACCGAATCCTCATCCCAAATAAACACTCAATCCTCTACCCCCAAAACCCTTTTTCCTGAGCAAGAAAAAAATCATCAACACAAATCCCCCAAAATTCCTCAACCCTAATCCACAAATAAAACCTAAACCGTCAGCTGTACAAAACTCCACAATCCTCAACCAAAAAAAACCTAAAACCACTTCCCCAAAAAACCCTAAACCCTTAGGCCCATAAAACTATGTACATAGAAAACCTCTGAACTCTCATCAAAATGAAACTCTAAATCCATATCCCAAATACAACATAATCCTCATCCCCAAAAAATGCTAAAACCTCATCCCAAAGAACTTCATACCCTCACCCCCCAAAACCCAAATCCCAATCCCCAAAAAACCCTCTACTCATATCCCAAGGAAACCTTCAACCATTATCCCTAGAAAATAGTCAATCCATGTACCCAAAAAAACAAAAACCCTAAACCTAAAAAAACATAAAACCTCATCCATAATAAACCCTCACCCCCAAAAAAGCTTCAACCCTAACCCACAAAATACTCTAAACATTATTCCCCCAAAACCAAAAACCCTAAACCTTAAAAAACCTGCAAATATATTCCCCCCAAAACCCTCAACCCTCATCCCCCAAAACCACGCATCAACCCTCATCCCTAAATAACCCTCCTCCTTTAGTCCCAAAAAATTCCCAACACTCATACCCAAAAAATACTCAACCATCAACCCCTGAAAAAAACATCAGCCATCATATCTAATAAATAACTAACCATATAGCCCCCAAACCCCCAATAAATTTCCAAAAAATACCTCACACCTAGACCTCGAAAAAACCCTTAATCCTTAGTCCCAAAAAACATAAAATCCCCATCCCCATAAAAAGATCAACACTCAGCAACAAAATACTCAAAACCCCCAGACCCAAAAAATAAAAAACCCTCGGACCAAAAAATACCCTCAACCCTCATCCCCAAAATAACCTCAGCCTTTAACCCCCCAAAACCATCAACCGTAATCCCCCAATACACTCATCCATGAAAAAAATAAAAAACCCTAAACATTTATACAAAAATAACATTATCCATCAACATTAAAAATCTATAATCCCTCATACCCCAAAAAATATAAAACCTCATCCACAAAATACAGTGAACTCTTTGCCCCAAAAAACTAATAAACCATTTACCCAAAAAATATGAAACCATTAGTCCGAAAAAACCAAAAACATAAAGCCCCAATAAACCGGGAACCCTCAGGCTAAAAAAATAATGAAACCTAATAACCAAAAAAACATTGAACCCGCAGCCCCAAAAATCCTTGAAATCTATGTCAAAATAAACCCTAAACACTCAGCCCCTAAAAATCCTGAACCCACATCACTAAAAAAACCCAGAATATATATCACTAAATATTCATGAACAATCAACACTAAAACCCTCGTCCCCAATTATACATGTACCCTTATCCATAAAAAACAATAAAACTTATTCCCCACCGAATCCTCATCCATGAAAAAACATTAACTATCTTCCATGAAAAATTCTAACCCTCATTCTCAAAAACCCTCAAACCACATCCCCAACATAACCTGTACCCTTTTCCTTGAAAAAATTTAATCCCCCAGCATTATAAAACCTTGGACCCTCATCCCTAATAAACCCTAAACCCATATCCCCAAATAACCACTGACCCTCATCCCTGAAAAATCCTAAACCATCATCAATAAATAAATGATCCCCCACCCCTCAGATACCCTGCACCCTCATCCCCAAAAAATCCTGAACCCTCATCTCCAAAAAACCGTGAACCCTCATCCCCAAAAAACCCTAAACCTTTAGCACCAAAAAACCATGACCCCACATCCCCAAAAACCCTGATCCATCATCCGTAGAAAAATATGAACCCCATGTCCCAAACATACCTGAATACTCACCACTATATAACCCTATACTCTTAGCCCTAAAAATCCATGAACCATCATTCCCCCAAAAGCATAAGACCTCAACCCCAAAAACAACTCAACCCACAGACCCAAAAATCCGTGAACCTTTATCCCCAATAAACAAAGGACCATCATTCAGAAAAAACAATGAACCCTAATCTCCAAAAATACACGATCATTCATCACTAGAAAACCCTGAATCAGAAGTCCCAGAAATCATTGAACCACCATAAAAATAATTGAACCCTTTGTTCCAATAAAATCTCTTCCCTTTGTGCCATAAAACTCTCAACCCTCATCCTCAAAAACCATCATCCCCTACACTCAAAAAACCCTCATCCCATAGTAAAAAAATTAACCAATGCCTCATCCACAAAAAACCTTAACCCTCATAATAAAACTCAACACGTAGTCCCAAACAACCCTCAGCACTAATCCCCAAAAAAACCATAAATACTCAACCCTAAAACACCCTAAACACATATCCACAAAACCCTCCACCCTCACCACTCAAAACCATCAACCATTATCTCTAAAAAATAAAAAATCACATCTCAAGAATAGTAAAACCTTATACTGAAAAATCCTAAAATCGCATCCCCAAAATACCCTAAACCCTTAGTCTAAAAGATACCTCATCCCTTATCCCCAAAACCCATAAATACATACAGACAAAAAAACCCTCAAACCTCATACCAAAAAAAAAATTCCCAACCCTCAACAAAAAAATCATAAATCTACAACATAAAAAACATAAATACCCTACCAAAAAAACACTCAACCTACTTCACCAAAACCCAAATCCATCATCCAAAAAAACCCTCAACCCACCTCCTAACAAAACCCTAAAAACCTAGCTCCAAAAAACAATCAACGCTCAATAGAAAATATCACTCAACTTTTATCCCAAAATGTACCTAAACTATATGCCACCAAAAACCTAATACATCAACCCCCCCAAACTAAACCAATATCCAAAAAACTCTCTACACTCATCCCCAACACAACATTGATCCATAAAATGAAGAAACCCTAAACACTTAGAACTTGGAAAAACTAAATGCATATAAAAAACACAAAAATACCCATAACCAAAAATACAAAAACACCCATACCCTAAAAACAATAACCCTCAACCTCAAAAAACCATAAACCCCCAGCACAAAAAAACCTCAACCCTCAGCACCAAAAAACCATCACCCATCAACCCCCAAGAAAATACAAACCCTTTATCCCTAGAAAAAACTAAACTCTAAGACACCAAAACAACTCAACCATCATCCCCAAAAAACCTTATACCCTAATCACTAAAAAAATCTAATCCCTTATCCCCCAAAAAACTCAAACGTCATCCCCAAACAACTCCAAACCCTCATCCCCAAAAAAACCTTTACCCACATCCAAGAAAAAAATCTCAACCCCCAGGACAAAACCCCCTAAACCCCCAACCCAAAAAACCACCAACTCTCATCCTTAAAAAACCATCAACCCTCAACCACCAAAAAACCTCAACCCTACTCCTCTAAAAATCCTAAATCATCATACTCTAAAACTCATTAGACCTCATCCAAAAAAACCTCAACCCTAATCGACAAAAAAATATAAACCATCATCCACAAAAAACCCTTATCCCTCAACCCCAAAATCCTTGATCCCCTAGTCAGAAAAAACCCACAACCCTTATCAACAAAAAACCCTCTACCCGCGGCCCAAAAAATTTGCAACCCTCATCCCCAAAACACCCTCAATCCTCATAAAAAAAACCAATATCCTACAACCCAAAAAATAATCCAACCATATCTCCATGAAACCCTCTAACCTCATCCCAAAAAACCCCTTAACCTTCAGTTACAAAAAAATTTCTTCCCACAGCTCCAAAATACCCTCACCCCACAAACCCAAAATGCCCATAACATATAGAACCAAAAGAAACCCTAAACACTCATACCCCAAAAACCATAAAACCTCATCCCCAAATAAACCCTAAACTCTGATCCCCAAAAAATATTAATCCCACAGTGACAAAAACCCTAATCCTTATGCCCTAAAAACCATAAATCCATGTCCCTAAAAAAACCCTAACCCCCAAACACCCCAAACCCCTAAAACCTTACAAAAAAAACACAATGAACCCTAACCCAAAAAAACTAAACCCTAAACCATCAACCCCAAAACCCTAAAAACTCAGCAATAAAAATCCCTAAAACCTCATCCCAAATAAACACTCAACCCTATGCTCAGAAAAAACCTAAACCCTCAGCCCCAAAAAACCATTAACCATCATCCCTAAAAAACCCTAGACCCTCAGACCCAGAATCCCTTAAACATCATTCCCAAAAAACAATAAAAATTTATCCACAAAAAACAATCAACATTCTTCCCTAAAAATCAATCAACAGTCATTCCCCATAACCCTTAACACTATTTCCAAAAAACCCTTGAACCCTGGTCCCTGAAATCCATCAACCCACATAACCAAATAAATCACAACCCTCAGCCCAAATAATCCTTCAAACATCAATAATAAAATATCCATAAACGTCATCCCTAAAAAATAAAAAATATTTAGCCCCAAAATCCCATATACAATTGGCCCAAAAAACCATAAACCCTTGCTCCAAATAAGCCTTCACCCCAATGCACCAAATGATCCTAAATACTCTTCATCATGAAACACAAAACCATCATCCCCAAAAAAATCCTAAACCCTATTCCATAAAAAATCATCAACCTAAGTCCTTAAATAACCATCAACCCTCAACCCTTATGCATAATAAAACATAAGGCACCTACCCCAAAAACTAAACCCTTATTTCAAAAGACCCTAAACCCTTATCCCTAAAAAACCCTCAAACCTTATCCATAAAAATAACTAAAGCATTATCCACAAAAAAACACTCAACAACCAGTATAAAAAACCCTCGACCCATATCCCCAAAAACCCCAAGAACCATGCCCCAAAAAAATCTCAATCCTCTTCTAAAAAAACCTCAACCCTTAGAAACATAAAACCCTCAACCATTATTATCCAAAAATCCTCAGACCTCAGACTCAAAAAACTATGTACCATCAGTCACAAAGAACGATTAACCCTCCTCAAAAAGAAACCTAACCCCTCAAACCCAAAACTGTCAATCAGAAGTCACAAAAAAATTATCAACACTCATCCCTAATAAACCCTCAACCTTCATCACTAAAATCCAAACCTGAGCCCCCAAAAAATCCCCTCATCCCAAAAAACATTAATCCCTTAAAAACTAAAATCAATCATCCCCAAAAAACTCTCAACGCTCAAACCTAAATAAACACTAAACTTTCATCCCCAAAACCCTAAAATATCATCCCAAAAAAACCCACATCCCTGATTAACAAAAACAAAATCATCTCACTAATCTAGAAAAACCTAATCCTTTATCCCCCCAAAACACTCAATACTCACCCCAAAAATCATCCACTATCTCCACAAGAAATATTTTGAAACATATCCATGAGAAAAACCAAAACTGTATGTCCCAAGAAACTATAATCTATTAGTACCAAGAAAACCCTTAAACCCACGTTCCTAGAAAACCATAAAACCTCAACACCAAAAAACCCCTCAACCCTTAGTTTCAAAAAAAAACATTAAACCCTCATCCCAACAATAATAATAAAATCTAATCCCAAAAAAACCTAATACCTTATACCTAAAATACGTCAACCCTCATACTAAAAAAACCCACAAACGTCGTCCCAAAACTACCCAAAAACCTTAGCCCCAAAAAACCAAAAACACCCCTGACCAAAACCCCCCCTAAAAACCAATAAAAAAACCACAACCCTTATCCCCAAAAATACCTATACACTCTAGCCCAATACCCCCAAAAACATATCCCCAAAAAACCCTCAACCCTCCTCCTAAGGAAACCCTAAACCCTCATCCCCAAAAAATCTCTTAATCCACATATCCAATAGAACATAAACCAACATCCCCAATGAAACCTAAACCGTCATCCCAAAAAAAGGATTAATCCTCATCCCTAAAGTACACTAAAACCAAAAACCTAAAAAACCTAAAACCCTTATCCCTGATACCATAAAACCTCAGCCCCCAAAACCCTCTATTCATAGCTATAAAAACATTGAACCCTCAGCAAAAAAAACATTCCACCCCCAGCCCAAAAAAATTGATAATCCCTCAGCCCCACAAAAACATAAACCCATATGCCCAATTACCCTAATACATCATCCCCAAAGAACCCTGGAACTTATTCCCAAAACCTTCAACCGTTACCCCCCAAAAAACTCATCCCCTACCTCTAATAAACCCTAAACACTCAGCCCCCCAAACTATAAACCCACAGCCCCAAAAAACCCCCAAAACATAGCCAAAATATTCCTAAACTCAAATCCCCAAATAACCATCAACCCTCAGCCACAAAAATCCCTCCAAAAAGCCTCAACTATAATCCCAAAAAACACTTAACCATCATCCATGGAAACTATCAACACTTAACTCCATAAGGTTGTGAGACCCACAGGGTGGCTTGATCTTCATGGCATTGGGAAGTGAATGAAATATTGGGCTATTTCCATGTGTTGGATGATCAGTGTGGATAGTGGGTTCATTTTATCAACCCATAGTATTTAGATAACTACCTAATATATAGAAAATAGACTCAAGGGGTGGTTGTGATGGCCAATCCCAACAATAGCACATGTGGGTTCTGATAAGGAAATGATTAACAAGATTAGGGGAAATAATCGTAATAATCCTCAGAAAATGGAAACCCAGAAAGACTTTGTTTTCTATTATAATCAAGAATGAGATATTAGTTCATGGAGAGATATTTATAGAAAAGTGGGTATACAATAAAAAAGTGTCTAAAACCCTAAATACATAAAGTCTATACCTAGATTTTCCACATGAAGTCAACAAAAAATGGCTAAAAACACTTTTTTTGGGAAAAGTAGGAAATTCCATTCCATCCATACACTACCATATTTTACTTTTAATACCTAACCGACTATATATGAATTTGGTCTCTAAATATACCCTTATAGAATCTCCATGTGGGAATGCCATAAAAAATTCACAAAATTGTGGTGTGCGGGTTTCAAAAATTTCATTTGGGTTTAAATATGAGTTATAATAAGTAGGTTTTCCACTTCCTTCATACACCTTGGGTTTGGTAGTTTTGATGAAATGAGATAGGATCTCATTGGAATTTGTAATCCCTTTAGTATTCCATTCACCGTTGGCCCTTACAACTCTAACCCCACACATGCCATCATGTCAATTCGAGCCATTGTTTTGAAATCATCCTATCCCTATTGTAATAGAGTTGTCTTAAATTATTCACCATATGAATCCAAATATGGGGAAATTTTAGATACATTGACTTTAAATATAACAAAGAAAAAACCATGAACTATTATCTTATCATCAATTATATCAAGCACTATGTATTTCCAATTGAAGTGCATTGTGTTGTATTTGTTGTCAATGAGGCATGAAGTTGTCATGGAATGGATGGATGTCAAGGAATGTCAAGATGTGAATGAAAAAGGATGTGATGGTGATGGTGATGACTGGAGAATGGCCATGGTACGAAGATGCATGTCACTTAGGAGATTCACTAAGTGACATAGGATGTTGTGGTTGAAACATTCTCCATCGATATCAGACGATTGTAGAACTAATCTTAATGTTTCAATACTTGTATCAATATGATACTAAGTGACAACACTCGAAGAATGGATGATGATGGAGCATCATCATAATATCTGACGATTGTTGATCTGTTCTTAAAGTTCAACAAACTTGTATCAACTGTATACAATGTCACAACAATGTTTGAAGACCATGCATTGTATTGACAATGCATGAGGAGATGAAGATGATCCATCCACAACTACTGAGTGGATGAAGTGGATTAAAGATGTCCATGCACTATCTCCTAGTTCATGTGAATGTGAAGAAGATCCAATTTGATCTCTGATTAGATCAATGACGAACATTGAAGAATTATTTGATTCAGGAGCTCGGTTGATGAAGATGAACCTTTTGAATTCCATATCCTAAGTGAAGATCATATGAGGAGAAGTAATGGAATTCTTAAGAAGAAGAATAGAAGAAGTGGAGAAGAAATGGCTTGAGTGGCATTTGGAATTTTCACTTGGTTACTTTGTTTTTCTACAAAGTCCTAAGTGTTTTACTTAGCAAAAAATAGCCACCAAGGAAGGCCAGCCGAGGGTCATCACCCAAGGCTCATGTGGGACTCGAGGTCACCACGCCCATGGGGAACCCTCACGCCAAGGCAGCATGTCCCTGAGGCAGAAGGGTCGGGGCCGTGTATAAGCCCCGAGGGCACGCGGTGGTGAAGCCCGCGCACCCGAGTGTGCATAGTGGGCGCTAGGAGCGCGCCCGCAAAGGCGAGTGTGGGCGCAGAGTGCGCCCGCATGGAGAACACGGTGCGGGGCGGCACCGTGAGGAGGGAAGTTCAATTGTTGAGTGGAAGGCAGCGACACATTGATAAGCCGCGTGAAAACAGGAGGCCGCTTCGATGTGGGATGCGGAATTTTTCCGCGGGAGCGATCCTGGCCGCACGATCGATCGCGCGCCAGATCTCGGCCGCACATCTAATCGCGCCACTCACAATTTGATCCAGGCTGTCCGAGGATAATTGATCGCCTGATCCAACGGCGAACAGCTCGTCTCTTTCATTGAGCTCACCCGAAGGCCACCCGCGAGCAGCCGCTGAACCAGAAGCAACCCGAGCATGGATTTTGAGTTCCCGGCCACCTTTGCCGAAGCCGAAGGCTCCATTGAGCTCGTCTCTCCACACCGATCACGACCATGCATAAAAAGTGGTGTGCATGCAATATACGAAAGATTTCGGTTGTGGCCGAGGCAAGAGAATCTGCCGAGGCTATGAATGGTTTATGATTTGCATGGGAAGTGCTTAAAGAAGGTCGTGCATGCTTTCTAAGTCGCATGCACGTGATGAAAATAAAAAGGAATGGATCCCGCGTTCGGCAGTGAGAAATATTCATGATTTTCTAAAATCTTGAATACCCGAAAACTTCGGGAATTCACGCGGAAGATATGGCATCTCCCTCTACCTATAAAAGAAGAGCCATAGGCTCTCATTTTGGTTTCTGATGAACTTGAAAGAAGCCCCGTGAGTGCTCTGCCTCGCGAATATTTTGAAGCCCCGCGCAAGTAAACTTGCATGGATGGAGTTCCTTGCGCGCAACACCTTTGCGCGACAAGAAGGTTGGAGGTCCCCTGCGCGCCTACTCTTTGCGCGGCAGGAAGACCCGAGGCCGCATTACTTTCCCGTCCTCGTGGTTGGTTGGAGCTTGCGCGACAGAAGTGTCCGCAGCACCCTGCACGCCCTTCTTGTGCCCAAGGAAGAAGCACTTGTGCGATTTGGTGCTTGCGCGACAGTAAAGAAACTTGCACCTTGCGCACTTCCTTTAAGCTTAAGTGGCAAAGAAGATCCGAGGCACCTTGGTGTGTTTAACCAAAGGAGAAGAACCCGAGGCATACACTATTTGTGTGTGCAAAGTGAACAAGAAGAAAGGCTACGGGTTGTGTGTGCAAGAAGAAGTGAAGGGCAAAGCCTTGTGTGCAAAGAAGACTAAAAGAATAAATTGTGTGTGCTAAACAAGAACAAGGCCGAACCTAGGTGTGTGCACCAAAAGTGAACACACTTAGAAGAAGAAAGAAGTGGAAGACTCACACTAATGTATAACACACTTTTAAGTGTGTATTCAAATTGAATAAAGTGTGTGAAGTTTGAGAAGGTGTGTGTGCTTAATAAGAATACACCCTTTGTGGGTTTATTGCACTAAGAAGAAAGAAAGAGGGAAGTGCATGCATGTATGCATGCACGTGCACATGTGAACAGAGTCAAATCAGTGGTGTGTAATTGAGTTGTCCAAGACAAAAGATCTTGAAGTATTGAGAAGGCCATGCAGTCAGTGCATGAGGAAGCAGAGTTGCCATGCACTCAGTGCATGAAGATGATTCGAAGTGAGACTGAGCCAGACTGAAGTGAAAGATATTGTTTGTCTGAGTTTTCAGTATTTGAGAAGAGCCTGATCAACAGAAGTGATCAGAAGTTGTTGAGCAAGACGAGAAGACCTGTTCACCACAAGTGAGCAGAGGTACAGAGCAAGGCCAGCAGCCTTTATCCCAGGCTGCTGAAGTTACTTGAAGAAGTTAAAGAGGAGAAGAGCTACTCGTGCGACTCGAGCAGCCAAGAGAAGACCCTGTGGGACTCAGGGAGAAGAAGTCTTCAGTGGGATTCTGGAGCAGGCCAGTGGGACTCTGGTAACACTGTGTGAAGCAGTATAAAGACCCTCCTGTGGGACTCAGGAGAGATACGGTGGGAAGCTGTATCGAGCATTGTAATACTAACAGATTATAATGGGAGAATCCATGCTGGGAGAGCATGGCAAGGATGTAGGCCTTTGGTGCCGAACCTTGTAAATCCTTGTGTCCTGTGCCTTTACATTTACTGCATCATTCGAGGAAAGGTGAGAGATACAAGAAGAGTGGATCGAGGCTTTAACCAGCCATAGAGGTTTAATTGATAAGGAATCAATTAGTAAAAAGTTTTAAGGGATCACTGATTCACCCCCTCCCCCTCTCAGTGATTCACACTGATCTGGGCACTTCAATTGGTATCAGAGGGAGGTTACCTCTAAAAGATCCAAGGGAGTCTTTATGAAGTGCAGATTTGAGGAAATGAGTGACCAGCCTCAAATGGAGATATCTGCCAAGACTCAGAAAAATAGAAAGAAGAAACAGGCCAAGAAGATGAAGAAATCCTGTCCTAGCTGTGATGATGTTGGAACAATGAATGTTCTTCAAAGTGCAATCGAATATCTTCAGAAGATAGTCCCCAAGGAAGTGGCAATGTGTATAGCTACATGCATCCTTGATCTTCAAGAAGAAAAATTACATCTTGAAGAAGAAGCCAATACAATGGAAGATCAGTTGGCTAAAAGGGTTGGCATAACCAACACTCTCAGAAAGCTGGTGAAGGCTAAAGATGAAACTGTTTCTCTTTGAAATGAAAGATATGAAGACACTGCTGAAGAATTGCAAAGAAGCCTTTCTGAGAAAGAATTCTTTAAAATTATAATCAAATATGTTTTCCATGCACTGGAAAAGAGGCACAAAGTTTCAATGAATGTCAGAGATGCTCAACTTGAAGACAAAGTAAACAGGGTAAAGGAGCTTGAAAATTCATTACAAGAAATGAAGAAGGTGCATGAAGACCAGATAAAGCAGCTGGAAGAGAAATGGGAAGGAAGGCTAAGAACTATTGAGGATGAGAAGAACTCCCTCAATATGAAATGCATAGAACTGGAGGTGATATTGAAAAATCAGCAATCACCCAAAGCAAAGCCTCCCAGTCAGCTGAAGGAAGAAATGTTGCTACTCAAGTGAGCTTTGAGAAGGATGATTCTAAAAGAAATACATCCTCTAATAAAAGGGAATAAACTTCTAAAAAGAAGGTACCATCCATCCCATCTTGTACTGATGCTTCTAATTGTGTTTCCACAAAAAGTGCAGGATGGAAAAATAATTCCAAACAAGTATGGATGACGAAAATGAAGAAGCAGAGCTCTCCTGAAACAACACAGCAAGTCAAGAAAAGTACCCAACAATCAGAAGGACTGAAGAAGTCAAGATTTGTGGGTCAATGTTGGTGTTGTAATAAGTATGGGCACTGTGCAAAGGATTGTTGGTACAATCCACTAAATGTCAAAGCACAAAGGAAGCCCATGCCAAGGGGGAGCAAGCCAGAAGGAAATAAGCAACATCCACAGGTCCAGAGACATCTGTTTACTGCTAACAGATTTGGATTGCTTGACAACATCTGGGATGGCTGCAAAAGTGGTCAAAAGAATGATACATGTCAATCTCCAACTGTATCCAAAGCTGGAATGAAGAGAAGATCACTGAACCTGGCTAAAAGAGATTCCTTGGGAAGCAAGCAGAAGAAAGTGGAAGATGCTCCCAAGAAGAGTTTGAAGAATGAAGAGAAGTCCTTGGAGTCTAAATCCAAGAAGGGTGATGCATCCAGAAGGACCACCAAGAAAACATGCTTCTACTGTGGAAAGAAAGGACATATCATGGACCTTTGTAAGGAAGCCATGAAATTCAATAGAGGAAGACTGGACTCAAACAGACAATCAATCCAGCAGAAGCAGAAGGGATTGATTGAAAACAAGTTGCCTAAGAAAGGTAGCTTGAAAGCATCGAAGGAACCATGTGGAACTTCCAGAACTGAGGCCACTCTTCCAAATGATTTACTTGTCATATGGCCACATAAGTTGCAACTTGCCAGAGAACTACAAAGAGTTGAAGATGAAGCTCTGGCAATTGCTAAAGCAAAAGGGAAGAAGAAGGTTTCACATGAAGATGTTTTGAGAACCACACCAGCACAATCATCAATGAAGATCAAATGTGCAAGTGTGAATACTGGTGAAAATGGGACATCTCGGTTGAGAGAATCTTCTCAACCTTGTTGTTCACATTGATGAACCAAGGAGGTTCCATCTTATTCCCTTATACTCTTGGTATATACATGTGCTAACATTGCAGGGAATTGAAGATGATGATCATTCTCATCTGGAGGATGGTTTGGACAGAACGGAGTGCACCCCTTGAGGGGGAGCAAATCTGAAGAAGATGATGTTCTGAGATTAATATCATCTTAAAACAAATGAATGAAAGGGGGAGATTTATCTTTGCACCTGAACATTCTAATGTGTTTTGTGAAGTATGTGCAGGATTCAGCAATTCATTGAATATCTGAAAAAAAATTCAACCCCTAAGCATGATCTCACATGTATTGTGAATGTTGGACAGCATTGAGTTGCTTGGTTATATCACTCTTGTTTTCTACACCGGGTTAGCCCAAGTAGACTTAGAGTTGATCAACTAAAGGTTCTTTGCTAAAGAAGAACATGTGACATCATCCCTCTCCTAGTGTTTTTCAAGAAGATACTATTCGAAGGGATGAAGAGATATTGTGGAAGAGAACCACACCACACCTTTTCATTTGATTGCCAATAAGGGGGAGAAAATATTGGCACACATATTGACCCATTCATATGTGCTCTAGTGTATTGCCAACAAATACAAAGGGGGAGATTGAAGTGCATTGTGTTGCATTTGTTGTCAATGAGGCATGAAGTTGTCATGGAATGGATGGATGTCAAGGAATGTCAAGATGTGAATGACAAAGGATGTGATGGTGATGGTGATGAATGGAGAATGGCCATGGTACTAAGATTCATGTCACTTAGGAGATTCACTAAGTGACATAGGATGTTGTGGTTGAAACATTCTCCATCGATATCAGACTATTGTAGAACTAATCTTAGTGTTTCAATACTTGTATCAATATGATACTATGTGACAACACTCGAAGAATGGATGATGATGGAGCATCATCATAATATCTGACTATTGTTGAGCTATTCTTAAAGTTCAAAGAACTTGTATCAACTGGATACAATGTCACAACAATGTTTGAAGACCATGCATTGTATTGACAATGCATGAGGAGATGAAGATGATCCATCCACAACTACTGAGTGGATGAAGTGGATTAAAGATGTCCATGCACTATCTCCTAGTGCATGTGAATGTGAAGAAGATCCAATTTGATCTCTGATTAGATCAATGAAGAACATTGAAGAATTATTTGATTCAGGAGATCGGTTGATGAAGATGAACCTTTTGAATTCCATATCCTAAGTGAAGATCATATGAGGAGAAGTAATGGAATTCTTAAGAAGAATAATAGAAGAAGTGGAGAAGAAATGGATTGAGTGGCATTTGGAATTTTCACTTGGTTACTTTGTTTTTATACAAAGTCCTAAGTGTTTTACTTAGCAAAAAATAGCCACCAAGGAAGGCCAGCCGGGGGTCATCACCCAAGGCTCATGTGGGAATCGAGGTCACCACGCCCATGGGGAACCCTCAGGCCAAGGCAGCATGTCCCTGAGGCAGAAGGGTCGGGGCCGTGTATAAGCCCCGAGGGCACGCGGTGGTGAAGCCCGCGCACCTGAGTGTGCATAGTGGGCGCTAGGAGCGCGCCCGCAAAGGAGATAGTGGGTGCAGAGCGCGCCCGCAGGCAGAACACGGTGCGGGGCGGCACCGTGAGGAGGGAAGTTCAATTGCTGAGTGGAAGACAGCGGCACATTGATAAGCCGCGTGAAAACAGGAGGCCACTTCGATGTGGGATGCGGAATTTTTCCGCAGGAGCGATCCTGGCCGCACGATCGATCGCGCGCCAGATCTCGGCCACACATCTAATCGTGCCACTCACAATTTGATCCAGGCCGTCCGAGGATAATTGATCGCCTGATCCAACGACGAACAGCGCGTCTCTTTCATTGAGCTCACCCGAAGGCCACCCGCGAGCAGCCGCTGAACCAGAAGCAACCCGAGCATGGATTTTGAGTTCCCGGCCACCTTTGCCGAAGCCGAAGGCTCCATTGAGCTCGTCTCTCCACACCGAACACGACCATGCATAAAAAGTGGTGTGCATGCAATATACGGAAGATTTCGGTTGCGGCCGAGGCAAGAGAATCTGCTGAGGCTATGAATGGTTTATGATTTGCATGGGCAGTGCTTAAAGAAGGTCGTGCATGCGTTCTAAGTCGCATGCACGTGAAGAAAATAAAAAGGAATGGATCCCGCGTTCGGCAGTGAGAAATATTCAATATTTTCTAAAATCTTGAATACCCGAAAACTTCGGGAATTCACGCGGAAGATATGGCATCTCCCTCTGCCTATAAAAGAAGATCCAGAGGCTCTCATTTTGGTTGCTGATGAACTTGAAAGAAGCCCCGTGAGTGATCTGCCTCGCGAAGATTTTGAAGCCCCGTGCAAGTAAACTTGCGTGGCTGGAGTTCCTTGCGCGCAACACCTTTGCGCGACAAGAAGGTTGGAGGTCCCCTGCGCGCCTACTCTTTGCGCGGCAGGAAGACCCGAGGCCGCATTACTTTCGCGTCCTCGTGGTTGGTTGGAGCTTGCGCGACAAAAGTGTCCACAGCACCATGCACGCCCTTCTTGTTCCCAAGGCAGAATCACTTGCGCGATTTGGTGCTTGCGCGGCAGTAAAGAAACTTGCACCTTGCGCGCTTCCTTTAAGCTTAAGTGGCAAAGAAGATCCGAGGCACCTTGGTGTGTTTAACGAAAGGAGAAGAACCCGAGGCATACACTATTTGTGTGTGAAAAGTGAACAAGAAGAAAGGCTACGGGTTGTGTGTGCAAGAAGAAGTGAAGGGCAAAGCCTTGTGTGCAAAGAAGACTAAAAGAATAAATTGTGTGTGCTAAACAAGAACAAGGCCGAACCTAGGTGTGTGCACCAAAAGTGAACACACTTAGAAGAAGAAAGAAGTGGAAGACTCACACTAATGTATAACACAATTTTAAGTGTGTAATCAAATTGAATAAAGTGTGTGAAGTTTGAGATGGTGTGTGTGCTTAATAAGAATACACCCTTTGTGGGTTTATTGCACCAAGAAGAAAGAAAGAGGGAAGTGCATGCATGCATGCATGCACGTGCACACGTGAACAGAGTCAAATAAGTGGTGTGCAACTGAGTTGTCCAAGACAGAAGATCTTGAAGTATTGAGAAGGCCATGCAGTCAGTGCATGAGGAAGCAGAGTTGCCATGCACTTAGTGCATGAAGATGATTTGAAGTGAGACTGAGCCAGACTGAAGTGAAAGATATTGTTTGTCTGAGTTTTCAGTATTTGAGAAGAGCCTGATCAACAGAAGTGATCAGAAGTTGTTGAGCAAGACTAGAAGACCTGTTCACCACAAGTGAGCAGAGGTACAGAGCAAGGCCAGCAGCCTTTATCCCAGGCTGCTGAAGTTACTTGAAGAAGTTAAAGAGGAGAAGAGCTACTCGTGCGACTCGAGCAGCCAAGAGAAGACACTGTGGGACTCAGGGAGAAGAAGTCTTCAGTGGGATTCTGGAGCAGGCCAGTGGGACTCTGGTAACACTGTGTGAAGCAGTATAAAGACCCTCCTGTGGGACTCAGGAGAGATACGGTGGGAAGCTGTATCGACCATTGTAATACTAACAGATTATAATGGGAGAATCCATGATGGGAGAGCATGGCAAGGATGTAGGCCTTTGGTTCCGAACCTTTTAAATCCTTGTGTCCTGTGCCTTTACATTTACTGCATCATTCGAGGAAAGGTGAGAGATACAAGAAGAGTGGATCGAGGCTTTAACCATCCATAGAGGTTTAATTGATAAGGAATCAATTAGTAAAAAGTTTTAAGGGATCACTGATTCACCCCCTCCCCCTCTCAGTGATTCACACTGATCTGGGCACTTCACCAATCTCCATGTATCTTTAGTTTAGAATCTCATTGATTTTCATGTCTATATTGCTTCTAAAATTTCTCATGGTGTTTCGTAACATTTAATTTTCCTTACACATTGATAATTATATTCAAAGGAAACAAAACAAGATAAATAGGTGTTAGGTGGCTAAATCCAAAAGGATTTCTAGAGGAAAAAACAGAATTGTAGAGTGGTGTCCCCTTTTATATAAAAACTATATGTGTGGTATACACTCCTTAAAATCCATTAGAATCATTATGTTGTAAATGGATATTTGAATTTCATGTAGTTCCCGAATAGTTTGAAATCATAGTGGAACTCTGTCAAAAATAAAAATATCATACACCTTTGAAACAATTCCACAATTTCTGAAAAACATTTTATGTTGTTAGTATTTAATATTTCCTCTTTGTACATCAGTACATGAATATTTATCTAGGAAATATAATCTTCAAAAAACTATATATTCCATTTAATCATCACATTATATCACTCAATAACTTCTCTATTCTAAATATATTTTTTACACTAGATATGTTGTCTTCTCTCATTTTCATCACATCCCTCATTCTCCCCCATTTAATTTTCTCACCAAATTTTTTCATTACTCATATTTTCTCACACAAAATTTTAGCTTAGAAATTTTTAATGGATATTGGGATGAGGGTTATATGTTTCACTAAACATAAATAAGTGTTATGGTCTAGAAAACCATCATGTTTCAAACATCAATCTTACCACCACAATCGACCTAGTAGTAAATGGAGCACCTTCATAGGAATATCATTATGTAATACCTCATCATTATATTTACCAATAGTGAACAATAAAATCACCTTATTTTTAACCATTAGAACTCCAAAATAATAAAGCCACATACTATAGTAAGGGTGTAGGTTTTTCATTGTTGGGAATCCCATCTTCTCCACCAACTTTATGCTCTACACATTTCTACGACTTCATCAATCAATGATGACACTATATAACTTCACAATGATTTTTCATCTTGTAATGAAAAGGTTATACTTTTGATCATTTTTATTAGACCTCATTTGAACACTCAAAACCGGCCATATCATGAGAAGGCCACATACTTCTATAAATTACCCATTATACAATTTTGCGGAATCCTCGACCTATAAATGTAATATATATCCTTCAGTGTCCCATTTTACCCAATTTTGGTGGTCATGGTGCACTGGTTTGTTGATTTAGTCGAAGTGTGACCCCTTACATTCCATTTTAAGAATCAAATTTCTTTATTCCTTATTTGGTTATATTGTAATATAGAGTTTTATGTGAAAAAATTACATTGTTACTTTTATGATCAACAACATCTTTTGGCTTCATTGATTATCTAATACCCTTCAAGAAATACTTCCTTAGTGAGAAAGAGGTAGTGCATCTCCTCATGTTCCTACAACTTTTTATTTGTTTCTATATATTGCTGGCTTGGTGTGACCACATCATCTATCTCTAGATGATGGTACATATGAGCTTTATCATAAATCCACTGATTGAGTCAATTTAAAAACAATTAAATGGTTTCTTATTGATCCACATCAATGTATTTTGACATCATGAAATATTTTTTCTCCCTATGGTATTCTTCAACACACTTACTCCCTTTGGTGAGATTCTAATGTTTTTTTGAGTATATCTATCATAGTGTGGGAGAAAAAACTACTTTCACCTATAAAACATTATATTGTCCCATATGTTGATGGGAAATATTCTATATCAATCGTATTCCTTTTCATTATATCCCAACTAGTTAAAAAAATAACTAAATTAAATGGGAGTTTGTTTGGTCCTTTAATCCATGAAATATTTATGACATGAAAACTATTTTTTTGATATACATATCACACTACAAGTACATTTCATGATCACTATTATCATGAAAAGAGGTGACATTCACCTTAATATCTCAATTGGAATCCTATAGGTTGTTGTAAAAACGTCCTCTATTGTGGTACACCATCAAAACCATCATTAATGTTCTAAATCAACTCCTCTATGAAGATGGGGTGATGTTGGGGAGGATCCCAACATAGGATATCATGAATCTAACTAAGGATTTATTGATTCATCGTGCTTAAAATATTGTCGTGTAGTACCTCCAACTTTCTATCAATAATCTTCTCAAAATGGATCACCAAATCTGGAATTTGTAGTTTTGTAGGTTTTAGTTTGGGGGATCTACTTTGACATCCTTCATCAATAACATGATTTATTCTCTTCCCATGATCATATACCATGAAACGTAACAAAAATTGAAACACACATGGGGAGAAGGGAAATAATGATTCAAAAACACTAAAACATGAAATGATACTCACACTCACACACGTGAAGATACACACACACAAGGATATACACTAACACACACAATGCACACAGAGAAGATTTAAACACTAACACATCCAAGGATGTGAACTCACACACATAAAACATGTATACACTCACAATGTAAATAATACACACTAATGTGGACAATATGTAGACTCACACACACACAAGGATACACACTCATGAATTCCTTTTTCTTATTTATCTCCAGGCATCACACTCAATTCAAATCCAATGATCCTGTGAAATCAATTACCTAGTTTTTGAAGATAATGTTCCACAGAAATTGCAAAAACCATGGTTTTTTGGGGGTTGGTTTAACATAAACTATTTGAGTAGTAAGGGTTATAAAAAGTTAATGTGTGTAAAAATGGGTATAAAACATGGGTAAAAGATATAGGATTGTGGATGGATGTAAAAAAGGAATTGTTTACCGATTGTGTAAGTTAAGAAAAAAAATAACAATATGAGACAAATATGATATCGTGATGATTTAAAATTATGGAGAATGTGATTTATTGAAATGGAAATTTCTAATAATTTAAATCATTAAGACATGAAGAATTATTCATTTATTTTTTGTCAAATCAAAAAAAAATTAATTTTCTTTACTTTTTTTAAAGAAAATAAGATGAATAAAGAGTAAGAAATATATATTTATTAAAAAATATCACAGAAAAATAATTTTCATAGTTTTTAATAGCAAGATATTATGTGTTGAGAGAATTTTATTTTTTCATTATTTTTTCAGATACAAATCACATATAGAGAATCAAATTTGAGATGAATATGGATGAATAATTGTGTTAATGTAAAATTAATCCAAGCAATTAATTAATATTCCATTTATGGAGGTTTTCAAATAAAAGGGGGTTTTATGGGTTTTAATGGGTATATAATATTGATTGATAAGAAGGGGTTTGGATTAAAGTAATGAAAATTTGGCGATATATGACTACCATGTCAATTGGAGCTCTAATGTTAAATAATGTAGAAAACGTTGTGCGGAAAGATCGTCATGTCGTTGGGTGGTGGATGAAGGATGGGGTTTAGGGATTTCTGTCTGATAATGGATATAGATAGTGGGTACATATATTCACCCAACACTATATGGACAATTACTTGATAATAAGACAGCACGCTCTAGAGAGGGTTGTTATGGACAATAAACAAACAATGCACATTGGATATGGAATAGATTTTGTGGCCTTGTGATCATAGATTAATGATTTAATATATATATATCGATCAGGAATGAATTAATAAGACAAGGGGGAATATTAGAAACAATCCTTACACAATTAAGAGAAATAATGAATATTCTCTCTATTGTAATAATCTTTAAAAAAATAAATGTATTATGTGGTGGATATTTATACAAATAGGGTGATAATATAGTAAATGGTATAAAACACTAATTTCATGTATATATAATTACATTTTACTCTAAAATTCAAAAAGATATCATCATATAATGAATTTTTGGAAAAGTAGAACATGCATTTCCACCCATATCTCACCGAAATATACTTTTAGTACATAGCCCATCAGATTTGGAAATGGTGCCCAAAGATTCCCTTATAGAATCTTCATGATTTAATGGCACACAAAAATATATGAAAACTATTTGGTTGGTATTCTTGCATTTAAATTGGGAATAAATAAGAGTGATAATAGGACAATTTCCAACTTCCATGCATGCACCATGGTTTTGGGTTGTTTAATGTAGTAATATGGGTTCCCATTTCTTCAAACAGTCTCTTTAATAATCCTTGAATAATTGGGACGTACAGATCAATCTCTATAGATCCAATCAATTCAATGTTATCCACCGGTTTCATATCATAAATAACCTGAACACTCTGCTCTAAAAACCCTCAACCCTAATAAACCCCAATCCCTCATCCCCCAAAAACTCTAAACCGTCGTAAAAAACGTAAACCCAAAACTCCAAAAATAACTCAAAACTTTTTTTTAAGAAAACCCTCAACCCTCAGATCCAAAAAAACGTAAACTCAAAAACACAAAAAACCCTATACCTTCCCCCGACAAAAAATTATCCCCAAGGCACCCAAAAATCCTAAACCATCTTCTATAAAAACCCATCAACCATCATCCCAAAAAATCCATAAACCCACACCCTGAAAAAACACTCAACCATCATCCCTAAAAAGGAGAAAACCATCATCCAATAAAAAAACTAAACACTTAGACCAAAAAAACTCACCACCCTCATTCCCAGAAAAACACTAAAAAATCAGACCCAAATATACCTAAACCCTCATCCCCTAAAAATAGTAAAACCTATTCATGGAAATCCCTAAACCCTCAACCTCATAAAACCATAAACCACCAGTCCAAAAAATCAAGAAAACGTCATCCCCATATAAAACATAAACCCTCATCCCCAAAAACCCTATACATGCCACCCTAAAAAACCCTAAACCCCCCAAAACCATAAACCTTCATCCCTAAAAAACACTAAACACTCATCCCCAAAAAACCATAAACCCAGTTACAGAAGAAACCCTATAACCGATTCCCTAAAACAACATAACCCTTAATCCCGAAAAAACACTAACCCCTTAGACACAAAATACTAAAATGCACTAACCCCAAAATCCCTCAACCCATAGCCCTAAAAAAACCCTTAACCCTCATCTAGAAAAAACATAACCGTCAGCCACTAAAACCCCTAAACCTATATCCCCTAAAAATAATCATCAGTCAGTAATAAAAATGAAAAATCTTTTATCCCCAACAAACCTTAAACCCTCAACCCCAAAAAACATCAACATTTTCCCCCAAAATATCCTCAACCCATATCCCAAAAAAAACTAGAAACCCTCATCCCAAAAAAATAACAAAACCCATTGTAATGTCCCAGACCACTCTGGTCTATTCCATTGGGAAAATATTGCATTTGAGGTGTTCTGGGAGGTCAAGGTGACTTATCCCCAAACCTTTTCCAATTTTACAGTTATGTGAATAGTGTAATGGTAACCATAGGTGAATAGGGTCATCGATAACCTTTTGTGAACAGTGAAATAGTATCCTTAGGTGAACAGTGCGACGGTAACCTTAGGTAAACAGTGTCATCGGTGACCTTCTGTGAACAGTTTCATTTTTAACATTCTGTGAATGATGTAACGGCGAGGTTCCAATGGTGAGGTTCATGAATGGTGTTTCTAGAACGGTGAGGTTCCAATAGTGACCTCCTTCTTTTGCCAAATTTTGGGTTCATGAATAGTGTTTCTAGATTGGTGATGTTACAACTGTGAGGTTCATGAACATTGTTTCTGTAATTGTGAGGTTCCAATGGTGACCTCTATCATTTTCCAAATATTGGGATCATGAACAGTGTTTGCAGAACTGTGAGGTTCCAATGTTGAGGTTCATAAACAATGTTTCCAGAACAATGAGGTTCCAATGGTGTCCCCTTTACTTTGAAAAATTTTGAGTTCATGAAAAGTCTTTCCAGAATAGTGAGGTCCTAACAGTGAGGTTCCAACATTGAGGTAACAATGGTGAGGTTTCAATGGTGAGGCTCATGAATAATGTTTTCCTTTACCAACATTCAAGTTTGGGTATAGTGTTTCCATCTTCTTACAGTTTTCCCCTTTGACATTTCCTAGGATGTAAAATCCATTTAAAGCCTCATTTTAAGGACTCTAAGGCTGATTCAGATGCCATAACTCCTAAATTAAATATTCTTAAGAATTTGGCTATTTTTTCAGGGTCAAAATACGTGGTTTAATGCGATCTGATTTTGACGTAAAATACAGTGTATCTTAAACCGATGCTCCGTTGAATCTTCTAAGGGGATGAGGTATCTTCGTCCCTAGTTCTTCCTCCTTGTTCTCTGCTCTGAGATGCTCAAAAAGTTTATTCCATCCTATATAAGTAACGCAATAAAACATTCCTCATTGGATTGGGTCCCCTCTGTTTTGATGCAACCAAGCAGTATCGATCAATATTTGATATAAGGTATGATCTATTATCATTATTTTGGGTTCGTCTTATTATGTTTCTCCTTTCACTTTTATGGAATGATATATCCATGTTCCTAATAGGCTGTTCTTGGGTGTTGACCGGTGTGGTGGTGTCACTGCATCCTTAGGTGGATACAGTTGTCATGAGAGGAGTTGATTGTAAACCGTTGTGTGGCTCGTTCTCATATAAAGAACACCAAAAACTATTTGAGGTTGGGGATTTGTTGCTTCTCTTTTCTTTTACGTGCAACTATAGAGTTAGCATGTTTTATCAAACTCGATCACAATGGAATTGGAATAATAAATATTTGAACTGGATAAATAATTTGATATCGATCTTATATTAATGCCTCTTGTTTTTATAGATATTGTGACATCTATGCTTGATTTCGTATCATTTTCATTCTTGATGGAAATTGGGAAAGAATGTATATATGAAATTAATTCATAATTGTTTGGATAAAGATAAAGAGGCATGTAAATGAATCTGGTTCTTATTCAAATTTGTATAGTTGTCTTGTTTAATTATTCTTGATAGCTTACTGAATAGTTTTCCCAAATTTGGAAACTACGAATAATAAATCAGTTAATCCAAGATGGATTAAAGAAAAAGTTGTTTGATAAAAGATAATTCCTTGAAGGGTTCTGATTTATCCAATTTCTTGTTTAAGGGAAAAGAGCACAATTGATATGATGGTTTTTTCCTACTACTTGTGAAGTGATGTGAGCCTGGAAGGCTGTTGTGATATGTGGGGGAAGGGAGGTCTATTTGATGTGGCAGTAGTTGATGCCTAAAGTGGGGAGATGCATCAGTTTATGCATGTGGGTGTCGGGGAGGACACCGGGGATGATGGAATGGGTTGGATGTGAATGTTTGTATTCTTTCTAATTCATTGGTTTTTTATGTTCATTACATTCCCCACAGCTCAAGGCAGCTGGTATTGCTTACCCTTATTCTGAAAGGGGCAAAGACGTGCGGGGTACACCACATGATTTCTGTGTTTAGATTCTTATGTGAGGATGGGTATATGCTCTTGCTATATGCATCAATAACTCGACGGGTAGTTCATCTACTCACCATGTTGATCCCCCTTGTGTTTAGCAGCATATAATTTTTTTCTATAATTTCTGGGAATATGGGAATGTAATTCTGTAAATAAATAATTGAATAAATGATGTTAACCCAAGGTTTTGGAGCTTACTGGGATGCAATGCTGAGGTTACAATTTTAAAGGGACAATGAAATTTGGGCATGATTCCAATGAAATATAATATAGAAATTGTAAATGGTTAATTAATTTTTAAATAATTAATTAACATAAATTTCAACTGATAAAAAGGGAATGATGTAATGAAATAAAGAACATTAAAAGGTTGTGTGCTTATAGGATACCTAGTCTTAGAAGTGGAAGCCATGAGTCCATGAAATGTTAGTCGCAGTTGATTTTAAGACTAGGTTATGCCCATAGTATGGTTTTGAGCTATAATATATTTTTTACCTTCTGTCATTCTATACTCTACTCTACCCCATCAGTACGGGCAACTGACACCCTGAGGATTTTCATCCCTAGGGTGTGTTTTCCCCAACATTCCGGTGGGAGGATGGTTATATGACTAACCCCTTTATCCCTCATTTCTTATATTGGTAGTTATTTTTTCTAGTAGGAACATCGATTAGTTTTCCCCATATATGTGTGTAGAGGGCTGTAATGTCTTGCAGATATTCACACACATATATGCTGGATATTGTTTCCTATGGTGTACTATAGGTGTAACATGTATAGACTATGATGGCCTGAGGATCCTTACTCAGTTAATGGGATTTAATGGCATGAGGTATATTTCATGACATATGATACATGTTATGCGATCCGTGGTGGCTCTAGAAAACTACTTGGTTACTTTGATTGTGTGGAAGTGGTGGTTTTGTTGAATGAGGTTCATGTTGTGGTGCTTCGCCCAGGTGTCTGCGGGAAAACCTTTTGGAGAGAGATGCTTGGTACGTGCGGCATTAGGGAAAAGCCGCAAACTAGCGGGGATGTAGTAGAAGAGTACCCTTTATATTATTTATTATATTATATACTTTTTATGTGTTACTTGGTGAGAGTTTCCATGGTGAGGTTGGGAACTTAGTATACCTATTTTGGTGACGAGTTAGTTTCACTTGTGGTTCAATGTGCTTTAGCATACTTTCATTACTTTTACACAGGTGGTTTCTGGGAGGATCCTACAGAGTATACTATTATACTAACCCTATGTATATATAAAATTTTTTTCAAGTCACATGGAGCAGGTTGGAGATCAAGCTGGTATCTACAAGCTTCGTGTTGCAGGAGCTGTTCGGGCTTGTGGTTGCTGATGTTTTACATTCTATTGGGTATTGCAGTTTTCCCCCTTTATATTGTAGTAGTTTTCCATAACATTACATATGTGTATTGGGATTTTATTTTATATTTCAGTATTATTTGGAGTTGGTTTGTTTCTATCTTATATCTCTCTTATTCATGTGTTCTCTTCGAGGGTAATGCATCCCATATGTGTGTTTACTATACCCTCGGTTCTAGTCACCAACCAAGGGACTACTGGAGACTGGAATCGAGGGTCATTAACTCCTTTATCACATTGTCATCCCAGGAGGGGTACACTTTGTGGGGAAGGGGTCATGATAGAGTGGTATCAGAGGTAGGTTGAGGGATAGGATGGAGTTTAGAGTTATGCACAATTGAGGTTTCAAGGGTTGGTAGTGTAACAATGTCATTCATGTTTAGCAAGTGATGTAAATAAAAGATATCAGATGACACATAGGAATTTAGGCCCCCCTATGATCTAATCAACGAACATTTAAGTTTACAATGGATACAAAACATGGTTATACTAGTTGCTGGGTAGAGACCTAGGAAATGATCATGCATCATTCTTCTTTGTGCTTGTGTTTTAATGGGTATAAATCATGATAGGTGAAACTAAAATTAATAAAAGAAAATAAAAAATTAATTAATGTTGAGCCTTCCATATTAAATGTTTAGGAGATCTAACTATTTGTTATGTTGAAGGTATGGTTCCATGTCAACGTCCTCATCATGGTCACATAGAATATGTCCAATAGGTT
Organism: Viscum album; assembly: GCA_963277665.1. NCBI lineage: Eukaryota > Viridiplantae > Streptophyta > Magnoliopsida > Santalales > Viscaceae > Viscum > Viscum album. The sequence goes on along the minus strand of OY728167.1, from coordinate 682,245,144 downwards.
GTTCCTGTAGATCGCCACATGGTAGAGGTTGAGGATAAAGACACATTGAGGAGGACACTCTGAGAGTTTCAGCACCATATTCTGTAGAATAATAAGGGTTCTGTTTCAGATGCTGTCACAGAAGACTGGATGGAGGAGGTCGAGAGAGGCATTAGTTCGATCCGTGCTCTAAAGGAGAATTAGGTGTCCATGGTTGTGATGATGCTTCGTGTAGGAGTGAGGAAATAGTTGTTCTTGTTCCTCAGGGATCGTAATGAGTCAGCGATCTCAGGGTAGGAGTACTAAGACAAGTTGACATTTGAGTTTCCTTTTTCGATCTCTAAGGCACCTAGTCACCAGGAGCTTCTTACCCGTCTACAGTGAAGCTCTAGTGTGAGAGAGTTTGGAATCTATTTTAGGTACCTTTTACGATATTCTTAGGACCTATTTCCAGATGAGGAATCTAGGGCGAGGCATTTCAAGGAGGCCTTGTGTCTAGAGATCCAGTGCCAGGTCACCCAATTTATGCTGAAGACATATCCTGAGGTGCTGTCAAGGGAAGAGGTCGTTGAGAGGAAATTTTCCGAAACTAGATCATCACGAGAGGGGGTCATCCTGATTCATCATGAAGCTAATCCGTGGTCCGGGGTTCTCGGTTTTCAGGGCAGAAGAGTTTCTGTTCAGCCGGGGGTAGGTCCCAGCCCTCAACATCTCATTTCTACCAAGGCGGCGGCCCTCAGGCCTATTCCAATGGATCATGTAGTTTTTTTTCTTGTGGTGGTCAAGGTCATCAACCACAAGATTTCTCGACCTTTCCGATAAGACCTCGTGCACCAACTTTTCAGCCCTATGTTCTTCTGTTGAATTAGTTATCACTGAGGTAGCAGCAGAAGGATGCACCAGCTTTGGATCAGCATAGGGTAGATGGGGAAGGTAGAGGAAAGCCCTGTAATGGTCCCTATCCTCATTGAGAAGACTGAGGCCGTGGTGGTGGTCATCATCAGGGTCAGAGAGGCAGTGGATATGGTCGTAGAAAACATCATGCTTTAGCGTTTCCAGCTCAAAGAGTGCCATACATTGTTCGAGGTACCCTTTTCTTCTTTTCTACCTTGATGTATGCCTTGATTTATTTAAGAGAGACAAACTCATTCATATCCCTACCCTTATCCATGATTTGGGACTTGATGTTGAGAGGATTATGGTGCCCCCGACATTGACTATGATAGTTGGAGGTTGAGCTGACTTGTTTGAAGAATATAGAGATTGTGAGCAAGTGTTGTGGTAGAATCACTCATGGGGAGATTTCCAATGATTATGAATACAACCATATGATGTCATCCTTGGTAGGTATTGGGTGTATAGGGTGTAGGCTATCGTGGATTGATTTAGGAAGGAGGTCATTTTTTTAGATGCGGATGGAGAGCCGGTGGTGTATTTTAGGCGAGCGAGACCCTCATATGGGTCATAGGCATTGTTCCATAATTATAATCCCTGATGGATGAGAGGATGCTGAGTTCTTTAGTGGTTCAGCTGTTAGAATTTCCTAGGGTCATAGAAGAATACCCTAATTTTTTTCAGAAGAGGTTGTAGCATTACCCCCTTCGACGAGAGATCATGTTTTGGATCGAGCTACAACCAGGAGTGTCTCCTATATGTTTTTCAACATATATGATGGATCCATATGAGTTATGAGAGATACATATAAAACATGATGTTATATTACCGTGAAATTTTGTTCAGCGGAGTGTGTCATTGGGGGGTGCACTGGTTTTGTTCGTGAAGAAGGATAGCGAGAGTTCACTGTTATGTGTTGATTATCAACGCTTGAACAGAGTGACAATAACGAATTTCTATCACTTTTCGCAGATTGACGATTTATTCAATCTATTGAAGGGTTCATGTTCTTTTTCAAAGATCGACTTGCGGGCATGATATCATCATACTTTCTGTCATCATCATGGGCATTATGAGTTCGTTGTAATGCCATTCGGTGGAAAAAATGCTCCAGATGTGTTCATGGTATTGAAGAAAACTATGTTTCATGAGTTCCTGGATAAGTTCATGGATGTTTTCATTGATGAAATCCTTTTGTACTCCATGTCTGAGGAGGAGCATGCAGAGCATCTAGACACTATTTTGGGAGTTCTTCGTCAACATCAATTGTTTGGGAAGTTGACGAAGTGTTTGTTTTGGGATCGAGAAGTCCGTTTCTTAGGGAATGTTTTGTCTCAACATGGGTTAGCTGTGGATCCATCAAAGAATGAAGCAGTTGTGTCTAGGGAAGCGCCCAAGAAAGTGTCAGAGGTATGATGTTTCCTTGGTCTCACAGGCTACTACAAGAGGTTCAAAGTCGATTTCTCTCGAGTAGAGACTCCTCTAAAATCTTTGACCAGAACGGATCAGGTGTTAATATGGACTGATCAGTGTTAGGCATCATTTGAGTATCTAAAGTAGAAGTTAGTAAGTGCTTCAGTTCTTTGTATTCAAGCAGAGAGAGTTCAGTTTGTTGTTTTCTACGATGAATCGCATCTAGGGTTATGTTGTGTTCTCATGAAATAGATATCAATTGTTTCTTATGGGTTTCAGTAGTTACGTCCCCTTGAGAATAACTATGCCACCCATGATCTTGAGTTTGTAGCCGCGGTTTTTGCTCTAAAGTTGTAGAGACATTACCTCATATGTGAGTGCTTTGCAGTCTTCACCGATAATAATATCTTGAGGTTTTTTTCTCCCAGTGTGGAATAAACTTGTTACAACGTTGTTGGATGGAGTTCTTACAGTAATACTACATTGAAATATCGTATAAACCTGGAAAGGGGAATGTTGTAGCTGATGCACAAAGTCAAAATTCATGTAGTGATGCAGAGCAAGAATCTGGTGACTCCTAGAGAGTAATAGAAGAACTGTCAGCATTACATCTTGATATGGGAGATGTTGGGGGCATAGGTTGTATTTTTCAGATGATGGTGCAGTCATATCTAGTGCAGAAGGTGGAAGTGTCCCAGTTGGGGGATCTTGAGGTGGAGGTCTGGAGAGACTGAGTTGTTTGTGGTGAGGCCGCTGATGGTTGGTATGAGGATGAACAACACCGAGTGTTGTATCACATAGGGCTTTTTGTTCCTGGTGGTATGCTCCAAACATTAGATGTTCCTCAGTGGAAGTGGGAGGAAATATCAATGGACTTTGTTACTGGTTTACCTCGAGCTCTAGGAGGACATGATTCTATTTGGGTGGTAGTGGATCGTTTAACAACATCATCCCACTTCATAGCAATAAAAGAGTCAATCTTAGTGGATGTTTTGTCTAGGAATTATCTGGAGGAGGTGGTGAGACTTCAGGGAGTCCCAAGGATGATCATTTCGGATCGAGATACTCATTTTACCTCCATGGTGTGGAGAGGTCTACAATATTCTTTTAGTTATCAGCTATTCCTTAGCATTGATTTTCATCCTTAGACTGACGGTCGACAGAGCGGACCATCCAGAATCATGAATACATGTTACTCTCTTGTGTCATTTATTTTAGAGGTTTTTGGGTGAGAAACTTACCTTTGGTGGAGTTCTCTTACAATAATAGTTACCACTCCACCATCAGTATGGTTCCATTTGAAGCCTTGTATGGTCGGCCTTGACATTCTATGTTGTGTTGGACTGGGGTTGGAGAGTCAGCAATTCTCGGATCGGAACTAGTGAAAAATAAAACAGAGATGGTTCAAGTGATTTGTGAGAGGATGAAGAAAATGAAAGATTGTCGGAAATCATATACCAATCATTGGAGAAGACCCTTATAGTTTTATGTATTTGATCACATGTTTCTGAAGGTGACTCCCCATCATGGGAAACAAAGGTTTGGTAATGGGAGTAAGCTTTCCCCCCATTTTGTTGGTCCATTCGAGTTATTAACTCGTGTTGGAGCTGTGGTATTTTGAGCAGCACTTCCCCCGTAGATGATCCGAAAACATGATTTTTTCCATGTATCATATCTCCGTCGTTATCTTCATGATGACTCTCATGTCATTGATTGGGGAGAGATTGATTTTGATGATGATGCAACCATTGAGGAGAGACCTTTGGAGATCCCAGACCGTAACGAGAAGGTTTTGTGTAGGCGTTATATCCCCTTGGTTTGTGTCTCATGGAGACATAGTGTCTTAGAGGAGAGTACCTGGGAATGTGAGTCAATTATATGTGGTCAGTACCCAGAGTTGTTTGATGTTTAAAAATTTTCATGTAACGATGTCCACTTTGTTGATTTAGACTTTTCGTGTTTATGAGAGGGATTTTGTTGGTTTCTTATTATGGATTGCTCTATTTTGAGAGGCATCTCATTTGGTGGTTGTTCCGACTTCTTTTCTGTTACCTTATAGGTTGGTTTAGAATTCTCAAGGATGAGAATGTGTTGAGAGGAATCTGATGTAATGGCCCATACCTCTCTGGTCCATCCCTTTGTGACAATATGGCATTTGAGGTGTTCCGGGAGGTCAATGTGACTTATCCCCAACACATTTCCAATTTTCTAGTTCTATGAACAATTAAATGGTAAACATTGGTGAATAGTGTCATCAGTAACCTTATGTGAACATTGCAACATTAACCTAGTTGAATAGTACGATGGTAACATTTGGTGAATAGTGTCATCAGTGACCATCTGTGAATAGTGTCATCGGTAAACTTCTATGAACAATTTCATCAGTGACCTTATGTGAACACTGTCATCGGTATCCTTCTGTGAATATTGTAATGGTGAGGTTCCAATGGTGTGGTTCATGAACATTGTTTCCAGAACGGTGAGGTTCCAACAGTGACATCTTTCCTTTTCCAAATTTTGGGTTCATGAACAGTGTTTACAGAATAGTGATGATCCAAAGGTGAGGTTCATGAATAGTGTTTCCATAATGGTGAGGTTCCAATGGTGGCCTCTTTCGTTTGGAAAATTTTCGGTTCATTAATAGTGTTTCCAGAATGGTGAGGTTCCAACGGGGAGGTACATGAATAGTGTTTCCATAACAGTGAGGCTCCAATGGTGACCTATTTAATTTTCCAAATTTTGAGTTCATGAACAGTGTTTCCAAAATAGTGAGGTCCCAACGACGAGGTTCCAATGGCGAGGTTTCAACGGTGGTGATCATGAATAGTGTTTTTCCTTCTCCAAATTTCGAGTTTGTGAACAGTGTTTCCAGCTTCCTACAGTTTCACCCCTTTGACGTTTCCTTTAACATAAAATGCATTTAATGCCTCATTTTAAGGAATATAAGGCCAATTAAAATGTCATAAATCCTATATTAATTATTCCTATGGATTGGATGTTTTTACTTTGCCAAAACACATTGTTTAATGCGATCCTCTTTTAATGGAAAATCTGGCATATCTTAAACCGAAAATCTGTTAAATCTTCTAAAGGGATGAGATATATTCCTCCCTAGTTCCTCCTCATTTTTCGCGGCTGTGAGACACTCGAAAATTTTATTCCAACCATTAGAAGTTATACAATCAAACGTTCCTCCTTGGATTGGTTCCCCTCTATTTTGACGCAACCAAGAAGTATCGATCAATATTCATTATAAGGTATGATCTATTGTCGTTATTTTTGGTTTCATCTCCTTATGATTCTCCTTTTCCTTTTATGGAATGATATCTCCATGATCCTAATGGGCATTTCTTGGGTTTTGACCGATGTGGTGGTGTCTCATCATCCTCAGGTGGATATAGTTGCCACGATGGGAGGAGATCATAACCCATTGTGTGTCTCTTTCTCGTATAAAGAATGTCAAGAACTGTTTGAGGTAGGGAATTAATTTCTTCACTTTTCTTTTACGTGAAACTGTAGAGTTAGTATGTTTTATCCCACTAGATCACAATGAAATTGGCATAATAAATATTTGAAATGGATAAAAAAAATTTATATCGATCGTATACTATTGCCCCTTTTTTCTAGATAGTGTGTTATATATCCTTTCTTTCTTTTCTTTTTGGTTATCAACAGAAATTGGTGAATAACGTAAATCCAGAATTAATTCATAATTTTTTGGATAAAGATAAAGAGTCATGTAAATGAATCTGGTTCTTCTTCTTGTAATTTGATTCTAACAAAATTGGTATATTATGAATTTTAAATTATTTTTGATAGCTTACTGATTAGTTTTACCAAATTTGGAACCTACGAATAATAAATCAATTAATTCAATATTGATTAAATAATTGGTTTTTTGATAAAGGATAATTCTTTAAAGGGTTTTGAGTTACCCACTTGCTTGTTTAAGGGACAAGAGCCCAATTAATATGATTTTTGTTTTTTGGGTGCTTGTGTTGTGATGTGAGCCTGGAAGGCTGTTGTGATATGTGGGGGATGGGAGGCATATTGGATTTGGTAGTGGTTGATGCCTAGAGTGGCAAGATGCATTGGTTTATGCATGTGGGTGTCAGGGAGGACACCAGTGATGATGGAACGAGTTGGATATTAATGTTTTGATGCTTGTTGATTCATTGGTTGTTTATGTTCATTACAATCCCCACTGCTCAAAGCAGTTGGTCTTTCTTACCCTTCCTCCAAAAGGGGCGAAGATGCATGGGGTATGCCACGTGTTTTCCATGTTTAGATTCTCAAGAGTGGATGGATCTATGATTTTGTTATAGGCGACAAAGACTCGACGAATAGTTTATCTACAAACCGTGTTGATCCACCTTGTGTTTAGTATCATATAATGTCTTTCATGAATGCATGGGAGTATGGGAATGTAATTCCGTAAATAAATAATTGAATAAATGATTTTATTCCAAATGGTTAGGACTTGCTAGGACGCAATGCTGAGGTTACAATTGTAAAGGGATAGTGAACATTGGGTGTGATGCCAATGAAAACTAATGTGGAAATTGTAAATGATTCATTAATATTGAAATAATTAATTAAAATAAATCTCAACTAATAAAAAGGTAATGATGTAATGTAATACAGATCATTAAATGGTTGTGTTCTTATAGGATACCTAGTCTTAGAAGTGGCAGTCGGGAGTCTGTGAGACGTTAGCCATAGGTGAGTCTAAGACTAGGTTATGCCCATAGTGTGGTTGTGAGCTATAGTATATTCTATACTTTTTGTGTTTCTATATGTTACTCCACCCCGTTAGTATGGAAAACAAACACCCTGGGGATTCTTAGCCCTGGGTGGGTTTTTTCCCCAAAATTCTGGTGGGAGTAAGGAAGGCTAACTACCACATTTATCCCTGCTCTCTTCTCTTGGTAATTATTTGTTATAGTAGGAACAACGATTATTTTTTCCCATATATTTGTATAGAGGGGTTTAATGTCTTGTGGATATTCACACACAAATATTCTTGATATAGTTTCTGATAGAATACTATAGGTGTAACATGTATAGGCTGTGATGGCTTGAGGATCCTTACTTAGTGTTTGGGCTGTAATGGCTTGAGGTATAATAATCGATTTATGATACATGTTATGCGAGCTATGGTGGATCTCGAAAACTATATGCTTTCTTTTCTTGTGTGAAAGTGGTGGTTTTGTTGCATGAGGTGCATGCTATGGTGCTTCGCCCTGGTGTCTGCTGGAAAGCCTTTTGGAGAGAGATGATTAGGAGATACGATGTTGTGGCAAGGTGGAAAACTAGTGGGGATGTAATAGCAGTGTAACCTTGAGATTAATTATTATATTGTATACTCTTTTATGTGTTAGTTGGTGAGAGTATCCATGGTGAGGTTTGGAACATAGTATACTTATTCTGGTGAAAAGTCAGTTTCACTTGTTGTTCACTATTCTTTAACATTCTTTCATTACTTTTTCACGAGAGGCTTCGAGGAGGATCCTAATGAGTATACTATTATACTCACCCTATGTATATATAAACTATTTTTCACGTCACCTCGAGGAGGTTGGAGATCAGGCTGGTATCTACTAGCTTGGGGTTGCATGAGCTGTTCGGGCTTGTGGTTGCTGCTGTTTTACTTTCTTTTGGGTCTTTTTGTTTTCCCCTTTCCATTGTAGTAGTTTTTCGTGTCATTACATATGTTTACTTGTGTTTTATTTTATATTTTAGTTTGAGTCAGAGTTGGTTGGTGTCTATCTTATCTCTCTCTTCTAAATTTGTTCTGTTAGAGGGTAATGATGCCCATCTTTGTGTTTACTATACCCTCAGTTCTAATCGCCATCCCGGGGCTTAATGGAGGTGGGACTCGGGGGTCACTGTCTCCCTTATCACATTTCCATCCCAGGAAGGGTACACTTTGTGGGGGGGGGGGTCATGAAAATCATTCATAATTAACGGTCATCCTTCAGCTCCCAAAAAACCACAATCCTCATCCCTAAAAAACAAGAATCCCTAAGCCCCATAAAACTATCAACTTCATCCAAGAAGACATGTAACCCTCAACACAAAAAACACTAAATACTCACCCCAGAAAACTCTGAACCCCCATCAGTAAAAACACTCAAACCATACCGCCCCAAAACAACTTTACCCTCAATGAAGAAAAACCCTAACCCTCATCCCCAAAAAATGATGAAATGAATACCCAAAAAACCCTATACCCTTATCTCAAAAAATGATGACCCCCATCTTGAATGATCCATGAACCCTCAACCCCCAAAAAAACTGAACCAGCTACCCCAAAAATTCCTAAAACCTCATCCCCAAAAACCTTGAATCCCCATAAATAAAAAAACCCTTGAAACATCAACCCCAAAAAACCCTAAATCTTTATCCAAAAAAAAAACAATGAAACCTCACCCCCAAATAACCCAAACCTCTCAACCATAAAAAATCATAACCCATCAACCCCAAAAAAACTAATCATACAACCCCATAATACGCTAAACACTCAAACAAAAAATACCCTTAACCCTCAGCACCAAGAAAAATCTAAACCCTCGTCCCTAAAAATCCTAAAACCTCAACCACAAAAAAATCCCAAGATAATTTTCCCTAAAAAACCCTAAAAACTACTCTCTAAAAAACGATGATCCCTCATCATCGAAAAAACCTAGAACCCACGAACCAAAAATCTCTTAACCGTCATCCGAAAAAAATAAATAACCTTGAGTCATAAAAAATTGTAAAACAATGTCCCTACAAAAACCTAGACCCTCATCCCCAAAAATCATAAACCCATAAAAAAATTGAGAGCCCATAATTCCAAAAAAGAATCAAGCCTAATAAAAATAAAACCCACAAAACTCAGCCTGAAAAAATGTTGAACCCTTTTCCATAGAAAACCCTTAAACCTCACCCCATGAGAAGAATCATCCATAATAAAAAAAACCATGATCTATTATAAAAAAAACCCCTAAAACCTCATCCCAAAAAAATCTAACCTTCATCACTAAGAAAACCGAAATCACCATCCACAAAAAATCATAAATCCTCAGCCCCAAAAACCCAGGAATCCTTATCCCAAAAAATCCATGAACACATATCCACAAACAACCCTCAACTGTCATCCTTAAAAAACACAAATCCCCTTAACAATTAAAAATGAAAAACCCTCCCATGGAAAAACCTAAATCCATTGACCAAAAACATACCTAAGCACTCATCCCCAAAAAAACTGTAAATGATCATCACCAAATAATTCTAAACCCTCATCCCAAAAAACTGACCCCTCAGTGCCAAAAAACCCTAAACCCTTAGCCCCCAAAAACCATCAACTAACAGCCCCATAAAACCCTCAATACACATCCTCATAAAAACAGTCTAACCTCATCCCCAAATAAACCTAAACCCTCAACATGAAATAACACTTATCCTTAACCATCAATGTAGAGACCTAAAGATTTATATACATGGAAATTACATTACATTTTCGGAAAACATAATAAATGACACAAACAGACGACCAAAGACCGTGTTATTTTAATGTCTTTGGAAACTCGGAACATAATCTTTTAATCTTGGTGAATGATATTCAACATCTCCCATAAAGATATTCCCCTTTTGTTTTCTTACCTAAAACCTTTATTTATATCCATGGGAGAATAAAACATAAAAAGGGTGAGATCAAATGCTTATTAAGGCTAAACATGGAGAACATAAAAACAATCCATAAATATTTGAACATAAAAACATGAACATAAAACATATAAATCTTGAGTAATGACAGAAATCATGGCAGTACATAAGGCATAGATCATAAAGGAACATTAATCATGATAAAATTTCATGGGAATGAAACATGGAATTGTGGAAAACCATTAATCACATGATATTATTTCTATAGTATCCAAGGCATTACTACCAAGACCATCATAGTGGACAAAGTCCATTACTAAACCAGGTTTATTTTCCGTTCCATCCCTGTATTACTGAACCAGATTTACTTTCCATTCCAGCCGTGTCTATCTCATGAGATATAAATCTTTACCCAATGAATTGGTGGTATATAGATGTCCCACTCATATCATATTTAAATCATTATTACATGTACCACAAAACAATCATAAATCATTCATCATAACCTAAAGAATAAAATGGGTTTCATAAACATCATCCATTCATAACTTAATCCATATAAAACAAATGGATTCCATTTAATCGTAAGAAAAAAAACTATGTAAATAATAGAGACATTATTATTGAAACATAAACATACTAAATAATGTAATCTTAGATGGAAAATAGTTGTGATAAAACACATGAAATTAATTCTTGAGGAAAATATCCTTTCTTCTTAAAAATCATTTTCTTTTCTCAAAATGCCATTAAATTTTAAAAGGAAAGAATTTTTTTGAAAATAATCATGAGATATTATAGAGGAAGCTTCATTAAAATAAGGAGTTATGAAACCTTAAAAATACATTCATGCCGTATAAGTTAAAAAAACATTCTTCTTGTACTTTATTTAGAAAAGTCAAAAAGTACCTCGTATGGTAAACAAAAGAAAGATTCCTTCTATACCGTGTGCTAAAATTCAAAAAGGTTAAAAATGAATTTAAACATAAATTGAATAATAGTGAACATTTTATGAAGAAAGTTTGAGAAAACATGTACATGGATGATAAACATAACCCCAGTAAATACTTACGAATAAACAATCTCGGAAAAAAAAACAAGATTGGAATAATTATACCTTACCTTTCATGATCGGTGGAATCATACGTGTCATAAAATAGAGAAACTTACAAGAATATTTATATAACATATCATTCATAATAAATTTCATAAAACATTCATAGGAAGCATAAACACCATACAAAGGAAATAGATGGTTATTAAGGCATATGTCCAATAGAATTAAAACGATACGAAATTATCCCTTACCTTAGGTCTGATATGCTTTGTACATATCCAAATCTCTTTTATAATGATTTAAATAATGTCATTGAATTATTCCATAATTATATTCATTGATATTATATCATATATGGTCATATTATTATCTTCTTATTTGTAATATTTCATTGGTACTTGTTATTTGGGTGTTCATTGCTTTATGTTCTTATGAGTGTTTTGTCAAATAAATTATTATTCGTCTTTTTAGGTTATAGATAAATAATTTACAGAATGGTATTAGTGTAATATATATCATATTTATTCATTTAATGCATTTATATATTCTTTATTCAATGAGGATCTTGTAGAATGACTCACATCACATTGTGGAGACGGTAGGTCGTACGCACGCACGAGCGATGATATCATTCCCATGATTGTGGAATTGTATTGAAGTATATGGTGTATAATATTTCAGAATAAATATCACTTTAAAATAATAATATGTAGTTATTTCTTCCATCCTTATACCAATGCAAGTATTTTAGTGATGAAATAAAATATGACACCACGACGTGGAGACTGTAAGCCATACGTACGCACGCATGGTGATTTCATTTTTTCATAGGATGGAGAGAAGATAGAATATGGTTGTTTCATATTCATAATAACATATCAGTATTCAAGTGATATTGTAGTTATTAATTAATAATAAAACAACTCATACATAGGAAGTAGAAGAAGAAATAAGTTTTAATGAATCGATAAAGGAAATTACCTCTTCTTCGACGCACCTCTTCTTAACCTCTTCTTAGGATGCAAAAGTTAGTCTTTGAATAAGACCAGGACCTCTAGAATGTTTAAATGTAAGTGTAGAATAAAAATGGACAGGGTTTTTCAATGATTTAAGGCACAAAATATTGTTAATAGGAGAGGGAGGAGGTGGCTTTTTATAAGGGAGGAGATGGGCACTTTTAGAAACCTCTAAAATTTTAATTTATAATAACCCCAACCTAAAAACCTAAAATAATTACTAAAATCAAAATATTAGATGATATAGGGTTGTAAGCTCCTCATCCAATAAAATTTAGACGTGTTTTGAATTTATTTTAAACCGTATCAACTTTATTTAACCATATTTAATCTATTTATTTTATTTGTGGTAATAATACTCTAAGATTTAAATTGTTATAAATAATTACCTATGTGTTGTGAATTGTCAATAATTGGATATTTTATGACATTTTAGACCATTTAATGTTCAATTTATAAATTTTAAATATTTTTTTGATTTTTAAACAATTTAATAATATGTCATTTTTATAAAATAACAATAGTATCAATTTTGAAAATATTCTTTTATTTGAATTTAAATAAAATACACACAGAGAATATATTAGAACAAAAATATTTAATAGGTTCCTAACATGTCATATTCATATATAAAATTCTTGTAGAATATTAATTAGTTAATATAATATTTATTCTAATATTTTTAATACCAATAATTTGATATATTATCTTGATAAAATAATTACTACAACATTTTTTTATAATTAGTTAATATATGTATTTGTTGCATAAAAATTACAAATAAAATACTATGATGCATATAACTATAATATATTTAATAATAATACTTATAATCTAATTTTTCTTCTAAAACACACATCTTTTAAAATGTTATGTTTATTAAATTATGAAGGTGACAACTTGACATCATTTAAAATAAAATAAGATAAGTGTCATAATTGCTTTTATAAGGCTCAAAATTGTAAACAATTATACCTTTGGATTATTATGGTTTATATTTACATGAAAAAAATGTTTTGGTCATGTTTTTGGCCCTTTTATGGGTATTATTAGTTTAATAAAAACTATATTATTGATTTTTCACTAAATAAATAATTTCTGCATCATTAATGTATAAGCTATTAATGTAATTATATATTTCTTAAAAATTGAAACTAAATTACCATGATAAATAAAAACATGTTTTCTTTGAAATGAGTATTTATAACCGAATTTATATTCTATATAACCTTATATTTATAATAATTTAATTATTAATGTTTGAGTGAGACATATTTCACTTTCATTTAAAAAATAAATTGATGGTCTTAATCACATAAAATTGGGTTATAATAGATAAACTTTTGACCCAAGTATATTTTAAGAAGAAATATAATCATCCAATTATATTAATACATTTTGTAGGGTAATTTTATAATATTTGTTTTACCATTAATTACCTAATTTACCTTTAACTATGGTAAATAAAATTTACCGTAGATACTGTTCATAATAACCCAAAAAAAGTATCCTATTAACATAATTTGGACCTACTTAGTACAAATATGGAATAAATTTTTTCAAATACAAGACACAGAAGTTGTAGTATTTAATTTAAAATTAATCCCACTGTTGAGAAAACGAGTTTTAAAAGATAAAACATTGCAAAAGATTGAAATGTTTTTACCAATGAATTCAATGTAAAATTAATGATAATGACTTGAGTTATATTAAATGGTAAAAATATATTCATTTTATACTATAAAACAATTCAATATTATAATTTAACCATATAAATTATGTTGATGAAAAAATTTGTTTTTAAATAAATTTTAGCGTAATTTTACTATTCATTAAAATATGAACGTTATCAGAAAAATATCGAAACATTATCCAACATAAATTTTTATATCCTGATTCACAAGAATACGTCTATTTTGTAAAATTTAACTTATAAACTTGTTAATATTTAGATTTAAAATGGATGCGCCATCAAAAGGTGGAAAAACTGCATTTTTTGAAAAATACTTATTTTACCTGAAAATTTTATTTTGTTCTCATACCATGATCTAGAAAATGTCTAAGATGAATGATAATTTTATTAAATTCAAAATGGAGTTAATACTATTCATAAAGGCTAGTTTATAATAATTTTATGATAATATCTCATTTAGTGAAACTCATTATTGCGCACAACACACGCTATTGAGGAAGGTCACTCTTGCATGTAATGCAAGACATGTTTGGGTTGGGTGTGGTGAAAGCTTCCATTGGTGTTGAATATAACATAATAAAGAGTTATTTAATTTATACATTGATCAAAATATATACTCAATGTTGCGTAGAATAATATCTACCAAAAGAACATGAAATCGTGTGTAACACGAGCCAAGAATATTGTTGTGTATACTGAAAACTAATACAATGTCGTGTGTAGCGCAATCTAATCTTGGTGTAGCATACAACATACGATATCAATGAAATTAAAAATAATATATCTCCTAAAATCTCGGGGTATTACATTCTACCCCCCTCAAATTTCGTTAGGGTTATAAATGCTTTACTACTTGATAGTTTCATTCATCGAAACCCACATCGTAAAAAGGAATACTAAAAAATTATTTTAAAAAGAAAAGTTAGAATAATAATGGTCACCCAATGTAACTCAGCACGGGGTTTCCAACTTGGAAACGATAGGCGAAAACATGGATATGGAAGTGAATTATAACCATCAACACTTGATTAAGAGTGGTAGAGGACATGGTTATGAAAAATACAACAATCACAAAGCCATAAATTTGTGACGATCTAAGGTATCTTCTGATTCATCAGGTATGACGGTACAAGGACAACATTTTTGGTTTTCAATGTCACTTATCTAAAGATGATTAATTTTTTCATAATGATAAATACTTACTTGATTTCCGTGTAATATCATCGTTGGTCGTTCCATGAACAATTTCTTCTTCATCTCTTATTTAAACAAATGAAGTTAAATTTTTCATTCATGAAGTGTTAGTAGATCATGCGATAGAATGATTGTTCATTCCACCTGTCTCAAACAGAAGGTTACCAAAAGTTAATAAATATAAATAAGTCCATATAAGGTGATATTAACCTTATATGGTTTAAAAAATGGACTTATACTTCATCTATCATAACACATAAAAAATAAAACTAATTTCTACTAAACAGGGACTTCCTATAGGTTAGTGGTAGGCGATAAAGGCCTGTCGCACTTTGGTAGTGGGTTTTATTCTTGCATCCTTGTCTGACGTGACAGGTTTTCGCCCGTCCTACGGGTTGTCCATTGTCTAAAAATGAACAATTACAACATTCTAGAAAAATGTTTTAGCCTTAAACAATACTATCTGATTTACAACATAATCCATTATAACCTTTAGGCTTATTGAAAATACTTCTGTCCAATCTCATAGTATAAAGAAGAAGATTACTAGAGAGGTCATCTACCAAGCATGTGTATACCATCATTTATCCCCCATATATCATACAATATATCTTTTTGGTCACATTCTAAACATGTGAATACCTTAATCATGTATTCTCTTGAATCATGAATTACCATAGAACCATAGTGAAAACATGAATGCTGTCAAAAGTTAACTCTTTCCACATACCAAAATCCCAAAATTTCTATATACTCAAACCATGATATCACTTTGTCCATTTATCATTCATGAGCTCATTAATACTATTATTTTCTCGGTATCCCTCTGTTATACACATATCATATTTTTTCCAAAAATATTTCAATTACTTTTCATGGTTACTGGTACCATACAATTATTGAAAACTAATACATAGATATTAAAATATTCCATGATACTATAAATGAGATTACACAACACTATTTTGGAATGTCGTTACATAAAAACTTAATCATTCGCCAACTTCATTTTCATATTCAACATCACCAATAGTGATCGCATGTGACATCCCATTGTACTTTTCCTTTAGAGGTTGTTTATGTCGATCATCATTAACCCTTGGATTAGGGAATTGGTTAGAATAATTCCCTGCTTCCTTGCACTTGTAGCATTGAAGTGTTGGTGGTGCATTCTATATAGTATTTTCTCTATTCACATCATTAGATACTTTTTACCCATTACTTCGGCACTCATATGTTCGATGACCTCCTTTTCCAGGCTTCGAACATTTTCTAGTCCCTTTAAGATAATCTCCACCAAACTTCTTTCCACACATTGAGCATAAATAAACATTCGTCTTCTTTTCCCCATTGTTTTGATATTTTTTTCCATGAACCCCATCTTTAGTTTCTTGTCAAAAACCATGAGAAGGATATGTAACACCAAATTCCAGTTCTACCTTGATAAAACAACACACAATTTAATCATAGCTACTGAAGTTTATTATAGCTAATGTCCATCGAAGACTTGGTTATAAGCCACTAAAGAATTGATCAACATTACTTCCAGGTTAGATGATAAAGCCAGATGCATTCCTTGAAAGCCTCGTAAAATTCACCTCGTATATACCAATAGATTCATAATCCTTTTTCTTAATCTCAAGGAACTCCTTTTCCATATTTGTTCAAAGAATACAAGGGAAGTACTTATTTAAAACCAACTTCTTGAACTCGTCCCATTCCATGGATTCAATTTCATTTTGGGGACCTGTCTTCTTAATTAGAGTCCACCACTGGTCTGCTTCTCCTTCTAAACGGTAAACAACCAAAATGACTTTTTCATGTTCTGAATAGAGAAGTATGGAAATTTTCTTTTCAATGGTACATATCCATACTTCAGCAATAAGTGGATAAGATGACACATTGAAATAAGGTGGACATTGCCTCATGAAGGAATAAATATAATATTATTCCATTCTATGCTCATTTGGAAGTCCAGAATGATTCATAGCTTATGTAAGTGTATATATAATATTTTTCACTCCATCTCCCATAACATTGGTTTGTTCAGGAGGACAATAATTTCATTGTCTATTACATTGATTAGCACAGTTTTTTCAGGTTCTAGCCATCATCTAAAACCCAAAAAGAATAGCGTGAGTGGCATAATTCATGCTAGGAAAACAACATAATAAATGGGGAGTACCTTCAATATAAAACATCATAGGTTTAATTTTTTCATCGTTACCATAACTCTAGGACTATAACCTAAACTTATACTTATCCTTTGGGAAATCCCTAGACATACCTTAGAAATAAATCTAGGAATCTCACTAAAGTTTTTGCATCCTAGTTTCCAAAGGTCCACTAAACCTTTGCTCTGATACCAACTGTAGAGACCCAAATCATGACGTACATGGACATTACAGTACTTTTTTGGAAAAACAGAGTACATGACACAAACAGACACCCAAAGACCGTGTTAGTTTAGTGTCTCTAGAAACTAAGAACATAATCTTCTAACCATGGTGAATGATCATTAGCATCTCCCATAAAGATCTTCCCAATTTGTTTTCATACCTAAAACCTTTCTTTATATCATGGGGAGAAGGCAACATAAAATGGATGAGCTGAAATGCTCAGTAAGGGTAAACACGGAGAACATAAAAACAATTCATAAACATTTGAACGTAAAAACATGAACATAAAACATCAAAATCTTGAGCAATGACATAAATATTGGCAGTACATAAGGCATTGATCATAAAGGAAAATTAATCATGAAAAATGGCATTGGAATAAAACATGTAATTATGGAAATCCATTAATCACAATATATGTTTTCTATAGTAGACAAGACATTTTTGCCAAGACCATCATAGTGGAAAAAGTCCATTACTGAACAATGTTTATTTTCCATTCCAGCCTGGTATTCCTGAACCAGATTTACTTTCATTTCCAGCAGTGTCTATATCATGAGATATAAATCTTTAACCAATGCATTGAATGGTGATATAGGTCCCACCAATCTCATATTGAAATCATTATTACGTGTTCCAGAAAACAATCATAAATCATTCATCAGAACCCAACTAATAAAATGGGTATCATAAACATCACCCCTTCATAACATAATCCATATAAAAAATGGATGTAATTTCATCATAAGAAAAATAAAACCATGTAAATAATAAAGACATTATACTTGAAACATAAACATACTAAATAATTTCATCTTATATGGAAAATGGTTTTGAAAAAACACTTGAAATAAATTTTTGAGGAAAATATCCTTTCTTCTTCAAAATCATTTTCTTTTCTCAATATGCCATGAAATTTTAAATGAAAATAATTTTTATTTTGAAAATAATCATGAAATATTGTATAAGAAGCTTCACAAAAATAAGGTGTTATGAAATAGTAAAAATCGATTCATGTCGTATAAGTCAAAAAAATATTTTTCTTGTACTTTTGTCGGAAAAGTCAAAAAGTACCTCGTATGGTAATAAAAAATAATGATTCCTTCTATACCATGTGGAAAAAGTAAAAAAGGGTAAAAATGACTGTAGACATACATGTAAGAAGAGTAAACATTTTATGAAAACATTTTGAGAAAACACGGACATGGATGATAAACATAACCCCAGTAAATTCTTAGGAATAAACAATCTCGAATAAGAACGAGATTAGAATAATTATCCCTTACCTTTTATGATTTGTGGAATCATACGTGTAATAAAATAAAGAAAATTAAATTCATATTTAAATATCATATCCTTCATAAGAAAAATTATAAACCATTCATAATAATCAAAAACACCATACAAAAAAAAAGATGGTGATTATGGCATATGTCTCACAGAAATAAAAGTGAGAGGGAATAATCCCTTACCTTAGGTACGATATGCTTTGTACCTATCCGAAAATCCTTTATAATGATTTAAATAATGTCATTGACTTATTCAAGAATCAAAATTATTGTTATGATATCATATATGGTCATATTATTATCTTCTTATTAGTAATATTTCATTGCTACTTGTTATTCGGGTGTTCATTGATTTATGTTCTTATGTGTGTTTTGACGAATAAATCCTTATTCATATTTTTATATTATAGATAAATCATTTAAAGAATGTTATTATTGAAATATATATCATACCTATTCATTCAATTCATTTATATAATCCTTATTCAATGAAGATCATGTAGAACGAGTCGCATCACATCGTGGAGATGGTAGGCCGTACGTACACACAAGCGAAGATATCATTCCCATGATTGTGGAATTGTATTGAAGTGTATGATTTATAATATTTAGAGTCAATTTCACATTACAATAATCATATATAGTTATTTCTTCTATCCTTATACCCAACCAATTATTTTAGTGATGAAATAAAAAATTACACCAGGGCATGGAGACGGTAAGTCGTACGTACACACTTGTGGTGATTTTATTTTTTCCTAGGATAGATAGAAGATATAATATGATAGTTTCATATTCATAATAAAATATTAGTATTCAAGTGATACTGGAGTTATTAATTAATAATGAAAAAACACATATAGAGGAAGTAGAAGAAGAAATAAGTTTGAAAGAATCAGTTAGGGTTATTAACTCTTCTTCGATGTGCCGCTTCTTAACCTCCACTTAGGGTGCCCAAGTTTGACTTTGACGAAGACCAGGACCTCTATTTGGTTTGTAGGGAAGTTTAGAAGATAAATGGACAGGGTTTTGCATAGTGTTATGGCTCCAAATGTTTTAAAGTGGAGATGGAGGAGTTGCCTTTTTATACGGGAAGAGAGGGGCACTTTTGGAAACCTCTAAAATATTTATTTATAATAAACATACCCCGAATTAAAAACCACAAAAAATGACTCCAATCTAGATATTAGATGCGATAGGGTTGTAATATCATCAAAAAATAAAATCTAGACACGTTGGGAATTTTTTTTAATCGTTATCAACTTGATTTAACAATATTTAATCTATTTAATTTAATTGTGGTAATAATATTCTTAATTTTAAATTGTTATAAATAATTAATTATGTGTTGTAAATTTTCCATAAGTGGATGGTTTATTACATTTTAGACCACATAAATTTCAATTTATATTTTTTAAATATTTTTTTGATTTTTAAACAATTTATTAAAATGTTATTTTTATAAAATAACAATAGTGGAAATTTTGAATATATTCATTTATTTGAATTTTAATAAAATACCCACAGAAGAATATATTAGAACCAAAATATTTAATAGGTTACTAACTTGTCATATTCATCTAGAAAAGTTGTGGAGAATATTAATTAGTTCATATAATATTTATTTTAATACATATAAATCCATTTATTTGATATTTCTCTTAATAAAATAATTACTACAACATTTTTGTATAATTATTCAATATAATTATTTCTTTTATAAAAATAACAAATAATATACTATAATTCATATAAATCTAATATTTTTCTTAATAATTCTTTTAATCAAATTTAACTTCTAAAACACCCAACTTTTAAAATTTTATGTTTATTAAATTATGAAAGTGACAACTTTGACATCATTTAAAATAAAATAATATAAGTGTCATAATCGATTTGATAAGGACCCAAATAGTCAAAAATTCTACATTTGGATGATTATGGTTTATATTTACACGACCAATAAGTTTTTGTCATTTTATTGGGACTTTTATGATTTATATTAGTTTAATAAAAACTATATTATTGATTTTTCATTAAATAAAATATTTCTGAATAATTAATGTATAAGATATTATGTTAATTATTCACTTTTTAAAAATTAAAAATAAATTAACATGATAAAGAAAAACATTTTAGATTTGAAATGAGTATTTATAACCGAATTTATATTTGGTATACCCTTATATTAAAAATAATTTAATTATTAATTTTTGAGTGAGACATATTTCACTTTCATTTAAAAAATAACTTAAAGGTTTTAATCACATACAAGTGGGTTCTAATAGATACCATTTCGACCCAAGTATATTTTAGGAATAAATATAATCATCCAATTATATTAAGACATGTGTTAGGGTAATTTTATAATATTATTTTAACCCTTAATTAACTAATTTACCTTTAATTGCAGTAAATAAAATTTCTTGTAGTTACTATTCATAATGCCCAAAAATAAAAATTAGACTATTAAAATAATTTTGACCTATGGATTCCAAATATGGAGTCCATTTTTCCAAATTCAAGACATATAATTTGCAAGATTTAATTTAAAATTAATCCTACTATTGAGAAAACGGGTTTTAAAAGTGAAAACATTGGAAAAGATTGAAATGATTTAAACAATGAATTCAATGTAAAATTAATGATAATTACTTGAATAATATGAAATGGTAAAAATATATTCTATTTATACTTTAAAACCATTCTATATTATAATTTAACCATATAAATTATGTTGATGAAGAATGTTTTTTTTAATTAAAATTTAGTGTGTTTTTACTATTCATCAAAATATGAACGTTATCAGAAAAATATAAACTATTTATCTAACATAAAATTTTATATCCTGATTAAAAATAATGATTTTATTTTGTAAAATTGAACTTATAAACTTTTTAAAATTTACCATTTAAATGGGTGCGCCATCAAATGGCGGCAAAACTGTAATTTTTTCAAAATACTTATTTTACCCGAAATGTTTATTTTGTTCTCATACAATGATCTAGAAATTGTGTAAGAATAATGGTAATTTTATTAAATTCAAAATGTATTTAATACTATTCATAACTCCTAGTTCATAATAATATTTTAATAATATGTTGTTTAGTGAAACTCAGTATTGCGTACAACACATGCTATTGAGGAAGGTCTCTCTTGCGTGTAATGCAAACCAAGTCAGGGTTGCGTGTAGTGCAAGCTTCCTTTGGTTTTTTATATAACATAATAAAAACATATTTCATTTATACTTCGAACAAAATCTATACTCAGTTTTGGGTAGAATAATTTCTACCAAAAGAACATGAAATTGTGTGTAACACGAGCAAAGAATATTGTTGCATATACTACAAACTAATATAGTGTTGCATTTAGCGCAAGATAATCTTAGTTTAGTATACAACAGAAGATTTCAAATAAACTAAAAAAATATATCACATAAAATGTTGGGGTGTTACATTCTACCCTCCTTAAAATGAATTTCTCACTAGAAATTTATCGGGGTTATAAATTGTTCACTAATTTATAGTTTCTTTCATCGAAACCCACATTGTAAAAATGAATACTAATACTTCATTTTAAAAAGAAAGTACGAATCATAACAGTCACCAAAAGTAACTCAGCAATGGGTTTCCACATAGGACAACATAGGTGAAAACATGGATATGGAAGAGAATTCTAACCATCAACTCCTGATGAAAAGTGGTAGAGGACATGACTATGAAAAAGCCAAAAATCACAAAGGTATAAATTTTAGATGATCTAAGGTACCTTTTGATTGATCGGGTATGAGGGTACTAGGAAAAAAATTTTGGTTTTCAAGATCACTTCCCTAAAGTTGATGAATTTTTTTATAAGGAGAAATACTTACTTGATTTCTGTGTAATATCATCATTGGTCATTCCATGAAGAATTTCCACTTCATCTCCTATTTAAAGAAATGATGTTGAATTTTTCATTCTTGAAGTGTTAGTAGATCATGAGATTGAATGATAGGTCATTCCATCTGTCTCGAACAAAAGGTTATCAAAAGTTATCAAATACACATCGGTTGTGGGTTCGATTCTCGCATCCTTGTCTAACATGATGGGTTGTCTCCCATCCTATGGGTTGTCCATTTTATATAACTATACTATTATAAAATTCTAGAAAAATGTTTTAGCCTTAAACAATACTATCATATGTCCAACTTAATACATTCCAACCTTTAGGCTTATCAAAAATACTTATGTCCAATCTCATAGTATAATGAAAAAGATTACTAGAGAGGTCATCTAACAAGCATGTGAATACCATCATTTATCCCCAATATATCATACAACATATCTTGTTGGTCACATTACAAACATGTGAATACCTTAATCATGTATTCTCTTGAAACATGAATTACCATAGAACCTTAGTGAAAACATGAATTACCATATAACCTTAGTGAAAATATGAATGCTATTAAAAGTTAACTCTATCCACATACCAAAATCCCAAAATTTATATATACTCAAACCATGATATCACTTTTTCCTTTTATCATTAATGAGCTGATTAATACTATTATTTTCTCTATATCCCTTCGTTATACGCATATCCTCTTCTTTCCAAAAATATTTCAATCACTTTTCATGGTTACTGGTACCATAAAATTATTGAAAACCAATACATAGATATTATAATATTCCATGATAATATTAATGAGATTCCACAACATTATTTTGGAATCTAGTTACAAAAACACTTAATCATTCCACATCTTCATTGACATATTCAACATCACCAATAGCGATCATATGTGACTCACTTTTTTCCTTTCTTTAAGAGGTTTTTGATGTCTATCATCATTAACCCTTGTATTAGGTCATTTTTTAGCCTAATGACCCATTTACTTTCACTTGTAGCATTGATGTGTTGGTGGTGCGTTCTATGTAGTTTTTTCACTATTCACATCATTAGCTACCTTTTTCCCATTACTTCGACACTGAGCTGCTCGATGACCTTCTTTTCCACACGTAAAACATTATCAAGTGCCTTTAATACAATCTCCACCATGGTTTTTTCCACACTTTGAGCATAAAGAAAAATTCCTCTTCTTTTCACCATTGTTTTGAGATTTTTTCCTCAAACTCCATCTTTTGTTTCTTATCAAAACCCTGAGATGGATATGTACACCAACTTCCATTACTTCCTTGATAGAACAATTCACAATTTCTTCATAGATACTGAAGACTCTTATAGCTAATGCCCTTTGAAGACTTGGTATTATTCCACTAAAGAATCGATCAACTTTACTTTCAAGTTGGATGATAAATCCAGATTCATACCTTCAAAACCTTGTAAAATTTGCCTCTTATATACCAATAGATTCATTATCCTTTTTCTTAAGCTCAAGGAAATCATTTTCTATCTTTTTTCAAAGAATACTAGGGATGTACTTATTGAAAAACAAGTTCTTGAACTCATCCCATTCCATGGATTCAATTTCATCTTGGGGCCTAGTATTCTTAATTAGAGTCCACCCCTCGTCTGATTCACCATCTAAATGGTAAACAACCAAAAAATATTTTTCATGTTCTGATTAGTGATGTATGGAAAGTATCTTCTCAATGGTACAGATCCATTGTTCAGCAATAAGTGGATCAGAAGACCCATTGAAAGAAGGTGGATGTTGCCTCATGAAGGACTCAATAGAATATTGTTCCCCTCTCTACTCATTTGGAAGTCATTAATGATTCATTTCTTGTGTAAGTATAGAAATAATATTTTTCACTCCATCTCCCATAACATTGGTTTGTTCCGGAGTAAAATCATTGCATTTTCCATTACATTGATCAATACGGTTCCTTCGGGTTCCATCCATTTTCTAAAACCCAAAAACAATAGTGTGAGAGGAAAAAATCATGATAGGAAAACAACATAAT
This sequence comes from Viscum album, assembly GCA_963277665.1. Classification (NCBI taxonomy): domain Eukaryota; kingdom Viridiplantae; phylum Streptophyta; class Magnoliopsida; order Santalales; family Viscaceae; genus Viscum; species Viscum album. The sequence continues at coordinate 682,220,651 of OY728167.1, read as the reverse complement.
AGAGGGGGGTACCTTCAATATCTAACATTTTAGGTCTAATTCTATGGTCATTACCATAATTCTAGGACAATAACATATAATTATACTTAAACATAGTGACATTCAAAGAAATACCATAGAAATATATATAGGGATCTCACTAATGTTTTTGCATGATAGTTTCCAAAAGTTAACTAAACAATCTCTCTGATACCAACTTTAGAGAACCAAATCTTGACGTATATGGACATTATGTTACTTTTGCAGAAAAATTAATACATGACACAAATAGATTGCTAAATATTATGTTAGTTTAGTGTCTTGGGAAACTCAGAACATAATCATCTAATCATGGTGAAAGATCATCAACATTTCCCACAAAGATATTCCCCTTTAGTTTTCTTACCTAAATCCACTCTTTATATCTTGGAGATAAGAAAACATAAAAAGGGTGAGCAGAAATGCTCAGTAAGGGTAAACATGGAGAACATAAAACCAATCAAAAAACATTTGAACGTAAAAACATGAACATAAAACATCAAAATATTGACCAATGATATAAATCTTGGAAGTACATAAGGAAAAGATCATAAAGGAACATTAATCATGATAAAATGGTATGGGAATAAAACATGTAATTTTGGAAAACAATTAATCACACGATATGATTTCCATAGTATCCAAGGCATTACCTCCAAGACCAGAATTGTAGACAATTTCCATTACTGAACCAGGTTTATTTTCCATTTCAGTCCTCTATTGCTAAACCAGATTTACTTTCCATTTTAGCCATGTCTATCTCATTAGATATAAATCATTAACCAATGTATTGGAGACAGATATAGGTCCCACCCATCTCATATTGAAATCATTCTTACATGTGGCACAAAACAATCATAAATCATTCATCATAACCCAAAGAATAAAATTGGTATCATAAATATCGTCCCTTCATAACATAATCCATATAAAACAAATGGATGTAATTTCATCATAAGAAAAATCAAACCATGTAAATAATGGAGATATTATAGTTGAAACATAAACATACTAAATAATGTCATCTTAGATGGAAAATAGTTTTAATAAAACACTTGAAATGAATTCTTGAGGAAAATATCCTTTCTTCGTCAAAATCATTTTCTTTTCTCAAAATGACATGGAATTTTAAAAGAAATGATTTTTTTAAAATAATCCTAAAATCTTGTAGAGAAATATTCATTAAAATAAGGCATTATGAAACCGTAAAAATCCATTCATTCCGTATTAGTTAAAAAACATTCTTCTTGAACTTTTGTAGGAAAAGTCAAAACGTACCTCGTATGGTAAACAGAATAAAGATTCCTTCTATACCATGTAGTAAAAGTAAAAAAAGGGTAAAAATGACATTAAACATATACAGATGAATATTCAATATTTTATGAAAACATTTTGAGAGGACATGGACATGGATGATAAACATAACCCCAGTAAATATTTACGAATAAACAATCTCGGATAAGAACGAGATTGAGATAATTATCCCTTACCTTTTATGATCAGTGGAATCATACGTTTCATAAAATAAAGAATATTACATGCATATTTAAATATCATATCCTTCATTATAAAAATCATAAAATATTCATTGGAATCATAAACACCATATAAAGGAAATAGATGCTGATTAAGGCATATGCCTCACAGAAATAAAAGTGAGACGAAATAATCCCTCACATTAGGTCTGATATGATTTGAATGTATCCAAAACTAATGTATAATGATTTAAATAATGTCATTGTATTATTAAATAATCACATTCATTGTTATGATATCATATATGGTCATATTATTATCTTCTTATTAGTAATATTTCATTGCTATATGTTATTCTTTTGTTCATCGCTTTATGTTCTTATGCGTGTTTTGTTGAGTGAATTCTTTTTCCTATTTTTATGTTATAGATACATCATTTAAAGAATGGTATTAGTTTAATATATATGATATTTATTCATTAAATGCATTTATATAATCCTTATTCAATGAAGACAATGTAGAACGAGTCAAATCACATCTTGGAGACGGTTGGCCGTACGTACGCACGAGCGATGATATCATTCCCATGATTGTCGAATTGTATTGAAGTGTATGGTGTATAATATATCAGAATCAATATCAATTTACAATAATAATATATAGTTATTTCTTCCATCTTTATACCCATCAATGTATGTTAGTGATGAAATAAAAGATTACACCACGGCTTGGAGACGGTAAGCCGTACATACACACACGTGGGGATTTCATTTTTTCATATGATGGAAAGAAGATATAATATGGTTGTTACATATTCATAATAACATATCAGTATACATGTGATACTGGAGTTATTAATTAATAATAAAACAATTCATATAGAAGAATTATAAGAAGAAATAATTTTTAAAGAATCAGTATATGATATTACCTCTTCTTTGACGCGCCTCTTCTTAACCTTCTCTTAGGGCGCAAAATTTGGACTTTGTTGAAGGCCTGGACCACTTGTTGGTTTCTAGGGATGTGGTGAAGATAATTTGACAGGGTTTTGTTGAGCTTGATGGCACAAAATGTTTTTAATAGGAGAGGGAAGAGGTTCCATTTTATAAGGGAGGCGAGGGGCACTTTTGGAAACCTCTAAAATATTAATTTATAATAAACTCAACCCCACTTAAAACCCACCAAAAATGACTCAAATATGCATATTAGATGAGATAGGGTAGTAATATCATCCAAAAAAATTTTAGAAATGTTTGTAATTTAGATTAAACCTTATCAACATGATTTAACCTTATTTAGTATATTTAATTTTATTTAGGGTAATAATATTCTAAATTTTAAATTGTTATAACTAATTACATATGTGTTGTTAATTGTCCATAATAGGATACATTATGAAATTTTAGGCAATATAAATATATTTTTTTTAAATTTTAAATATTTATTTTTATTTTTAAAGTATTTAATAATATGTCATTTTTATATAATAATAATAGTTTCCATTTTGACACTATTCATTTATTTGAATTTAAATAAAATACACACTAAGAATATATTCGATAAAAATTATTTAATAGGTTCCTAACATGTCATAATCATATAGAAATTTTTTGTATAATATTAATTAGTTCATATAAAATTTATTTTAATATTTTTAAAACAATTTATTTGATATTTCTCTTAATAAAATAATTACTACAACATTTTTGTATAATTATTTAATATACTTTTTTGTTGTATAAAAATTACAAATAAAATACTATGATGGATATAAAGATAATAAATTTCATAATAATGCTTTTAATCTAATTTATCTTCTAAAACAACCAACTTTTAAAATGTTATGGTTATTAAATTATGAAGGTGACAACTTTGACATCATTTAAAATAAAATAATATAAGTGTCATAATTGCTTTTATAAAGCTCCAAATGGTCAAAACATCGAAATTTGGATGATTATGGTTTATATTTACACGAAAAATAAGTTTTGGTCATGTTTTTGGGCCTTTTATGTGTATCATTAGTTTAATAAAAACTATATTATTGATTTTTCACGAAATAAATAATTTCTGCATCATTAATGTATAAGCTATTAAGGTAATTATATATTTATTAAAAATTACAAATAAATTACCATGATAAAGAAGAATATTTTATATTTCAAATTAGTATTTATAACCGAATTTATATTCTGTATAACCTTATATTAGAAATAATTTAATTATTAATGTATGAGTGAGACATATTTAACTTTCATTTAAAAAACTAAATTAAAGGTCTCAATCACATAAAAGTGGGTTCTAATAGATACCATTTCGACCCAAGTATATTTTAGGATTTAATATAATTTTTCAATTATATTAAGACATGTGTTAGGATTATTTTATAATATTATATTTACCCTTAATTACCTAATTTACCTTTAACTGTGGTAAATAAAATTTACCGTAGTTACTATTTATAATGCCCAAAAATAAAAAGTAGACTATTAAAATAATTTGGACCTACTGATTCTAAATATGGAATCCATTTTTCAAAATTCAAGATATAGAAGTTGCAGTATTTAATTTAAAATTAATCCCACTGTTAAGAAAATGAGTTTTAAAAGTTAAAATATTACAAATAACTGAAATGTTTTTACTAATGAATGAAATGTAAAATTAAGGATATTTACTTGGATTATATTAAATGGTAAAAATATATTCTATTTATACTTTAAAACCTTTCAATATTATAATTTAACCATATAAATTATGTTGATGAAAAAAGTTGTTTTTAATTAAAATTTAGCGCATTTTTCTATTCATCAAAATATGAACGTTATCAAAAAAATATCAAAACATTATCCGACATAACTTTTTATATCCCCATTCACTAGAATAAGTTTATTTTTTAATATTGAACTTAAAAACTTGTTAAAAATTATATTTAAAATGGATGCGCCATCAAAAGGCGGCAAAACTGCATTTTTTGAAAAATACTTATTTTTCCCAAAAAATTTATTTTGTTCTCATACCTTGTTCTAGAAAATGTTAAAGATGAATGATAATGTTATTAAATTAAAAATTTAGTTAATACTATTCATAACGGATATTTCATAATAATATTATAATAATATCACATTTAGTGAAACTCGATATTGCGTACAACACACGCTACTGAGAAAGGTCGCTCTTGCATGTAATGCAAGACAAGTCAGGGTTGCGTGTAGTGAAATGTTACTTTGGTGTTTCATATAATATAATAAAAACTTATTTCATTTATATGTTGAACAAAATCTATACTCATTGTTGCATAGAATAATTTCTACCAAAAGAACATGAAATTGTGTGTAACATGAACAAAAAATATTGTTGCGTATACTACACACTAATACGGTGTTGCATGTAGTGCAAGATAATCTTCATGTAGTGTACAACAGAAGATATCAATGAAATTAAAAAGAATGCATCTCATAAAATCTTGTGTTGTTTCAATCAAAAAACCCTAAAACCATATCCCCAAGAACCCTGAACCCCCAATCCCAAGAAACACTAATCCCTCATTCCAATAATACCCCAAACCCTCAACCCAAAAAAAACCATGAACCCTGAACTACAAAAAAACCTCAACCCTTAGCCTAAAAAATAGGAAATCCATATCCCAAAAAAACCCTAAAATCTCATCCCTAACAAACCCTAAACTTGCATCCCTAAAAACACCGATACACATTCCCCCAAAAAAATTAACTTTACATCCTCAAATACATAGAACCCGCATCCCCAAAGTACCCTCAACCATCAGCCCCCAAAAAAACACTGAACCCTCATCCCAATAATACACTTAAAACTCATCCCTAACAAAATCCTAAACCCACAACCCCAAAAAACCCTCAACCCTCAGCCCCCAAAAAACTCAAAAAATCAAACCCAAAAATCCCCCATACTTCAACCGCAATGAAACACTCAACCCTTAGCCTAAAATACCCCCATCCATTATCCCCAAATAACCCTCATCCCTCATCCCCCAGAAAACATAAACCCTCATCCCTAAGAAAACCCTAATCCCTCAATCCGAAAACCCAAATCCATCAGCCCTAAAAACCATAAATTATTTTCCGAAAATACTCCTAAACACTCATCCTCAAATACCCTTAAATATTCATCCCCAAATAACCCTCAACCCTCATCCCAAAAAAAACATATACCCTCATCCCCAAAAAAAATCTTAACCATCGGCCTAAAAAAAACCCTCAACCCTCTGGCCGATAAAACCCTCAATCCTCATCCCAAAAAACCCTAGACCCTCATCCCCAAAAAAACCCTCAATTGTCAGTCCCAAAAAACACAAAACCCACAGAACCCAAAAAAAAATCAAACCTCATCACCTAAAAATCTATATAATGCATGCCAAATACACAGAAAAACCTTAACCCCAAATAATCCTGGACACTCATCACCAAAATACGATGAACCCATGTCCCAAAAAAAAGCCTCAACCGTAATACCCAAAATAGCATCATCCCTCATACCGTGAAAACCCTAAAACCTCATACCTTAAAAACAAAGAACCTCCACCCCCAAAAACCATGAACCCTCATCTCAAAAAAAAACACAATCCCTAAACCCCCAATAAACTCAACCCTCAACCCCAAAAAATGCTAAAGCATCTGACCCAAACTCCATAAACCATAAAACCACAAAATAACTAAACTCAACCACCAAAAAAACCTAAAACCCCACAACAAAAAATACCTAATCCCTCATAAAAAAATTCATAAACCCACATACCCAAAAAATTCTAAACCCACAGCAAACAATTTCCCAAAACACTCAACCCCAAAAATCCATAAAACAATCAGGCCTAAAAATCCCGAAGCACTAATCCCCCAAAACCACAAAAATTCCATCCTAAAGAATCATAAACCATCATAACAAAAACCCTAAACCCTCATCCAGAAAACACTCTTAACCTTCATCCCAAAATTCCTATACAATAATCCCCAACAACATTAATACAAATTCCCAAAAAATTCCTAAACCCAATGCATGAAAAATCTCTATACCTTCACACATAAAAATACCTAAACCCTTACCCCCCAAAACCCCTATAATAGGATCCACAAAAACCATAAAATATCATCCCAAAAACCATAAACCCTCATCCCCAAAATCTCAAAACGCTTATCACCAAAACCAAAAAACCCACATCCCGGAACCCCCAAAATCCTCATCCCAAAACCATAGACCATGAGTCCCAAAAAAAATCCTTATCCCACATCCACAAAAAACCCCATACCATCATCTCCAAAAAAAACCATAATACCTTATCCTACAAAAATACCTGAACCCCAAAAAACTATAAACCCTATAATAAAACATAAATCCATAGCCCCCCAAAACTTAAAGGACCAGCCCCAAAAAATCCTAAATATTCATTCCAAAAAAATCATAATTCGTCATCCCCAAAAAATAATAAACCATCATCCCCAAGAAAACATAAACCCTCATCACCCAAAAACCCAAAACCATAATCCCCAAAAAACCTTAATCCCTCATTCCAAGGAAAACCTAAAAGGTAGACAAAAAAAAAACTAAAACCCTCAATCCAAAACCCCAGAACCATCATCCATAAAAACCACTAAACCCTCATCCCCAAAATTACCTTAAATTTTCCAAAAAAAGAAAAAATAATACCTCATCCCAAAATAACAGTAAACCTTTTCCCAAAAAAACCTAAAACCCTTATCCCCAAAAAACCCAGAACTGTTAACCCTAAAATCCCAAAACCCTATTAAAAAAACCCTAAACCCTAATCCCTAAAAAACTAGCAACCCTTAGACCCGAAAATATTCAAAAACTCCTAAAAAACTCAAACACTCCCCCCACCCAAAAAACCCCTACACTTAGACTCAATAAATTGTAAACCCTCATACCCAAAAAACCCAATACGCTATTCCACATGAATCACAATACCCTTAGCCCCTAAATAATCCCAATCCATCACAAAAAACCCCACATACCCTCAGCTCCTAAAAAATAAAAATCTCCTTCCCTAAAAAACCCCATACCCTGAGCAGTGAAATCCCCCAAACACCCAATCACAAAATAATCCCAACCCACCATTCCAAAAAATCCCAAAACATTATCCACAAATAAACAGAAACCCGCATTCCCAAAACACCCAAACCATAACCATAAAACCACTAAACCCTCATCCACCAAAACCACAAATCATCATCCCACCAAAAAACCAAACCATTTTCAATAAAATTATTAAAACTTTATCACCAAATATCCCTAAACCCCAATCCCCAAAACAATTAACACAGAGAAATGAAATACCCTAATCCCTCAACCAAAATAATATGGGAAAAATATGTTTGAAAAACAGACACCATTGCCTCCAAAAAACCCTAAACCCTCTGTCCCAAAAAATCCATTAACCATCAGTCCCATAAACCATAAAACCTCAGCCCCAAAAATCCCCAACCCCACAATAAAAAAACTCAAACTCTTCACCCCAAAAAACCACAGAACATCATTCCCAAAAAAAACACAAACCATACATCAAAAAAAGACATAATCCCTTAGACCCATACAACCCCAAACAATCAGCCCCAAAAAAACCCAAATCCCCATCACCCAAATACCCCAAACCCACAACCCCAAACCCCCAAACCCTCATCCTTATAAATCAACAAACCACACCCCAAATAAAACACTCATATAATCATCCCCAAAAAAGTTAAAACCCTCAACCCAGGAAAACCCAAATACTTAATCTTAGAAAACCCTAAACCCTTATACCAAAAAAACAATCACACATCCCAAAAAATCCTAAACACTCATCCCAATAAAACCCCAAAACTATATCCCAAAAAACCATAAACCCTCATCCCAAACAATCCTTAAACACATATCCCCAAAAAACCTAAACCATATTCCCCAAAATATCCAATACATATACCCCAAAAAACCCAAAACCTTCAGCCCAAAAAACCCAACACCCTTATCCCCAAAAAACCCTATACCCTTATCCACATAAAACACCAATCCCTCAGTCCCCAAAAATCCAAATTCCTAAAAAACGGCAGACCATCATCTCAAAAAACACTAACACTTCATCAAAAATCAAACCTGAAAACCCTAATCTCCCCAAAAACCTAATCCCTAATCTGTAAAAAAATCATAAACCATCGGTCCTATATAACACTAAATCCTCAGCCAAAAAAATCCTAAACCCTTATACACAAAAAACATCAACCCTTATCACTAAAAACCATAAATCCTAATTACCCCAAAAAACAATCAAGCCTCATCCTAGAAAAACCCTAAACCCTCATCCCCAAAAATATAAAATCCTTAGCCTCAATAAAACCCAAACCCCTTATCCCCAAACAACTATGAACCGTCAACCCCAGAAATTTCAAAAACCGATTCCCTAAAAATCCATATACACATAGCCCCAAAAAACCCTAAACCCAAACCCCCAAAAAATGATAAACCCATTCCCTATATAACAATAAACCCTCAGTCTAAAATATTTTAATCCCTCAGCCCTAAAAACCATAAATTATCATCCCAAAAAACAACAATCACATATCACCAAAAAACACTTAACCATAAGCCCCCAAAACCATAAAACCTCATCCCCAAAATAACACAAAACCCAATGTACAAAAAACCATTAATATATACCCCTAAGGACCATAAACCATCAGATCCAAAACCCCTAACCTATGAACCCCGAAAAACACTATAAATTAATCTAAAAACCCATCAACACCCATCCCCCCAAAACCTTAATCCTCATCCCCAAAAAACCTAAATCCTATACCCAAAAAAAAACCTAAATCCTCTTCCCCGAAAAAACCCTATACACTCTTCCACAAAACCATAAAACCTAATCACCATAAAAAATTAAACCGTTATCACCAAAATAATATCAACCCGTAGCTCTGTGAACCTATAAACTCTCAACAACAAAAAACCCTAATACCTTGGCCCCAAAATCCAAAATTTTCATCCCCAAGGATCCCTCAATCCATATACCTAAAAATTCATTAACTTGTGGCCCTAAAAACAATCAACACTCAGACCCAAAAACACCCTAAACACTCAGTACCAAAAAACCATAAACCATCATCCCCAAAAAAACCCAAAACCATTTTCTCGAAAACACCCTCAACCCTCAGTCCTAAAAAACATTATCCCTCACACCCAAAAAACCGTAAACCAACAGCCATAATAAAACCTGAACCCCATGCCCCAAATATACAAAATCCTTCAACCCTAAAAGTACCTCAACACCCATCCCAAAAAATTCCCTCAAACCTTAACCCCAAAAAATCCTAAACTCTCATCACCAAAAATCCGTCAACCCTTAGCACCATAAAAACCCCCAATTCTCATACCCATAAACCACTCTTCCTATAACCCAAAAAGAAACTCCAACCCACAATCACAATCACCCTCAGTGCTTAATCCCTAAAACCCTAAACCCTCATCCCCAAAAAAAACTAATACCTCATCACTAGAAAGCATGAACCCTCAACCCCAAATATTCTAAACCCCCATCCTAAAAATACATTAAAACCTCAACCCCAAACATCCATTAACCTTCAACACCAAAAAATCCATGAACCCCCATACTTAAAAACTGCGAATCCATAGCCCCAAAAACTCATGAACCATAAATCCAAAAAGAACCCCTATCCTTTAGCCCCTAAAACCCCCAAACCCGTATCCCAAATAATCTCTAAACTATCAGCCCCTATAATAATTTATTCATAATCCCAAAAAATCATTAAAAAATCATCCCCAAAAAACCCTAAACACAAATCCTCAATAAAACCTAATCCATTAGATCAAAAAATCTGAAAAAAATCATCCCAAATAAGTCTTAAATCATCAACCCAAAAAATCACAAATCCCTAAAACCTAATAACCCCTAAAAACTCTTCCCAAAAAGACCAAAAATTCCCAACCCCCAAACCCTGAAACCAGAAATAAAAAAACCATAATCACCCAAAACCCTAAAATCATTCTCCATAAATCCACTAAAACTTCAGACCCAGAAATACTTAAACCCTCTTCCCCAAAAAACACTAAAAATTCATCCCCAAACCCCCAAAAAACTCATCACTAAAAAAACCTATACCCTTATCATGAAGAAACTATAATCCCAAACCCCAAATTTCCCTAAAACCTCTCCCACATAAAAAACTATACAATTATCACCACAACCAAAAAACACTCATCCCCCCAAACAGTAAACACAGAGCCCCAAAAAACCCTAATACCACATCCCCCAAAGACCGTAGACCATTTTCCACCAAAAATCATAAACCCTCATCCCCAAAATCAATAAACCATAAATCCCATAATACCATAATCTCTTCTCCCAAAAAAACCTAAACCATCATTCCCAAATACCCCTAAAATTCCAGCAAAAAAAAAAACTAAACCCTCTTCCCCCAAAACCCTAAACACTTAGTATGAAGGAAACATATAAATAGCTCACTAAAAAACTCTAAACCCAGATTCCCAAATAACTCCAAACCCTCATCAGTAAAACCCTAAACCCTAAGACCCAAAATCCCAAAATCCTCAAACCCAAAAACCATTTACCATCAGACCCATAAATCACTAAACCGTCATCCCAATACCCCAAAACCTATATCCCAAAAAAACCCAATACCCTCATCCCTAAAAAACTATACCTTTTAATAAAAAAAAACCACTAAACCATCATTCCCAGAAATCTATAAACCCTAAACCAAAAAAAAAACTACTATGTCGACCCCAAATAACTCTAAATCTTCATCTCCAATAAACCAAAAACCCTCATACCAAAAACCAGGAATCCCTTAACCCCAAGAAACCCAAAGACATTATCCCCTGAAAATCCTAAACCCTCAGACCCAAATAAACATTAATCCTCAGGAACAAATATTCCTAAAACATCTTCCAAAAATTCCCAAACCCTTATCCCTAAAAAACCATGAAACCTCATACTCAAAAAACCGTAAACCCCAAAACCAAAAAACCTAAAACGTTTTCCACAAAAATCCTGATCATTTATCCCAAAGAAACCCAAATTTTCACCCTAATAGACCCTAAACCCTTATCCTAAAAATAATCCTATGTACTCATCTCCAAAAAACCCCAAACCGCCATCCCCAAAAAACCCCGAACCACTAGCCCCAAAAATCCTCAAACCCTCAACACCAAAATTCTACAAACCATTATCAAAAAATAAACCCAAAACCTAATACCCAATAATCACTAAACCCTCATCCCCAAAAAATCAAAACCCTCATCCCCAAAAAACCTCGAAAACTCATCCCCAAAAACATAATATCAAACAGTAAAAATCCCCTAAACCCTCATCCAAAAAATAGACTAAACACATTTCCAAAAAAACCCTAAACCCTCATCCCTAACACAGCTAAACCCTCATCACCTAAAAAACCCTAAACCTTCAGCCCCACACAACCCTTAACCCTTCCCCCAGAAATCACGAAACCCAAATAACCTAAAAATACCATACACATAGCACAAAAATCTTCAAACCCTAATCCAAAATAACCCCAAACCCTTATCACCAAAAAACCCCCAAAAACTCATAAAAAACAAACCCATATCCCCAAAAAAACTAAAAAATTAAACCAAAAAAAACATGGAACCCACTTCGGTAAAAAACCTTAAACCCTTATCCCAAAATAACCGCAAACCATTGCCTAAAAATACTCAAACACAAATACAAATTAACACTAAACCATCAACAATAAAAAACTAAACACTCAACCGCAAAAAAAATTAAAACTCTAAACCCGAAATAAAACTAACCCCCCAATCCAAAACCTCCATCCCTAAAAATCAAAAACCCTTAGCCTACAAAAACCCCAAACCCTCATCCGTAAATAATAAAAAATCCTTAGTAAAAAAATATAATAAACCCTTAGCCCCCAAAAAATGAAACCCCTGCCCCATAATACCCCAAACACTAGGACCCAAAAAACCCCAAATCTACATCCCCAAAAAACACAAAACCCTCATCCCCAAATACAATTACCCCTTTTCCCCAAAACCCCCAAACCTCTATCCCTAGAAAACCCCAGTCCCTCATCCCTAACAAATTTAAAACCCTCCCTCGAAAAATCTCCAATTCCCTCATCCCCATAATACTCCATACCCTCATCCACAAAAAATGATAAAGACGTTGTCTAAATAAACCCTCAACCCACAAAGCCAAATAACCCAAATCTCTCAACCCCCAAACACGCTATACCCTAAACCACCAATCACCCTCAACCCTTAGCACCTCAAACCCCACAACCTACAACAAAAAACCCAAAACCCTCATCACCAAAACCAATGAACCATCACAATCAAAAAATACAAAATATTCAGATGAAAAATACCAAAATTCATCATCCCGAAAAACACCTATACCCTCACCAACAAACAAATAAACCCTAAACCTACAAAAGAAAATAATAACTAAAAAACCCTTAAACCACAGCCCAAATAACCCTCAACAGTCATCCCAAAAAACCCTTAAACAATCATCCCTATAAAACCATAAACCATGAGCCGAAAAATCCAAATACCTTATCCCCAAAACACACTAGACAATCATCCCAAAAAAACCACAATCATGCTGCATCAAAAAACAATAAAACATCATCCCAAAAAACCCCAAAACATTCTTTCAAAGAAAACACTAAAAGATTATCCCAAAAACCCAAAAAAACCCTTTCAAAAAATAACCTAATCACACAGTAAAAAAAATACCTAGTCCCTCAACACCTCAAAACCCAAAAACCATAGAAACAAAACCCCTTAACCTCAACCACAAAAAACTGTAAAATATCATACTCAAAAAACCCAAGACCCTCATAACTAAAAAATCCAAAATAATCAGGTCAAAAAACCCAAATCCATCTTCCCTGAAAAACACAAATCCCTAAAAATACCCTAAACCCCATCCCCAAAAAACATACAACAATCAGCTCCAAAAAAACTGAAAACACTAAGCCCCCCAAAACCCAAAAACAACATCCTCAAAACCTCAAAATTTATCCTAAAAGAACTCTAAAACCATACACATAAAACAAAATCAACCTAGAGCTACTAAAAAAACCTAAAACCTCATCCCCAAGAACACATTAATGTAATAATAGGTTCCCAGTGACAATACAGACACCCCGCCTTAACATGGCGGTCAGGTCCTGGCCCACAACCCACAAAGCCAAATAACCCTAATCCCTCAACCTCTAAACACGCTATACCCTAAAACACCAATCACCCTCAAACCTTAGCACCTCAAACCCCTCAAACTAAATAAAAAAAATCACAAAACCATCATCAAAAAAAACCAATGAACCATCACCCACAAAAAATACAAAATATTCAGCTGAAAAATACCAAAATTCATCACCCTGAAAAACACATAAACCCTCACCACCAATAAAATAAACCCTAAACCTAAAAAACAAAATAATAACTAAAAAATCCTTAAACCACAGCACAAAAACCCTAAACCCTCATCCCAAAAAACACTTAAACCATCATCCCTATAAAATAATAAACCATGAGCCCAAAAATCCAAATACCTCATCCCCAAAACACACTAGACAATAATCCCAAAAAACCACAATCATGCTGCATCAAAAAACAATAAAAAATCATCCCCAAATACCCCAAAACATTTTTACATAGAAAACACTAAATGATTATCCCAAAAACCCCAAAAACTCATTCAAAAAATAACCTAATCACTCAGTACATTAAATAACTAGTCCCTCAACCACTCAAAACCCAAAATCCATAGAACCAAAACCCGTCAACATCGACCAAAAAAACTGTAAAATATCATACCCAAAAAACCCCAAACCCTCATACCTAAAAAATAAAAAATAATCATTCCAAAAAACCCAAATCCGTCTTCCCTAAAAATGACAAAACCCAAAAAATACCATAAACCACATCCCCAAAAAACATTCAACACTCAACTCAAAAATAAAACAAAAAACTATAAGCCCCCCAAAACCCAAAAACAACATCATCAAAACCTCAAAATTTATCCTAAAAGAACTCTAAAACCATAGACATAAAACAACATCAACCTATAGCTACTAAAATACCCTAAAACCTCACCCCAAAGAACACATTAAGGTTCCTAGTGACAACACAGACACCCCGCCTTAACATGGCCATCAGGCCCTAGCCTGCCAGGGACCACTAGTTGCCTCAAAAACATGTGGTTCCCGCCATGGGGCCCACCCACATTCCTGAACAGGTCATCTGACCTATTATAGTCCCCGCATGCCAACACATGTCCTTTCGAGTGTGCTTTGTCCTCACTCACACACACCCTGGGAAACTTCCTAGAAGGTCACCCATCCTGATCACTAATCTATGATAAGCATGCTTAAATGTGGAGTTCTAATTAGGTATGCTCCCGAAAAGGAAGGTGCACCTTGTTTAAATGAGTCATATCAATTAGTCATTTAACCCTTTATCACTTGGGTGTGTCACAATAACACCCCCAAACCCTGAAACCTCATCCCCAAGAAAACATTAATTTAACAACAGGGTCCCAGTGATATCACGAACACCCCACCTTAGTATGACCGTTATGTCCTGGCCTGCCAGGCACCACCAGTTTACCCATAGACACGTGGTTCCCACCCTGGGGCCCACCCACGTACCCGAATGGGTCGTCTGACAAATTATAGTCCACACAAGCTAACAGAAGACGTTTCTCATGTTCTTTATCCTCACTCACACACAACCTGGGAAACTTCCTAGAAGGTTACCCATCTGGATCACTAATCCATGCCAAGCATGCTTAACTGTTGACTTCTAATCAGGTAGGCTCCCAAAAAGGAAGGTTCGCCTTGTTTACAAGGGTCATATCAATTAGTTATTTATCCCTTTATCATTTGGGGGTGTTACAATCACCTCCCCCCTTTGGATCACAACATCCTCATTGTGGGACCTACATCTCATCTCAAGCAATGCACCACACTTAAGGTGGGGTACCACCTCTGATACCAAATGTTTCAATTGGGTCCCAGTGACAGTACAAAGACCCCGCCTAAATATGGTCATCGAGTCATGGCCCGCCATGTACCACCAGCAGCCCCGCAGACACGTGGTCCTCACCCTATGGCCCAACCACATGCCCCAATGGGTCATATAACTAATTATTCTCCCCACAAGCCAACTGAAGAACTTTCCAGTGTGATTTGTCCTCACTCACACACACCCTGGAAAACTTCCCAGAAGGTCCCATATCCTGATCACTAATCCATGCCAAGAATGCTTAACTGTTGAGTTCTAATCAGGTAGGCTCCCAAAAAGGAATGTGCACCATGTTTACAAGGGTCATATCAATTAGTTATTTATCACTTTATCATTTGGGGGTGTTACAATCACCTTCCCTCTTTAGAGCACGACATCCCCGTTGTAGGCCCTACATCTCATCTCAAGAAATGCACCACACTTAAGGCAGGGTACCACCTCTGATACCAAATGTAACAATTGTGTCCCAGTGACAGCACATAGACCCCGCCTTAATATGTTCGTTGAGTCATGGCCCGCCAGGTACCACCAGCTGCCTCGCAGACACGTGGTCCCCACCCTAGGGCCCACCCACATGCCCGTATGGGTCATCTCACTAATTATAATCCCCACATGCCAACACATTCCCTTTTGAGTGTACATTTTTTTCATTAACACACACCTTGAGAAACTTTTTTGAAGGTCACCCATCCTGATCACTACTCCATGCCAAGCACGCTTAACTGTGGTATTCTAACTAGGTATGCTCTCGAAAAAGAAGGTGCCCCTTGTTTCCATGAGTCATTTCATTTAGTCATTTAACCTTGTATCATTTGTGGGGTGTTACAGTAATACTTTATCCCTAATAAACCCTAAAACCTCATCCCCCAAATAACCTCAAAACTCACCCCAAATAAACAATCAACCCTATACCCCTAAAAAACCCTCAACCATCATCCAAAAAAATTCCATCAACCGTCATCCCCAAATAACCATAAACCCATAACACTAAAAAACAATCAACTCATAGCACCGAAATACCCTCAACCCTCATCTCAAAAAACCCGAAAACACTCATACCCAAAAATCCTGAAGCCTCTCCCCTAAAAAACCCAACAGCGAGTCCCAAAAAACCCCCAAAACTCAGCCACATAACCCTAATCCTTTATCACCAAAAACCCACATACCCAATCCCCAATTAAACCTATACCCACAACCCCAAAAAAACATAAATCATATGCCCCAAAAAACCATAAACCCTCCTCCATTAAAAAAAATCCCAAACACTCATCCCAAAAACAAACCATCAACCCCATCCCCAATAACACTCAACATTAAAAAAAATCTAATCCGACAACACTAAAAAATATTATTAGTATAGACCAAAATAACTGAAACACTCATCCTCAAAAAACCCAAACCCCTCAGCGCAAAAAAACTATATACCCTTAGCCCAAAATAAAAATAATCACCAAAAAACCAAAAAATCATCTCCAAAACCCCACTAAACTCTCAACCCCCAAAAATCAAAAATACATCATCTGCAAAATAACCTAAACCCTGAGCCCAAAAAACACGAAACCCTTAGGCCTAATAATCCCTAATCTGATAGCACCAAATAACCCTAAACCCTCAACACCAAAAAACCCTATAACATCATTCCCAAAAAACCCTTATCCCTCAACCCCCAAAACCATTTAACCTCATCACCAAATAATTTTATACCCTCAGTCTCAAAAAATCTACATCCCTCATCACAAAAAAAACCTCAACCCGTAGATCCAGAAAACCCTTAATCCGCAGCAAAAAACCATCAAACATTATCCCCAAATAATATTCAGCCATTTCATTCCAAAAAACCAACAACCCTCATCACAAAAAAATCAATTGTCACCCCTAAAAAACAGTAAACTATCATCAACACAAATCCCTCAACCCTCGTCCTAAAAAACCCTAAACCCTCAGGCACACAAAACCCACATCCATCATCATTAAAAAACATTAACCCCTTATAGATATAAAATAATATATGCTATGCCACAAAAAACACAAAAACAATAGCCATTCAAAATTTCTATACCCTCATCCCCCAATAAAAAATGAACCCGCATCTATAAAAACACTAAACCCTCTACCCTAAAATACCCTAAACACCCTACTCCAAAAACCCCTAAACCCTCTACCACACAAAACAAAAAACCCTGAAACCCCTATTCTATCATCCCAGAAAAACCATAAACCCTCACCGAAAAAATTACCAAGACAAACTATCCTAAAAGAACCTAATCCCACATTCACAAAAAACCATAAACCCTATGCTCCAAAAAATCCCTAGTCCCTCAGCCCAAAAAAATAATACATATCCCCTAAAAAATAGAATCCCTTATCCCCCCGAAAAACCAAAACCCTGAGCCCAAAGAAACTTAATAACTCATCTCCAATAAAAAATAAAACCATAGAAAGAAACACCATTCCATCATCCCTAATAAATCCTTGACACATTATCCACAAAAAACCCTAAACACTTACCAAAAAAACCCTTACATTCAAAATTGCTAAAGATTCATCACTAAAAAAACAAAAAACCCCCAACCCCAAATCTACTAAATCGTAATCCCCCAAAAATCTCAAAACACATAGAAACAGGAAAACCTAACCCCTTATCCCAAAACCCCAAGAATTTCTCATCCCCTAAAACCCCTTAAACCTAACCCCCAAACCCAGAAACCCTCTCCCCAAAAAACAATAAACCATCGGCCCAAAAAAAACCTAAACCCTAAACACCCAAAAACCCTAAACGCTCATCCCCAAAAAACCCTCAACCATTATTATCTTAAAACCCTAATACCATATCCAAAAAATACCCATAACCCCAAAGCACTAAAAACCTGAAATCCTATTCCCTATAAAAACCACAACCCCAATAACTAGAGAACCCTAAACCCACAGACTCTGAAAACCCTAAACCCTAATCCAGAGAAAAACCTAAACACTCTGCCCATGAAAACCCTAATGCTTCAACCCCAAAAAACCATTAACCTTCATCCCCCAAAAAACCATAAACTCCCATCTACATAAAACCCTGACCTCTGTGCCACATAAACCAAAAAACCCTACCCTAGAAATCCTAAAATCCTCACCACCAGACAACCCTGAACCCTCATCCCCATGGAACCCTAAACAATATTCCCCATAACATCCTAAACACACAAACATAAAAAAATAATATAAACTCTAAAAAATAGAAATACATAAACCCTCATCCCAAGAAAACCCTTAACACTAATCCCCAGAAAACCCAAAACCCTCATCCCCAGAAATCCATAAACCACCATCCTAGGAGAACACAAAATCCCTAACTCTAGAAACCACTATTCGCTATTCCCAAAAAATCCATAAACACTCATACGTAGATAGCCTAAATACTGATGCCTTAAATAACTATGTCCTCATCTCTTGAACACCTTAAAAAAATAGAACCATAAAACAAACACCCTAATCCCTAGAAAACCCTCAAACATCATCTATATAAAAACATAAACCCTTGTCCCCTGAAGACCCAAATCCATTATACATAGAAAACTATAAACCCTTAGGCCTAGTAAAAATAAACCCTCAACTTTGGAAAACCCTAATTGCTTAGTCATAGAAAACCCTAAACACTCAGTATAAGAAAAAGGAAACTCCTCATCACTTGAAAACCCTAAATACTCATAATAAGAAATACCTAAACCCTCAAAACAAGAAAATAGTACACCCTTATACCCATAAAACATTAAACCCACATCCTATGAAAACACTAAAACATTATCCCCAATAAACCTTAAACACTCAGAACCACACAATCCTAAACCCTCAACCCCAAAACCCTAAACCATTATATCTAGAATACAAAAAACATCAAGCCTCCAAAAAACACTAAACTCTCAACCCCAAAAATCTCAAACCACTCATTAACAAAAAACCCTGAACACACTTTCGAGAAATGCTCAAAACCACCATCCCTAAAAAACCCAAATCCTAAATCCCTAATTAACCCTAAACCCTCGATTCCAAAAAACTCTAAACCCTCATCCCCCAAGAACCATTAGTCCCCATAAAACCCCTAAAAATTCATTCTACAAACCCCCAAAACACTCATCCCAAAAAAACTCTTATCCATCATCCCCCAAAAAACATAAAACCTCATTCCCAACAAATCATAATCCCTCATCATGATAAAAACCTAGACCCTCATCT
This sequence comes from Viscum album, assembly GCA_963277665.1. Taxonomy (NCBI): domain Eukaryota; kingdom Viridiplantae; phylum Streptophyta; class Magnoliopsida; order Santalales; family Viscaceae; genus Viscum; species Viscum album. Next base: position 682,200,863 of record OY728167.1, on the reverse strand, counting down.
CCAAAAAACCCAAAACCCTCTGACCCAAAACCTTAATCTTCATCCCCAAAACACACTAAACCCTCTTCCCAAAAATCCCGAGACCCTCATATCCAAAAACCCATAAACCCTTAGACCTAAAAAAATCCTAAACCCTCATCCCTAGAAAACTACAAACCCTCATCCATAACAAAAATAAATCCTCTTATCCCAATAAAATGCCAACCACTAGGCTATAAACCAAAAATTTATCTCACAAAAAATCTAAACCCTCGGCCCTAGGAAGCCCTAAAATCTAGACCCTAGAAAATCATAAAAGTACGTCCCCAAAAATTGATAATCCTTCAGTCTCAAAAAACCCTAATACCTCAGCACAAATAAAATTAATCCATCATCTCCAAAAATCATGAAACCCATAGCCCCAAGAAACAGTAGTCCTTCAGCCCCCTAAATTCCCAAACCATCATCCCCCAAAAAATGTGAATCAGTATCCCAAAAAACCCTAATCCCTGAACCACAATGAACCATAAACCCTCATCCCCCAATACCCCTAAACTCCATACCTCAATAAACAATAAATCCTTAACCCCATGAAACCCCACTCCCTCATCCCAAAAAAAAATACAATACCCTCAACCCCAAGAAAACCTAAACCCTTATCCCTAAAATGGATAAATACTCAACCAAATAAATCCCTAAACCTCTATCCCCAATAAAAAATAAAATATAATTCGTAAGATAGATATAAAATTTATCCCCCAAAACCGAAAACCCTAAATACCAAGAAACCCTAAGGATCCGGCCAGAAAAAACCCTAAACCCACATCCATTGGAGAACAGAAAACCCTCATCCTAATGAAATCTAAACCATCATCCCCAAATAACCCAAACCATTCATCCCCCAAAACCCAAAACCCTTATAAAAAAAACCATAAACAATCATCCCCAAAAACCATAAACTATTAGCCCCAAAAAACCCAAAACCCATAGTCATAAAAACCCTAAACATGTAGCCCCAAAAATTCCTAAACCCTAATCCCCTAAAACTACAATCCACAGACATAAAGAAAATACATAAACACTAAACCCTCCAAACCCCAAACCCCTATCCCCGCAAAACCACAAACCCTCAGCGCTGAAACACCCTAGAACCTAGGCTCCAAGACACTCTAAACACTAATCCACAAAAATACTAACCCGACTACACCCAAAAACCTTAAAACCTCATCTATAAAAAAATCCTAACCATAAATACCTTTAAACACAAAAAAATCATCCCCAAAAGACCCTAAACACACGTCCCTAAAAACTATAAACACTATACTGACAAAATAACTTAATCCCACAGCCCCAAAAAACCCTCAACCCACAACCGTAAAAAAAATTAAACCCCATCCCCCCAAAATCCCTAAACCCAAGTCCCCAAAACCCCTAAACAATCAACCTAAAATCCCTAAAAACTCATTCCACATAAGACCTAAACCCTTCATCCCAAAAAACACTAATCATTAAACCCCAACAACCCAAACCCATCAACACCGAAAAACTATAAACCTTCTTCCCTACAAAACCCTCAACCCTCAGTCCCAAAATACCCAGAACACTTATCCGTAAAATACCATATACTAGAAGACAAAAAACATCATAACCACCCAATCCCAAGAAAAATGTAATCCTTAATTCCCAAAGAAACCTAAACACTCAAAAACATATATCCATACACACATAGCCCTAGAAAACCATACAGACCATGACCTAAAAAACAAAACCAACTGCTCTAGAAAACCATGAACCCTAAGACAAATAAAACCCAAAACTGTAAGTCCCTCAAACCCTAAAAAATCAGCCCAAAAAAAACATAGGCTTCTGTTCAAGAACACCCTTAAACTACATCCCAAGAATACCCCATACCCTCATCCCCAAAAAATCCTCAATCCTCATCTCATAAAAATCCTAAACCCATAGTCCAATAAAACCTTAAACCCCCATCCCCAGAAAACAGTAAACCCTACATACTAAAAAAACCTAAAAAATAATCCATGAAAAACCTTAAAACCACAGGCTCTAAAAAACATAACCCTCTGTACAAGAAAACCCTAAACCTAAATCCTTATAAATCCCTAAATCCTCATCCCAGATAAACCTAAACCCGACACCCCAAAAAACCAAAAAACCCTTTGACCTAAAAAAATTAAAATCCCTCATCCCTAGAAAATTCTAATCCCCTAGCCACAAAAACCCTAAACCGTCATCCCCCGAAAAAACTAAACCCTCAGCCCCAAAATCTATAACCCATAATCCCTGGAATACCATAAAATCATAGCCACATAAAACTATAAACCCACATCCCCAAAATACCGAAGACAATCATCACCAAAAAAACCTAAACAATCATCCAAAAAATACCAAAAATAATAATCCCTAAAAACCCAACTACTCATCAAGAAAAAACCATAAATATTCCTCTATAGAAAACCTAAAACAACATCCACAAAACCCTAAATCCTCATCCAAAAAAAAAAACCATCATCCCCAAAAAACCCTAAACCAACAACCTCCAAAAAATATAAGACACTCAGGCCAAAAAAACACTAATCCCCTATCCACTAAAATACTTGAACCCTCCTCCTTAAAAAACCTTAATCCTCAATAAAAATAACCATAAACCATAATCACGAAAAAAACAAAAACCATCACCCCCAAAAAACCAACACACATAGTCAAAAGAAAATCAAATCCATGGCCTAAAAACCCTAAATCCCAAGCCTAAAAAATTCCTCAATGCTCAGTCCCAAATTTACTTAAACCCTTATCCTTGAATTATCATAAACCATCAGCCCAAAAAGCATGAATCCATCATCCCTAAAAAAATCCTAAACCCATACTCCCAACAAAACCCTAAACCCTTAGTTCCAAAATAATCCCTAAAAACCCCATCCCAAAAAAACCCTAAATCCTTATCCTCAAAAAATCTAAAACCCTCATCCTAAGAAATAGTAAACCCTCAGCTTAAAAAAACCCTATACCCTCATCCATAATAAAACCTAAACCCTCATCCACAAAAAGAACATATACCATAAGCCCCCCAAAACATAAACCATCATCCCCAATAAACCATAAATACTTGGTCCCAAAAAACCCTTAAAATTAAATTGCATGAAACTTGAAACCCTCATTCATAAGAAACCCTAAACACCTAGCAGTAAAAAGCATTAATACTGTATCCATTGGAAAACATAAACTCTTATCCATAGATAACCCTAAACCCAAAACCCCAAAACCCAAAACCCTCATCCCAAGAAAAACCTAAACCCTTATACCCCAAAAAACACAAAAATCTCACACCAAAAAAAGTCAAAACCCTCATTTATAAAAACCCATAATCCCACAAATCCAATAAATAGTAAACACTCATTCCCCAAATCACTAAACCTCCATAACTAAAATACCCTAAACCCACAACCCCCCAAACCCACAAACCGCCATCGCAAAATTTCATAAAAGCTTATTCCCAACACACCTTATACCAAATTTTTGAAAACAACCTATTCCAGTTGTCCCAGAAAACCCTAAAACCACTACCCAAAAAAATCTTAAACCCTATGACCTAAAAAATCTACACCCTCATCACAAAAACCCTACACCCTCAGCCCCAAAATGCCCTAAACCAAGAACCAAAAAAAACTAAAACCCCATATCTTTAAAAAACCTAAAAATAACATTCTGATAAAACCCTATCATAAAATCCATAAATAACCAAAAAAAACCATCCTGGAAAACCAAAAAATACACCCCAATAAAAAATCAATAACCAGACTCAAAAAATCTTTAAACCCATATCCCTTGAAAACCCTAAACCCCCATCCCAAAAAAAACCTAAACCATAAATCCCCAAAAAACCAATACCCTTAGTCCCCATAACCCTAAACTCTCATCCCCAAAAACCTAAAACCCTTATAACCAAAAATTCATATTCCTCATTCCAGAAAAAAATACTTAAACCTCATCCCAAAATACATTGAACCATCAACCCAAAAAACCCCTAATCTAGAAACCAAAAAAAAATCATAATCTTCCAGTACAAAAAACCCTAAATCATTATTCCCTATAACCCCTAAACCCTCATCCCTAAAAGATCACAAACCATCATCATAAAAAAAACCCTAAACCCTCAACACCAAAAAACATATGCATCCTGAAGAACCCCTAAACCCTTATCCCCAAATAACCAGAAACCATAAGTACTAAAAAACCCTAGACCCTAATCCCCCCAAACCCAAAACACTCATCCAAAAACAACCCAATATGCTAACCCCAAATAAACGTAAACCCTCTAAGAAAAAACCCTAAACCCTAGCCTAAAAAAACCTAAACCATTAACACCCAAAAATACCTAGTCACTAAGCGCCAAAAAACCATAAACCATAATCCTAAAAAAATCATAAACCATTATCCCTAAATAACCATAAAACCTTAGTCCAAAAAAATCCAAAAAACATATCCCAAAAAATACTAAACCCACATAACTAAAAACCCTAATCTATTATTCGAAAACCCATAAAACAATGATTCCAAAATTACATAATACCTCTGATAAAAAAAACCCGAATCCCTTAACCCCAATAATCACTAAAACATCATCCCCTGAAAACCATAAAACGTCATTCCCATACAACCCTAAACTGTCTGCCCCAAAAACCCTATTCACTAAGGCCCAAAAAAACCTACCCCCTCATCCCCAAAAAAACATAAACCATCATCCTGAGGGAACTATAAAGAGTCATCCCTAGGAGAACATATAGACTAGGCCTCAAAACATCCTAAAAACACTACCCCAAAAAACCCTATATCATATCCCCAACAAACTGTAAAAAATCATCCCTAAAAAACCATAAACCATCAACCCAAAAAAACACTGAACAGATAACCTTAATAAATACTAATCCCTCATACAAAAAATATCCCTAATACACAGAAGAAAAAACCCAAAACCCTCGGCCCCCAAAAAACCCTAAACCCATATCCTCAAATGAAACTAATCCCTCATCCACAGAAACAAAAAATCATTGGCTCCAAAAAACCATCAACCCTCAACCCCAAAATACCCTATATCCTCTACCCCAAAAAACCATAAACACTAAACCCTATCTAAAAATATACCATCATCCCCAAAATAACATAAAATGTCAACCCCAAGAAACTATAAACCCTCATAACTAAAAAACCCAAACAATCATTCTAAAAAAACAAAAAACCCTCCACCAAAAAAATCCGATACTATCATCCCCAAAATCCCTAAACATTCCTCCCCAAAAAACCCTAATCCCTCATAACAAAAAAAAACCTCATCGAAAAAAACCTAATACCTAATAATCAAATAACCTTAATACCTAACACAAAAAAACATATACACTAACTACCAAATGACCATAAACCCTTTCCACATAAAACATAATTCATCTACCACAAAAAACCCATAATACCTCATCCCAAAAACCCTTTAACCCTTTTCCCCATAAAACCATAAAAACTCATCCACATAATATGAGAAATATTCAACCCCAAAAAACCAAAAACCCTCATCCCCAAAAACCATAAACACCCATCCCCATAAAACACTAAACCCCCATCACCAAAAAAACCTAAACCTCAAAAACCTCATCCACAAAAAACACTAAACCCGCCTACCTAAAAACACTAAACCCACTTCAAAAAATCCCTAAATTCTTATCCTAAAAAACACTAAACCCTCATCCCTATAAAACCCAAAAACCTCTACCCCAAAAAACACCAAATCAATGGGTTCAAAATACCTTTATTTCTTCTTCCCCAAAAACATTAAACCCTCATCCTTAAGAAACCCTATAGTCTTTTCCCCTACAGACCCTCTACCCTTATGCCCAAAAAACAACAATACATAGCCTAAAAACACTAAACCATCATCCCAAATAAACACTAAATCTGTACCAATAAAAAATATGGAACCATCGTTTACAAAAAAACCCACAACCCTTATCCCCAAAAACCCAATGTCCTAATCACCAAAAACCCTAAAACTCTATCCCCAAAATCCACTAATCTTTGATCCTAGAGATCCCTAAACCCAAAACATCTAAAACTAAAAGCGCCCAAAATAAAAAATAAATAAACCCCCATCCTTCCAAACACCCTAACCCCCTATCTGAAAAAAACCACAAAACCTCACCATCAAAACACCATAGACCCTAGTACTCAAAACTCTCTAAACCCTTATCCCCCCATAAGACTAAACCCAATTCCCCATTAAAATATAAACCCTCATCCCTAAAAAAACAAAAAACCTCATTCCCATTAAAAACTAAACCCTCATCCCCAAAGGACCCAAAAATCGTATCCCTACAAAACCATAAACCCCAAAGTTTTAATATAATGTAAATCCACAGCCCCAAAAAACCCTAAACACACAAATGTAAAAAACAAAATATAGAATACCAAAAAACCCTAAACCCCCATCCACAAAAACCCTAAAAAATCACCCCCCCAAAACCTTAAAAACTCATTCCCCAAAAAAACTAACCCTTAGAACCAAAGAACCCTAAACATTTAACCCCAATAAACCCCAAACCCATATCCCCATAAAACTATATACCATATTCTTTACAAACCCCTCAACCCTCAGCACCAAAAATACGCAAAACCCTTAGGCCCAGAATACCCTATTCTAGAAGACACTAAAAAACAACTCTAGAAATACCCCCAACCCTCATTCCCAAAGAAACCTAAACCCTAAGACACATAAATCCATAAACTCATAACCCGAATAAACATTAAACCACACTCCCTAGATAAAACATAAACACGAACTATTGAAAACCTTGAACCCTAAGCCCAAAAAACCCTAAACCGTAAGCCACAGAAACCCTAAAACCAAATCCCTAGAAAAATCATATCTTTATATTCCAGAACACGCTTAACCCATATCCCAAAAAATCCAAAACCCTCATCCCAAGAAAACCCTTGACCCTCATCTCTAGAAAATCATAAAATATTATACCAAGAATACCATAAACGCTCATCCCTAGAAATCACTAAACCTTATATCCTAGAAAACCCTAAAACCTAATCAATGAAAAACATGAAACCCCAGGCTTTGAAAAACATAGAACATGTGAAAATTTAACCATAACCCATCAGCACTATAAAAACCCAAATCCTCATCCTAGAAAATGCAAATCCCTCAACCCTAGAATAACAAAAACCCCTCGAAAAAAATTCAAATCCCTCATCCCCTGAAAAAAATAATCCCCTAGCCCCAAAAAAGCTTAAACCCTTAGCCCCAATAAATGTAAAACATAATCGTAAGAAAACCCTAATCCATCATCCCAAAAATACCATAAACTCATAGCCACAAAATACTCTAATCTCTCTTCCCAAAAAACCCAAAACACTCATCCACAAAAAACCATAAACCCTCATCCTAAAATTTTCCAAAATCATTATCCCTTAAAAACCCACACCACTCATCCCCCAAAAATCCTAAACCCTCTCACATAATAAAACCTAAAAAATCATCCCCCAAAACACTAAATCCTCATTCCATAAAATTATAAACCATTTTCCCCAAAAAACCCTAAAACATTTACTCAAAAAATCGAAGACCCTCAGGCCAAAAAACCCTAATCCATTATCCCCAAAATACCCAAAACCCTCATCTCTAAAAAATTATAACCCTCAGGCCCCAAAAAACCATAAACCATTATCCTAAAAAACTCCACAACCATCACCCACCAAAAACCTGAAGCCCTCGGACCCAAAAACCCTAAAATACACCCCTAAAAAACCCTAAACCCCCATCCCCAAAAATTCCTAAATGCTTGGTCCCCAAATTACATAAACCCAAATCCATGATTAACCATAAACCCTCAACCCCAAAAAACTGATTCCATTATCCCTAAAACCCTAAACCCGTAGCACCATGAAAACCCCAATCCTTCAGCACTAGGAAACCACTAAAACCCCATCCCCAAATAACCTTATATCCTCATCCTCAAAAAACCCAAAACCCTCAGTCCCAATAAACACTAAACATTCAGTGCCAAAATGAAACCTATAACCTAAGCCCCAATAAGGCCTAAACCTACATTAAAAAACTATATACCATAAGACCCCAAAAAACATAAACCTTCATCCCTATAAATCCATAGAGTCATGGGCCCAAGAAACACATAACAATCAACTAAAAGATACCTGAAACACCCATTTATATGAATCCCTAAACACCTACCACTAAAAAACATTAGACCAACAACCACAATAAAAATGAAAACCCTTACCCATAAATAACCTTAAACCCACATCCCCAAAACCCTAAATACTCATAAAAAATATCACCGAACCCTCATACCAAAGAAAAATATTCCCTATTCTCTAAACAACCCAAAACTATCATACCAAAAAAACTCAACACCCTCATCTAAAAAAAACCATGAACCCACAAACCCAAAAAATAGTAAACACTCAATAGCCAAAAACCCTACACCCCACCAATAAAGAAACCTAAACCCACAACAACCCAAAACCCCAAACCACCATAAAACAAACTCTTACCCCCAAAACACCTCAGACCCCTAGATCGAAAAACCCTAATCCACTAGTCCCAAAAAAATAATCCCACAACCCATAAAAAACCATAAACCCTCCTACATAAAAAACCAAAACCCTCATCGCTAAAACCCTATACCATTATCCCAAAATTCCATAAAGGATGATCCAAAAATGACACAAAACCCCACATCTCCAAAAAAACTAAAACTAACATCCCTAAAAAACCATAAACTCACATCCCAAAAAAACCTGAAACATCATCCCAAAAAACCCTAAAACAGAACCCCCAAAACCCTAAACAACCATCAACAAAAAATTCCTAAACCCCCATCCCACAAAACTCAAAAACATCATCCCAAAACAACCTAAACTCACAACCCCAAAAAACATATACCTTTATTCCACAAAACACAATACCCTCAACCCCAAAAACCATAAACCCTTATCTCCAAAAAACCAAAATACATCACCCCAAAAATTTCCTCATCCCTCATCCAAAAATAACTTGAACCCTTAACATAAAAAACCCCTAGACTAAAAAACATGAAAATCATAATCACCATGTCAAAAAAATTATAAATCATCATTCCAATTATCCCTTAAACCCTCATCCCTAAAAATCCATAAACCATCATCCCCAAAAAACCCTAAACCTGCAGCACCAAAAAACATATCCCCTAGCCCCAAAAACCCAAAAACCCTCATCCCAAAATAACCAGAATCCCTAAGTAAAAAAAACCTGAAACCCCAATCCCACCAAAACCCAAAAATCAAAAAACACAAACAACCATATACACTCACCCCAAATAACCATAAACCCTCGGCCCAAAAAACCTAAATCCTTAGCATCAAAAAACCATAAAACCTCATCCCAAATAAATAACCTAGTCACTCAACACAAAAAAACTTTAATCAAAATCCCTAAAAGTCTAAGTAATTATCACAAAAAAACCATAAACGCTCAGTCCAAAAATTCTCTAAACACTGATCACAAAAAAATTATAAACCCTCTTCCACAAAAAACACAAATCCCTCACCCCCAAAATACCCTAAACCCCTGATTCCAAAAATCCCTAATCCCCTGGACCTAAAAAACCCAAAACCTGTATCCCCAAACAACCCTAATCCCACATCCCCAGAAAAACATAAACCCTCATTCTCAAACAACACTAAACCCTCTTCCCCCTAACCTTAAACACTAAACCCCAAAACCCTAACCCCTCATCAATAAAAAATCCTACACTACGATCCCAAGGAAAATGTAAAAAGTCATAACTAGGAGACCCTATATAGCAGGACCCAAAACTCCATAAACCCCAGACCTCAATGAATCCTAAACCCATATCCCCTAAAAAACTGTAAACAGTCATCCCTAAATAACCATAAACCCTTGACCCAAAAAAACACTAAACGCACAACCCTACAATATTCTCAACCCTCAAACAAAAAAAAAACACTGAACCCTCATCCAAAAAAACCCCAAACCAATTACCCAAAAGACCTAAACTATCACCCTCAAAAGAAACTAATCCCCAATCCATAGAAATGGAAAAACATTGTCTCTAAAAAACCCTTTATCTCTTCCCCAAAAAACAGTAAACCCTCAACCAACAAAACTGTATACCCTCAACCCCAAAATACCCAAAACTACAATACCCATGAAACTATACACACTCATCCCCAAAAAACCCCTAAAATTCATCCTCAAAATTAGGAAACCCTCATTAATAAAAAACCCTATAACCTCAAACAAAAAAACAATAAACATACCTCCCAAATAAACCCTAAACCCACAAGAAAAAAACCTAAAACTTATCACCAATAAACCCTAAACTCAAATCCTCGAATAACGATAAATACTCAACCAAGAAAACCTAAAACCACTGTATCATGTAACCTTAAACCCTAGCCACAAAATATATGATCCATATTCCACAAAATCCCAAATCCTTCATCCCAAATAACCCTTAACACTTAGCCCTGCAAAACAATTAAAACCTCGTCCCAAAAATATGATAAAACTTCATCACCAAAAATCCCAAAACCCATTTCCCTAGAAAACGGTAAACCCTCATCCCCATAAAAAAACCTCCATCCCCAAAAAACGTAATCCCCTAACCCCCTACACCCCAACACCCAAATCCATAGAAAACACTAAATACACATACCTAAAAAACACTAAACCCACTTCGTAGAAAACCCTAAACCGTCAACCTAAAAAACACTAAACCCTCACCTCCAAAAAAGCAAAATCCTTAAACCCAAAAAACACTAAATCATAATCCCCCAAAAACCTATATAACTTCTTCCTCAACAACATTAATCCATCATCCCCAATAATCCATATATCATTATCCCCTAAAAACCATAATCCTTTATCCAGAAAAATATCCAATCCTCAACCTAAACCCACTAAACCATTATCCTAAAAAACACTAAATCCTGAGCCACAAATAACACTGAACCATTGGGACCAGAAACCCAAAACCCTCAACACGAAAAACCCTGAACCCTAATTCATAAAAAACCCTAATACATCATCTCTAAAAAACACTAAACCCTGATTCTAGAAAACCCTAAACCCTTAACACCAAAAAACCCAAAACCCTTATCCATAAAAAAACCTAAACCTTCATTCCTAAAAACCTAAAGCCTCAAGAAAAATATTTTTAAACTATTATCCTCAATAAGAAAACCCTTAGATTAAAAAAATCATAAACCCTCATCCGAATAAAATAATAATCTCACATCCTCCAAAATCCCTAAACCATCCACACACAAAAACAAAAAACCCCTGGGCCCCAAAATCCAAAAACCCAAAGACCCCAAAAAACCGGAAAACTCATACAAAAAAAACCTAATAACTCATCCTCATAATAACATAAAACGTCATCCCAAAAAAAAACGAAACCCTCATCCCTAAAAAAACCCTAAACCCTCATCCCTAAAAAATGGAAATCCCTCATCCCATAAAAACCCTAACCCTCAACCAATAAATACCCTAAACCATTAAGCCTAAAAAATCATAAGGACTTCTCAATAAAATTCCATAAATAACAGCTTCAATAAAACCCTAAAGATTTATATAAAAAACCCTTTTCCCTCATCCCAAAAAATGATATACCCTCTATCCCAAATAACCATAATCCCTGGGAACCAAAAAATTAGAAACACATTTCAACAAAACATATAACCCTCAAAACCAAAAAATATAAACCCTCGTCCCCCAAAACCCTAAAAGAAAAAACCCCCAAAAACCATAGAACCTCAGCCATAAAAACCATAAACAATCAGCCCCAAAAAACTATAAAACCTCATCCCAGAAAAACTATATACCCTCATCCCCCAAAAATACTAACAACCAATTCCTGAATATACCGCAATACCTCAGCCCCAAAATACCTAAACCCTCAACTCAAAAATCTTAAAACCTCAGAAAAATAAAAACCTAAACTCTAAACCCCGAGAAACCCAAATGATTCATCCCCAAAAACACTAAACCCTGATCCCAAAAAAATCATAGTCCCTTATCCTGAAAAACACTAAATCCACACCCATAATTACCTTTAAACCCTCAACTTACAAAACCATAAACTCTCGAACCCAAAAATATATAATCTCGTGACCCAAAAACTATAAACCCATAAAATAAAATAAAGCATGGAAGCAAAAATACAAAAAACACTAAGCCATATGAAACACCTAAACACTCAACCCTAAATATCCCTAAAACCCTAGCCCCAAAAATCCTTATACCCTCACCCCCAAAAAAGTCAAACCATCAACCACCAAAAAACCCCAATACCCTTGGCCCCATGAAACTATAATATGTTGGGGCCAAAAACCTATTAAAAATCAAAAAAAAAACCTCAGATCACAATATACCTAAACCCTCATTTATAGAAAACCGTAAATCCCCTTCTTGATAAACCGTAAACCTTCATCCCTAAAAATTCTAAACACTCTTCTCCAAAAACATAATCATCAGCCATTATAAATCCTAAACCCTCATAAACAAAAAAACCCTAAACCCTTAGTCCCAAAAAAGTCTAAACCATCATCCCCAAAAAATCATAAACCCTCTTCCCCAAAACACTCAAAATCTACAACCTTAAAAAACAGTAAAGCCTCAATACTAAAAAAACCCTAAACACTTTACTCAAAAAACACTAAGCAATTTTCCCCAAAAACCATAATCTCCCAGTCCCCAAAACTCAAAACCCCCTACTATATAAAACAACAAACCCTTAGGCCCAAAAATCACAAAATGATTATCCCTAGGAAACCCTAAACCACTATCCGCAAAAAACTCTAACCTATCTTCCCCAAACAACCCAAAACCATCGACCCCCACAATCCCAAAACCCTAGGCCATAAAAAACTATAAACACTAAACACAAAATATCACAAAATAATATTCCCCAAAAAACCCAAAACCCTCAGTCCCAAAATACCCTAAACCATCATCCCCAAAAAACCCTAAACTCCCAAACCCAAAAAACCCTAATCCCTCAGGCCCAAAAAATAGTAGACCATTTACCCCAAAACAATTGTAAACCTGAAACCTCAAAAATACCAAAACACTCATCCCCCCCAAAAAACCAAAATCCTTAGACCCAAAACCATAAGACCTTATACTCAATATACACAAAAATCCATTTCCCCAAAGAACCCTAGATCCTTAGCCCCAAATAAATATTAACAAACACCCCCAAACAACCCCAAAACCTCATCCAAAAAACAATAAACCCTCAAATCCAAAAAACCATAAACCGTAATCCCCATAAAATATTATACCATGAGATCTAAAAAATATTCATCCACAAAGAAACCTAAAACAATCATACAAAATACACCCTCATCCCCAAAAAACAAAAACCCCAAACACCAAAAAATACTAATCCATCCACCTAAAAAATTAACCACAACCATTATCCCCTAAATAAACACTAAACCCTTATCCCCAAAAAATTGTAAACCCTCATCTACAATAAAACAAAAACCATCATCCCCATAAAACCCTAAACCTACTGCAGCAAAAACCTCTAAACCCTCAACCTGAAAAAACCCAAAACCCTCACACCTAGAAAACCTGAAATCCTCAGCCATAAAAAACAACATCCCATCATCCAAAAAAAATTGAAGCCCCCATCCCTAAAAAATTCCAATCCACCAGCATCAAAATACTTGAAGCCATAATCCAAAAAAAATCCCTATCCTTAAAAAATAATAATCTCCATGGACCAAAAAACCAAACTTTCATCCCCAAAACCTGAAACCCCCAGTAATAAAAAAACCAAAATCCTTTGCGAAAAACCTAAAACAACCAACCTATAATTAACAAAAACCACATCCCAATAATAATATAATCTCTCCAACTTAAAAACCAGAAATACCCACCCCAAAAATCCCAATCCCATATCCCCAAAAATATCTAAACACTCATCCTTAAAAAACTCCCGTCCCTCATCCCCAAAAACCCTCAAAACGTCATCCCAGAAAATTAGAAAACCTATGCACAAAATAACCATAAAACTGTAACCCCAAGAAAACCCCAAACCCTCTACCCCAAAAAAACACCAAACTCAGTACCCCAAAAGACTCCAAATAGTCACCCACTAAAAAACCCGAAACCCTCTACCATAAAAAAACCATAAACTCATCCTCAAAAAACCAAACCCCTAAAACCCAAAAAACATCAATCCATTATTCCCAAATCCTCCAAACCCTCTTTAAAAAAACCAAAATACCTCATTATAAAAAAACAAAAATACATAATCCACAAAACCCTAAACACCCATCCCCAAAAGCTCCAAACCCTCTAAATACAAAATCCATCTGCCCCAGGATACACTAAATCCTCATTCAAAAAATTCTCTTAACCCTTATTCTGATAAAACCTAAAACCCCCATCCCCAGAAAACCCAAAATAAAATGTATAAGAAAACCAAAAACATCAAACCTCAACCAAAAAAATAATTAACCACTTCACCCAAAAATGATAGACCCTTATCTCCCAAAAATGCTAAACACATAGCACAAAAAAACACTAAACCCCCAACACCAAAAAACCATAAACCCTAAACCCCAAAAAACCCAAAAAATTCATCCCAAAAAAACCATAAACCCATCGCCCCAAAAATCCCAATCCCGAATACCCAAAAAACCCCGCATCCTCAAAACCCCCAAACCCTTGACCCCCAAAAACTCCAAACACTTAGTCCAAAAAAAAACACTTATCCCAAAAAACACCGAACCCTTATCCCAAAAAACCCCAAAACCTCAACACCAATAAACCATAAACCGATAACCATAAAAAAATATATGAAACCCTCAACACTTAAAAACCCTAAACACTGAACTCTAGAAAACCCTAAACCCTATTTTATAAAAAAATATAAACCCTTAACCCCGAAAACCCCTAAACAATTATCCTAAAAAATTATTAAACCTCCTACCGCAAAAAACCCCTAAACAATGAGGCCCAAAAAACCATAAACCATCAACATCAAATAACCCTAAAACCTCATCCCCAAAAACCCTAGCCCTTCAGTCCCAATAAACATGAAATATTATAAACCAAAAAAAATTAAACACTCATCCCCAAAAACCCTAAACCCTCGTGAAAAAATGAACCAAAACACTCATCCCTAAAAAATACAAAACCCTTATCCCTAAAAAACCATAAACACTCATCCATGAAAACCACTAAACCATTTTCCCTAAAAAACAATTAGTCCATAGACCCATAGAATCCTAAACTCACATACGAAAAAAACCCTAAAACCTTATCCCAAAATAACCCTAAACCCTCATGAACAAAAAACCATACAACATCAGTCCCAAAAAACTATAAATCCTCTATAGTAAAATAACCAATCCCCTTATCTCCCAAATACCCTAAAACCTTATCCACCAAAAAAACCTAAACCCTCAATAAAAATAAATCATAAATCATCAATATCAAAAAACACTAAACCAATATCCCTATGAAGCTCCAAAGCCTCAGAACCAAAAAAAAATAATCCCACAGCCCCCAAAAAACAAAATCTCTTATCCCACGAAAAAAACCTAAAGCACCAAAAAACCCAAAAACATAATCCTAGGAACCCAAAAACACTCAACCAAAAAAATATAAATTTCTATTCCCCAGAAAAGAATAATCCAAAAACCAAAATACCCACAAACCATAATTCTGAAAAAACCACAAACACTTAGCCCAAATAAATAGAAAACACTTAACCCCGAATAAACCCCAAACCCTTAGCTCCAAAAAATGCAAACCCTCCTCCCCAAAATATACCAAACCCTGATAAAAAACACTACACTATCTGCCAAAAAAATACCCAAAAACATTCATCCCTAAAAACTGAAAAAATACCAATCCTCAAAAACCCCTAAACCCTCATCAACAATAAACCCCAATCCCGGTGCACCTAGAAACCGTAAACATGCATCACCAAAAAACACTGAACCCTTAGCACAAAAAACTACAAACCCTCATCCCCAAATAACCTTGAGCCTCCATCCCCGCACAACCTAATTCCATCATCCAAAAATACACAAAACTCTTATCCCCAAAAAATCACAAACCTTCATCCCTAAAAATTATAAACATTAAGACCTAAAAATCCATACAACCATGGAACTAAAAACTACTTCAAAACCCCAAAAACCATAACCCCTCATCCTCATAAATTACTATAACCTCACCTCTGAAAAATACTAAACCATCCGTTCCAAAAATACCCTAAACCCTCAGCTCAAACAAACTCCATAACCTCATTCCCAAACCCCTAAAACCTAGTCCCTAATATTTTATTCAAATAGCCCCAAAATACCCTCAATTACCAACCCCATAAAATGACAAAATCTCAATGATAGAATTCCATACACCATACACCATATTCCCAAAATCCCTAATCTATCAACCATAGATAAACAAAAATCCCTATCCACATGAAAACCCAAATTATCTTCCTCAGAAAACTCTATAACCTTACCCCAAAAAACCAAAAACCCTCAACCCCAAAAAACGCCAAAACCTCAGTGACAAAAAAACATAAACCCTTATCCCCAAAACACTAAATCATTATCCCCAAAAAACCTAAAACACATATCCCCAGAAACCCTAAACCATCAACCCTAAAATACACTAAACCCTAATCCAAAAAAAAACCAAACCTTAATCCACAAAATCCCAAAAACATCATTCCATGAAAAAACTAAAACCATAGGAAAAAACCCAAATCATTAGATATAAAAAAACACAAACACTAAGCCAAAGAAACAAAAAACCATTATCCTTAAAAAAAACCAAAACCGACAGTCCTAGAAAATCCCAAACCCTAATCCCAAAAAACCCAAAAATCATAGATTCACAAAACATAAACTCTCCACCCTAAAAACCAAGAATCATCAACCCAAAAAAAGAAACCGCACAAACCATAAAAAAAAATTCCCAGCCAAAAATCCAAAATACCCTCTGGTCCAAAAAACCATAAACCATCCTCCCCAAAAAACTGTAGAACCACTTATTGAAAAAACCCTCAACCCTCAGCCCTAAAAATCCTAAAACACTCATCACTGAAAACCAAAATCCTTCATCCCCAAATAACCCAAAACCCTCATCCCCCAAAAAAACAAAACCCATAACCCTAATAAATTAATAATATCTCTACCCTAAACAAACTCCAAACCATTAGTCCCGAAAATCATAGACACTTATCCATAGAAAACCCGAAACCCGAAACCCCCAACAAACCCAAACCCTACACCCCAAAAAACCAAAATGAATCATAAATGAAAAACCCTTATCCCTAAAAATATGAAACCATCATACCCAAAAAAACATATTCCATCATCCCAAAAAACAAAACCGTCATTACCAAAAAAACCTAAATCATCGTCCCTTAAAAATCATAATCCCTCATTCCGATAAATCCATTGTCCATTATCCTCAAAAACTAAAAATCCTCTAGAAAATTCCCAAAACATTATCAATAAATAAATCCCAAAACATCAACCAAAAATACCAAAATAACTAGCCACCAAAAACCCTATACCCTCATCCACCCCAAACCTTGAACCCTTATCCCCAAAAAACACGTAAACTCACCACCAAAAAACCATATTCCCAAAACACTAAAAAAACCATAATCCCATAGAACTAAAAAACCTAATCAATACGGCACCCTAAAAATTCAACCCTAATCCCCCAAAAAAACTCAAAACCCTCATCCCCACAACCCCTAAACCCTTTCCACGAAAAGAACAAAAAATTAAATCACAAAATAACAGTAATCCCTCAACTCCGAAAATCCTCAAACCATCAACCACAAAACCCTAAATCCACATCTCCTAAAAAAATTAAACCAGCACTCCAAATAAA
Source organism: Viscum album (assembly GCA_963277665.1). Classification (NCBI taxonomy): domain Eukaryota; kingdom Viridiplantae; phylum Streptophyta; class Magnoliopsida; order Santalales; family Viscaceae; genus Viscum; species Viscum album. Next base: position 682,182,910 of record OY728167.1, on the reverse strand, counting down.
ATCATAAACCCGCATATCAAAAACCCTAAACCCTCATCTCCCTAAGACCCTAAACAATCATCCCAAAAAATCCTATACCATCATACATATAAATCCCCAAACCCACATTCCTATGAAAAATCCCTGGTACTCAAATATCCCAAAATCATCACAAAAAAACCATAAACTATCAGCCCAAAAGAACCCTAAGCTCTAGGACCTAAAAAATTATAAACCCTCATCCCTAGAAAACTATAAATCATCTACCACATAAAATGGTGAAGCATTTACCCTAGAAAAATAGTAACCTTATTCCATAATAAAACCCAAATCCTAAGCCTAAAAAAATAGTAAACTATTATAACAAAAAATAACTACACCACCATACCCAATAAAACCATAAATCCTCATTCCAAAAATACTCATAACATTCATCCCCAAAAATATATAAACCATAAACAAAAAAACCCTAAAATTACTACCCAAAAATATAGTTAACCATCATCTCTAAAACTCACTAAACCCTCATCACCAAAACACCCAAAATTATTATTCCCAAAAAAACCTAAAACATTATCCCTAGAAAAACCCTGAACCCTCAATCCCAGGAAACCATATATCCTTAACCCCACAAAAAACTAACCACTTATCTACAAAAACTTTAAACCCTCAGCAATAAAAAATTCTAAACTATGAGCCCCCCAAACCATAAAACCTCATAAAACAACTCTAAACCCCCTCCCCAAAAAAATAATAAGCCCTTAATTAGAGAAAAACATAAAACCAAAACCCAATATAATCCACAACCATTAACCCCACAAAACCTAAAACCTAATGCCACAAAAAACCTAAACCTATAGCCCGAAAATAAGACTAAACAATGCTCCCAAAAAAACTCAAATACCATGGATCTAAAATACCCAAAACCATATTCCCCTAAAAAAATCTAAACTCTAAGCCAAAAAACATGCGAAATCCTAAGCCCGAAAAAATTAAAATCCATAAACCCTTAATCCCAAAAAACCCGAAACCCTTAAACCCGTAAGATCCTAAACACAAAGACCCAACTAACACCAACTCATCCTCCCCCAAAACCCTATAACCACTTCCCCCCAAAACCAAAACCCACATCACTAAAAAAAACTAAAACCACATTAAAAAAAACAGAAAACCCTAAACCATAAACCCTAAAAAAAAATAACCCAGATCACCAAAAAACCCTAAATCTTAATCCCGGATATACTCTAAACACTCAGCCCCAAAAACCATAGTTCCTTATCCCCAAAACATCTATACAATTACACCCAAATAACCCTAAAACCTCATCCAAAAAATACCAAATCCCTCTTACCCAAAAAAATATATCCTTATACCAATAAAACCCTAAACCCTTAGACCCAAAAAACACTAAACAATTGGTCCCTAAAAACAATATACCCCCATCACCCCCAAAAAAAAACTCACATCCCCAAAAATGAAAAAACGCATATCCTAAAACTGCTAAAAACCCTCATCCCCTTAAAACACCAAACACCCAAACCTAAAAAACATTAATCCATGAAACCCAAAAATCCTAAAAAACCTCCCCCACAAAAAAACCAAAACAGTTATCCCGAAAAAATCCTAATACTTCATCCCCCAAAATCAAAAAACCCTCAGACTATAAAAATACTAACTCATAATACAAAAAATACCCTAAACTGTCATCACTGAAAAACACTAATTCCTCATCCCCTAAAACCCTATACCGTCATCCCCAAAAAAACTGGATCACCGTAGGCCCCAAAAAATCCTAAACACTTGACCCCCAAAAACCATAAAAAGTTATACCCAAAAAACATTAAACACTTAACCCTAATATCTCTAATCCTAAGGACTAAAAAAACCTAAACCCCTAGCCTAATAAAAATATAAACCCTCTACTCAAAAAAATGTAAACCCTCATACCTAAAAAACCATAAACCCACGACCCAAAAAAATACTAATTCATCAGCCTCTAAAAACCCAAAAACCTCATCCACAAAAAATTATAAATGCTCGGCTCTATTAAATCACAAACCCTCTCCCCAAAAAATCCCCTAAACCCTCCACCCAAAAAATCCCAAAATCTTAAACCAAAGGCACAATAATCCCACAACCCCAAAAAAATGCTAAACCCTTATCCCCAAAAAACAGTAAAACCTAAACACCAAACAAACCCTAAACCATCAGAAAAAAATATTATACCCTCAATCCAAAAAAATATCCTTAAAACCTCATCCCTAAATTAAATTGATGTCTTGAGAAAGATAGTAAACCATCATCACGAAAAAACCACTACTCCCATAACCTCAAAAATCCCTAAACCCTCATCCACAAAATACCTTAAAACTAAAGATCTTGAAACCCTCTAAACCCTCACCACCATGTAACTGTAACCCCAAATTAACGGAACACCCTAATCCCTCATTGTATAAAATCATAAACCCCCATCCCAAAAAACTCTAAAACCTGAGCCCCAAATATCCATAAACCCTGATCCCCAAAAGAACCAAAAACATAAACTAAAAAAACCATATATCATCAATATTAAGAAACCATAAAATGAAATACCAAATAAATCCTCTACTCTAAGCCCAAAAGATAAATAATTACTCATCTAACAAAAACCTGAATCCTCATACCCAATAAACCCTGATGTACTGGCTCAAAATACCCCGGAACCCACATCACTGAAAATCATTAAGCCCTCCAACCCCAAAATACTAACCCCTCATCCCCAAACACTCTTAAATAATCATTCCCAAAAAACACCAAACAATTGGCCCAAAAAACCTTTTAACATCCTCCCTAATAAACATAAATTCATCAACGCCAAAACAAACTCTAAAACACTCATCACTAAAAATCCTAATTCTTCATCTGTAAAAACTAAAAAAATTCATATTTATGAAAAAAATAACCCTCATCGGCAAAAAATCTGAATCACATTAAAAAAAACCTAAACCCATTGACCCAAAAACCTCAAAACCTCATCCCCAAAAATCCATAAACAATTTTCCCCCAGAAAACCATAAAACCTCCTCCCCAAATATGCTAACCACATAACCCAAAAAACCCCAAACATTTAACTCGAAAAAATCCTAAACCCTCAATAACAAAAACATGGAACCCTCATCCAAAAAAACGTATAACCATGGCCCTAAAAATACCAAACAATCATCCCCAAAAAACACCTAAACTCTGATCCCAAAAAAAACCCTTAACTCTCATCCTCAAAAATAACTGAACACCCCACTCCAAAAAAACATCAAACCCCTAGCACTAGAAAACACCAAACCCCATCTGAAAACCCATAATCAATTATCCCCAAGAACCCTAAACACATAGATACAAAATAACCCTTAATACTAAAAAACCCTGACCATCATCCCTAAAAAATGAAAAACCCTCAGCCACAAAAAACCCCAAATAGTCATTCCTAATAAACCAAAAACCCTCATCACCCGAAAACTCACCCCCTAATAACTAAAACAATAAAAAAACTCATCGACAAAAAAACATAACTTTCCATCAAAAAAAATCCACATAACTCATCCCTAAAAAACCAAACCATCATCCCCACAAGAAAATACAAACCCTGGTCCATTAAATCACCTAAAAATCATTCCCAAAAACCCTTAATCGACTACCCCAAAAAAACCCAAAACCTTAACCCCGAAAAACCCAAACCCTCAGCCCTAATAAAACCCCAAACACATGGCCCCAGAAAACACAGAACCCTTATCCCAATAACCCCAAAACCCTTATAAAAAAATCAATCTTCTCAACAATTAAAATCTAAATCCCTTAATCATATAAAACCAAAAAATTGGCCAAAAAATCCCAAAACTCTTGGAACCAGAAAATAACAATCCCAATTCCCAAAAAAACCCAAAAACCCTTACCCTTAAAAAAACAGATTCCCTTATCCCAAAAAAACCCCTCAACCCTAAACAACCCAAAAAAATCACCACCAAAAAACCCAAAACCCATATCCCTAAAAAACACTAAAAGATCACACCCAATATAACCTAAGACATCAGACCTAAATCCATAAACACTCTTCCAAAATATCCTTAAAACCATGGGTCTAAAAAAAATATAAACTCAGACCAAAATAACTCTAAAAAATCTTCCCCAAAACCCCAATAACTTAATCCAAAAAATCATAATCCCTCAGTCCCAAAAATCCCAAAACCTAAACCACCCAAAAATCTTAAACCATTATCCCTAAACACCTCAAGCCACCATCTCAATAAATACCTAAAACACGTTATCCCAAAAAACCTCTAAAACCGAATCCACAAAAATAGAAATATTTAACAGAAAATCCCTAGACCTCTACAAAAAACCCTAAACCCTCATCCCCAAAATATCCCATACCCTAAGAACCAATAACACCATAAAACCTCATCCCTAAAAAACCATTAATCATGAGCCCCAAAAAAACACAACCCCCTTGACCCAAAAAACCATAACACATAAACCACAAAAAACCCTAAACTGTCAGCAATAAAGCGACTAAACCCTCATCCCCAGAAAACCAGAATCCCTCATCCCCCAAAAAAGATAAACCCTAATCCTCGGTAATCATGATACCCTGATCCCCAAAAAACCTAAACCTTATTCATCAAAAACACCTAAACACTATGTAAACAAAAACCCTAAACCCCCAGCCCCCAAAAATACCATAAATACACTACATGTGAAAGCCATAAACCAACATTAACAAAAAAACCTAATTCAATGGCCCCAAAAAACCCTAAACCCTAATATCAATCAAACCCTAAACCCACATCCTGATAAAACCATATTCTGTCATCCGAAAAAACCCCTAAACCCTCATCCCTAAAATCCCTAAACACTTGGTGCCATAAAACCCTAAACCCTCATCCATAAATAAACCTATACCATTGAACCCAATAATCCAAAAACCATCAGAACCAAAAAACATGAAACCACAATCCCCAAAATTTCGAAACCATTAACCCAAAATAACCCTAAACACTCAGTGCTAAAAAACCCCAAACCCTAGTGTAAAAATGCCCTAATCACTAGTAAAAAATCCCCTAAACACTAAACCCTAATCCCCCAAAACCCAAAAACCTAAACCCCAAAAAACCCCAATACCTGGACAACATATAACCATAAACCTCATCTCCCAAAAACCATAAATTTTAAACCCAGAATAAAATTAAACCCTCAACCGCAACACAATCTGAAACCCTTGGCCCCCAAAAAACCTAATCCCTCAACCCCAAAAAACCCAAAACCCTAATCCCCAGGAACATTGATCCCATGTCGGCAAAAAAACAATAAATCCTAACCCCCAAAACACCACAAACCCTCATCCTCAAAAAACTTGAAAACATAAGGCCAGAAAACCCTAATCTTTTGACCCAAAAAAACCATAAACCATCATACCCAAAATATACTAAACATTCAGCAATAAAAAAAGAACTAGAAAAACCCAAAAACATCAACTCCCAAAACCCGAATCACTCATCCACCAAGAAAATAATTCCTCAGAACCAAAAAATCCAAAAACCTATGCCCAAAAGAGATCTTAACCCTCAACCCCCCAAAAAAAATTCCCAATACCCAAAATACCCTAAACCCTCAACCCAAAAATTATAAACCAACTTTCCTAGAAACACTAAAGACTCAGCCCAAAAATTCCCTAAATAATTAACCAAAAAATCTATAATCCCCTGGCCCCAAACACAAATCAAAACTGTCATACCTAAAAAAGCCTCAACATTTGGCCCCAAAATACCCCGAATACTTATTCTTAAAAAACAATAAACCATAAAACTGAAATATTTATAAACCATTTTCTAGAAAAAACAATATAACCCTCAACCCTAAAAACACCCAAAAATCATTGAACAAAAGAACCCTTTAACCATGGACATAAATAACCCTGAAACTCCACTGCAAAAAATCTCAAACCCTCATCATAAAAAAACATAAACCCTCATCCAATAAAAACCTAAAAAAAGAACCCAAATCCCTGAAACCCTTATCCTTAAAATCCCAAAACCCTACACCATAGTAATTCTAAAACATCATCCATAAATTGAAAATAAACCCTCATCCCCCAAAAAATCCAAAACCCTGAATCCAAAAAACGCATATACCCTCATCCCCCAAAAAACAAAAACCCTCATCTCCTAAAAACTCTAAACCTTCAGCCTCTAAAAATCCTAAAACCTCATCCACAAAAAACACTAATCCCACATCCTAAAAAACAATAAAAACCTGGCCCCCAAAAACCCTAACTTCTCATAACCATAAAACCCAAAACCCTTAGCCCAAAAAAACCAAAAACCTTAGTCCCAAAAACCCATAAACCCTCAGTCCCAAAATACTATATGCACTCATCCACAAAAAACCCTAAACCCTAATCACCAGAAAACCCTCATCCATAATCTCCAAAAAAATCCATAACCCTCATCCACAAAAAACCATGAAACCTAATCCCCATAAAACACTAAACCTTGATCCCCATAACCCCAAAACCGTCATCCTCAGAAAAGCGAAACCCCCATCCCCAAAAAAACATAAACCATCATCCACAAAAACCCTAATCCTTTTTCCACATAAAGCACTAAATCATTATCAACCAAAAAATCCAAAAAAATCAGCACCAAATAACCCAAAACTCTCATCCCCAAAAAACCAATAACATAACCCAAAAACCCAAAAACCCTCATTCCCAAGAATCCTAAAAACCTCTTTCCCAAAGAAACCAAAACCGTCATCCTAAAAAATTAGAAAATAATCAGCCAAAAACAACCACAAATCATCCTAAAAAAACCCCTAAACCACTAACTCGATAAAACCCTAAACAATAAACACCCAAAAAACCTAAATCTTTATCCTCAAAAAACAAAAAACACATATACCCAAACAACCTATAACCCTCCTCCCTAATAATAACTAAACATTAAGAAAAAAATCATGAATCGCCAGGCCAACAAGTCCATAAACCATATTCCCAAATAACCCTAAACCCATATCTCAAATAAATGCTAAACTACTTGCCCCAAAAACACATAAATAGTCATCCAAATAAACACAAATCCCTCGAACCACAGAAACCATAATCTGTATCACATAATAAATGTATCATCCCCAATACAACCCTAACCCTCTTCCCCAAAACCCCCAGTCACTCAACCCTAAAAAAAACCCAAATCACAAAAAAATCCTAAAACCTCATTCCCAAAAAACCAAAGTCCCATTTCCCCAAAAACAATAAAACCCCTAGACACAAAAACCATCAAAATATCACCCCAAACAACCTTAAACCCTCATCCCCAAAAAAACCTAATCCACCAACCCCACAAAAACCTAAACCGTAGTCCTGAAAAACACTAAAGAATCATCCCAAAAAAACCAAAACCCTCACCCCAAAAATCCATAACCCCTCATCCCCAAATAACCCACATCACTCTACACTAAAAATACCAAACCCTCGTGTCCAAAAAAACAAAAATCCTTATCCTTATAAAATTATCAGCCCTCATCCCAAAAAAACCCCAATATCCCATCCCAAAATACCCTAAACCCTCAAACCTAGAAAACCCTAATCCTTTTTCCCTAAAAAACCATAATCCCTCGTCCCCTAAAAACCCTAAATACTCTTCCCAAAACAATTTCTAAACCCGCAGGCCACAAAATTCCAAACCCTCAGATACAAAAACAAAAATCGTCAGCCCAAAAAACCCCCCAAAATATCATCCCTAAGAATCCCCAAACCCTTATCCCCATCAAAATCCAATCCTTTAACCAAAAAAAGAAGAAACCCCCATCCCTAAAAAAACCCTTTATTCCCAAAAAAATATAATTACTCATCCCCATCGAACTAAAACCCCTCATCCATAAAAACCCCAAAAAGACTCACCCGTAAATGTCCCCAAACCATTATCCCTAAAAAACAAAAATAGTCATCCCCAAAAAAACCCCACCCTCACCACATAAACACCTAAATCATCAACCTAAAAAATCCAAAAAACCCCCATTCCCAAAAAATTTCAAAACCCTAGTCCCCCAAAAAACCAACCCCTCAACCCAAAAAACCCTGACCCCTCTTCCCAAAATATAACCACACCATCACACCCAAAAAAACCACAAACCCTACAATGCAAAAAAAAACACAAACCCGCCGCCCCAAAAAACTCTAAAAAATAAGCACCTAAAAACAAAAAACTCTAAGAAAAAAATATTCCAAAACACACATTCCCAAAAACCCCAAACCCTAATAAAAAATTCATAACCCCCATCCCCCCGCAAAGAAAACCTCATACCCAAAAAACCTTAACCCATAAGCCCTATGACCCAAAACCCACAACCGCAAAAAACGCGAAAACCCTCATCCTTAAAAAACCCTAAAACCACAACAATAAACTCCACAAACCTAAACCCTTAACCCAAAAACCTTAAATAATCATCCTAGAAACACTAAAACACCAAGCCACATGAATCCCAAACACTCAACATAGAATAAACACTAAATCCCAAGCCCCAAAAATCTTCTAAAACCTTATCCCCCAAAAAATCTCTAATCCCTAAAAAACCTCATACCCTTATAACCAAAAAAACATAAACACATTGTCCAAAAAAATATTAACCTAACCATCCAGAAAATACTAATCCCACAACCTCGAAAAAACTCAACCACCCAGCACAAAAAACAATAATCAATCAACCCAAGAAACAGCAAAACCCTCCTCTCCAAAAAAACCCTGAACTTATATCCCCAAAAAACTCTAGTACCATATCCCCCAAACCCCCAAGAAATTCATCCCAAAATATCCCCAAACCCTCATCCCAAAAATACCTCTAAACAATGAACCCAAAAAATCACCAAATCACTCATAATAAAAAAACCCAAACCATTTTCTATAAAAAACATAAAACCCTCAATCCAAAAAAACTTATCTCTCAGCCCAAAAATCCCTATCCCATAGCCAAAAAAATCTCAAACCCACAGACCCCAAAAACCCGAAACCCATTGCCTAAAAAAATCCCAAACCCTCATCCCAAAAAATCCCAAACCCTCAGAACAAAAAAACACAAAACCCTTAACCCCCAAAACATGAAAGCCTCATTCCCAAAAAACCCTACACCTTATCACCAAATAACTAAAATCCCCCAACCTCAAAAATCCCCAAATCCTCAGAACAAAAAAAAACCCACAAACTCTGTAACGAAATGGCCCTAGTTACCGAGAGTCAGTACATTATTACACAACATTGGCATGATCACAAGAGATCAAATCCTGAAAGACTAGTCAGTTTATTAGCCTTGGATGTACTAGATACATACATAAAATTTACATTACATTATTAAATTAAAAAAACAACATTTTTTGTATTTTAACACACACATATCTCTTAGATTATCCTTGTTTGTCAGTCATAATATTCTTCTTCGCATCATGAGAAATATAAAACATAGAAAGGGGTGAGATCAGATTCTCAGTAAGGATAACAATATAGCAGAAACTTTCATAAACAAGAATAAACATTTATGGAAATGTATAATACTAAAACACATGCCTTTTAATTTTAAAAATCATTATAATATCGAAATTTTAAAACAAATAATTCCATTTACTTATTCACATGGATATTCTACTTGTCGAATAATCACATGTTATTTCAATAGTTAATTTAATAATGATGGAATGCATAATGTTATAAATCGTAACCACATAGTCAAGCCCTTGTTTTATTACTACAATAATATTTTGTCAAGGCCGTGTTCTAAGACACTAGTTTGTCAAATGAGACATATCGATGCATCATGGAGCTATAGTGGGCTCCACCCGTCACTTACAATGTCCAATTAATTCCTCATATGAAAAGCCTAAAACAAAACCTAAACATTCATATTAAAAATAGAATAAGAATTGTTAATAAATTAACCAAAAACCATGAATGGTATAAAAATAACACATTCACAGTCAAATATCTCACAAAAACTTCAATACAATACGTAATAGTTTATCATAATAAATAAACTTAAAACAAGTGTAAAATCCATCAAAGGATGTTGACATAAGTGAAATCAAAACTATTTGAGAGAAATATCTCTTTATATTTAGAAATCATTTAAAAGTAAAATAATTATAAAAGAGAACAGTTATTATGAAAATATTCTTATAATCTAGAAAGGGAAGGTTGGAAGGTGTTATAATGGATTAAAATAGTCATACCCTCCATATAAGTTAAAAAACATTCCTACCTTAATACGTGAGAAAGGTAATAAAGTACCTTGTTTGAAAAAAGATAGAAATATTCCTTTCAAAAAAATTAAAAAAAGTCAAAAAATGGTATAAATGACATTAAACCGTATTTCATGAAATCGTAAAAATGATTTGAAATTCATTTTTAAGAATAATGTATGTGGATGGTAAAGGATTCCTAGTAGATGATTACATATAAACAACCTTGGATAATAAAGAGATTGTAAAATTAACCCTTACCTTGTAATTTTCCTTGGTTAAGGTTACATTAACCTCCCGTATAATAGTTAAATCAGTGATATTAAATTATAAAATAAGCATATACATAAATATGATATAATATATGATCTTCTAATATTTTTTTGTAAATAACATTTTAGTAGTATTATTGTTTCATGTGTTAACAAATTCATTTTACATTATATGTTTTGTTAAGTAAGTCAAGTTTGTCTTGGATAGAATGTATTTTATTCATATCCATAATGATATTGAGTTCTTAAACGTTATTTTTAATCATAAAATAAAAATTATTCTTGAATGGTTACAATGAGGAATGGATCTCATCCCGTTCGTGGAGACGGTAATCCATACGTACGCCCGAGGAACAATACCATTCTATTGATGGTGAAATTGTATGTAATTGGATGGTAGATAATATATAAATAATATTTAACAAGTTATATTTATTATTTACATAAATTATACACATTATTATACCCATCTAAATAATGAAGTGTTGAATAACAATCTACACCATGACGTGGAGATGGTAAGATGTACGTATGCACGTATGGTGACTTTGTCATTCATAGGATGGATAGAATAATGAATATAGTTTTAACATATTTATAACAACATTTATTTATATAGATGTTACATGATTTATTATTTTGGTATAGAAACAACAAAGAAAGAAGAATTGGAAGAAGATAAGAACATTGAAAGAGGCGATGAAATTATTACTTCTTATCCAGGTTCATCCATTTGATTTGATCAATAGGGCTCCATAGGATAGATTATGATCAATGTATGGCCACAAGGTTTAATTTAGGGTAGTTGGGAAGATATTTGAGTACGTTTTTGCTGAGAAAAATGGCATTGGAGGTGTGATTTTGAAAGAAGGGGAAGTACCCTTTTATAAGACAGGTGAGGGTCACTTTAGGAAAAGGTTGAAATATTAATTTATTATACAATCATATTCATATTATAATGGCTCAAAAAAGGATTTATATTGAGGATAAGGATTCTCTAGGTCTAAAACCACTCAACCAATAGGTTTTAGACATGTTTAGGCCACCATATTAACCTTATCTTTCAGGTTTAACTCTTAGAAAAATAGTTTAACTTTAACCATGTATTCTTGTACTATTGTAATAAATTGTTAATAAACATACTATAAAAAGCCAAGAGAACCATAAGTTGTTCATTATTGATATATATAACTTTATCTATGCCCAATTTTCATAAAATATATTTTTAGGAAAATTATATCAATTAATAACATAGTATTAATTTTAAAAACTCATTTATGTCAATTTTGATACTATTTAGTATTCGGTTTTTGTGAAAGTCATAAAAACTTTATCACTTCAAAAAAAATTATTTTATAAACCCTAACATGTCATATTAACCTAAAAAAATCGTGTAATAGATCAAAAATCTCAAAATACAATTATATTAATATTTATAGTATCAATTATTTTAATATTTCAATAATAAGGTAATTACTGCATCATCATTGTGTCATAAATAAATTTAATTATTTAATGTCTAAAAATTATAAATAAAATTACATTATGTAGGAAGTATTTTTAAATTTATAATGAATATTTATATTCGAATATATATTGTCTATAACCATCTATTAAAAATGATTTAGTTATTAAACATTGAATTTAACACTTTTAACTCTTCATTATATAAAATAATAATAAATGTTCTAATCTATTCCAAGTGGACCAAAAGGATCATATTTTTTCCTAAGGTTTATTTTTTTAGAAATAAACTTATCCAATAGAACTAGGACATGTGTTATGATAATTATAATATAATTTTCACCTTTAATTACCATATTTTTTTAACTATGGTAAATAAAATTAAAAAAATACTATTCCCCAAAAATAATTTTTATTCCATTGAATAAAATTTTACTTGATTATGTCAACCATGTCTCTTGGATTTTTTAATTTCAAATCATAGAAGAGGTAAAAATACATTTTATGAAAATTTTCAAATGTACCTAGATTGTGGTTAAAAGACGTTAAAAAGTTTAATAATTTTTTTATATATAATCTTATTCTAAAATGAATCCAATGAATTAAATTTAACTAATATTTCTATTTTGTATCTATTTTTACTTAAAATAAATTAAATAAAATAAATAATTATTTAAAAAAATGTCAGTTTTAAACAATAACATATTGTTTTTCACTATTAATCAAAAATAGAATGTTTTTTGAAAAAACTAAATTTAGCCTAAAATAATTTTGAAATTCAGAATCCAAAAATGAAGTCCTTTATGAATAATAAAATTTATAAAATTTCAAATAGTTGGTGTTACTATTCATAATGGCTAGTTTGATTGGAAATGGTGTTCTTGAACTCAAATTTCCGTACAACACAAACTATTGCATTCTTCAACGAGTAACGTACCATGAAATTTTGGTGTGTTAAAATATTCCCTCCATCAAATAATTTCATCCTCAAAATTTCGAGAATACTAATGCCTAAAAATATTCATGTGGATCTTCATCATAGGTACCTCGGGTTCCCACGTCGCATCTTCCATCTTATGGTTTCTCCAAGGAACATTTACCAGGTGTGTCATCCGGTTTCTCAACACTTGTTCTCTGGTATCAAGACTCATAACATGATCTTAAAAATAAGATAGATTGGGTTCCAGTTATATTTCTTCATAGGTGAGTACATGCAGTGGGTCAGGAATGTATATTCACAACAGTGATACATGGAACACATCATGAACATTGCAGATATTTGGAGGAATTGCAAAATGGTTAGCTACAACTCCAATTCGTTCTAGAATTTCAAAAGGTCTGACGTACCTGGGACTTAATTTACCCTTCTTTATGAATCGCAGAACACTCTTCCATGGTGATACTTTCAAGAAAACATGATATCTTACTTGATATTCCAAATCCTTCCTTCAGTTATTGGTATAGATCTTTTTCCTACATTAAGCTGCTTTGATCTGGTTTTGGAAAATCATCACCTTTTCCATTGTATTATCACCAAGTTCTAGGCCTACAAGTATTTTTCACCAACATCATCCCAACATGTTAGTGTGAGGCATCACCTTCCATATAACGCTTCATATGGTTCCATGTGAATACTTTAATGGAAGTTATTGTTATATGAAAATTAAATTAGAGGTAAATATTGATCCCACATACCTTGAAAGTCATGTGAGGAAGATCTCAACATGCCATCTAAGGTTTGAATAGTCTGTTCTGATTGTCCATCAATTTTAGGGTTGTAGGAAGTGCTCAAATGAAGTTCATTATCCAGGTCCTTTAGAAGACTTTTCCAGAATCATGATGTGAAATGGGGATCATGATAAGAAACAATCGACGGGGGTAAAACATGAAGTCTTACAACTTCATTAATATATAGTCTTACTAAACGTTCAAGTGTTAAATCTTATATTATATAAATAATATGTGCTGACTTGGTAAGATGGTCAAAAATGACCCATATTGCATCATTCCTTCTTGGAGTATTTGGTAGCCCCATGAAAAAGTCAATCGTAATATCAACCCATTTCCACTCAAGTATAAGAAGAGGTTTCATGACACCTACACGATGTTGACTTACTGCCTTCACCTATTGACAAACCATACATCTTGGCACACAATCAGAAATCTCTGTCTTCATGTTATACCACCAAAAATCTCCCTTAAAATATATATACATATTAGTGCAACCAAGGTGTATAGAGAAATTGGATCTATGATCATCATCCAAAAATTCCCTTTTTAGATCAGGTATATCAGGAACAAAAAGTCACATCCCAAATTTCAAAATTGCATCATCATATACGAAGTCAATCATTCTACCATCATTCACTAATTTAATCTTCTTTTGAAATTAGTCTTCATCAGTATGAGAATTTTTTATCCTTTCTAGTAAATATGGGTTGAAAACTGTTTTTTAAAGTATTTATGCTTCACATTCCATGATTATTCCCATATCCATATATACTAGATCCATGGACCTAGTATCCCTTTCATCGCTCATCTTGTTCAAAACTCAACAATCCTTTCTACTCAAAGAATCCACCTCCTTATTTTCCTTCCCCATTTGGTAGTGTATAGTGCAATCATAATCTTTGAGTAGTTCAATCCATCATCTCTTCCTCAGGTTGAGTTCTTTCTGTGATAAAATATACTTAGAACTCTTGTGATCAGTATATATCTCAATTTTTTCACCACAGAAATAGGGTCTCCATATCTTCAAAGCAAATAATACAGCTGCTAACTCAATATCATGTGTGGGATAATTTTTTTAATGAATTTTTAGATGTTGTGATGCATAGGAAATAACTCTATCATTCTGTATGCGGACACAACCAAGTCCTTTCTTTGAATCATCACTATAAATAACAAACCCATCATTCCCTGATGGTAGAGTCAAGATAGGATCATTGAATAATATTCTCTTCAATTCGTCAATACATTCTTCACACTATTTTTTCCTTTCAAATTTAATCCCTTTACGTGTGATCTTGGTTAATGGGTTATCCAATCGGAAAAATCTTAGAAAAAACACCGATAATAACCTACAAAACCAATAAAACTATGTATCTCAGTTATAATCATAGGTTCTTGACATTCATGTATTTCTCTTTTCATAGAAGGATCAACAGAGATTCCATCCATAGAGATAATATGGTCATGAAATGAAATCTCCTGAAGCCAGAATTCACACTTTCTAAACTTCCCATATAATTCATTTCTTCTAAGAGTCATTAGAATAGTGCGCAAGTGATTTTCATGATCTTAATATATTTTAGAGTAATCCAAGATATCATCAATAAATACCACTACAATTTCATCAAGATATTCTTTGAAAACTATATTCATTAGATATGTGAAGACATAGGGTGTATTAGTTAGTACAAAAGGAATTACTCTAAACTCATAATACCCATACCTGGTATTAAATGTTTTCTTCGAAATTTCATCCTTATTAACACACAACTGATGACATCTAGATCAAATTTAAATATTTGAAATATGTTGTGCTCCATGAATTTGATCAAATAAATCATCAATGCATGGTGGGGGATAATTTTTATTTATTTTTATAACATTTATCTCCTTGTAGTCAATGCACAACCTAAATGATCCATATTTCTTCTTAACAAAGAGAATATGGGTCCCCCCTAGAGAAACACAAGGGAGAATAAACCCTTTATTACTCAATTCCTCTAGTTTATTATTTAGTTCCACTAATTCCACAGTTTCCATTATATAAGCGGTCTTCGATATCGGCCTTGAATAATGAATTAAGTCAATAGAAAACTCAATTTATCGTTTTGGATTATTTACATGTAAATCCTCTGGAAACACATCAAAATATTCTTGAACATTAGGTAAATCCTATATTTTAACATTATTTTACTCACCCATGGTTACTTCATTCTATTCCTACCCAATAATTGAATTTATTAGAGGTATTGTGGGTGGATCTAGATAAGAATGAAATGGTGAAGTTTCAACTCTAAAGATAAGGTACTCCCTATCATCATCGAAATTTGGATCCTCAATCTTCTTATAATAACTTTTCGCATCACGGTCCGAAATCCAATCCCTACTGAGGATTATATCAAGTTAAATCATGCGTATGGCGATGAGATAAGCAGATAGAGAACATTTATATGCCCTAATGGGAACCAATTCCCAATATATTATTGAAATGATACTTCCCTTAAGAGTTTTTACTGACAACACCTGTAGAGACCCAAAGCATGACGTACATGGACATTACATTACTTTTGCGGAATACTTAATACATAACAAAAATAGACACACAAGGACCATAATAGTTTAGTGTCTTTGGAAACACGGAATAAAATCTTCTAATCGTGGTGAATGATCTTCAACATCTCCCATAAAGTTCTTCCCTTTTTTGCTTGCCTAAAACCTTTCCATATATCATGGGGAAAAGAAAAAATAAAAAGGGTGAGCTCAAATGCTCAGTAAGGGTAAGCATGGATAAAATAAATAATACTATATACATTTGAACATAAAAACATGAACATAATGTTTAAACATCAAAATCTTGAGAAATAACATAAAACATGGAAGTACGTAAGGCATAGATCATAAGGAAACATTAAGAATGATAAAATAGCATGGGAATAAAACATGTAATTGTGGAAACCATTAAGCAATGATATGATTTCCATAGTATCCAAGGCATTGCTTCCAAGACCATCTTAGTGGACAAAGTCCCCTTCTGAATCGAGTTCACTCCTCGTTCCCATCCTGTATTACTGAACCAGTTTAACTTGTCGTTCCAGCCATGTATATCTCATGAGATATAAATCTTTACCCAATGCATTGGAGGGAGATATAGGTCCCACCCATCTCATAATGAAATCATTCTTACTTGTGCCACAAAATAAACTTAAAACATTCATTATAACCCAAAGAATAAAATGGGTTTCATAAACATCATTCCATCATAACATAATCCGTATAAAAAAATGGATATCATTTCATCAAAAGAAAAGTGAAACCATGTAAATCATAGAGACATTATACTTGAAACATACACATATGAAATAATGTCATCTTAGATGGAGAATGGATTTGATAAAACACTTGAAATGAATTCTTGAGGAAAATATCCTTTTTTCTTAAAAATCATTATCTTTTTTCAAAATGTCATGAAATTTTAAAAGAAAACGATTTTTTTGTAAATATTCATGAATATTTGGGAGGAGGCTTCATTAAAATAAGGCTTTATAAAACTGTAAAAATCCATTCGTGTCGTATATGTTAAAAAAGAATTCTTCTCGTACTTTTACCGGAAAAGTCAAAAAGTACCTCGTAACGTAAAAAAAAGAACGATTCCTTACATACCATTTAGTAAATGTGAAAATGGGTAAAAAGGACATTAAACATAAATAAAAACACTTTTAGAAAACATGGACATGGATGATAACAATAACCCCAGTAAATACTTACGTATAAGCAATCTCGGATAAAAAAAATGAGATTTGCAAAATTTTCCCTTACCTTATGTTTGATTTTCATCGGAAGTGTCCGAACCTACTGTATAATGATTTTAATAATGTCATTGACTTATTCCAGAATCATACTGATTGTTATGATATCATATATGGTTCACTTATGACTTTATATTACCCGTTCTTTTGTAAATTCCATGTTAAAGAGCGTTTTGGGTAAAATCGTTTCATTTGTAGTCTGTGCTTTGACTTGTAATTATTCATATGATTACTTAGATCATGATTACATAATTCCAGAATATAAAACATGATTTATATATAATATATATTCAGAATATACACATATATAATAGATCAGTAAATGGAAAGAAATACATCGTTCATGGAGACGGTAGGCCGTACGTACGCATGAACGCTGTTTTCGTTTCCTTATTGAGTTGAATGGAATTAAGTAGATGAAATAAATATATATAAAAATAAATCCAGTATCATTATTATGTCATATATTTCATAATTAATTATTATATATACTTTATAATCATTCATGAATGGTTAACGTGGAGAATGAATCTCATCGCGTCGTGGAGACGGTATTCCGTACGTACGCACGAGCGATGATATCGTTCTCATGATCGTGGAATTGTATTAGAGTGTATGTATACTATTTCAGAATCAATATCACTTTAAAATAACCATATATAGTTATTATTTACACCATTATACCCATCCAAGTAAGGTAATGGTGGAAAATAGATTACACTACGGCGTGGAGATGGTATTCCATACGTACACACGCGCGGTGATTTCATTTTCCGTAGGATGGATAGATGGTTAAATAAGGTTTTTTAATACTTATAATAACATATATGTATATTAGTGATACTGATGTTATTACTTCATAATGAAAAAACATAAGAAGAAGAAGTGGAAGAAGAAATAATTTTGAAAAAATCGGTAACGGACATTACCTCTTCTTTGAAGCACCTCTTTGAGTCCTCCACTTAGGGCACTAAAATTGGTCTTTGAAGAAGACCAGGACCTCTAGGATGTTTCTAGGGAAGTTTAGAAGAGAATTTGGTAGGGTTTTTCCATGCTTCAAGGCTCAAAGTGGTGTGAGGAAGAGAGGGAGGAGGTTCCCTTTTATAAGGGAGGAGAGGGGCACCTTTGGAATAACTAAAAATATTATTTTATTATGAAGTCATATTCGGTTTTAAAAAGCTCCAAATGGATTTATTTCGAAGATAAGGTGGGGATGGGTCGAAATCCTATCATCCAATAGAATTTAGACAAGTTTAGGTTCCTATTTTAACCTTATAATTTATATTTAACTTTAAGTTAGATAATTTTACTTTTACTGTGTCTTTTTGTGTTCTTACACTATAAGGTTAATAAACTTACTATAACAAGCCAAGCGAACCAGAAGTTGTTTATTATTAATATATTTAGCCTTATAGAAGTCATTTGGCCGAACATTAGATTTTTAGGAATAAAATAACAATTAATAATATAATATTTATTTTAAAAACTATTTTATGTCAATTTTGATACTATTTAGTAATTGATTTTTTTTGAAAATCATAACAGAGTGATTAGTTCTAAAAAATTTAATTAAATAAATACTAACATGTCATAGTAACCTATAAAATTAGTGGAATTCATAAAAAGTCTCAAATGACATTTATTTGGGTATTTATAACATCAATTATGTCAATATTTCATTAATAAAATAATTACTGCATCATCATTGTGTCATAAATAAATTAAATTATATAATGTCTAAAAATTACAAATTAAATATTATTATGTCGGAAATCATTTTAGCTTCATAATGAATATTTATAGTCGAATTTATCTTATGTTTAACCCTATATTAAAAATGATTTACTTATTAAACTATGATTTTAACTATTTTAACCCTTCTTTGAATAAATTAATAATAAATGTCCTAATCTAATCCAAGTGGGACTAAATGGTCATATTTAATTCCAAAGGTTGTTTTTGGTCGAATTAAAATTATCCAATAGAATTATGACATGTGTTAGGGTAATAAAAATATCATTTTTACCCTTAATTACCCTATTTACTTTTAACCGTGGTAAAAAAAGTAAAAAGTTACTATTCACAAAAAATTATTTTCATCTCATTGAACCACATTTTACATACTGAAATAAACCGTGTTTCTCGAATTTTTGAAATTCCACTCACAGAAGCTGTAAAATTAAGTTTTATGAAAAATTCAGTTTTTTTAACTACCACTTAGTGGTTTCGCTATTCAACAAAAAATGAATGTTTCCAGAAAAATACCAAAAATTAGGCCTAAGCTATATTTGATATTAGGAATTCAAAAATGATGTCTATTTTATCAAATTCCAAAACATATCAGCTACATTAACTAATTTAAAAATTAATTCATGTCGTCAAAACAAATAGCGTGTTTCTAAGAGATAATAACTATCAAAAGATTGACACTTGTTTATAACTGGTTTAAATGTGAAATTACATCCAATGACCAAAATTGTATTAAATTGTAAAAATATATTCAAAATATACTTTAAAACCACTAAAATTAATAATTTATCACTATTAATTATTTCGATTTAAAATTTTGTTTTTAATTAAAATTTAGTAATTTTCACTATTCATCAAAATATGAAAGTTATCCAAAAAGTACCAAAATTTCACCCTAAGCTAATTTCTATATTCCAAATCCAAAAATGAAGTCCATTTTGAAAAATAAAATTTACAAAATTTCAAAAGTGGTTATTACTATTCATAACAGCTAGTTTTAATAATATTTTAATAGCATATCGTTGTTTAGTGAAACTCGGTATTGCGTACTACACACGCTATCGAGGAAGGTTACGATTGCGTGTAATTCAAGGCAATTCAAGGATGAATGTTGTGCAAGATCCTTTTGGTGTAGCGTACAACACATGACATTAATGAAATTAAAAAGAATATTTTTCAGAAAATCCCGGGGTGTTACATTCTACCCCCCTTAAAATGAATTTCTCCCTTGAAATTCATCGGGGTTATAAATGGTTTACTACTCGAAAGTTTCTTTAATAGAAACCCACATCGTAAAAGGACTACCAAAACCAATATTAAAAAAAAGTATGAAACGTAACGGTTACCCAAATTAACTAATCACTGTGTTTCTACATAGGAGAACATAGGTGAAAATAAGGGTATGGAAGAGAAATCTAACCGTCATGTTCTGATGGAGAGTGGTAGAGAACATGGATATGAAAAATCCATCAATTACAAAGCCATAAATTTGTGATGATCTAAGGTACCATCTGATTCATCGGATATAAGGGCACCAGGACAACATTTTTGGTTTACAAGATCATTTTCCTAAAGTTGAAAAATTTGAATTAGAATAAATACTTACTTTATTTTGGTACAATCTCACTGTTGTTCATGCTTTGAACAATTTCCACTTAATCTCTTAAAGAAATTATGTTGAATTTGTTATTCGTGAAGTGTTAGCAGATCATGTGATAGAATAACGGGTCATTCCATCCATCTCAAACAAAAAGTTAGCAAATTTTTTTAAATATACATAAGTCGATCTATAGTGAGATTAATCATATATGGTTCCTAAAATGGAATTATACTTCATATATCATACTACTTAATATAATAAAACTAATTTCTACTAAACAGGGACTTCCTGTAGGCCAGTGGTAGGCGATAAAGGCCAATCGCACTTCAGTTGTGGGTTCGATTCCCACAGCCTTGTCCGACACGATGGGTTGTCGCCCGTCCTGCAGGTTTTCCTTTTTATAAAACTATATTATCATAAAATCACATCAATAATATCGAAAAAACTTCTATCCTTAAAAAATACTAACATATGTCCAACATAATCCATTCCAATCTTTAGGCTTATCCATAATACTACAGTCCACTCTCATAATATAGTGAAAACGATTACCAGAAAATTCATATAACAAGAATGTTAATACCATTGTTGATCCCCATATATCATAAGAAATGTCTTTTTGGTCACATTCCAAACATTCTAAGGCCTTAATCATGTATCCTCTTGAAAAATGTATACCCATTGAACCGTAGTGAAAACATGAATGCAGTTAAAAGTTAACACTTTCCACATACCAAAAGCCTAAAAATTCAATATACTCAAACCATGATATCCCATATATCAACCATGAGCTCATGAATACAATCAAACATCTCATTATCTTCTTATTCCTTCATTATGCGCATATCATATTCTTTAAAAAAAATACCTGAATAACCTTCCATTGTTACTGGTACCATTAAACATATACATTCAAATACTTTTAGGAAAAACAATAGTGTAACAATCCTTAGATAATTCTTTATTCCATAGTACCATTAACTATACAACCTAACTCTAGATAAACATAAAATCATTCCACCACCTTCTAAAACCATTGACCGAGCTTCAACAATTCTTTCATCTCACATATCATTTGTAGTCTCTTCATCATCAACAACATAAATACTACCCAAACAGCCCTACTAATTCTCTTGATGAGACATTCCCTTAGGGAATTGGTTTTCATAATGACTGTAAATTCCACATTTAAAACATTTAACCATTGTTGATGTCGTAGAAATACCATTATCCTCATCCATGGTGTTAACTGAACCTTTTCCTTTGTACTTACTGGCTTTGTGTCCTTCTTTTCCACACCCAAAGCATCTTCCAGATCCCTTGAAACAATCTCCCCGATGCCTCTTCCCACATGATTTACATGAGGGAAATTGAACTTTCTTTCCTCTATGATCATCATGAAACTCCATCTTTCTCTTATTATCTGAGTCGTGAAACTTACCAAAGTTGAGATTATTGATCATATTATGAGATTTCTGATTAGACATAATAATGATGTTTCGACTTCAAAATCCTGTTTCATTTGGATTCTCATGAAGAATATCATTCCATTGTCCATCATATCCTCCATTATCATGAATCTTCCTATTTCTAGAAATTTTCTAAAACCCAACAAGAATAGTGTGAGAGGCAAAAATCAAGCTAGGGAAAACAACATAGTAAAGGGTGAGCACCCTCAATATCTAACATCTTAGGTTAAATTCTAAGATCTTTACCATAGTTCTAGGACTATATCCTATACGTATACTTATCAGTAGGTACATCCCTAGATATACCTTAGAAATATCTCTAGGGATCTCCCTAACGTTTTCGCATCCTATTTTCCAAAGGTTGACTAAACCTTTCTTCTAATACCAAATGTAGAGACCTGAAGCATGACGTACATGGACATTACATTACTTTTGAATAATACTTAATACATAACAAAAATAGACACACAAGGACCGTAATAGTTTAGTGTCTTTGGAAACTCGGAATAAAATCTTCTAATCATGGTGAAAGATCTTCAACATCTCCCATAAAGATCTTCCCGTTTTTTTTGCTTACCTAAAACCTTTCTATATATCCTGGGGAAAATAAAACATAAAAAGGGTGAGATCAAATGCACATTAAGGTTATGCATGGATAAAATAAAACATACTATATACATTTGAACTCAAAAACATGAACATAATGTTTAAACATCAAAAGATTGAGCAATGACATAAAACATGGAAGTACGTAAGGCATAGATCATAAAGAAACATTATGAATGATAAAATATCATGGGAATAAAACATGTAATTGTGGAAACCATTAAGCACATGATATGATTTCGATAGTAGCCAATGAATTGCTGCCAAGACCATCTTAGTGGACAAAGTCCCTTTCGGAATCGAGTTCACTCCTCGTTCCAGTCCTGTATTACTGAACCGGTTTAACTTACCGTTCAAGCCATGTATATCTCATGAGATATAAATCTTCACCCAATGCATTAAAGGGAGATATAGGTCCCACCCATCTCATAATGAAATCAATCTTACTTGTACCATAAAATAAACATAAAACATTCATCATAACCCAAATAATAAAATGGGTTTCATAAACATCATTCCATCATAACATAATCCATATAAAACAAATGGATATCATTCCATCATAAGAAAAGTGAAACCATGTAAATCATAGAGACATTATACTTGAAACATATACATATGAAATAATTTCATCTTAGATGGAAAATGGTGTTGATAAAACACTTGAAATGAATTGTTGAGGAAAATATCCTTTCTTCTTCAAAATCATTCTCTTTTTAAAAAATGTCAAGAAATTTAAAAAAAAGAATTTTTTTTGAAAATAGTCATGAAATATTTTGGAGGAGGCTTCATAAAAATAAGGCTTTATAAAACCTTAAAAATTCATTCGTGCTGTATAAGTTTAAAAAAAACATTCTTCTCGTACTTTTACCGGAAAAGTCAAAAAGTACCTCGTAACGTAAACAAAAGAACGATTCCTTACATACCATGTAGTAAAAGTAAAAATGGGTAAAAAGGACATTAAACATACATAAAAACACATTTATAAATCATGGACATGGATGATAACGATAACCCTAGTAAATACTTACGTATAAGCAATCTCGGATAAAAAATTGAGATTTGCAAAATTTTCCCTTACCTTAGGTCCAATTTGCTTCGTAAGTGTCCGAACCACCTTTATAATGATTTAAATAATGTCATTCACTTATTGCAGAATCATACTCATTGTTATGATATCATATATGGTTCACTTATGACTTTATATTTCCCATTCTTTTGTAAATTCCATGTTAAAGAGCGTTTTGGGTAAAATCATTTCATTTGTCGTCCGTGTTTTGACTTGTAATTATTCATATGATTACTTAGATAATGATTACTTAATTTCAGAATATAAAACATGATTTATATATAATATATATTCAGAATATACATATATATAATAGATCAGAAAATGGAAATAAATACACCGTTCATGGAGACGGTAGGCCGTACGTACGCATGAACGCTGTTTTCATTTCCTTATTGAGTTGAATGGAATTAAGTAGATGAAATACATATATATACACATAAATAGAGTATCATTATTATGTCATATATTTCATGATTACTTATTATATATACTTTATAATCATTCATGAATGGTTAACGTGGAGAATGAATCTCATCGCGTCGTGGAGACGGTATTCCGTACGTACGCACGAATGATGATATCGTTCTCATGATAGTGGAATTGTATTGGAGTGTATGTATACTATTTCAGAATCAATATCACTTTACAATAATCATATATAGTTATTATTTACACCATTATACCCATCCAAGTAAGGTGGTGGTGAAAATTAGATTACACCACGGCGTGGAGACAGTATTCCGTACGTACGCACGTGTGGTGATTTCGTTTTCCGTAGGATGGATAGATTGTTAAATAGGGTTGTTTCATACTTATAATAACATATCAGTCTATGAGTGATGCGGATGTTTTTACTTCATAATTAAACAACCTAAGAAGAAGAAGTGGAAGAAGAAATAAAGTTGAAAGAATTGGTAATGGACATTACCTCTTCTTTGAAGCGCCTCTTTGAGTCCTCCTCTTAGGGCACTAAAATTGGTCTTTGAAGAAGACCAGGACCTCTAAGATGTTTCTAGGGAAGTGGAGAAGAGAATTTGGCAGGGGTTGGCCGAGCTTTAAGGCTCAATGTGGTGTGAGGAAGAGTGGGATGAGGTGCCCTTTTATAAGGGAGGAGAGGGGCACCTTTGGAATAACTAAAAATATTATTTTATTATAAAGTCATATTTTGTTTTAAATAGCTCCAAATTTATTTATTTCAAATCTAAGGTGGGGATGGGTCGAAATAATTTCATCCAATAGAATTTAGACAATTTTAGGTTCCTATTTTAACCTTATCATTTATATTTAACTTTAAGGTAGATAATTTTACTTTTACCGTGTCTTTTTGTGTTCTTACAATATAAGGTTAATACACTTACTATAACAAGCCAAAAGAACCCCAAGTTGTTTATTATTAATATATATAACCTTATATAAGTAATTTGGCCGAACCATAGATTTTTAGGAATAAAATAACAATTAATAATATAATATTTTTTTTAAAAACTATTTTATGTCAATTTTGACACTATTTAGTAATTGATTTTTGTGAAAATCATAACAGAATTATAAGTTCGAAAAAAGTTAATTAATTAAATACTAACATGTCATATTAACCTATAAAATTAGTGGAATTCATAAAAAGTCTCAAATTACATTTATTTGGGTATTGATAACATCGATTATTTCAATATTTCATTAATAAAATAATTACTGCATCATCATTGTGTCAAAAATAAATTGAAGTATATAATGTCTAAAAATTACAAATTATATATAATTATGTCGGAAATCTTCTTAGATTTCCAATGAATATTTATAGTCGAATTTATCTTATGTATAACCCTATATTGAAAATGATTTACTTATTATACTTTGATTTTAACAATTTTAACCCTTCTTTGAATAAATTAATAATAAATGTCCTAATCTAATACAAGGGGGACTAAATGGTCATATTTTATTCCAAAGGTTGTTTTTGGTCGAATTAAACTTATCAAATAGAATTAGGACATGTGTTAGCGTAATAATAATATCATTTTTACCCTTAATTACCCTATTTACTTTTAACCGTGGTAAAAAAAGTAAAAAGTTCCTATTCACCAAAAATTATTTTCATCTCATTGAACCAAATTTTACTTACTGTTATCAACCGTGTCTCTAGGATTTTTGAAATTCCACTCTCAGAAGTGGTAAAATTATGTTTTATGAAAAAATCAGTTTTTTTAACTACCACTTAGTGGTTTCACTATTCATCAAAAAATGAACGTTTCCAGAAAAATACCAAAAATTAGGCCTAAGCTATATTCGATATTATGAATTCAAAAATGATGTCTATTTTTTAAAATTCAAAACATATCAGCTACATTAACTAAATTAAAAATTAATTCCCATCGTCAAAACAAATAGCGTGTTTTTAAGAGATAATAACTATCAAAAGATTGACACTTGTTTATAATTGGTTTAAATGTGAAATTACATCCAATGACCAAAATTGTATTAAATTGTAAAAATATATTCTAAATATACTTTAAAACCACTCAAATTAATAATTTATCACTATTAATTATTTCGATTAAAAATGTTGTTTTTAATTAAAATTTAGTAATTTTCACTATTCATCAGAATATGAAAGTTATCCAAAAAGTACTGAAATTTTAGCCTAAGCTAATTTTTATATTACGAATCCAAAAATGAAGTCCATTTTGAAAAATAAAATTTACAAAATTTCAAAAAGTGGTTATTACTATTCATAACAGCTAGTTTTAATAATATTTTTATAGCATATCGTTGTTTAGTGAAACTCGGTATTGCGTACTACACACGCTATCGAGGAAAGTTGCGATTGAGTGTAATGAAAGGAAAATCAAGGATGCGTGTTGTGCAAGCTCTTTTTTGTGTAGCGTACAACACAAGACATCAATGAAATTAAAAAAAATATTTTTCATAAAATCTCGAGGTGTTACAACGCCCTTGTTAAAAGTAATTTTAAATATCTTATTTTCTTAGGAAAATAAAAAGATATGAAACAATGCGATGATCCATAATCAAATAATGAATTGGCCAAATTTTAAGATACCATTAGATTACCTTCCACCACATCATTTGGAGCTTCAACCTCAGTAGCAGTGATCACATTTGCTGGTCCTTTCTCTCTTATCCTTTTCTGAGGTAAGATTCTATGGAGTTTAGGAAATTTATTTTCATAATTCAACATTTCTCTACAATTTTAGCATTCAGAATTGATAGCCTCTTTTTTTCCATTGCAATCACAAGCTTGGTGGCATTTTTTACCTCTCTTTTAACAGACTTCCATTCCCTTCATGCAAGTACTAGGGTGTTTCTTCCCATATTTACCACAGGATGGAAACTCAACTTTTCCCATCTTCCCATTATTTCCATTTCTAGAGTGTTTAGTATATATGTTCTTCTCTTTCTTTAATTTAATGTCAAAAGACTTAGAGAATTACTTTTCTATCTTGATAGCACATGAGGAAATATCGTCGTACGATGAGAAAAATTGTGAGACTAATTCTTGATGATGAAATGGATTTAACCCATCAAACAATTGATCAATTTTAATCCTTGGGTTACATATATAATCACTACATACATTTCTATCCTTGTAATGTTAGCCTCATACTTTACTACATTCTCATCCTCCTTTTTCCTCAGACTGAAAAATTATCTTTCTTTGACTGCTTGATAAATAAGAGGAATGTATTTTTCTATGAAAAGTCCTTTAAACTCCCTCCATTTGATATTTGATACTTCTCCAACCGCCTTTGTGTTTTGAATTAATGACCAACATTGATATGAATCTCCCATGAGGTGATAAACGAGTATGAAAACTTTTTCCCTTTCACTACTCACAAATGCATGAAATATTTTCTACGATGAAACCTATACATCTCTCATCTACAAATGGATTTGTAGTCCCATTGAATGTTGGTGGTTATTGGATCATGAGGAGGTCTATCATTTATCATCCGCGTTGTGGATCAGGGTGCTCTATACAGGTAAGGTTGTTATTCATATCCTGAGTGAGTTATCTTAGTATGGTTATAAGCTGTTCAGCACCAGTTGCATCACCATATCCAGTATAATTATCTTGAGAAGATGGGGAATCCCTTCATGGATTACATGTGTTGATACTGTTTCCATAACTTCCACTAGGATCCATTTCTAAATAATGGAATACAATAGATTAGTTTATGAATTGCAATAAAAAATTTCAAACTAGTAAACTACCTAACATAAATTGAATAGTTTATTCATATAATTCATAATAAAAAAATGTTTTCATTGAGGAAGTATTTAATCATAAATCCTTTTTAATGGGTTTGAAATTAAATTTGAATTATCGTAAGAATATCCCCCAGTATTGTTGTAACCAAGAGTGCAACAATGCCCTTTTTGTGTACCATAATACCACGAGTCAAGCCCGAAACTCCTTGTGGGAGTTTTCACTCCTAGATACATCTGTTTTGGAGCCACCACTACCTTCTCATATCCAAATAGGGATTTATTTCAAGGAAAAATCACAAAATCTATACATTACCAAAATTCTTGGATATTCTTCTATACTAATCCTCAAATTCTATATTAGGGTAATGTTATCTAATCAGAGTTTTTCTAAATCTAGTTTCCAAGGATTGTACTAAACATCATATGATTCCAACTGTAATGCCCTGACCCTAGTTACCCAGTATCGGTGCATTATTACATAACATTGTCATGATCACAAGGGATCAAATCTCGAATGACCGATCAATTTAGTATCCTTGGAAGCACTAGATACATACATAATATTTACATTAGATTATGAAATAAAAAACAACAACATTGTGTCTTCTATTACCACACTCATATCCCTTAGTTTATCCCTGTAAGTCAGTCATAAAATACTTCTTCGCATCTAGGGAAAAATAAAACATTGAAATGGGAGAGCTCAGATGCCCAGTAATGATAACAATATAGCAGAAACATTCATAAATAAGAATAAACATTTAAGGAAATGTATAAGACTAAAACACAAGCCTTTTAAACATAAACATCTGTGTAATATAGAAAATATAAATCCAATAAATCCATTTACTTATTCACATGAATATTCTTCTAGTCGAATAATAACATGCAAAATAAATTGCTAATTTCATAATGATGGAATGCATAATGACGAACATCATAACCACATTGTCAAGTCCTTGGGCCAAGATTGTAATTCAATTTTGTCAAGGCCTTTTTACAAGAAACTAGATTGCCTCATGAGACCTACCGATGCATCGAGGATCTATAGTGGGCTATACCTGTCACTTACTATGTCCAATGCATTCCTCATATGAAAAGGTTGTAACATAACATAAAAATTCATACAAAAAATAGCATACAAAATGATAATACTTTAACCATAAACAATTAATGGTCTAAAAATAACACATCCAAATTCAAAAATATCATAAAAACTTCAATATAATTAGGATGATTGTATCATAATTATCAACATCATAAAAATGCAAAATCCATCAAAGGGTGTGGATATAGATGGAATCAAAATTATTTGAGAGAAATATCTCTTTCTATTTAGAAATAATTTAAATGTCACATAATTATAAAAGAGGAAATTTATTTTGAAAATATTCTAATAATATTTTATGGGAAGATTCAAAGGTGTTATAATGGTGTAAATTAGCTGCACACACCATATAATATAGAAAACATTCTTACCCTAATTCGTCGAAAAAGTCATATAGTACGTTGTTTGGAAAACGACAAAAAGATTCCTTTCCATTTTTTTTAAAAAGTAAAAAAGAGTATAAATTACATTGACCCCTATAATAAGAAATAGTAAAAATGTTTTGAAATACATTTTTAAGAAACATATATGTGGATGATAAAGGATTCCCAATAGATTATTACGTACAAACAATCTCGGATAAAAATGAGATTTTAAAATTAACCCATTCCTTATACTTTTCCTTGGTCGAGGGAACGTTAACATTATATATAATAGTTAAATAATTTTTATTAAATTATAAAAGAACCATATACATCAATATGATATTACATATGATCTACTAATATTTCTTTGTTAATAATATTTCAGTAGTATCATTGTTTCAGGTGTTAACAGATTCGTTTTCCTTTTTATGTTTTGTTATGTATGTCATGATTGTTATTGATAGGATATATTTGATTAATATCCAGAATTATATTATGCTTATAAAAATTATTTTTAATCATAATATGAAAATTATTCTTGAAGGGTTATGATGGTGAATGAATCTCATCACGTTCGTGGAGACGGTAATCCGTATGTATGCACGATTGACAATACCAATAGATTGATGGTGAAATCATATGTAATTGGATGTTATATAATATATAAATAATAACTAACATGTTATATTTATTATTTACGACAATAATACACATTATTATACACATCCAAATAATTATGTGTAGAATAAAAAACTACGCCACAACGCGGAGACGGTCAGCCATACATACGCACGTATGGTGACTTTGGAATTCATAGGATGGATAGAATAATGAATATAGTTGTACCATATTTATAACAACATCACATTATGTATACGGTACTATTCTTATTATTTTTTTATGGAAACAACAAAGAAATAGGAGGTGAATGAAAAAAAGAACTTTGAAAGAGGTGATGAAATTATTACCTCTTCTTCGGGTGCTTCCTTTTGATTTTATCTAAAGGGCTCTTAGTTTGAATTATTATCCCAGTAAGGCATCTAGGATGAAATTATGTTAGATGGGAAGATATTTGATCCGGGTTTGGCCGAGCCAAATGGCTTTTGCGGTTTGATTTAGAGAGAAGGGGAAGTACCTTTTTATAAGAGAGGTAAGGGTCACTTTAGAAAAAACTTGAAATATTACATTATTATACAATCATATTCTGTTTATAATGGCTCCAAAAGGATTTATTTCTAGTCTAAGGTGGGGATGGGTAACACCCCAAGCTTCCACGGTATGTTTCCTTTCGACTAATGCGATAGCGTGTGTTGTACGCAACCTCGAGTTCTAACACACACCACAACTAATTATACTAGCCGTTGTGAATAGTAATACCTACTTTTTGATATCATATATACATTTTATATTTCAAAATGGACTTCATTTTTGGATTCGGAATATCGATATTAGCCTAGGGTGAAATTTTGGTACTTTTTGGATAACTTTTATATTTTGATGAATAGTGAAAATTACTAAATTTTAATTAAAAATAACTTTTTTAATCAAAATAATTAATATTGATAAATTATGAATTTGAGTAGTTTTAAATTATATTTAGAATATATTTTTACCATTTAATATAATGTTGGTCATTGGACATAATTTTACAACTAAACCGAACATAAACAAGTGTCAATCTTTTGATAGTTGTTATCTCTTAAAAACACGCTTTTTGTTTTGACAGCGGGAATTAATTTTAAATTAATTTCTGCCACTTATGTGTTTTGAATTTATGAAAATGGATTCCATATTTGGAATCAGGATGTTCAAATTGTGTAAATAGGTAACTTTTATTTTTACACATTTTGAATAATTACTGCGGTGAATATTTTATTTACCATGGTTAAAGGGTAAATCCGGTAAATAAGGGTTAAAAAATAATATTATAATAATACAAAATTACCCTAAAACGTGTCCTAACCTTATTGGTGGACACATACCCGACCATGGGCATCCTTGGGTTGATTTTGGGACCCCTTGGAGCCACTTGTATGTGGTAGGGACACATTATATTAATAAAGTTAAAATAAAAATAAAAATGGCATAAGCTTACATCATTTAGAAGAACAATTTTTACATAGGGTTATACATGTTGGATTTTCGATTATAAATATCCATTAGAAAGCTAAAAAGATTTCCTAGATAATGATATTTTATTTATAATTTTTAGACATCATATAATTTAAATTATTAATGACACAATAATGATGCAATGTTTACCTCATTAATAAATCATTTAAATAAATAAGATTATAATGATTAAAATATTATCTAAAACCTGTCCAATTCTTATTGGTTGATGTTATTTAGATTATGAGTCATATTATCTTTGACTTCAATGATTTTTGGACCATTATAAACCGAATATAATTATATTATAAAGTAATACTTTCACTCTTTCCTAAAGAGCCCCTCCTCTACCTTATAAAAGGAGACCACTTCTACTCATTCCTCACACCTCTCAAGCCACTTGGCTCGTCCAAACCCTGCCCAAATAAGCTCCCCACATCCCTCTCCTCCTCCTTGAAGCTTCCCCTTAGGCAGAAAGCATTTCAAGAAGTCCTTTGGTTCCAACCAAAGTGAGTTACCTAAATTAAAGGTAACGATTTCTCTTAAATTATTTTCATTTATTTTGCTTCTCCAACCCCCAAACTCTTTTTATTTCCTTTATTTTGTAACAACACCAGTATCCACAATATACTAGGATGTTTTTATAATAAGGATTCAAACTACACATACACACAACTCCATCTAATGGATGATGAACATAATGTTTCTGTGGATGGCAAACTAACGCCTCACGAAACGATGATTGTTCAAATACATCTTACCGCCTCTCATGGTGGCCATTATGATGGAACTGTAATTAAGTGTGATATTAATGATACATATTTTATATATAAGCTTCTGTAATTCCATTTTATTTCATACCATTATTCGTTTCATGTTGTATATACATATGATAATTTCATTTGAGGAAGTGCGAACTACCGCCCCCTTAAAATGATATGACTCGTTCATACCACACATGGAACGTATAAAGAATGGTGTTAATGAATATAAGTAACATATATAAAATATTATATTATACTGGAATAATAATATACCTATGTATCATTTGGATTCAATTATTTTAAAATGAAAAATTAAATGGAAGTAGCGTTCGTGCGTACGTACGGACTACCATCTCCACGAATGCGATGAAATACATTCTCCATCGTAACCATTAAAGTATAATTATCATTTGATGATTTAAAAATGATGTTTAAGGACTTGATATCATTCTGGATATGAATAATATACAACCTATCCTTTACAAAAATGTCTTACGTAACAAAACATATGAAAGAAAACAAGTAAGTTAACACCCGAAACAACGATAATACTAAGATATTATTATCAAATCAATATTAAAAGATCATATATGATATCATATTAATGTATATGATTCTTGTATAATTTAATAACAATTATTTCACCATTATACAGGAGGTTAACCTACCCCATCCAAGGAAAAGTACAAGGTAAGGGTTATTTCACAATCTCTTTATTATCCGAGGTTGTTTATACGTAATAATCTACTGGGACCTCGTTATCATCCACATCCATGTTTCTTCAAAATGTATTTCAAAAAAATTTTAATATTTAAAAGAATATGGGTTAAAGTCATTTATACCCTTGTTTTACTTTTTATAAGAGGTTTATAATGGAATCTTTCCGTCGTTTTCAAAACAAGGTCCTTTTTAACCTTTTCGACAGAATTAAGGTAAGAATGTTTTTTTTAACTTATACGGCGAGTGCAGCTATTTTCCGCTGTTATAAAATTTTCAAAGCTTACCTTACAAGCTTATAAGATTATTTTCAAAGAAAATGTTTTATTTTATATAGATATTACATGATTTCAAAATAAAAGGAGATATTTCTTTAAAAAGAATTTTGATTTCATCTATGTCAACATCCTTTGATGTATTTTAAGATTATTTGAAGATGATTTATTATGATACAAAACTTATATATTTTATTGAAGGTTTTGTGATATGTTTGACTGTGGATGTGCTATTTTTTATACCATTCATAGTTTATGGTGAAAGTATTGACATTTCGTATGCTAGTTTTAATACGAATGTTTATGTTATGTTTAAACCTTTTCATATGGGAATGCATTGGACTTAATATTTGACGGGTGGAGCCTGCTATAGCTCCTCGATGCATCGGTAGGTCTCGTGAGACAAACTAGTGCCTTGGAACAAGGCCTTGACAAAATCTTATTTGTAGTCTTGGCACGAGGCCTTGGCTATGTGGTTATGATAGTCTGGCATTATGCATTCCATCATTATAAAAGTGGTTATTGATTTTGCATGTGATTATTCGATTAGTAGAATAACCATGTGAATAAGTAAATGGCATTATTTCATTTTATTTATGCCATACTATGTTAAAAGTTCATGTTTAAAAGGCTTTTGTTTTAGTTATACATTGCCTTAAATGTTTATTCTTATTTATGAAAGTTTACGATATATTGTTATCCTTACTGGGCATTTGAGCTCACCCCTTTTCTATGTTTTATTTTTCCCAGGATGTGAAGAAGTAAGTTATGAATGACCTGCAGGGATATTATGAGGGGATATTAGTGTGGACTGTGGAGACATTATGTTGTTATAGTAGTTTTTCATTTTATGATGTAATGTAAGACTTATGAATATATCTAGTGTTTCCAAGACTACTAAACCAATCGGTCTTTCGAGATTTGATATTTCTTGTGATCATGCCAATGTTATGCAATAATGCACCGACTCTGGGTAACTGGGGTGGGGGCGTTACAGTTGGTATCAGAGGAAGTTTAGTACAAACCTTGGAAGCTATATTTAGATAAACTCAGATTAGAGCACGTAGACCTAAGATGAACTTTGAGGATTAGTATAGAAGAACTTCCTAGAATTTTGGTATTGTAGAGATTTTGTGAGTTTTCCGAGCAATACATCCCTGTCTGGAAACGAGCAGGTAGAGGCGGCTCTGGCACAGATGTACCTAGGGGTAAAAACCGAAAACACTGCTTTGAGCTAGACTCGAACGGGAACTGGTGCACGACAACGGGCCTTGCTGCACTCTTGGTTACGACACTCCCGGGGGATATGCTTAGGATAACTCTCATTTTCTTTACAAATCATTTTGAAGGGATTATGAGTATATACTTCCTCAAAGAAAACATTCTAATGATTATGGATTATATCCATATATAGTTTAATTTATGTTAAGTGTTTTATAAGTATGGGATTATGTATTTTGATTCATAAACTGATCTAGTTTATGCCATTGTTTAGAAATGGCGCCTAGTGGAAGAAATGGAGACCGTATCAATGCACGCACTCCATGTAGGGATTGCCCTCCTTCTCAAGATAATTATAGTGGGGCTGGTGATGCAACTGGTGCCGATCAGCTAATCACCATACTGGGACAACTTACTCAGGTTATGAATAATAACCTTACCCGTATGGAGCACCCTGATCCGCAGCATGGAGGATCAATGTTAGATCGATTCATGAGGCAACAACCACCAACGTTCAACGGGAGTACAAATCCCTTAGTAGCTGAGCAATGGATAAATTCCCTAGAGAAAATATTTCAGGCTCTGGGGAGCAGTGAAAGGGAAAAAGTTATCATGGCAGTTTACCGCCTCACTGGAGATGCTGATCAATGGTGGTCATTGATTCAAAACATGAAGGAAGATGATTAAGTATCAAATATGGAATGGAGGGCGTTCAAAGATCTGTTTTTAGAAAAATACTTCCCTCGTGACCATCAAGCAGATATGGAAAGGCAATTTCTAAGTCTGAGACAGAAGGATGATGAGAATGTCGCAAAGTATGAGGCTAACTTTACAAGGTTAGCAAGGTACGCTAGTGATTATATACGTAACCAAAGAAGTAAGATTGATCGTTTCTTTGATGGGTTAAAACCATTTCTCCGTCGAGCATTAGTCTCACAATCCTTTTCATCGTACGAAGACATTGTATCATGTGCTATCAGGACCGAAAATGAATTATCTAAGTCTTATGACTTTAAAGCAAAGCAAGAGAAGAAGAGGCCTGCTGATCAATCTGGGAATGGAAATAAGGGGAAGAAAGGAAAGGTTGAATATCCATCCTGTGGTAAATGTGGGAAGAAACACCCCGGTGCTTGCTTGAAGGGAATGGGAGTCTGTTACAAGTGTGGTGAAAAAGGCCACCAAGCTCATGATTGCAAAGGGAAGAAGGAAGCCACCAACGTTCAGTGCTATAATTGCAGGGAGATGGGACATTATGCGAATGAATGTCCTAAGCGTCAGGAGAACTTAGCTCAGAAAAGGCCAAGGGATCAAGGCCAATCTTATGCTATCACTACTGCTGAGGTAGAAGCTCCGAAGGACGTGGTGGCAGGTAATTTAATGGTTTCCTCAAGTTTAGAAAATGCATTATTTGATTCTGGATCATCGCATTGTTTCATATCTTCCCAGTTTGCTAAGAAAATTAGATATTTCCAATTTGATTTAATAATGGAGTTGTCAGTTAAAACTCTTAAGGGAAGTATCATTGCAACAAAGCTTTGTGAATCAGTCCCCATTAGAGCACATAAATTTTCTTTATCTGCTGATCTCATCGTCATACCTATGATTGAGTTTGATATAATCCTCGATATGGACTGGCTTTCGGACTAAGATGCGAAGATTTATTGTAAGAAGAAAGAGGTTACGATTCTTGATGATAATGATAAGGAACACCTTATTTTTAGAGCAGAATCGTCACCACTTAATTCTTATTTAGATCCACCCCCAGTATCTCAACTTAATTCAATTATTGGGGAGGAAACGGTGGAAAAGGTGAAGGTAATCCAAAATCACATCAAAGCAGCTCAAAGTAGGCAGAAGAGCTATGCCGATAATCGAAGGAAGGATTTGGAATTTCAAGTCAGTGATCATGTTTTCCTGAAGGTATCTCCATGGAAGGGAGTCATACGTTTTGGTAAGAAAGGTAAATTGAGTCCTAGGTACATCGGACCCTTCGAAATTCTAGAACGAATTGGGGTTGTAGCTTACCGATTGGCAATCCCGCCAAGTCTCTCCAAAGTTCACGATGTGTTCCACGTATCTCTGTTGAGGAAATACATGCCTGACCCAACGCATGTACTCACCTATGAAGAATTAGAACTGGAACCCGATCTGTCTTATTGTGAAGAGCCCGTCAAGATTCTTGATACGAGAGAACAAGTGCTGAGAAACCGGACGACGCGTCTGGTAAAAGTTTTGTGGAGAAATCATAAGATGGAAGAGGCAACGTGGGAACCCGAGGAACTTATGATGAAGAAACACCCGAGTCTTTTTACACAGTAATACCCTAGAAATTGCGAGGACGCAATTATTTTAAGGAGGGGAGAATGTAACACCCCAAGCTTCCACGATACGTTTCCTTTCGACTAATGCGATAGCGTGTGTTGTACGCAACCTTGAGTTCTAACACACACCACAACTAATTAAACTAGCCGTTGTGAATAGTAATACCTACTTTTTGAAATCATATATACATTTTATATTTCAAAATGGGCTTCATTTTTGGATTCGGAATATCGAAATTAGCCTAGGGTGAAATTTTGGTACTTTTCGGATAACTTTTATATTTTGATGAATAGTGAAAATTACTAAATTTTAATTAAAAACAACTTTTTTAATCAAAATAATTAATATTGATAAATTATGAATTTTAGTAGTTTTAAAGTATATTTAGAATATATTTTTACCATTTAATATAATTTTGTTCATTGGACATAATTTTACAATTAAACCGAACATAAACAAGTGTCAATCTTTTGATAGTTATTATCTCTTAAAAACACGCTTTTTGTTTTGACAGCGGGAATTAATTTTAAATTAATTTCTGCCACTTCTGTGTTTTGAATTTAGGAAAATGGATTCCATATTTGGAATCAGGATGTTCAAATTGTGTAAATAGGTAACTTTTATTTTTACACATTTTGAATAATTACTGCGGTAAATATTTTATTTACCATGGTTAAAGGGTAAATCCGGTAAATAAGGGTTAAAAAATAATATTATAATAATACAAAATTACCCTAAAACGTGTCCTAACCTTATTGGTGGAAACCTAACCGACCATGGGCATCCTTGGGTCGATTTGGGGACCCCTTGGAGCCACTTGTATGTGGTAGAGACACATTATATTAATAAAGTTAAAATAAAAATAAAAATGGCATAAGCTTACATCTTTTAGAA
The DNA here is from genome assembly GCA_963277665.1 of Viscum album. Classification (NCBI taxonomy): domain Eukaryota; kingdom Viridiplantae; phylum Streptophyta; class Magnoliopsida; order Santalales; family Viscaceae; genus Viscum; species Viscum album. The sequence goes on along the minus strand of OY728167.1, from coordinate 682,144,902 downwards.
GAACAATTTTTACATAGGGTTATACATGTTGGAATTTCGATTATAAAAATCCATTAGAAAGAAAAAAAGATTTCCTACATAATTATATTTTATTTATAATTTTTAGTCATCAAATAATTTAAATTATTAATGACACAATAATGATGCAATGTTTACCTCATTAATAAATCATTTAAATAAATAAGATTATAATGATTAACATATTATCTAAAACCTGTCCAATTCTTATTGGTTGATGTGATTTAGAATATGAGTCATCTTATCTTCTACTTCAATGATTTTTGGACCATTATAAACCGAATATAATTATATTATAAAGTAATACTTTCACTCTTTCCTAAAGAGCCCCTCCTCTCCCTTATAAAAGGAGACCACTTCTACTCATTCCTCACACCTCTCAAGCCACTTGGCTCGTCCAAACCCTGCCCAAATAAGCTCCCCACATCCCTCTCCTCCTCCTTGAAGCTTCCCCTTAGGCAGAAAGCATTTCAAGAAGTCCTTTGGTTCCAACCAAAGTGAGTTACCTAAATTAAAGGTAACGATTTCTCTTAAATTATTTTCATTTATTTTGCTTCTCCAACCCCCAAACTCTTTTTATTTACTTTCTTTTGTAATAACACCAGTATCCAAAATATACTAGGATGTTTTTATAAGAAGTATTCAAACTACACATACACACAAATCCATCTAATGGATGATGAACATAATGTTTCTGTGGATGGAAAACTAACTCCTCACGAAACGATGATTGTTCAAATACATCTTACCGCCTCTCATGGTGTCCATTATGATGGCACTGTAATTAAGTGTGATATTAATGATACATATTTTATATATAAGCTTCTGTAATTCCATTTTATTTCATACCATTATTCGTTTCATGTTGTATATACATACGATAATTTCATTTGAGGAAGTGCGGACTACCGCCCCCTTAAAATGATATGACTCGTTCATAACACACATGGAACGTATAAAGAATGGTGTTAATGAACATAAGTAACATATATAAAATATTATATTATACTGGAATAATAATATACCAACGTATCATTTGGATTCAATTCTTTTAAAATGTAAAATTAAATGGAAGTAGCGTTCGTGCGTACGTACGGACTACCGTCTCCACGAATGCGATGAAATTCATTCTCCATCGTAACCATTAAAGTATAATTATCATTTGATGATTTAAAAATGATGTTTAAGGACTTGATATCATTCTGGATATGAATAATATACAACCTATCCTTTACAAAAATGTCTTACATAACAAAACATATGAAAGAAAACAAGTAAGTTAACACCCGAAACAACGATAATACTAAGATATTATTATCAAATCAATATTAAAGATCATATATGATATCATATTAATGTATATGATTCTTGTATAACTAAATAACAATTATTTCACCATTATACAGGAGGTTAACCTACCCCAACCAAGGAAAAGTACAAGGTAAGGGTTATTTCACAATCTCTTTATTATCCGAGGTTGTTTATACGTAATAATCTACTGGGACCTCGTTATCATCCACATCCATGTCTCTTCAAAATGTATTTCAAAACATTTTTAATATTTAAAAGAATATGGGTTAAAGTCATTTATACCCTTGTTTGACTTTTTATAAGAGGTTTATAAGGGAATCTTTCCGTCGTTTTCAAAACAAGGTCCTTTTTAACCTTTTCGACAGAATTAAGGTAAGAATGTTTTTTTAACTTATACGGCGAGTGCGGCTATTTTCCGCTTTTATAAAATATTCAAAGCTTCCCTTACAAGATTATAAGATTATTTTCAAAGAAAATGTTTTATTTTATATGGATATTACATGATTTCAAAATAAAAGGAGATATTTCTTTAAAAAGAATTTTGATTTCATCTATGTCAACATCCTTTGATGGATTTTAAGATAATTTGAAGTTCATTTATTATGATACAAAACTTATATATTGTGTTGAAGGTTTTTTGATATGTTTGATTGTGGATGTGCTATTTTTTATACCATTCATAGTTTATGGTGAAAGTATTGACATTTTGTATGCTAGTTTTAATACGAATGTTTATGTTATGTTTAAACCTTTTCATATGGGAATGCATTGGACTTAATATGTGACGGGTGGAGCCCGCTATAGCTCTTCGATGCATCGGTAGGTCTCATGAGACAAACTAGTGTCTTGGCACAAGGCCTTGACAAAATCTTATTTGTAGTCTTGGCACGAGGCCTTGGCTATGTGGTTATGAAAGTCTGGCATTATGCATTCCATCATTATGAAAGTGGTTATTGATTTTGCATGTGATTATTCGATTAGTAGAATAACCATGTGAATAACTAAATGGCATTATTTCATTTTATTTATGCCATACTATGTTAAAAGTTCAAGTTTAAAAGGCTTTTGTTTTAGTTATACATTGCCTTAAATGTTTATTCTTATTTATGAAAGTTTCCACTATATTGTTATCCTTACTGGGCATTTAAGCTCACCCCTTTTCTATGTTTTATTTTTCCCAGGATGTGAAGAAGTAAGTTATGAATGACCTGCAGGGATATTAGTGTGGACTGTGGAGACATTATGTTGTTGTAGTAGTTTTTCATTTTATGATGTAATGTAAGACTTGTGAATATATCTAGTGTTTCCAAGACTACTAAACCAATCAGTCTTTCGAGATTTGATCTTTCTTGTGATCATGCCAATGTTATGTAATAATGCACCGACTCTGGGTAACTGGGGTCGGGGCATTACAGGATGGGTCGAAAAAATCTCAAACAGTAGGTTTTATATAGGATTAGGTCACAATATTAGCCTTATCTTTTAGATTTAACTCCTAGATAAATAGTTTAACTTTTACCATGTATTCTTCTATTATTATAATAAATTGCTAATAAATATACAATAAAAATCCATGAAAACCCAAGTGGATAATTATTGATATATATAACCTTATCTATGAATTTTGTACAAAACTATGATTTTTAGGAATATTATATCAATTAATAATATATTATTTGGTTTGAAAACTCATTTATGTCAATTTTGGCACTATTTATTATTTGGTTTTTGTGAAAGTCATAACCACTTTATCACTACGACAAAAATTTATTTAATGAACCCAAACATGTCACATTAAACTTGAAAATTATTTTAAGACATAAAAAATATCAATTTCCTATTATATGAATATTTATAAAATCAATTATTTTGATCTTTCGATAACAAGGTAATTACTGCACCATCAATGTGTCATAAATAAATCTTAATATTTAATGTCTAAAAATTATAAATAAAATACGATTATATAGGATTTTTTAATATTTCTAATGAATCTTTATAGTCTAATTTATTTGGTGTATAACCCTATATTAATAATGGTTTAGTTATTGGTCTTTTAATTTAACACCTTTAGCTCTTCTTTAAATAAAATAATAATAAATGTCCTAATCTAATCCAAGTGGACCAAAATGATCATATTTTATTCCTTAAGTTTCTTTTGGTAGAAATTATCTTACCCAATAGAATTAGGACATGTATTGGGGTAATTATAATATAATTATTAACATTAATTACCCTATTTACTTTTAAATGTGGTAAATAAAATTCAACAATTACTATTCACCAAAAATTATTTTCATCCTATTGAACCATATTTTAATTATTATTGTCAATCGTGTCTCTCATATTTTTGATATAAAAATGACAGAATTGGTAAAATTAGGTTTTATTCAAATTTTCAAATGTGCTAGAAGGTTAGTAAAAGACGTTTAAAGTTTAATAAAATATTATATATCTAATCTTATTATAAAATGAGTCAAATGAATTACATTAAACTAATATAGGTATTATGTGTCTATTTTTACGTAAAATAAATTTATATAAAATAAATAATTAGTTAAATAAAAAGCCGGTTTTAAACAATAATGCTATGTTTTTCACTATTCATAAAAAATTGAATGTTTTCAGAAAAATAACAAAATTTCAACCTAACCTAATTTTGATATTTTAAATCCAAAAATGAATTCTATTTTGAAAAAAAAAATTATATCCTTTCAAAAAGTGGGTATTACTATTCAAAACGACTAGTTTGATTGGTCTATGTGTCCTAAAACTAGATGTTGCGTACAACGCAAGCTATTGCATTATTCAAAGAGAAATGTACTGTGGAATCTTGGGTATTACACACTCTTTCCCAGAAAACCTATATCCCTCTACCCCCAAAACACCCAAACCCACAGTTTCAAAAATCCACAATCCATCATCCCAAAGGCCCCTAATCTCTCAACCACAATAATTCCCATACCGTCATCCAAAAAAATACCAATGACCTCAGCTTCAGAAAACCCCGAACCATCAATCCCAAAAAACCCCAATTCCTCTTTTCCAAAAATTCAAATCTCTCATCCCCAAAAATTACGAAACCCCCATCCCCAAAAAAACCAAAATTATCATCTTGAAAAACCGCCAAATTCACCACCCCAAAAGTCCCCAAACTGCGAGTTCTAAAACCCCCCAGACTCACATCCTCAAAAAACCTGATACCCCAGCCCCAAAAATCCAAAATCCCTCATCACCATAAAACTCCATTCCCTCATCCAAAAAAAATACATCCATCTGCCCCCAAAACCCTAAGACCTCAGCCCCCAAACCCCATGTCTGAAGTCCCAAAAACCCCAATCCCTCAATACAAATAATCCAAAACCCTTATCCCTAAAAAATCTACACCCTCATCCAAAAAACCACAATCCATCATCCAAAGAAAATACCAAGCCATCATCCCTAAAAACCCAAAACGTCATCCAAACATAAAAATACCTCATACAAAACAAACCCCAAACCCTATCTACAAAAAACATGAATCCCTCAGTATAAAAAACCCAATGAACTCATCCCGATAAATACCAAATCCATCAGTTATATAAACCCCCAATTCCCTTAGCACAAAAAATCCCCCAGATCTCATTCACCAAAACCCCTAATTCCACAGCCTAAAACACCCCAATCCCTCATCCCAAAAAATCACAATCCCCCTATCCCAAAGAACAACATTCCATCATCCCAAAAAATACATTTTTCTCAACCCCAAAAACCAAAATCCCTATACCCCAAGAAACACCAAGCACTCAATCCCAAAAATCTCCAATCCATAAGCCAAAAAATAATCGAATCCCCCAACATTAAAAAAACCCATACCCTAGTACAAAATAACCTGATACCCTTAACTCTAAAATAACCTAAACCCTCAGCCCCAAAAATCATCAATCTTTTATCACAAAAAATCCCTAATCCCTAATCCACTAAATACACAAAACCCTCTTAACCAAAAATCCCCAATCCTATGGTATAAAAAAAACCCCAAAGTATTATAAAAAAAAACCCCCAAACCTAAGTCCCCAAAAATTTCAAGGGACATAGACCCCTAAAAACCAAGACACATAGCCCCAAAAACTGCAAAACCTCATCCCCCAACAAAACCCTAAACCATCATCACCAAAAACCCAAATCACTCAGCCTCAAAAAAACCAAAACAATCATCCCTAAAAATCCACAAATTCACCTCCACAAAAAACCCAAACCCACTTATCCCCAAAAAACCACCAACCCTCAGCCCCCAAAAACCAGAAACCCTTGACCCTAAATATCCCCAAACCCTTGGCAAAGATAAAACTAAAAACCATATCCAAAAAAACCCAAAACACTAATCAAAAAACACCCAAACACACTTCCCCAAAAACCAAAGTTCCACTACCCAAAAAAACCAGAACACCTCATTCCAAATAACTCAAAACCCTCATCCAAAAAAACACCAAAACTTCATCCCAAAAATACTAAACCTTTAGAACCAATACACCCCAAACCACTAGAAATAAATCATAATTACTTATCCATAAGGATCCCAAAATCCTTATTTCCAAGTAACAAAAAAACTCCCAGACCTAGAAAAACCATAAACCTCTAACCCAAAATACCAAATCCCTTAGTTAAAAAAACCCCAAAACCTAGCCATAAAAATTTGAAACCCTTATAAAAAACTGCCACCCCAAACACCCATGGAACAAAAACCCAAAACCCGCATAAAAAAAAACCATAAAACCTCATCCCCAAAATTCTATTAATCCTTTGACATAAAAATCCCAATTCCCATAGCCACAAGAAAAACCCTAAGCAAATGAAACTAAAAAAACATATACCCTTGGACACCATAAATCCTAAACCCTATTCCCCATTAAACCCAATTCCCTCATCAAAAAAACCCTAAACCCTAAACCCCTAAAAACCTAAAACCTCAACCAAAAAATACAATAAACTTTCGACCACAAAAAATAATAATCCCTCATCCTCTAAAACCATTTACAAAAAATCCGCATAAAAATTATAAATTATTATTCAAATAAACCCCTAAAATCATATCCCCAATAAACCCTAGATACTCAGAACAAAAAAAATATGTAAAAATTTGACCCTAAAAAACCAAATCTGGCACCCAAAAAAATCCGGAACCCTCTACATAAATAACCATAAACCATTGGTCCCATAAAACCCAAGAACAATTTCCTGAAGAAACCCCTAAACCTTTATCCCTAAAAATTTCATACCCTCGGCCCTAAAAAACACTAATCACTAATCCACCAAAATAAATAAACATTTTTCCAGAAAAAAATATATACTCTTATCCCCCATAAAAACACAAACCATTATCCCCTCAAAACCCTAAACACTCTTCCCAAGAAAACATAATCCCTCTACCCCCCCCAAAAACCGTAAATATCCACCCGTAAAGTACCATAATCCCTTTCCACCTAAAAACACAAAAAAATCATACAAAAAATAACCAAAACCCTTGAGACAAAAAAAACCAAACCCACATCCCCAAAAAACAATAAATCAGCATCCCTATATAACATTAAACCATCACAACCCAAAAAACCATAAACCCTCATACCCAAAAACCCCCATATAGAAAAAACCCTAAACCATCAACATTAAGAAACACAAATCCCTCAGACCCAAAAAACTATAAACCATCATCACCATAAAATAATAATCCATCAGCCAAAAGACCCTAAACCCTTGAACACATAAAAACATATACACTTATACCCAAAATAACCTAAACGCTTGGCCACAAAAAACCGCAAAACCCTAGAAAAAAACCATAATCCCTCATTCCCTAAAAATGAAAGTCCTTATATCCTAAAAACCCAACACCATCGACTACAAAAACACGGATGCCTTATCCCAAAAAACCCTAAACCATCATCCATGGAAAACCATAAACCATATACTTCAAAAAATTTAAAACCTTGAAAAAAACATAATTACGTAGCCTAAAAAAATACTAGACCCTCTTCCCTAAAAATCCAGAATCATCATCCTTAAAAAACCTCTAAATACTTATCAACAAAAAAATCCATAAACTCTCTGCCCCTAAATATTCTTAAACCCTCTACAAAAAACCCTAAAACTTTATCCTAAAAAACCCTAAACTCTTAGCTGAAAAAACCCTAAAAACCCTTCCATAAAAACCCTAAAAACCTCAGCCCCAAAATAACATGGATCCTTATCCCCCAAAACCATAATCACTCAGCAAAAAAACCCAAAAACACACATCCATAAGAAATCCAAAAACCTCTTCCCCAAAAACCCAAATCCCTCAGCCCAAAAAACCCTAAAATATCATCCCTAAATATCCCTAAACCCTCAACCACAAAAATACTAAACCCTATACACAAAAATCTCTAAACCCTAATCCCTATAAACACTTAACCAAAATTCCCAATGAAAAAAAACCCTCAACACCAAAAAAATCTTAACCATAATCCTTAAAAACCCCAAAACCCACATCCCCAAATAACATTGAAACCTAATCCCACAAAAAAACTATACCCTCAACAAAAATAATAAATAAATCATATTCCCCAAAAATCGAGAAACTCTTATTCCTAAAAACCATAAACCCTTTGAACTAAAAAACCCTCAACCCTTTGGACAAAAAACACTAAACCACCCACCCCAAAAAACCAAAAACACTCGTCCAAAAAAAACCGTAAACCCTCATCACTAAAAAACCCTTAAAAATAATAAAAAAATAAATCCCACTCCCCCAAAAAACCTAAATAACGACCCCCAAAAAACCTGAAACCCTCATCCCTTAAAAACACATAAAACATTAGCCCCAAATAACCATAAACCCTAAACCCCAAAAAACGATAAACACACATCACCAAAATACCCATAAATTTTAATCCCACCCAAATAAATAAATCAATAGTCACCAAAAAACTAAACTCTTAAAGCCCTTAACCATAACCCTATGAAACCCTAAGCCTTCATCCAGAAAAAATTTAACTCCTCATACCCATAAAACCCCAAACCCTCATCCCCAAAAATCTTTAAATGCTTATCCCTAAAAATAACTTAACCATCAGTCGCATAAAATAGTAAAAAATAAATCTCAAAGAACCCCAAACCTTCATAAAAAAATAAACCATAAACCCTCATCACAAAAAAAAAAGCAAAACACACATCCCCCCAAAACCCTAATACCCTCATCACCCAAAATGCTATACACTCATCCTCAAAAAACCCGAAATAATTAACCCCAAATATAATAAACCCTCAGGCCCAAAAAAAGTAAAAACTCATCCCAAAAAACTCCATAACTTCATCGAAATAAAAAAACCCCTCATCCACCAAAAAACATGAATCCATCTTCCCCAAAAAACCCGAAACGCTTAGCCCAAAAAACCCCAAAACATCAGCACAAAAGAAAAACACAAACCCTCATTTTCAAAAAAACCAAAACCTCTCAACCCAAAACAACCTTAAACCCTAATACCACTAAAAACCTAAAACCTAAGCCCTAATAAACATTAAGACCACATCCCCAAGGAATCATAAACCGTCATCTCAGAAAAACCCTAAATTCTCATCCCTAGAGATACAAAATCCCCAGCCTAAAAAAACATAATTCATCATCCCGAATAACCCTAAACATAAATACAATAAAAAACAATAAACCTTCATCCCCATAAAATAATAAAACATCAGACAAAAAACACTAAACCCTTAGACCCAAAAAAATTTATTCCCTAAACACCAAAAAATCCAAAACCCTGTGCCTTAAAAAACACAAACCCTCAGCCCAGAAAAAAACCCAATCAATCAACCCAAAATAACATGAAATGCTCTAGAAAAAAACCAAAATCTCTCCTCCCTAAAAAACCCCATAACCTTATAACCCTAAACATAAAACTCTTTCCCTAAACAACCTCAAAATATAATCCTAAAACAACACCAAAATCAATAACCACTCTTCCCAAAAAATTCCAAACCCTGATCCCAAAACAACACTAAACCCTCTGCATGAAAAGGCCAAACCGTCACCCCTAAAAAACCCTTATCCATTTTACCCAAAAAAACCCAAACCATCATCCCCAAAAAACCCCAAACTATCAGGACCAAAAAATAGGAACCTACAACCCGAAAATCCCAAAAACTCATAGTGCCAATAAACACAAAAACCTCTTCCCTAATTACCCTAAAACCACATCCCCGAAAAATCATAAAAACTCTACCCCAAAACACCTTAAACCCAATTACCCATAAAAAACTAAAACCACATATAAAAAATGAAACCCCCGCTAAAAAAACACCAAAACTCATCCCCATAAAACCCCAAAACCCCAACCCCAAAAAAACCCAATCCCTTGACATCAAAAAACATGAAACCATCAACTGGGAAATCCCTAAACCCTCATCACCAAAAAATGCTAAAAACTCATCCCAAAAAAACTAGAAACCCTCATTCTTAAAAATTACTAATTCCCTTAGCCACAATAGAACACCAAACTATCGAACAACCAAAACAAAAACACCCATCCCCAAAACCCCCAAAAACATCATCTATAAAATATCCGGAATCCCCATCCCTAAAAAATCTAAAAACCTAGTTCCAAAAACACCAAACCCTGATTTAAAAAAACCCAATCCCTTAGCTGAGAAAAACCCAAAATTCGCATCCCAAAAAACCCAAACCCATCACCCCCAATATAAAACAAAACCCTAAAAAAATAATTATCACTAAAAACTAAAAAATAATCCTAAAATTACAAAAAACACACACCCACAAAAACCCAAAACCAACATCCCAAAATAACCCAAAACCCCCGACAAAAAAATACTAAAAATATATCCCAAAAAATACCTATTCCCACTGACCGGAAGAAACTATAAAACATTATCCCTAGAATAAACCAAACCCTCATCCCAAAAGACAGTAAAACCCGATCCCTTAACCCCAAATAACCCCATAACCATATCCCCCAAAAAATAGTAACACTATGTCCTAACAAATAAAAACATTTAATCAAAAAAAACCCCAAACCCTCAACCCCAAAAATACCCAAAACAATCAGACCACAAAACACAATGAAATCATATCCATGAAAAACTACACACAGTATGAACCAACAAACACCATACCATCCTCCCCAAACCCTTTACCCTAAGAAAAACCCCACCCAAAAAAACCACGAACCCTCAGTCTTGAAAAACCAAAAACCCAAAGCCCGACGAAACACCACAACCTAATCCCTAGAAACCCAACCACCAAACACTAATAAACCATAAACCCTGTTACTTGCTCAAATTTACCCAAGAGAAGAAGGTAAGACGGTCCTTGTAGTTTATCTTGGGTTATCGAATCCACATAGACCTAAGAAAAAACCTATAGACACGTACATTCTATGGACAGTATTCGGCTATGAAGTGGCCAACATGGATTGATTTTGGATGGGTTTGAAAGATATATAAAAGATTTAAGTGAATTCAATTTAAAATAATGGGTTGATCAAAGGTTATCGCTCGGGGTGGATTGAACGTATTTCATTTTTAATGATTTCAATTTCTTATATTTGAGATGGGTTCATTTAAGGAGATAAAACAACATCATCACTAACTGGTTTAATTCCTAAACCCATTAATACTAATCACCTATAAACGTGATGGATCAATGTTTTGAGCACTTCAAGGTAAAGGTTCATATTAGCACATGAAGTGTGTGGCCTTAAATTCAACAAGGACGATGGAGTTTAAAACCCATCAAATAAAAATCTCAATTAAAGAAGTGATTATACGTTAATGAGGTGATAAATAACATCCAATACATCCCCTTTATACTCCCTTGGATAAACCCATAAGTGGTTTATCCCTTCATTGATCGCATGGTTTCAATGGAAGAGGAAAGTAGACTCATGAGGGAGGAAATGGAAAAGTAAAAAAACGCAATAAAATAACAATCACTCCACCGTTGTGTGATATTCTCACAAGGTTTGGTATGAAAAAGTTCACACCTTGAACCAACGGTATCAAAGTGATAAGGAGAAGATTATAATAATAAGAGAAGAAGAAATTTTATTATGAAACAAGGATGATTAAAACAACTTATATGTGAAGGAAGAACATTACAAAGAGAAATTGGCAGCATAACATTAAGATGAAAACAACCTCAATGATTTCTAAATCCTCCAACACCACTGCCTTAAATAGGAATTTTTGAGCCCTTGGGTAGAGACTCAAATAGTAAAAGTCATCCCACTTGAGTATGGTAGGTCTAGGGTGGTGGAAAGTTTGTGGAATGAAGACTTTCCACCCTTGACCCGAAAAGGCATACATCATTCATGTACCGAACAGACGCGCTTGAAACACCTTCTCTATGGCCGAATTTGGGTGGGCCATAGAAGACTTAAATCAAGCTCCGGATGTTCCCTAACGGCCAGAATAATATCAGCCCAAAAGGAGTTATGGTTTTAAAAATATGGTTTAATTGGTGGGCTGTTTTTCTGGGCCGCAGAATCTGGCCGATAATTTTATCTCTAAATTGGGACGCCTAAATGGATACCATGGATGCCGAATTAGCATTGGATCCTGACGAGTGATTTGTTCCTATACATGGATTATATCATCCCACGAAATTTGGGTTTCATCGGATCTCTATGATGGGCCCCACCATCTCATCAGTGGGATGGTGTCCAATATGCCTTCTCCAGAATTGCTTCCCTTCATTGCCAAATATCTCCATCATCCTCCAGGAATTCACCCTTGATCCCTGAATGAAACATGTTCATATTAGAGTGTAGATAAATTTACAAAAATATCAAATTAAAATATGTATAATTAGATGAATCATTGGGTACTTCAAATGATGTTCAAAAATGTACCACCTAATAGTGCATTTTAATAAGGTATTACAATCATAATGTGAAATGATGTTCAAAGTGTAAAATGCACTAAAATGGTGTTTATGAATAATAAATAACATGAATATTATATATATTAACAATGAATATTATCCTTATTTAGTGGCTAATCACACCCCCCAACTTGAGTTTTGCTAGTCCTGAGAAAAATATATCTCAACAATATGAAATTCGAATTCCCTTTTACAAAAACATTTTAATACACAATGATCACCAAAAAACTTTATAACAAACAATCATGAAACCCATAAAAATATTTTCATACAAGATAGTTTCATAAGAAGGTCCCAACCCCCATACCATTCCTTTGTTCAAATTCATTACTATATTTCATCCAATATCAATTAAGTATAAGGATGTGTTGTGCATCACAATAGACATGAGGGTTCATCGTTATTCAAGGGGGAAATTACGGAAGTGCTAGGTTTAATCAAATTTCAATATTAAGATGAGTATTCATTTTTTTTTGTATAATTTTTTTGTTTTTTTTTCAAATTTTCCATGGTAATTGAAGTTGCACTCAAAAGAGTCAACCCCTGTAGCGAGACTTTGCCGATGACTCCCAGGCTCAAAGACCTTAGGGCACCAAGTGAAGCCCACATACTCGGTCATCATCTCGAGTTAAATCAGTCAAAAACAAATTCAAATTACCAAAAATAGAGATAAAATTACTAACTATGGGCCAGAAAACTATGGAGTAACGATCCCCAATTGCCGAAATCCACGCATTAGGTCATTTCTTTACTCTACGCGCAATTTGTTTTTGAATACTCATATTAAACTAAAATGATCACCAAACCTATGCTATTTATTTGGGGGATCCCATGAACTCAAACTAATACCCCACTATCTAAAGGATGTGCATTGTGATCTTTTTTTATTTGGATGAAAATATAAACGATGAAATATCACATTGGACAACCACAGTTTCCAAAATCAATGCTCATGAAATTATACAAGGATTAAAATCAGAATCAGGGTATGCTAAATTATTTGATATTCAGTTTCAAAGTGTGCAATGTGTATTACCATGTTTAAAGTTAAATGAATTTTTCCTTCCATTTTCACAATTTTTTTTCAAATCATTTATCAATTTGTTTTGACACGAAATCATTTTTTATTTTATCTCCCCCCAACTCAAAATAACACTGTCCCCAGTGTTTAAAGAAAAGAAAATTTAGAAGGGGGTAGAGGTATAGATTGAAAGTTCAAAAAGGAAATTGAAAATGAGTGTCATGGAATGAAGTCACCTGGTGGTTGATGTTTGAAGTTCTTGATGTTCCAATTTAGTCCTTTGATATCCATGTCGCTTGTAGAGTTCCCTAGTGGAAAAAGGAAAACAAACAAACAAAACAAAAGAGTATATATATATATAAGTAAAATATAAGTATATATATAGAATAAAATAAACTGATGATACAATGTCTTCTTTTTAAATTTCTGGGTAAGGTATTACTCAAGGATCACACCACGTGACACGGATGAATATGGTGGCCCCCTTTCATACCAATCAATACTCATAATAGAAGAACAGGTCAAGAGTCTATTTTTTTATTTATAAAAATGATTCATTAATCCTATTTAAAAAAAAGATGATTTGCAAAGATGAAAACCATGGGTTGCCTCCCATGCATCGCTTTGTTTAAGGTTGTTAGCTCGACTTGAACTCCCCAACTTACCCAATACCAAAATTAAATATTTTAAGGAACACATGTTTCACCAATTCTACTAGGTTGTGATTGATTCTATGTATATAATTTGTTTCATTCACAATCATATGTTCTACAATGAGTTGGAAAATCCTAGGAATGTTTGAAGTGGTTGATCTAGTTTCCAATGTAGTTTTTCCAAAGACATCAATGGTAATTCCTACTTTTTTGGTTTCAAGAGAAGAATTAATTCCAACTAAATGTTCATGGTTATATCCTATAAAGGGATAGTTGATCATGTAAGGAAGGAAAATAATTTTGAGCTCAGGTTGGATAGTACATTCAGACACAGGTTGAGATTTTGAATCCAAATCAGTTTCATTTTCCAAATTTCTCAAAAAAATTGGTTCCTTTTGAATAGAATATTCAACCAAAAAATTGGAAAGATCAGTTTTAATAATGTTTATGGACTCAAAGTTTGTGATTTCTCCCAATGGTTCAGTAATTTTTTGTTCTGAAGAATCAATGGAGTGATATTCAGGACACTCAATCCATGATGTCAAATTATCCTCTTGTGAATACAAAAAATCATTTTCATCTTGATTTAAACACCTATCAAAAATTCCTTGATCCTCCTCATCTTCCCCAAATCCAAAGGTTTTATCTTTAGTAAATTCATGAGAGGTTTGTGGGAAACTAGACAATTCACATAAGGTTATGGAAGGGATAGTTTGTGTAGGGATGAGTTCCTCACAATGTTTAATGCTTTTTAGTTCTAACCTCAGTGATGAAACCTAAAAATTAATTATCTCCATTTGTTAACACAATTTTTCATGTAATGGTTGTGGATCATTATGGACAAGGGGTTGAGAAAGATGGTCTATTCCATGTGGATAATTAAGTTGTTGAAATTGCATATGAGGTTGTTCTGATTGGCTTTGTGGGGATTGAAACTCATTATATGATGGAATGTTTTGTGGATCATAGGAGTAAAAAAAATTTGTATCATTAGGTTGTTGATGATCCCACATGTATAAATTAGGATGGTCATTGTACATCACACATGGGTTTGGGTGATCAAAGTAGGGATAAGTATCCCATGTTTGGACTTGTTAAAAATTGAATTCCATAGGAGTGATGGGGTGAGAACAGAGAAGAGGGACGAAAAAAAGGATGATAGTGTCTAAGATAACATACTTAGGTCCCTGGAAACAGCTCCAAAATTTGATTCTCACTCAAATTTACCCAAGAGAAGAAGGTAAGACAGTCCTTGTAGTTTAGCTTGGGTTATTGAATCCACAAAAACCTAAGAAGAAACCTATAGACACGTACATTCTATGGAATGTTTTCGGCTATGAAGTAGCCAACTTGGATTTATTTTGGATGGGTTTGAAAGATATCTAAAAGATTTAAGTGAATTCAATTTAAAAGAATAGGTTCATCCTAGGTTATCGCTCGGGGTGGATTGGACATATTTCTTTTTTAATGATTTCAATTTCTTATATTTGAGATGGGTTCATTTAAGGAGATAAAACAACATCATCACTTACTGGTTTAATTCCTACACCCTTGAATACAAATTAACTATACACATGAAGGATCAATGTTTTGATCACTTCAAGTTAAAGGTTCGTTTTAGCACTTGAAGTGTGTGACCTTAAATTCAACAAGGACGATGGAGTTTAAAAACCATCAAATAAAAATCTCAATTAAAGAAGTGATTATACATTAATGAGGTGATAAATAACATCCAATACAGAACCTTGATACTCCTTTGGATCAACCCATAAGTGGTTTATCACTCCATTGATCCCATGGTTTCAATGGAAGCGGAAAGTAAACTCATGAGGGAGGAAATGGAAAAGTAAAAAAACGCAATAAAATAACAATCACTCCACCGTTGTGTGATAATCTCACAAGGATTGGTATGAAAAATTTCACACATTGAACCAATGGTATCAAAGTGATAAGTATAATAATATAATAATAAGATAAGAAGAACTTTTGTTATGAAACAAGTATGATTAAAACAACTTACATGTGAAGGAAGAACATTACAAAGAGAAATTGGCAGCATAACATTAAGATGAAAAAAAGATCAAATATTTCTAAATCCTCCAACACCACTGCATTAAATAAGCATTTTTGAGCCCTTGGGTCGAGCCTCAAACAGTACAAGTCATCCTACTTGAGTACGGTAGGTCAAGGGTGGTTGAATGTTTGTGGAAAGAAGACTTTCCACCCTTGACCCGAAAAGGAATACAGCTTTCATGCACCGAAGAGATGCGCTTGAAACACCTTTTATATGGCCGACTTTGTGTGGGCCATAGAAGACTTAAATTACCATACGGATTTCCCCTAACATCCTGTAAAATCGCAGCCCAAAAAAAGTTATGGTTTTATAGATATGGTTTAATTTGTGGGATGTTTTTCTGGGCCGCAGAATCTGGCACAGAATTTTATTTCTAACGTGGTCCTCCTAAATGGACATCATGGATTCCGAATTAGCGTTGGATCCTAAAGAGTTATTTGTTCCTAGATATGTATTATATCATCCAACGAAATATGGGATCCATTTGGTCTCTATTCTGGGCCCCACCGTCTCATCAGTGATATGATGTCCAATCTTCCTTCTCCAGAATTGTTTCCTTTCATTGCCAAATATCTCCATCATCCTCCATGAATTCTCCATTGATCCCTGAATGAAACATGTTCATATTGGAGTGTACATAAATTTACAAAAATATCAAATTAAAATATGTATAATTAAATGAATAATTGGTTACTTCAAATGATGTTCAAAAATGTACCACATAATAGTGCATTTTAAGAAGGTATTACAATCATAATGTGAAATGATGTTCAAAGTGTAAAATGCACTAAAATGGTGTTTATGAATAATAAAGAACATGCATATTATATATATTAACAATGAATATTAGCCTTATTTAGTGGCTAATCAAACCCTCAGAACCAAAAGAATCCAAAATACGTAGTCCCAAAAAACCTTAAACACTCATCCCACTAAATACCAGAACTAATAGACCCAAAAAATACAAAACCTTTATCCAAATATAACTTGAAAACACTATCCCTCAAAATCCCAATCACTTATCACATAAAAAGAACTTAACCTCAAAAACCCCAAACACAAAAATCCATGAAAAACCCAAAAAATTATCCCAAAACTGAAATCCCTCATCAAAAAAACCCCAGATCCCATAACTCCAAAAAACACCAAACCCACTACCCCAAAAAATAAAATACCATCATCCAAATAAAAACCCAACCCCTTAAAAAAAGTCCCCAAACCATCATCACCAAAATACCCCAACCCCTGCACCTTATAAAACTGCAATGCGCCATCTCCCAAAACCCCCAAGACCTCATCCCTAAATAACCGAAAACCCTCATCCCCAGAAAACCATAAAACCTCAGCCCGAATAGAATGAAAACCCCAAAAAACAAAAATACCACAAAAATCACATTCCCCAATATCATAAAAACCACTTCCATAAAAAACCCATTACCTTATCCCCCAATACCCCCAATCCCACATCCCTAAAAATCACCAAATCCTCATCAACAAAATACCAATCCATCGGCCCCAAAAAACCCAAAATCATCAACCCCAAAACCCCAATCCCTCTTCCACCAAAACACAAAAACATCATTACTGAAAAAAATCCTCACACCCAAAAAACTCCAAACATTAGCTAGAAAAAAACTCCAAACACTCATACCCCAATGACCGGAACACATAGACTCAAAAAACCCCATACCACCAGCCTTTAAAAACAACAATGCCCTAGAAACAAAAAACTAAAGCCCTTAGCCCCAACACACCCATCCATCAATCCCATAAAACACCAACCACTCAGAAAAAACCCAAATATGTATCCCAAAAAACCCATGTGGTTAGTCATAAAACCCATAATTCCTATGCCCCAAAAAACCCAAATCATCGACCCTAAAAAACCCAATCTGACATCCCTAAAATGTAATGCCCCGACCCCAGTTACCCAGAGTCAGTGTATTATTAAATAAAATTGTCTTGATCACCAAAGAAAAATTCTCGAAAGACCGATTAGTTTAGTAGCCTTGGAATAACTAGATACATTCATAAAGTATACATTACATCATAAAGTGAAAAAATACAACAACATCTTGTCTCCATAGACCACACACATATCCTAATAATATCCCTATAGGTCATTCATAAAATATTTCTTCACATACTGGGAAAAATAAAACATATAAAGGGGTGAGCTCAGATGCTATGTAAGGATAACAATATAGTATAAACTTTCATAAATAAGCAAAAACATTTAAGGTAATGTATAATTAAAACAACAGCCTTTTAAACATGAACTTCAGAATAATATGGAATAGATAAAATGAAATAATGCCATTTACTTATTCAAATGCATATTATAATAGTGAAATAATCTCATTCAATATCAATAACCACTTTCATAATAATGGAATGCATAATTCCACACTATCATAACCACATAGTCAAGGCCTTGTTCCAAGACTACAAATAAGATTTTGTCAAGGCCTTGTGCAAAGACACTAGTTTGTCTCATGAGGCCTACCGATGCATCGAGGAGCTATAGCAGGCTCCACCCGTCACTTACTAAGACCAATTCATTTCTCATATGAGAAGTTCGAAACATAACATAAACATTTGTATTAAATCTAGAATATGAAATGTCAATACTTTATCCATAAACCATGAATGGTATAAAAATAACTCAACCACAGTAAAAAATAAATCATTCAGTACAACATGGAAGATTTAATAGTAACATATTAACCTCAATTGAGAATAATGATGGATATTGAGATAGATGAAAATAATCATCAAAACTATTTCAGAGAAATATCCCCCTTTTTCTTGAAAACATTTAAAAGTCACAATATTTGTCAATAATCCATTTAAAAATAGATTTATGAATCAAATTTTCCCATACCACTTTGAAACTTATAAAAGGAATTTTAATTTGGAAAATTTAATGTCCATATAAATAAATCCTTAAATCCATTTTTAAAACAGTGACAATAATGAGAAAGATTTAGAATAATAAATCTTTAAAACATCTAAAATGATAATTTAGTTAGAGTTCCTAACCAACAGAGAGACACTTAAATAAAAATAATTTAGGTCATAAAAACATTATAATATAATGAGAATAAAGGGATTCATGATATACTATTCCAAAGTACATTATATACACCATATAAAAGTGATTTGGTGTATAACAACAAAGAAGTCACAATGGAATGTAAATTGAGATGAAATCTCTTATAAAGACCGTATCCTTAGGTTAAGGATAAATCAATGAAATAACTATGTGTGAAAAATATAAATACACTCAATATGATGGAATATTCAGTGTAAATCAATCAGAGGACATTCACACATATTCTTGTAAAAACAACACCAACAAATGGGATGTTTAACTCAACAAATGGAGATTGAGTTAAAATTACTCTTATCAAGTTCATATCGATGACTTGAGAATATATTAATGGAGTGATTATGTGTGTCAAATTTATATCCACAAAAAGGGGAGTGGATATTATGACATAAGAAAAATAATAGTGATTCCACACATAATCTTGGAGTAAAATAATCAATGAAGAATTCATAAAGCTGAATGAGTGGAAATTGAAATTTCAAATTCCCATATCGATTTGTTAACTTACGAAACATAAAACCAGGAAAGAAGGATCATACAATTATGATGTAAATATCCATAAATTAAAGTATATTACACAATTAATACAATCATGGGTAGTACACACACTACACGCAATAAATAAGTGGTGAACAATGGAAATCTCACAGAATTAAAAGTGAGATAAGAAACCCCATACCTTGTACTTTTCCTTGGTTTATGGTAGTTTAAAATACATTATAATGGTTAACTAATTGTTATTAAATTATACAAGAATTATATACATTAATATCATATCACATATGATATTTTTACATTTCTTTGTTAGTATTATCGTCGTTTCGGGTGTTAACTTACTCATTTTCTTTTATATGTTTTGTTACATAATCCATATTTTTTATGGATAGGTTGTATCTTATTCATATCCAAAATTATATCAAGTCCTTAGACATTATTTTTAATCATCAAAAGAGAATTATATTTTCATGGATACGATGGGTAAGGAATCTCATCACGTTCGTGGAGACGGTAGTCCGTACGTACGCACGAGCATCAATATCATTCTTGTGATATTAAAATAATATATAATTTGATTTTATATCATATATACAGAATAATTATCATGTTATATGTATTATTTCCATCAATTACACATCATTATCATAACCATGCAAATAATAATGTTTTGAATAACAATTACACCATGACGTGGGGACAGTAAGCCGTACATACGCACGTATGGTGACATGTCATTCAAAGGATGGATAGAATAATGAATATGGATGTAAAATATTTATAATAACATTACTGTATATATAAGATACTGGAGTTATTATTTTAGAATGGAAATAACAATGAATGGAGAAGTCGAAGAAGAATGTAACTTGAAAGAGGGTGGGGAAATCATTACCTCTTCTTCGGGTTCATCCTTTGGATTTGAATAAAAGGGCTCTATAGGGTGGCTTTCTGATCAAACTAAGGACTCTAAGTATATGTGAGGTAAGTTGATAGAATATTTGGGTAGGGGTTGGTCGATCCAAAAGTATTTTAAGGTGTGGCTAATTGGATAGTAGTGGTGTCCTTTTATAAGGGGGAGGAGGGGCTCTTTAGGAAAAACTTAAAGAATTATTTTATTATAAATTAATATTCGGTTTATAATGGTTACAAAGTGTATTATTAAGATTATAAGGTGTGTATGGGTCGAAATAATTTCAACCAATATATTTTAGATAGGTTTGCGTCATTATATTAACCATATCTTTTAGTTGTAACTCTTAGTTAAATAGTTTGACATTTACCATGCCACTTTTTATTTTTATATTATATAGTTAATAAACATACTATATACATCCAAGATACCCCCGTGTGGTCCATAAATTATACAAATATCATTATATAAGTCCTTTGGCCAATCGTTATATTTTTAAGAATAGAATATCAATTAATAATATAATACTTGTTTTAAAAAATCATTTATATCAGTTTTGACAATATTTAATAATTGATTTTTGTTAAAATCTTAACCACTTTATTAATTCGAAACAAATTCATTTAAGAAATAATAACATTTAATATTAATCAATAAAATTCGTGGATGTCATGCAAACTTTCAAAAAATATTTATTTTAACATTTATAATACCAATTATATGATTCTTTCATTAACAAGGAAAATACTTTATCATTATTGTGTCATAAATATATTTAATTATTAAATGTCTAAAATTTATAAATAAAATAAAACTATGTAGGAAATCATATTATCTTTCTAATGAATATTTATAGTCGAAAATATAACATATATAACCCTATGTCAAAATTATGTTTCTAAAAGATATATGCTTATGTCATTTTTCTATTTACTATAACTTAATTAATATAAAGAGTCCTTATCACTTACGAGTGGATCCATGGGGTCCCAAAATAGACCCAAAGATCTCTAGGGTCGGACATGTATCATCCAATAGGGTTAGGACATTTTTTTGGGTAACTAAGTATTATACTAATAATATTGTTTTACCCTTATTTACCGGATTTACCCTTTTACCATGGTAAATAAAATATTAAACGAAGGAATTATTCAAAATGTGTAATGCCCCGACCCCAGTTACCCAGATTCGGTGCATTATTACATAAAATTGGCATGATCACAATAAAGATCAAGTCTCGAAAGACCGATTAGTTTAGTAGCCTTGGAAACACTAGATACAATCATAAAGTTTTACATTAAATCATAAAAAAAACATATTGTCTTTATATCCCCTCGTACTATCCCTACAGGTCGTTCATAAATTACTTATTCATAATCCTAGGAAAAATTAAACATTGAAAGGGGTGAGATCAGATGCTCAATAAAGATAACATTATAGCAGAAGCTTTCATAGATTATCATAAACACTTAAGGCAATTTATAATTAAAACAAAAGCCATTTAAACTTGAACTTCAACATAGTATGGCAAAAATAAAATGAAATAATGCTATTTAATTATTCACATGGATATTATACTATTCTAATAATCACATGGAATATCAATAACCACTTTCATAACGATGGAATGCATAATGCCAGACTATCATAACCACATAGCCAAGGCCTCGTGCCAAGACTACAAATAAGATTTCGCCAAGGCCTTGTGCCAAGACACTAGTTTATCTCATGAGACCTATCGATGCATCGAGGAGCTATAGAGGGCTCCACCCATCACATACTAAGCCCAATTCATTCCTCATATGAAAATTTTGAAACATAACATAAACATTCGTATTAAAACTAGCATACTAAATGTCAATAATTTATCCACAAACCATGAATGGTTTAAAAATAACACATCCACAGTCAAACATAACTCATTCGATACAATATGGAAGATTGTATTGTATCATATTAACCTCAATCAAGAATGATTAAGGATATTGACATAGGTGAAAGTAATCATCATGACAATTAGAGTGAAATATCCCCCTTTTTCTTGAAATCATTTAAAAGTCACACTATTTGTCAAGAATCCATTTAAAATAGATTTTGGAATCAAAGTGTCCCATACCACTTTGAAACTTTTAAAATGAGTTTTAATTTAAAAAAAATTAATGTCCATATAAATAAATCCATAAAACCATTTTTAAAACATGGACATTAATTAGCAAGATTTAGAAGAATAAGTCTTTAAAACATTTAAAAATGGTATTTTAGTTAGAGTTTCTAACCAAAAAAGAGACACTTGAATACAAATAATTGAGGTAATCAAAACATTGTAATATAATGAGAATAAAGGGATTCATGATATACTATTTCAATGTACATTATATACACCACATAAAAGTGATTTGGTGTATAACAACAAAGAAGTCTCAATGGAATGTAAATTGAGATGAAATCTCTCATAAAGGCTGTATCCTTAGGTTAAGGATAAATCAATGACATAGTTATGTGTGAAAAATATAATTACACTAAATATGATTGGATATTCAGTGTAAATCAATCAGAGTATATTCACACATAATCTTATAAAAACAACACCAATGAATTGGATGTTTAACTCAACAAATGGAGAATGAGTTAAAATTACTCTTATCAAATTCATATCGATGACTAGAGAAATTATCAATGGAGTGATTATGTGTATCAAAAGTATATCCACAGAAAAGGGGAGTGGAAATTTTGACATAAGAAAATGAATGTTTATTCCACACATAATCTCAGAGTAAAATAATCAATGAAGTTTGCGTAAAGCCGAATAAATGGAAATTGAAATTACAAATTCCCTTATCGATTAGGTAACATACGAAACATACACCCATGAAAGAAGGATCATACAATTATTATGTAAATACCCATTAATTAAATTATATTACACAATGAATAAAATCATGGGCAGTACACATACACCACATGCAATAATTAAGTGGGGAAAAATGGAATTCTCACGAAATTAAGAGTGAGTTAAGAAACCCCATACCTTGTACTTTTTCCTTGGTCGATGGTAGTTTAACCACCTGTATAAGGGTTAAATAATTGTTATTTAATTATACAAGAATCATTTCAATAATATGATATCATATATGTTCTTTTAACATTGAGTTGTTAATAATATCTTAGTATTATCGTCATTTTGGGTGTTAACTTACTCATTTTCCATTATATTCTTTGTTACGTAAGCCGTGTTTGTTATGGATAGGTTGTATCTTATTCATATACAGAATTATATCATGTCTTTAAACACTATTTTTATATCATAAAATGATAATTATACTTGAATGGATATGATGGAGAAGGAATCTCATCGCTTTCGTGGAAACGGTAGTCCGTACGTACGCACAAGCGACAATATCATTCTTTTGAAATTAAAATAATATATAATTAGATGTTATATCATATATAAAGAATCATTATCATGTTAAATTTATTATTTACATGAATCACACATCATTATTATACCCATCCAAATAATAATTTATTGAAAACAATTACACCATGACCTGGAGACGGTAAGCCATACGTACGCACGTATGGTGACATGTTATTCAAAGGATGGATAGAATACTGAATATGATTGTACCATATTTATAACATCACATTATATATAAGATACATGAGTTATTATTTTATAATGGTAATAACAAATAAAGAAGAATTGGAAGAAGAAAGGAACTTGAAAAAGGGTGGTGAAATCATTACCTCTTCTTTGGGTTCATCCTTTTGATTTGATCAAAAGGGCTCCTTAAGTTGAATTTATGACAAAAGTAAGGCCTCTAAGATGAAGTGATGGAAGTTGAGAGAGTATTTTGGTAGAGGTTGGTCGAACCAAAAGTCTTTGAAGGTGTGAGTTAATGAGAAGGGAGAGTGCCCTTTTATAAGAGGGGTGAGGGGCACCTTTGGAAAAGCTAGAAATATTATTTTATAATAAATTCATATTCGGTTTCTAATGGATCCAAAGTGGATTATTTAAATTTTAATGTGGGGATAGGTCGAAAACCACCCATCCAATAGAATTTAGATAGGTTTGGGTCATTATACTAACCTTATCTTTAAGTATTAACTCTTAGTTAATTAGTTTCACTTTTACAATGTCTCTTTCTATTTTTATATTATATAGTTAATAAACATACTATATACCTCCAAGAGACCCCAAACTGGTCCATTAATGATACAACTATCATTATATAAGTCTCTTGGTCTAAAATTACATTTTTAGGAATTTAATATCAATTAATAATATAATATTTGTTTTAAAAACTCTTTTATGTCAATTTTGACACTATTCAATAGTTGATTTTTGTAAAACTCATAATAGAATTATTACTTCGAAAAAAGTTAATTAAATCATTACTAACATTTAATATTAACCTATAAAATAAGTGTAATTAATTAAAAGTCTAAAATTATATTTATTTGGGTATTTATAATATCAATTATTTTAATTTGTTACTATTTTGGTAATTACTGCATCATCATTGTGTCATAAATAAATTAAATTATTTAATGTCTAAAATTATAAATAAAATACCATTATGTAGGAAATCTTTTTATATTTCTAATTAATATTTAAAATCGAAAATCCAACATATATAACCCTATGTAAAAATTGTTTTTCTAAAAGATATATGCTTATGTCATTTTTGTTATTACTTTAACTTAATTAATATAAAGTGTCATTATCACTTACAAGTGGATACATGGGGTCCCAAAATCGACCCAAAGATGCCCATGATCGGCCCTGTATCAGAAAATAGGGTTAAGACACGTTTTAGGGTAATTTAATATTATTATAATATTATTTATTTACCCTTATTTATCGGATTTACCCTTTAACCATAGTAAATAAAATATTTACCGAAGTAATTATTCAAAATGTCTAAAAATAAAAGTTACCTATTTACACAAGTTGGAAATCATGATTCCCAATATGTAATCAATTTTTCCAAATTCAATACACATAAGTGGCAGATATTAATTTAAAATTAATTTCCGTTGTTAAAACAAAAAGCGTGTTTTTAAGAAATAATAACTATCAAAAGATTGACAGTTGTTTATGTTCGGTTTAAATGTGAAATTATGTTCAATGACCCACGTTTTATTACATGGTAAAAATATATTTTAAATATAATTTAAAACCACTCAAATTCATAATTTATCACTATTAATTATTTCAATTAAAAAAAGTTGTTTTTAATTAAAATATAGTAATTTTTACTATTCATCAAAATATAAAAGTTATCCGAAAAGTACTAAAATTTAACCCTAGGCTAATGTCGTTATTCATAATCCAAAAATGAAGTCTAATTTACCAAATTCAAATCATAAAAGTTTAATTTATTAATTTAAAAATGATTCCCGCTTTTGAAACCAAAAGGCGTTTTTTTAAGAAATAATAACTATCAAAAGTTTGACACTTGTTTATGTCCAATTTCAAGGTGAAATCACATAAAATGACCATAATTGGATTAAATAGTAAATATATAATCTATTTATACTTCCAAACCATTAAAATTTATAATTTAACAATATAAATTATTTTGATTAAAAAAGTTGTTTTCAGTTAAAATATTGTATTTTTCAATATTCACCCAAATATGAAAGTTATCAGAAAGACACCAAAACAGTATTGATACTAAATTCATATGTCCCGATTCTAAAGAAGAATTTAATTTTGTCAAATTTAATATATAAAAGTTTCAAATATTGGTTTTAAAAAGGCTTCCCCATTAAAAGGCAGTAAAATTTCATTTTTTGAAAAATACTTCTTTTATCTAAAAAAATGAATTTGTTCATAAATCATGTCTTAGAAACTCATAATATGGATTAAAATTATAAGGATAATATAATATTTAAAATTTAGTTAATACTATTCATAACCTCTTTTGAACGGCTAGTTTGGAATGTCGTGGTGTACTTGAACTCGGAGTTGCGTACAACACATGCTATTGTATTATTCAAAGAGAAGTGTACCGTGGAAGATTGGGGTCTAACAAAATGTCTAAAAATTAGAGTTACCTATTTACACATTTGGAAAATATTTATTCCAAATATGTAATCCATTTTTCCAAATTCAAAACATAGAAGTGGCAGAAATTAATTTAAAATTAATTCCCACTGTCAAAACAAAAAGCATGTTTTTAAGAAATAATAACCATCAAAATATTGAAACTTTTTTATGTACGGTTTAAAAGTGAAATTATGTCCAATGACAAATTTTTTATTAAATGGTAAAAATATATTCTAAATATACTTTAAAACCACTCAAATTCATAATTTATCAGTATTAATTATTTTGATTAAAAAAGTTGTTTTTAAATAAAATTTAGTAATTTTCACAATTCATTAAAATATGAAAGTTATCTGAAAAGTACCAAAATTTCTCCCTAAGCTAATTTTGATATTAAAAAT
This sequence comes from Viscum album, assembly GCA_963277665.1. Classification (NCBI taxonomy): domain Eukaryota; kingdom Viridiplantae; phylum Streptophyta; class Magnoliopsida; order Santalales; family Viscaceae; genus Viscum; species Viscum album. Next base: position 682,117,934 of record OY728167.1, on the reverse strand, counting down.
CCAGAAATAAAGTCCATTTTTAATGATAAAATTTAAAAAATTTAAAAAATTCGGTATTACTATTCATAACGGCTAGTTTGATTGGTTGCAGTGTGTTAGAATCTCGAAGTTGCGTACAGTGCAAACTATTGAATTATTCAAAGGGAAACATACCGTGGAATCTTGGGGTGTTACATTCTCCTCTCCTCCTATAAATTGAATCCTCAAAATTTTTAAAATTGGTCTTGGAAATATAATGGAAAGTCCCACATCAGAAAAAGAGTCAATAAAACTATCACATTAAAAGAAAGAAAGAGAAGTACAAAGGTCACCCAAGATTACATATACTAGGATTCCATGTAGAAAAACATGGATATGGATGATAAAATAATTGTCATGTTCTGCTGTAGAGGGATAAAAATCATTATTAGGAGAAAGTTAACAATACGAAAACCACAAACTTGTGATGGGACAAACAATCATTTGTTTCCTAGTAGTAAAAGTAAACATGCCACATTTTTTTTTGTTTTAAGTTACATTAAATAAAGATTAGGAATTAATTTTGGAGATTGACTAAGGACATAAGAGATATACTTATTTAATAAGTAATGTTTCATTCTTTAATAAATTTCTACTACTAACTCGTTTTTAAACGACGAGTATTCAAGAAGACTTGGTCACACTAGAAAAGCTAGAATAAATTTCTTATAGAATCACATGATCCACAAAGTATAAACCATATATTTACCTTGTATTTAGAGATTAATCAAAACCAAAATGGTTAGTATAAGATCTCATGATCCCCCATAATTATATTCCATTAGAGAAAGAAACACTAATCTTAATTTCTAAAATTAAACCAACAATATCCCAAAGCTCTAAAAATAGTATTCAAGAAAAAATTGTCCTTAAAATCCTTCAATATAATCCAAAATAATATTGAAACACAAAACAAAGAAGAATTTGGTTATGTAGTCTTCCACGTTAAATTGTATCTCTAAATGACATCAAATACTCTTAAAGTCATATACATAAGAGTAATTAACCTAATTACATATTCTCTATTATAGGTTAATGATTTCAATAAATAAACCAAATCACTATAAATCCATAATAAAAACATAGATAAAAATCCACCATTACTCCTCAAATGAAATCCCATAGTATTCGACTTTCCTTGGGCATATAGTGTTCCCAAAAAAGAAAAAATATTCCAAAAGAACTATTATCACTTAATCACCAAATAACTTTCCTATAGTAAGGGTATTAATTTGATAAGATATAAGATCCCAAATCAAATTATTATTGATAAATAAAATAATTTAACTAAATATAATTAGTCACACAAACCAGGGACTTCACGTAATCTTGTGGTATGAGATAAATCCTAATCGCACTTTAGTTGTGGGTTCGATTCCCACAGCTTTGTTCGACGCGATGGGTTGTCACACGTTCTACGTGTTGTTCTTTTTCAAAAACTATATTTTATAACATTATCAAAATGTGATAAATTTCTCAAAATAACCATAACATAATTTAACCACAAATGTTATCTCATACCTTTCATTTTCATCACAAAATATAATAACTTGTAATTACATCAAACCCAATGATAATATGAAACCAAATTTTTATTTATAACTATATCCATAAGAGAAATGACAAGTCATCCTCAAATATCATTCTCACATGGAAAACTGTAGGGTTACATATATAATAGAAAATTATTCCAAAGTAATCCCATCAAGAAGGAGAACTAATACTTTTAAACATTTCTCCAACCATTTATTTCCTCATAGAATCTTCTTTGACCATGAAAATATCTTATAGAATAGGGCATTCATTTGGGTAATGCTCAGGTCCCCTACATTTATTGAAAATGACTGTAAATGGATTCTTGGGACTATTTTTATTTTCTTCCATAGTACTCTTCATTTTTTCTCAGCAATTCTTCACTTTATGTCCTTATTTCCCGCATGTAAAGAATTTCATTGTTCTATTGAGACACTTTCCAGGGTGTCTCCTTCCACATTTCCTACATGATGGAAATTGGGGATTCTTTTCTCCATGGTCTCCACTGCTGGATCTCTTATCATTCATCACCTTTCTCTTCTTTATTGAGTCTGGGAGTTGGTTAATATATATTTTGTTGATCATAGTTTTGGAAAACTGATTTGGCATGAACACGATATCTTTTACACTATAAACATTCCATTTTATTGCTCATTTTCACCACTGTTCCCTCCTTGTACATCATTCTCAATGTTACTATGACTTCCTTGGAATCCATCCATTGACTAAAACCAGAAAGCATTGTGTGAGTAACAGTAGTCATAAAATCATTAATAGAATATCATGACACCATATTCTCATTTTGAAACACCTTAGGATTAACCAATGTCATTTATTCTCATCTTATATATAATTACTTCAAATCTGATTGTAAATAAAATGTAAATTATCCTAAGCATATCCCCCAGGGGTGTCGTAACCAAGAGTGCAGTAAGGACCATTATCGTGCACCAGTTCCTGTTCGAGTCTAGCCCAAAGTGGTGTTTTAGGTTTTACCCCTAGGTACATTTGTGCCAGAGCTGCCTCTACCTGATCGTATCCAGAGAAAGATTTTTTGCATGGAAAACTCAAAAAATCTCTACAATACCAAAACTATAGGAAGTTCTTCTATACTAATCATCAAAGTCTCTCTTATGGATATGTGCTTTGATTAGAGTTTAACTTAATCTTGCTTCGAAGGTTTGTACTGAACATCCTCTGATACCAACTGTAATGCCCCGACCCCAATTACCCAGAGTCGGTGCATTATTAGATAACATTGGCATGATCACAAAATATCAAGTCATGATAGACTAATTAGTTTACTAGCCTTGGAATCACTATATACATTCATAAATTTTACATTACATCATAAAGTGAAAAACTACAACTACATCTTGTCTCCATATACCACACTAATATCCTCATAATATCCCTGCAGGTCATTCAATAAATACTTCTTCATATCCTAGTAAAAATAAAACATAGAAAGGGGTGAGCTCAGATGCTCAATAAGGATAAAAATATAGCAGAAACTTTCATAAATAATCATAAACATTTAAGGAAATGTATAAATAAAACAAAATCCTTTTAAAATTGAAATTTAGCATAATATGGAGAATAAAAATGAAATAATTCCATTTACATATTCACATGGATATTCTACTAGTCAAATAATCACATGTAATATCAATAACCACTTTCATAATAATGGAATGAATATGCCAGACTATCATAAACACATAGTTAAGGTCATGTGCCAAAACTACAAATAAGATTTTGTCAAGGCCTTGTTCCAAGACACTACTTTGTACCTTCAGACCTACCGATGCATCAAGGATCTATAGCAGGCTCCACCCATCACTTACTTAGTCCAATGCATTCCTCATATAAAAAGTTCGAAACATAACATAAATATTCGTATTAATACTAGTTTACGAAATGTCAACACTTTATCCATAAACCATGAATGGAATAAAAAAGCACATCCATAGTCAAACATAACTCATTAAATACAAAATCGAAGATTGTATTGTAACATATTAACCTCAATTGAGAATAATGATGGATATTGACATAGATGAAAATAATCATCAAAACTATTTCAGAGAAATATCCCCCTTTTTCTTGAAAACATTTAAAAGTCACACTATTTGTCAAGAAGCCATTTAAAAATATAATTTTGAATCAAAGTGTTTCATACCACATTGAATATTTTAAAAAGAATTTTAATTTGAACACTTTAATTTCCATATAAATAAATCCTTAAAACCATTTTTAAAACATGGACATTAATAGGAACGATTTAGAATAATAAATCTTTAAAACATCTATAATGATATTTTAGTTAGAGTTCGTAACCAAAAGAGTGACAGTTGAATAAGAATAATTGGGGTAATCAAAACATTATAATATCCTGAGAATAAATGGATTCATGATATACTATGCCAAAGTACATTATATAAACCATATAAATGTGATTTGGTGTATAACAACAAAGAAGTCACAATGGAATGTAAATTGAGATGAAATATCATATAAATACCATATCTTTAGGTTAAGGATAAATCAATGACATAACTATGTGTGAAAAATATAAATACACTCAATATGATTGGATATTTAGTGTAAATCAATCCGATGATATTCAAACATATTATTGTAAAAACAACACCAATGAATTGGATGTTTAACTCAACAAATGAAGATTGAGTTAAAATTACACATATCATGTTCAGATTAATGACATGAGAATCTATCAATAGAGTGATTATGTGTGTCAAATGTATATACATTGAAAGGGGAGTGGAAATTATGACATAAGAATATGAATAGTGATTCAACACATAATATTGGAGTAAAATAATAAATGAAGTATGTGTAAAGTCGAATGAGTGGAAATTGAAATTTCAAATTCCAATATCGTTTTGGTAACATAAGAAACATAAAACCATAAAATAAGGATCATACAATGATGATGTAAATATCCATAAATTAAAGTATATTACACAATTAATACAATCATGGGTAGTGCACACACCACATGCAATAAATAAGTGGTGAACAATGGAAATATCATGGAATTAAAAGTGATATAAGAAACCCCTTACCTTTTACTTTTCCTTGGATGATGGTACGATAACCTCCTATATAATCGTTAAATAATTTTTATGAAATTATAAAAGAATTATATACATTAATATGATATCACATATGATCTTTTAACATTGATTTGTTAGTATTATCGTCGTTTTGGGTGTTAACTTACTCGTTTTCTTTTATATGTTTTGTTACATAAGATGTGTTTGTTATGGATAGGTTTTATCTTATTCATATCCAGAATGATATCATGTCCTTAAAAATTATTTCTAATCATGAAATGAGAATTAATCTTTCATGGATATGATGGGGAATGAATCTCATCGCGTTCGTGGAGACGGTAGTCCGTAAGTACGCATGAGCGACAATATCATTCTTTTGATATTAAAATAATATATAATTGGATTGTATATAATATATCCAGAATCATTATAATGTTATATGTATTATTTACATAAATTAAACTTCATTATCAAACCCATACAAATAATAATGTTTTGAATAACAATTACACCACGACGTGGAGACGATAAGCCGTACGTATGCATGTATGGTGACATGTCATTAAAAGGATAGATATAATACTGAATATGGATGCACCATATTTACAATAACATCATAGTATATAAAAGATACTAGAGTTATTATTTTAGAATGGAAATAACAATGAAAGAAGAAGTTGAAGAATAAAGTAACTTGAAAGAGGGTGGTGAAAACTTTATCTCTTCTTCGGGTTCTTCCTTTTGATTTGATCAAAAGGGATCCTTAGGTTGGAATTATGATCAAACAAAGGCCTCTAGGTTGAAGTGAGGGAATTTGATAGAATATTTGGGCAGGTTTTGGCCGAACCAAAAGGCTTTGAATGTGTGATGAATTGGTTATATGTGGTGTCCTTTTATAATGCGGAGGAGGGGCTCTTTAGGAAAAACATAATGTATTATTTTATTCTAAATTCATATTCAGTTTTTAATGTCTCCAAAGTGGATTATTCATAGTTTGAGGTGGGGATGGGTCGAAATTATTTAAACCAATATATTTTAGACATGTTCGGGTCATTATATTAACCTTATCTTGTAGTTTTAACTCTTAGTTAATTAGTTTGACATTTACCATGTCTCTTTGTATTTTTATATTATATAGTTAATAAAAGTACTATATACATCCAAGAAACCCCCCCAAGTGGTCCAATAATGATAAAAATATCATGATATAAGTCCTTTGGCTGAAACACAGATTTTTAAGAATATAATATCAATTAATAATATGATACTTGTTTTAAAAACACATTTATGTCAATTCTGAAAATATTTAATAATTGATTTTTGATAAAGTCTCAATAACTTTATTAATTCGAAAAAAATTCATTTAAGCAATCCAAACATGTCATATAAATCAATAAAATTCGAGGATGTCATCATAAAATTCAAATTATATTTATTTTAACATTTATAATACCAATTATCTGATTCTATCATTAATAAGGAAAATACTGCATCATTATTTGGTCATAAATATATTTAATTATAAAATGTATAAAATTTATAAATAAAATACCATTATGTAGGAAATATTTTTATATTTATAATTAATATTTATAGTTGAAAATACAAAATATATAACCCTATGTAATTTTTTTTAAATATATATGCTTATGTCATTTTTGTATTTACTATAACTTAATTAATATTCAGTGTCCCTATCACTTAAAAGTGGATCCATGGGGTCCCAAAATTGACCCAAAGATGAAAATGGTCATAAATGTATAAAAAAATAGGGTTAAGACACGTTTTAGGGTAATTAATTATTATAATAATATTATTATGATACCTTTATTTACTGGATTTACCCTTTAACCATGGTAAATAAAATATTTACCAAAGTAATTCTTCAAAATGTCTAAAAATAAGAGTTAGCTATTTAAAAAATTTGTACACCCTAATTCCAAATATGGAATCCATTTTTCCAAATTCAAAATACAGAAGTGGCTGAAATTAATTTAAAAATAATTCTCATTGTCAAAACAAAAAGCGTGATTTTAAGAAATAATAACTTTTAAAAGATTGACCCTTTTTTATGCCCAATTTAAATGTGAAATTACGTCCAATGACCAAAATTGTATTAAATTGTGAAAATATATTATAAATATACATTAAAACCACTCAAATTCATAATTTATCACTACTAAATATTTCAATTAAAAAAGTAGTATTTAATTAAAATTTAGTAATGTTAACTATTAATTAAAATATGAATGTTATCCAAAAAGTACCAAAATTTCACCCTAAGATAATTTCGAGATTCCAAATCCAAAAATGAAGTTTATTTTCAAAGATTAAATTTATAAAATTTCAAAAACTGGGTATTACCATTCATAACAACTAGTTTGATTGGTCGCGGTGTGTAAGAATCTCGATGTTGCGTACAATGAAAGCTATTGAATTATTCAAAAGGAAACATACCATGGATGTATGGGGTGTCACACAAAAAATCCCATCCCTGAACACTAAAAAACCAGAAGCCTTAGGCCCCAAAATTTTCCAAATCTTTATCCCCAAAATAACTAATCCCCCTTCCCAAAAAAACCCAAACCCTCAACCAAAGAAACAGAATCCCTCAACCCAAAATAACCATAGGCCGTCATCCCCAAGAATCCCCACACTATTATGACAAAACGATCCCAAGTCCTGATCTCCCCAAAACCCCATGCCTCATCCGTGAAAACTCCCAAGTCCTTAGAACCTAAAATTCAATAAACACTCATCCCCATAAAACCCAATCTCTTATTCCTAAAAAATAGCATTCCCTAATACCCAAAAACATAATTCCCTCTACCAAAAAATCCAAAGCCCCCAGCCCAATTAAACCACAATCACATAGATAAAAAAACAACAACCCATTTCCCTTAAAATATCCCATGCCCCACCCCAAAAAGACTACATACCCCAACCCCAAGAAAACATACACCGTAGAAAAAAATCCCAAACCCCTATCCCAAAAACCCAAAAGCCTTGTCCATAAAACAAAAAACCCTATCCCTAAATAAACACTCAGCCTAGAAAAACTGAAAACCTGAACTTCAAAGCCCCCTACCTGTCAGCCCCCAAAAACCATAACCCCCCCCCCAAATTTCAAAAACCCTAATCCCAAAAAAACCCCAATACCTCAGCACCCAAAAAATCAAAAAAAATCAGGGACCTAAAAAACCTAAACCCACTTCTACAAAATAACCCCTAACTCAAAGTCCCAAGAAAAACTGATCCCTCAACCATAAAAAACTCTAAACCCTCATCATAATATAACCTAATACATCAGCCCCAATGACCCACATCCCTAAAAAAACCCCTAAAGCATCATCCCCAAAAAAATCGAAAACACACTTCCCCAAAAAATCATAAACCCCCAACACCAATACACCCCAGAAACTCATCCCTAGAAAACCCAAAACCCTCATCCCCATAAATCATAATCAATAATAGTAGGAAAACCCAAAAACCTCATACCTAAAAATGATAAACCCTCATGACAAAAAACCCATACACCATTAATCCATTTAATAGCCTAATACCAAGACCATAAAAATCTACAAACCCTCAACCCATAAAAACCCAAAACCATTAGCCAAAAAAACCCAAAAAATCATCCCCATAAATCCCCAAACCCTTTTCCCTAATAAATAAACACAACCCCAAAAATTACTAAACCCATGACCATAAAATAACTGAATTCATCAACCCCAAAAATCCCCAAACCTTCATCCTTAAAAAAACATATACCCTCATCCCTAAAAATTACAAAACCCTCTACCCCAAAAAACCCCAAACCCTCATCCCCAATAAATGAAAACCCCTCATCCAAAAAACCCCAAACATTAGACCCAAATTAAAAAAATAACAACATACAAAAAAAACAAGAACTGTCATTCAATGAAAAATCCCAAACCCTCACCCTAAAAAAATCCATAAACCCTCATCCCTAAACAAACCCTATACCTCATCCATAAAAATCCAAAAACCCATAGCCCAAACAAACCAGTGATCCTCATCCATAAAAAACCTAAAACACTAAACCCTAAAAACCATTAACACACATCCACATAAAACCCATAAAAATCAGCCTCAAAAATTACAAAACCCTCAACCCAAAAACCATTAATCTTTAGCCCTAAAAATACATAAACCCTGAGACCAAAAAAACCAAAACCCTCATCCCCATAAAATATTATACCCTCAACCCCAAAAAACCTAAGTACTCAACGCAAAAAACCATAATCACGAAAACCGAATATAACACTAATCCCTCAGCACCAAACTACCATTATCCCTCATCCATAGATAACTATAATACCCCATAAAAAATAGTAAACCCTCAGGCCTGAAAACCACTAACCCTCATCCCCAAAAATCAATAATCCTTGAGAACCAAAACCCTAAAAATTTATCCTTAAAAAACGAAAACCGCATCCCCAAAACAACCATAAAATCTCAATACCAGATAACCATAATCACTTAGCCCCATAAATCCATAAGACTTCATCCCTAGGAATCCCTAATCCCTCACTCCTAAAAAACCTTAAACTCTAATCCCCAGACAACCCTAAACCCTCATCCTTATAAAACTATAATCATTTATCCCCAACAAACCCAAAACACTCATCCCCCAAAAAACATAAACCAAGAACCTTAGAAAAGCCCAAACCCCCACCACCAGAAGACCCAAAACCCTAATCCCCAAAAATCCCGAAACTATTGGCCACAAAAAGCCTAAAACCCTCAACCCCAAAAAAACAAAAACCTTCATCCATAGAAATCTCAAAACACATATCCTTATATAACAATAACTCTCATACCCATAAAACTGTACACCCAAATCCTTATAAAACAAAAAAAATCATCCCAAAAACATGTAAACCCTTAACCCCAAAAAACCCTAGACCCCCATCTAAAAAATAACAAAAACCCTCAGCCCTAGATAAATATAATCCCTCATAAAAAAAACCAATACCGAAAGCCCCAGAAAACATTAAATAATCGATCATTTAGAACTATATATAGTCATTCCATTATAACCCAAAAAATCAACCCATAAAACCCTAAAACCTCATCCCTAGGAAACCCTAAACCATCAAACCGATAATATCTTAATCGCTCGTCCCATGAAAACCCTAAAACCATATTAGCACAAATTCGAAAATAATCATCCCTATAAAACCCTAAACCATCATTCCTAAAATACAAGATACCTGAACCCCTAAAAACCCTAACCCATTCATACCCTAAAACCCTATACCCTCAACCTTATAAAACCTATATCCCTTGGAACCAAAAAATGCTAGACCCTTATAACTAGGAAACCCTAAACCCTCAACCTATGATTACCCTAAACCCTAAAAACTAAAATAAACTAAACCCTCATCCCTAAAAAACTATAAATCAATTCCCTATAAAATCTGGCGCCCTCATCCCTAGAAAACCCCATATCCATGGCCCAGAAAACCAATGAACCTCTTCACTAGAAAATTCAAAAGCCTATCCTTCAAAAAACCATTTTGCACGTCCCTTGAAAAAAATAAACCCACATAAATAGAAAACCATAAACCCTCATCCCCATTCCAAATGAATTCCTCATCCCCAGAAATTAGTAAAACCCCGTCACTGAAAACCATAAAACCTCATCCCGAAAAAACCCTAAACCGTAAGCCGTAGTAAATCGTAAACCATCATCCCTAGAAAACATTAGGCCATTATACCCTTGAAACACTAAACTATCAATACATGAAAATCCTAATCCCCAATCTATATTCATCTAGATGTAGAAAATATGAAACCCCAAGAACAAAAAAATGATAAACCCCCCATCCCCATAAACCATAAACCCAAAAATATAGAAAACCCTAAATTCCCAACATAATAAAAACTGAAACCACAAACCCCAAAAATCCAAAACCCTCATCCTAATAGAACCCTAAAACCTTAGGCATAGAAAACTATAATCCTAAACCCTAGAAAACCCTGATCCCCCATCCCTAGAAAACACAAAAACCCATCATAGGAAAAACCTAGATGGCCAGCCCCATACAACTCTCAACCCCCAATACTAGAAAACCCTAAACCCTCAGTCCCAGAAAGACAAAAATAACTATATATAGAATACACCAAGCCCCCAACCCAAAAAAATAAAAATCCCATTGCCCAATAAAACCCTAAACCCTTATACCTAAAAACAGTAAACCCATTTCCCATTAATACCCTCAAACCCGTATATTGAAAACTCTTAACCTCCAACCCCAAAATACTCAAAAATATCTCCCTATAATTCACTATTCCCCAGCCCTAGAAAATCATAAACACTCAACCCACAATCCCATAAATCCTAGTCACTAAAAACCCAAAAATTCCATCCCTAGCGAACCCTAAACCCCCATCCATAGAAAACCCTAAATCGTATACCCATAAAAACCAAATATCTCATCCCTAGAAAACATAAAACCATCATCCCCAGAAATCCATATACCATAATCCCAAGAAAATACTAAACCCTCATCCCCAAAAAACCAAAAACACTAATCCCTATAAAATGTAAAATCTTATCGATATAAAACCCAAACCCTTATCTCCAAATAACCCCAATCCATTGTTTAATTAAAATTATGTACCATCATCCCTTGATAATGCTAAACCCTAATCCATAGATAACCCTAAATTCTTAACTCATTGAACCTTAAACCCTCATCCCAAGATAACCCTCAACCCATTTCCCCAAAAAGGAAACACCCCCATCACCTAATAACCAAAAACCCCAAAAACCAAAAGAACACTAAACCCTCATCCATTGAAAACCCTAAACCCTCTTTCCGAGATAACTAAAATCCTATAGCCCTAGAAAGGCCTAACCTATCAACCTAAAAACCTGAAACCACCATCCAAAAAATATCATAAACCCCCATCCCAAAAATACCATAATCTCTCAAACCTATATGATCCTGAATCCAAATACACAGGAAACTGAAAACCCTCATACTCTAAAAAACCTATACCCCAACCCCCAAAACACTAGACAATCATCCCTAGAAAAACCTAAACCATGGTCCACAAAAAACTGTAAAACCTCTACCCAAAAAAAATCATAATCAATATTCCCCAAAAAACCCAACACCATCATCCCAAAAGAACCCTAATCACATATCTTCAAAAAAGCATAAACCCACATCCCTAAAAACCCTAAACATTCATAAATAATAATCCAAATACCCTAAGCCCCAAAAGACCATAAACCCTTAGACCTTATAAACCCTAAATAATCATACGCAAAAACCATTTTACCCTCAATCCCAAAAAAACAATTTAACCTTACCCCAAAAAACCCAAAACCCTCATCCCTTGAAAACCCAAAACACACTTCCCATCAAAACTCTAAACCATCATCCCACAAAAAACAAAAAACCTTTTCCTAATAAAACCATACTCCTTTACCTTAAAAATTTCTAATCCCTCTACCCCCAGAAACCCTAAACCCTCATCCCTAAAAAAAATTCCCAACCCCATAAAACCCTAAACCCTCAGCCCAAAATAACCAGAAACCCTCATACAAAGATAACAGTAAATCCTAAACCCTAGAAAACCCTAATCACTCATCATTATAAAACCTTAATATCTCATCCCCAAATAATCCTAAACACCAACCCCAATAAACCATAAACACACGTCCTTATTAAACATAAAACCTCATCCACAAAAAACCACAAACCAACTTCCCAAAAAAACTAAATTCTTCACCTCAAAAATCTCTAATCCCTCATACCCAAAAAATATTTAAACCCTAAAAACTGAAAATCCTTAAACCCTAAGAACAAAAAAACCCAAAAACACTCATCACCAAAAACCCTAAATCCCTAGCAACAAAAAACCCTAACAATGAATCCTCAAAATCCAAAACCCTTGTCCCCAAAAATATCTAGTCCCTCAACCCCTAAAAACTCCTAACCCTCATCCCAAAAATACAAAAACCTCAGACCCAAAAAAGTCTATAACCTCACACACAATAACCACTAAACCGTCAAACCCATAAATTACAAAACACATATCCCTGAAATTATTTAACCATCACCCCCAAAAAATCCAACATCTTCAGGACAAGAAAACACTATTACCTCAACCCGAGAAAAACCAAAACCCAAATCCCAAAAAACCCTAAAAAATATGCTAAAAACACAAAACCCTAATACCAAAAAAAACCCTCAGCCCCAAAAAACCCCCTTAATCCCCAATACCAAAAATCCTATAATCTTATCCACATAAAAACCATAAACCCACTACCCCAATAACCTATAAACACTCAGCACCGAAAATCCCTAAACACTTAGTGCTAAAACATCCATGACCCCCATCACTAAAAAAACCATAAAAGTGGACCCCCTAAAACACTATCCCTCATCCCCCAAACCCAAAACCCTCAGCCCTAAAAACTTCTAAATACTCAGGCAAAAAAAATAATCCCTCATTAAAATACCATAAACACTCATCCCCTAAAAACACTAAACCCTCATACCAAAAAACCCTAATACCTCAGTCCCCTAAACCATAATGCCTTATCCCAAAAAAACCCAAAATCCCATTCCAAAAAAACCCTCATAAAAAAACAAAAATCCATCATCCCTATGAAAAAATAAACCCCATCCCAATAAACTATAAAACCCCAGTCCCCAAGACCCTTAACCTCCATCCCCTCATCCAAAAAATTTAAAATAACTCAACCCTAAATATTTTAAATCCTCATCCCAAAAATAACCTAAACACTCTTACCAAAATAACACTAACCTCAAACCCCAGAAGACCCTAAACACTAAACTCCAAAACCTCTAAAACCACTGACATCAATAATTTTAAACCATTATCCCCCAAAACCCCTAATCCCTCAGCCCCAAAAAACCATAAACCCTTAGACCCAAAAACCTATAAACCCAATCCCTAGGAAACTCTAAACACTCAACTCCAAAAAACCATAAAACATCAAACCCAAAAAAATAAAAAACACTCAATAACATAACAACATAAATTCTCATCCACAACAAAACCATAAATCCTCGGCCCCAAAAAATCATAAACTCCTAACACTACAAATCATTTAACCCTTAACCCAAAAAAACCTAGAACCCTCAGCCCTAGAAAAACATAAAACTATATCACTAGAAAACCCTAAAACATCATCCCCATAAGACCTAATGACTTAGAACCCAAAAAACAAAAATCCAATGCCCTTAAAAACCCTAAAAACTCATCCCAAAAACACATAAACCCTCATCCCCAGAAAACTGAAAACCCATATCTAATAAAAACCCTAAGACCTCAGACTAATAAAACACTATACACTCATCCCAAAAAACCACTATACCATCATAGTTTTAAAACCCTTGAAACATAATACCAAAAAACCCAAAACCCTCATCCCCAGAAAACCCGAAATAATTTCCCCCAAAAAATCGAAAACCATTATCCACAGAAAATATTAAATCATAAGACATGAAATGTTCTAAATCCTCTCCCCAAAAAACCCAACACCCCTATTACCAAAAAAACCTAAACCCTATACCGTAATATTCCCTAAACCCCCAACTGTAAATAAAACCCTAAAACCTCATCCCTAAAAAAACTAATCCCTTAGATCAATAAAAACCTAAAACTCCATTCCAAAAATCCTTACACCCTCATACCCAAAAAAACCCTAAATCCTAAAACCTAGAAAACCATAAACCCTTATCCCTAGAAGGCTCCAAAAACATCCTCCCCAAAAAACCATAGACTCCCTTCCCCAAATACCCCAAAACATGCATCCCTATACCAAAATGATCGCTCATCCCAAAAAATACATAAATCCTCATCCCTAAAAAATTCTAAATTTTCATCCTCAAAAAATTTTGAACCTTAATTCCCATGAAAATTATAAACCCTTAGCACTAAAAACCAATAAACTGTTAGCAACAAAAAAAACCTAGAACACTCATCCCAAAACAATCTTAAACCACATCCCCCCCAAAACCCTAACCCTCATCCCCCAAAATCTTATATCCTCAGACCAAAAATATATATAAAACATTATCTCCAAAAAAAATATATCCAAATCCACTAAAAACCCTAAACCTATTCCCAAGATAACCTTATACCCTCATCGAAATGAAACTAAACCCTCTTCCCATAAAAGGCCAAAGGCCTTATCCCAAAAAAACCATAATGCATCATCCCCCAAAATACATACATCTTCCGGCAGAGAAAAACCAAAACCCACATTCCTAGTAATCCCAAAAACCTCATCTCCAAATTACTATGTATCCCAAGCCCTATACAAACCTATAACTCCATACATAGTAAATCCCTAAACACTTAGGCCCAAAAAACCAAAAACCCTCTTCAAAAAATAAACCTAAATTCTTAGCCCTAGAAAACCCTAAACCATCATTCCAAAAACTAGCTAAACCTTTAGCACCAAAAAACCTAACCCCCTACACCCAAAAACCCATAACCCTCAGCCCAAAAAAACCATATTCTATTAGCCCCCAAAACCCTTACCATCATCCCACAAAACCAGGAAACCCTCACCCCAAAACGACAAAAAATCCAAACCCCATGAAATCTTTATCCCTTATCCCCAATAGAAATTATACCATCTTCTCCCAAAAACCATAATCCCTATGTCCCTAAAATCCCTCAACCCTCATCCCTTCAATACCCAAAATACTTAGCAGTAAATAACCAAAAATCCGCAACCCCCCCAAAACCCTAAAACCTTATTCTCAAAACCCTTTATCCATATTCCCCAAAAAAACAAAAAACCTAAGCCCCCCCAAAGCTAAACCCTCAATCCAAGAAAACTGTAGATGATCTTCCCCAAAAAACCTTAAAATCTCAACACCCAACCCAAAACCATCATCCCAAAAGAACCCTAATCCCCCATCCCTAGAAAACCCATATTCCATTTCCAAAAAAAATCATAAAACCTCATCATCATAATAACCAAAACCCTCAGATAAAAATACCCCTAATCCACGCCCCAAATACACCAATAACCAAAATCCCATATACATGAAAACCCTAAAACCATATTAAGAAAATCCACAAATTGTAATCCTTAAAAAAATGTAAACCTTCAGACCCAAAATCCTTTAAACACTATCCCCCCAAAATCCCAAAACTCACAACCCCACAAAACACTAAACCTTTGGACAAAAAACCTCCCAAACCACTCAACCCCGCAAAACTCTAAAACCTCATCTCTAAAAAAACACTAAAACCTTACACCCAAATAAACCGAAACCTGAAATCTCAAAAAACCCTAGACCCTTGGCCCCATTAAACTCAAAAACCTGAGTCCCAGAAAACCCTAAACCATCATCCATAAAAAAGCGTAAACTATCAGAACTAGAAAACTATAAACCCTTATCCCCCAAGATAATTACACTCATCCACAAGAAACCCCAAACCCTCATCCCAAAAAAATCCTAGACCACCATCCCTATAAAATCCTATACCATCATCTTGATAAACCCCTAAAGGCTTGTCCCCAAAAAACCCATATACCATTATCTCCCAAAACCCTTGAAACCACAACCGTATAGAACTCTAAACCCTCAACTATTGAAAACCCAAAAAACTCACCCCAATTAAACCCTCACCCACCTCCCAAAAAAACCCTAAACCATCGTAACCAATAAAATCATAAACAATCACCAATAAAACCACTAATCACTTTAGTCCCAAAAAATACAATATGATTATCCCTAGAAAACTATAAAAACAATTCCCCACAATACTCTATACTATCTGACTTAAAAAACCCCTAAACCCTCAACCCAAAAAAGATTAAATCAATAGTCCTAAAATACCAAAACCCTCATCCCCAAAAACCCCTAAACCCCCGACCCTATAAAACTATAAACCTTCATCCCCACTAAATATCAAATCCTTAACACTATAAAACCCTATATCATGGTCCCTAGAAAACCATAATGCCTCAGCCCCAAAAAAACCTTAAATCCATTTCCACAAAAAACAGTAAACCTCAAACCCAAAAACACCTAAACCTTCATCAACAAAAAACTATACACCCACTTCCTACAAAAAACATAAAATATCAGCCTCATAAAACACTAACCCCTTAGCCCCAAAAAAACCAAATACCCATAGCAAAAAAAATCCCTAAAACCTCAACACCAAAAAACTACAAAACTCTAATACCTAAAAACCTCTAAACCCTCATTCCCACAATATCCTAACCCGCATCCCCCCAAAAACCAAAACCGTAATCACAAAACCCTTATCCCTCATCCCCCAAAAACTCTGATACTCTATCTCTTAAAAACCCCAAACTCTCATTACAAAATAAAACACTAAACCCCCAAATGGAAAAAATCCTAAACCCTCATTACCCATATAATATAATTCCTTGGAAAAGAAAAACCTAAACCATACACCGAAAAAAATACAAAACCCTCAACCCAATAAAAATTATTTCCTATACAAAAAAACATAAAACACAATAAAAAAATAACACTAAATTACTCTCATTAAAAAACTACACCATCAGCTAAAAAACAGTAAACCCCTATCCCCCAAAGACCCTAATCTCTTACCCCCAAAATCCTATAATCCCTCACCCCAATAAAACCTTAACTACTCATCAACTATAACCTTAAATTATTATCCACGATATACCCTAAACCCTATGACTAAAAAACCACTATACCATCACCCTAAAAAAACCTATACCCTCTAACCCATAAACCCCTAAACCATAATCCCTCAAAAACGTTAAAACCATTTCCCCAAAACCCCATAAATCCTTACCCCCAAAAATATTTAAACCCTCAGACCCCCAAAACCCTATACCCTCATCCCGAAAAACCATAAATCCTTAGCCACAAACAAACCTAAAAACTCTGAATAAAATTACACTAAACCCACAGCCAAAAAACCCTAAATCATTATCCCCAAAATCCCTAAACCCTTCGACATAAAAAAATCCTCAGCCCAAAAAACCCAAAACCCTCATCCCCACAATTCCCAGAACACACACCCCAGAAAACAATAAACCCTCATCCCCATAAAACCATAAACACAGGGCCCCAGACAACCCTAAA
The DNA here is from genome assembly GCA_963277665.1 of Viscum album. Classification (NCBI taxonomy): domain Eukaryota; kingdom Viridiplantae; phylum Streptophyta; class Magnoliopsida; order Santalales; family Viscaceae; genus Viscum; species Viscum album. The sequence goes on along the minus strand of OY728167.1, from coordinate 682,100,179 downwards.
ACCTCACAAGCATATAACATTAAACCCTAATGAAAAGAAATCCATAAAACATCATCCCCATAAGACACCAAATCAGCATATATAGAGAACCCCATACCATTAAAAATAGAAAATTCTAATCCCCAATCCAAAAAAAACAAAACACTCAACCATAAAAATTGAGAAACCACAGCCCTTGAAATCCCTAAACCCCCACACCTAGAAAAACTGAAACCCACATTCATAGAAAAAATATATAAAAAAAATTGAAAACCCTAAACACCAGCCCAAAAACAACTAAACCCCCCCATCCATATAAATCCTAAAAATCACATACCTATAATCCCCTAATCAATCATCCCTAAATAAACCTATAAACTCAGCCCCAAAAAATACTAAAAACCCATCCTAAGAAAGTAATATGACATAAGATCTAGAAAAACCTAAGCTTCTATTACTTGAAAATGCTAACCTCTCATCCATATAAAACAATATACCCACACCCACAGAAAACTGAAACCCCTCATCCCTAGAAAACCCTAAACCCATATCTATACAAAACCATAAACCCCCATCCTCAAAAAATAGTAAACCCTTCTCCCTAATAAACGATGAGAACAAATCAAAAGAAAACCTAGACCCTCTTCCCATAAAATAACTGATACAAATTCCACTATAAAACCAAAACTCCCATCCTAAAAAACCCTAAATCCCCAGCCATTAAAAACCCTAAACACTCAACCCCAAACAACCCTAAACCCCCATCATTATATAACAGTAAAACCAAAACCCAAAATACACAAAACACTGAATAATAGAAAACCCTAAACCCTCATCCAAAGAAAACCCTAAACCCCTGTCCCTAGAAAACCTTAATCCCTCTGTCCATAAAAACAGTAAACCCTCACCCCCGAAAAGACTATAAGCCCTTGTCACCGAAAAATCCTAAAGACACAAACTTAGAAAACCATAAATCCTTTGATATAAAAACCCAAAACCCTAAATTATAAACCATGGAAACCCTAATCCATCATCCCTAAAAAATCGTAAACCCTCGTACCCAAAAAAACTCTAAGCCCTCGTCATAAAAATACACTACACCCTCAACCTGAAAAAAACCATAAACACCAAGCCCAAAATAAAGTAAATCCATAGCCCCAAAAAACACTAAACCTTCATTCCCAAAAAACGATAAGCCCATAGAAACCAAAAATCCAAAACCCTTAGACATAAAAAATGCAAGACTCTCAGCATAGAAAACCATAAACCCACAGCCTCGAAAAAACCAAAGACATGAGACCAAAAAAACATCAAACCCTAAGCCCCTAAATACTATAAAACCAAACCCTAAAAACCCCTAAACCCCCATCCCTTGATAATCTGAAACCCTCATACGAAAATAAAATTTAACCCCCAACCCCAAAAATTCTTAAACCCACAACCAAAAAAAACCTGATACCCACAAGCTTAAAAAAACACAAAACCCTCCACCCAAAATAAACCATAAACCCTTAGCCATAAAAATATTGATTCCTTAGCACCATATAACCCAAACAATACACCCCCAAGACCTCACTAGAAAACCCTATATTATCACCCAATAAAACATTAAACTACCATCCCTAAAAACCGTAATGCCTCATCCAAAAAACCCCCCATAAGCCTCTCTCCTTAATAAACAACAATCCCCACCACCAAACCATAAAACCTCTTCCCAAAAAAACCAAAAAACTCATTTCCCCGAAAACCTACAATTATCAATCTCATATAACCCTAAAACCTAGACCCTATAAAAATCTAAATCCTCAGCACCAGAAACACTTAAACCCTTAGAACTAAAATACCCAAAACAATCATCCCCAAAAAATCCTTAACCCTCCACAACAAATGTTTTGGAACAATCATGCCCAAGAATATTAAACCTCATACCGAAAAATATCTAAACCCTTAGCCACAAAAAATCCGAAACCCTAAACCCGAAACACCATAAATCCTCTGCCCTAATGTACCCTAAAACCATAGTCCCAAAAAACCATAAATACTCATCCCCAAAAAATCCTAAACCTTATGACCCGAATAACTATAAACATGCTTCCCTGTAAAACCCTAAATCCTTATAACAATAAAACCCTATACCCTCACCCCCCAAAAAAATAAACCCAAATCCCCCTATAACAATAAACCCTGGGCCTAAAAAAACCATAAACCCTCATCCCCAATAAAACCCTAATAAATAAACCCTAAAATCCTTAAACCCTCATCCCCAAAAAACTATAAAATCTCATCCCCAAATACCATAAAACATCATCTAGAAAAATCTCTAAACACTAAACACCAAAAACCCCAAAACCCTAATGACCAAAGAACCAATAACCCTCCTCCTTACAAAACCATAAACCCAGATCCCCCAAATCTCAAACCCTCAGCCAAAAAAAAAAACTAAACCCTCATCCTAAGAATAAAATAAACCGTAAAACCATGAAAACCCTATCCCTCATTTCCCCAACACCATGAACCCTCATACCCCCAATACACATAACCCCCATCCCCCAAATCATTCAACCCTTAACCTAAAAAAACCCTAAACCCTCATCCTTGGAACCCAAAACACTATACTCTTGTCCCTTACTAACTCTAAACCCCTATTCTTAAAAACCCAAATCTCATTGCCTCAAATGCCATAATAATTATCCCTCAAAAAATCTAGAACCTTATCCCCAAAAATGAAATAAACTCCCTTCCCGAAACACCCTAAACCATTAGCCCCATGATAACCTTAATCCCAAATCACCAAAACCCCTTAACCCTTAGCGCCAATGAAAACCTAAAACCTCATAACCAAATAAATATAAACCCTAATCAGAAAAAACCCCAAATACCAATTCCCTAAGAAATAATAAACCCCAAACCCCCCAAAAACATAAACCCTCAAACCAAATAACCCTAAACCCACTCCCCAAAAAACCCTGATCCATTATCCCCAAATCCCAAAAACTACACCACCCCAAAGCCATAAGCACTTTGCCCAAAATTCCTAGACCTTCAACCCCAAAACCCCTAATCCCTAGCACCAAAAACCCCTACACACTCTTACATAGAAAACCCTAAACACCCATCCAAAAAAAATCGTAACTGTTCAGAATAAAAACACCCCAATACATAACCCCACAAAACTCTAAAAACTCCTTAAAAATAAACTAAAAATCTTCAACCCAACCCGTCATCCCAAAAAACCTTAAATCCTCATCCCAAAAAACCCTGAAATCTAATCCTTAGAAAACCATAAACCCTAATCACCATATACCATTAAACGCTTATCCAAAAAATAAGATAAACCATCATAACAACAATACTCTAAACGCTATTCCCCTAAAACCCCAAAACAGTCGGCCCCAAAAACCCTAAAATCTTCTCCATAGAATATCCTCAACCCTCAAACACAGAAAATTCTATAACCTCATCCTAGGAAAGACCTAAACCATCACTCCAAAAAAACCATTATAGACCCATCCCATGAAAATTCATAAAAGAAAAACCCCAAAATACCCTAAAATCTCATCCGTAGAAAAAAGAAAAACCTCATACCTAGAAAACCCTAAACAATCGACCCCAAAAAACCTATACCTATATCCTTAGAAAATCAGAAATCCTCAGTCCTAAAGTCCAGAAATATCACAGCCCTAAAAAATCCTAAACATTTATCTCTAGAAAACTCTAAACTCTCCCCACCAAGAAACTCTAGACCCTTAACCACAAAAAACCCAAAACCCTCATCCCAAAAAACACTAAACACACCACCCCCAAAAACCATATACCCAAAACTGAAAAATAATTCTAAACCCTAAACCCAAAAAAAACACTAAACCGAAAGACTCATAATGCCTTAAACCCTCATCTCCAGAATACTATATACCCTGAGTCCTCAGAAAACCCTAAATCCTCAGAATTAATAAACCTAAAATAAAAATCTATAGAAAACCCTAAACACCCAGTCCCAACAATCCCTAAACCCCCATCCCCCAAAAAACATAAACCATTATTCCCAAAAAACCCTAAAACCTCAGTCCTAATAATCTATAAACACTATTTCCAAAAAAAATAAACTAAAATTCTTATGCCTGAAAAAACACTAAACCATCATAAAAAAAACTCAAAAACAATATCCCCAAAACCCTTTATACCATCTAGAATGAAAGAAACAAAAACCCTATCCCCAACAATCCCTACACCATTAACGACCCAAAAATGTAACCCTTATCCCCCGAAAACCCTAATTCCCCAACACAAAAATCCTAAACTCTCAGCCCCCCAAAACCATAATCCATAACCCCTTACAAAACCTAAACCCTCATTCCCAAAAACTCAAAACCCTTAGGACAATATAATTCTATACTAACTTCTCCAAAAATAACTAATCCTTGAACTCAAAAAAACGCTAAAACTTCTACCCCAAAAAACCTTAAATCCTTATCCCCAAAAACAAAATTTTGTATTCTATAAATAACAGAATTCCCTTTCTCAAAAAAAAAACAGTAAACCCTAATCCCCAAAAAACACTAATCAATCAGCACCAAAAAAACCTTGAACACTAATCCCAAAAAATTCTTAAACCCTCATTACTGGAAAACCCTAAACAATATTCTTGAAAAACTTCTAAACACTCAGCCTAAAAAAACCACAATAACTCATCCCAAAATAACCTTAATCAAATAGCCATAAAAACCCATACATCTTCATATCAAAAAATCCTAAACTATCACTACAAAACACCCTAATCCGTCAGCACCCAAATCCTACAACAATCATCCCCCACAACCTCTAATACCATTTTCCCAAAGCCCTTAATGCTTTATCCCCAAAAAATACCAAATGATTAGAACCAAAAAACCCAAAACATTTATCCCATGAAACTCTTAATCATCATCCCCAAAAAATTCTAAATTCCTATATTGAAACAACCCTAAATCCACAGCTCACCAAAACCCAAAACGATCAACACCGAAAACCATAAACCGTCACCCCCAAAATCCCTAACCCCCCCAAACCCTATACCATCATCCTAGGAAAACTATAAAACCTCATCCCTGAAAAAATATAATACTTCACCCCAAAAAACCATAAACCTCAACCCCAAAAAAATCCTAAACCCTCCACCCAAAAATAGACTAAACCATCCACCCCAAAAAACCATATAGATACATCCCAAAAAAACCTATTCCATTATCCCCATAAAACCCTAATCCCTCATCCCATAAAAATGATAAACCCCCTTCCCGAGAATACCCTAAATCCACAACCCTAGAAATCCATAAACCCTCAGACCTAGAAAACCCTAAACCCCAATACCTAGATAACCCTAAACCCTCATCTGTAGAAAAACCTAAACAACTAGCCCTTAAAGATCGCAAACCGTCAACCCATGAAAAATGTAAAACCACTTCTATTAAACCCAAAATACATAGCCCTATAAATAGGAAACCCATTTCCTTAGAAAACCCTAATCACTCATCCATTGAATACACTTAACCCTTGGCCTTGGAAAACACTAAACCCTCATCCCCAAAACACCTAAAACCTTATTCCCAAAAAAACTGAAACCCTCAACCCCAACAATACCTAAACCCACCTCCCCCCAAAATACTAAACCCATATCCCAAAAAACCACTAAACTATCATCCCATGAAACCCCTGAACACTCATCCTGAAGAAGCCCTCAACCATTAGGCCCATAAAACCCTAAACCCACAACCCCAAACGCCCGATTTTTTCATCCCATGAAACCACTAAACCCTCATCCCCATTAAAACATAAACCTTACAACTAGAAACCCCTACACCCTTATACATTGAAGCCAATAAACTCTAAACCCTAGAAACCACTAAACCCACTACCCCAAAAAATAGTAAACCTCCAGCTATTAAAAACCATAAACCCTCATCCAATGAAAACCCTCAAACCTCATCTTTAAAAAACCATAATCTGAAAGCCCTATGAAACCCTAAACACTATGTTTTAGGAAACCCTAAACCGTTAACATTAGGAATCCCTAAATGCATATCCCTTTCAAACCCTGATCCTTTATTCCCAATAAAACATAAACCCTCACCCCATGGAAATTATAAACCCTTATCCCAATGAAACCCTAAAAAAACCACAAGAAACCATAAATCGTTATCCCAAAAAAACCTAAACCCTCCGCACCATGAATCTCTATACCCTCAGTCTAAGAAAAACCTAAACCTTTTCTCCCATGAAAACATAAACCATCATCCCTAGGGAATTATAAAAAATCACTCATATGAAATACGTAAATGAAAATCTCTATAAAACCCTAGACCCTTAGAACCATAAAAACAAAAAACCACTTCCATATAAAACAATAAACCTTTATCCCAAGAAAACCAAAAAACCACGTCACTAGACAACCCTAAATCCTCATCCTTAGAAAAATCTAAACCCTTAACAACAAAAAAATTTAATCCCTAGTCCCAAGAAACCCTAAAACCTTATTCCTACAAAAACCAATACCTTCATCCATAAGACACACATATCTCTCATCTGTAAAAAATAATAACCCCTTACACCCCTAGAAAACCCTAATCCCACAGTCTTAAAATTCCCCACAACCTCATCCATAGAAAACTCAAAAAATTCCATCTCTATAAATCCTTCAAATAAAATACTTAAACACACATCTATAAAAACAATATACCCTAAGACCCAAAAAACCATAAGTACCCATCCCTAGAAATCCGTAAACCGTCAGCCCTAGAAAACCCAAAACCATCATCCCTTTAAAAACATAAACCCTCAGAATAAGAAATCCTTAAATCGGCATATCTAGAAATCCCTAAACCCTAAGCCTATGAAAATAATAAACACTTATACATAGAAAATAATTAACCCTCTACCCTAGAAAACCCTAAACCACCATCATTAGAAAAGCCTAAACCAATTGTTTAACAAACCCTATACACTCAGTACTAGAAACCTCTAAACCCTTATCCCTAGAAAACAGTTAACACTTTTCCCAAAAAAATGATCACCCTATCCTAGAAAACCCTAAAACCCACATCCCTTCAAATAACTAAACACTTATATCTATAAAATAATAAACCCTTGTCCATAGAAAACAAAAATATCCCATCCATAGAATAGTCACAACCCTTATCCTTAGAAAACCTAGAACCCTCATATCTAGAATAGACTAAACCCTAAAAAAAATCATAAACCCTTCTCCCCGAAATACCCCTAACCCCCCAACATCACCAAACTCAAAACACAAAATTATTATCCAAAAAAACCACATACCCAAATATCCACAAAAATCAAATCCATCATCCACTAATATCCATAAATCCCCATCCCCAAAGTTCCCAAAACTATAATCCACAAAAAACCTTAAATCCTCATCCCAAAAACCCCAATTCATTTTTCCCCAAAAAATCTTAAACCCTCATCCACAATAAAAAATAAAATCCGAGACACAAAAAACCTTAAACCCATATCTCCAAAACTTCCTTAATCCTTATCCACAAAATCAATAAACAACCCCACTAAACCCTACAACTTCAGTTAAAAAACCATAAACCCTTATATATAAACCCTTAGCCTCAGAAAACCCTAAACTCTCAGAACAATAATATCTAAGACCCTAAGACCTAGAAAACCCTAGACCATCATACATTGAAAACCCTATACCCTGATCCCCATAAAACCCTAATACCTCCACCCCAAAATCCATAAGCCCTCAATTATGGAAACCCAAAACCCACATCCAAAAAATATGAAATGCCTCCCATATATCTAGATAATTATAAACCCACATCCCTAGAATAAAAATAATCCTCACCCTATAATAACCTAAACCCTCAACATAAGAAAACCCAAGACCCTAAACACTAGAAAACCCTAAAACCATGGCCCCAGAAAAACCTAAAACCTCAAACCAAAAAAATCCCTAAACCCTCATCCCCAGAAATCACAAACCCATAATCCATATGAAATTCTAGAACCTCATCCATAGAAAAACCTAAACCATCTATCCCCAAAAACCCGAAATCCTCATCTCTCAAAATAAATAATCCCTTAACTATAGTAAATGTAAAACACTCATCCCAGTAAAACCCAAAACCCTCATCCCAAAAAAACCCAGCCATAGAAAACATAAATCCCTTAGAAAAGGAAAACGCAAGACCCTCATCCTTATAAATGTATAAACCCTCATCCATAGAAAACAATAAACTCTCAGCCCTAGAAAATCCTAAACCATCATATTTAGAAAACCCTTAACCATCATCCCTAGAATACCCTAATTCCTATAACCCTGAAACCCCCTCTAAAATAACCCCTAGAGAACTATAAAGCCTCAACCAAATAAAATGAAAAACCCTTAGTATTTCAAACCACTAAACCATTATCCTATGATAACCACAAACCATCTTCCCCAGAATTCACAAAAAATTAGACATAGATAATTCTAATACAATATCCTTGTAAAACCTGAGACACTCACCCTAGAAAATCCTAAACCATCATACTATAAAGTCACAAAACCCACATCCCAGTAACCCTAACCCCCCATATCTAGTAAAATTTTATCCCCCATCTCTAAAAAACCATAAACCTTCATCCACACACAAACCCTAAAACGTCACCCAAGAAAACTCTAATCCATAATCCCTATAAAAACTAACACCCTCATCCCCATAAAAACATAAACCCTCATCTCCAGAAAACCATAAAAATTATCCATTGGAAAACATAAAATATTATCACTAAAAAAACTAATCCTTGTGCTCTAGAAGACCCTAAATTCTCACCACCAGAAACCTATAAATCCTCACCCATGGAAAACACTAAAAAAGATTCCTTATAAACCTATAAACATCATGCTATAGAAAAAAACCATTATCCCTATAAAATACTATAATCTCAGCCCAAGAAAACCCTAAACCCCCATTCCCCCTAAAAAAATAAAACAAACAGCACCAGAAAACTCTAAATCCTGATCCCTATATATCCCTAATCACATATCCCCATAAAACCTAAATTCTACATCCATAGAAAACCCCTAAACCTAAACATTAATAAAACCAAAACAATCATCCAAAGAATATGAAATAACCATAATTCCAAATAACCCTAAAACCTCATCCCCACAAAACCAAAACCCTTAGCCTCACAAAATCCCAAATCCCAGACCATTATTCTCATGAAATCCAAAAAACCAGATCCCAAAAATACCCAAAACCTTATCTAAAAATAAGCCTAAATCCTCATCCCAAAATACCCTAAACCCTAAGTCCCATAAAACCATATTTACACATCATAGAAAAACCTAAACCCTGACCTCCAAAATGACCATACACCCTCAGACCAAAATGAACCCTAAAAGCCCATCCCCAAAAAACACTAAACCCACACCCCTGAACAGTAAAAACTAATTCTATTAAAAATATAATTCCTCATCTATAAACAATAATACCCATAAAATCCTAAACATATATCATTAAAAACCCTAATCCTTCATAACTAGAAAATCCTAAACCATTATCCCCAAAAAACCATATAACACACCCCTAGTTTTCTATAAACCCTAGTCCACAAAAAATTGAAACCTTGACCTCATAAAATGAAAAACCATCATCCAAAAACAACTATAAAACCATGGACCTAGAAAACCAAAAAATTTATGCCCTTGGAAACCCAAAACTCTCATCCTCAGATAACCCAAAACCCTCTGCACTAGAAGAAGAAAAACAAGCATCCTTTCAAAAACCTAAACCATTTTCCTCAGAAATCCCTAAACACTCAGACCTATAAAATCCTAAACCCTTATCATAAAAAAGTCCAAAAACCTCATCCCTAGAAAACCCTAATCCTTAACCCTGGGAAACCCTAATATCTAAACCCCTAAAAACACTATATCCATATTTATGAAAAATGATAAACCCATATAACTAGAAAACCATAAAACATTAGCCTAAAAAAACCCTGAACCCACATTCCCATGAAAACCTATACCCATATCCATAACCAAAGAAAACCAAAAATAACCTTCCACAAAAACCATTAAACCTCGTCACTAGAAAAAAATATTCCCTCAGGCAAAGAAAAACCAAATCCCTCAGCTATGGAAAAACCATAATCCCTCATCCTTTGACATCCCCAAAAAATCATCCCCTAGTAACCCAAAACACAGAGCCTCAGAAAACTCTAATCCAATTATCCCTAGAAAACTGTAAACCCTCAGTCCTAGAAAATCCTTTTCCCTCGTCCCATGAAGAACATAAATCCCCATTCACAAAAATCCCTAAACCCTTATCCCCTTAAAACCCTAATCCAATATCCTAGAAAACAATAAACCCTCATCCCTAAAACAACCTAAAACCTCAACCACTAAAAACCGAAACCCATTATCACAAGAAAACTCAAGGCTCTCATCTCCAGAAAACCATAAGCCATCATCTCCAGAAAAATATAATACCTCATCCAAAGAAAACACTAAACCCTAAACCCTATAAAACCCGAATCACTCAACCAAAACAGAACTAAACCATGATCACTAGAAAACCCTAAACTGTAACCCCCAATGACCCCTTACCCATCATTAATGGAAAATTATAAATTCTCCTCCCTAGAAAACCCTAATCCTTGAACTTCAGAATACACTAAACCCTCTAACCTAGAACACGCTAAACCCCCACCGCATTATCCACACATGTTTCAGCCCATGAAAACCCAAAACCAACATATGTTGAAAGACCTAAACCCTAAGACAAAAATATCAAAACCCTCAGCCCCATAAGACACTAAAAACTCATCCCCATTACACCTTAAACCCCCATACCTAAAAACCCCGTACCACAAAACCCTAGTATACCCAAAACCCACAACCCTAGAAAACGCTAAACCCCCATCCCTAGAAAACCCTAACCCCTTATCCCATGAAATCCCAAAAACTAATTCCCCAAAAAATAGAAACCCTCCTCATCAATAAACAATGAACAATCATCCCAAAAAATACATAAACACATTATTCCAAAAAAAACATCATACATTCGTCACTAAAAAACCATAAACCGCTTTCACAAAAAAAAACATAAACCCTAAAAACCCAAAAAACTGTAATCCCATATCCCCCCATAATACAAATAATTCATCTAAGACACATAATATTTGTGACACAAAAACATTAAAACCTAATCCCCAAAAAAACTATACCCTTTTCCAAAAAAACCATAATCCCTGAGTCCCAAAAAACACTAAACCTTGAGAACTATAAAATCATTAACATGGAGACCTAAAAGCACTAAGCCCTATTCAATAAAAAACCAAAAACCCTCATTCTAAAAAAACATAAAACCAAGTCCATAAAAAACCCAAACCCTCATCCCCATTAATATCCATAACCATGAGGCATAAATAATATAAAACCCTCAGCCCCCAAAAAAACTGAACCCTCAGCCCCAAAAAATCCCTAACCCGTTTGCGCTAAAAAAACTAAACTGTCAACCTAAAAAACATTGAACCATAAGTCCCAAAAAACATAAAAAAATGAAAAAAAATTATTTCCTTATATTAAAAACCACTAAATTATAATACAAAAAAAAACTTGAGCTATCATATAAAAAACGATGAACTCCCAAATCCAAAATACCCTAAACCCTCAGCCCACAAAAAAACACTAAACCATCATCCTTAAAATATCATGAACACTCAGTCCTAAAAAAACCTAACCCTAATCCCTAAAAACCCTAAAATGTAATCACTAAAAAATCCTAAACCCTTATACCCAAAACATCATCATTCCTCAGAACCAAAAAACCATAAACCCCCATCCACAAAAAAACCAAAACTATAATGCCCAAATAACCTTGAACCCTCTCCTCTGAAAAACACATAGCCCTCTGCCCCAACATAACTCGTAACACTCTGTCCTAAATAAACATAAATCCTTACCCTCCAAAACATGTTAAACCATCATACCTAAAAAAATCCTAAGCCCCCCATCCTAAAATAAACTGAACATTCATTCCAAAAAGACCCTAAACCCTCAGAATAAAATAAACATATACCCTAAATCCTAAATATCATAAACCATCGACCCCAAAAATGTAGACCTTAAACCCCCAAAAACACTAAATACTCACCCCCAAAAAACCCTCACCTATCATACCCAAAAAACCTTAGTGCTAATCCTTTAAAAAACCATCAACCCTTAGCCCCAAAAAAACCCTTATCCCTCATCCACAAAACCCATAACCCGCTTCCCCCAATTCCCCCAAATATATTCCCTAAATAACACTCAAACATCAAACACAAAAAAAAAACTCAATCCTCATCCCTCAAAATCATAAACTCTCAGATCAAAAAATCAGTAATCCCACAGCCCCAAAATCAGAAAACCATCACCACCAGATGAGAAACCTCAAAAAAAACATAAACCATAATCCCCAAAACACTATAAATGATCACGCAAAAAACCATAAAACATTGTTCTTAGAAATCCATAAACACTTTTCCCAGAAAAACCAAAAACCACACCAACAAAAAATCCTAACCCCCACCCCAAAAAACTATTAAACCTCAATCCCAAAAAACCCTATCCTTTATACTAATAAAAACTACAAACAATATTTCCAAAAAAAACTAGAACCTTTTCTAGAAAAACCATCATACCCAACCCTAAATAACACTAAGCCCTCTTCCCCTACATAACCCAAAACCATCAGTCCCAAAAGTCACTAAATCCTCATCCCCTAAAAACCATAAACCCAATACCCAGATAACCATAAACCATCATCCTTATAAAACTGTAAACCATCATCCAAAATAATCCTAAACCCTTAGTCCCAAAAAACCCATAACCCTTAGCCAAAATACCCTAAACTCTCATCCCCCAAAAAATCCTAAACCATAACCCCTAAAACCCAAAACCCATATCCCCAAAATACCATAATCTCTACCCCCAAAACCGAAAACTACCTTCACCATGAAAAACTAATCCCTCATCCCCAAAAAACTCTAAACTCTAATCCCGCAAAAACCATAATCCTCTTCCCTAAAAACCCATACACCCTCATCCAAAAAATAACATTGCCACAAAACCAATAAAATCCAATTCCCAAATCAAAAAAAAACACTAAACAAAATACCCCAAAACAACCAAAACATGAGACCCAAAAAAACCCTAAGCCCTAAAAATCCATGAATCCTAAGTACCCAAAAATCAGAAACCAGTATCTCAGAAATACCTTGAAGCATGACCCCAAAAAACACTAAACCATGATCCCTTAAATGCCCTGATCCCTGACGACCAATAATCCCTAAACCATCAGTCCATAGACCCCAAAACCTAGGCCCCAAAAAACCATATTCACTTAGCCCCAATAAACTAAACAGTAAGAACCAAAAAACCCTAAACCATATGCCCAAAAAAATCCTGAACCCTCCACCCCAAAATACTATCAACCCTCAACACCAAACAACCTTGGGTCTTCACCTAAAAAAATCCCTAAAACCTCATCCCAAAAAACATGAATATTCCTCCCCTGAATACCTTTAATGATCAACCCCAAAAAATTACCCAAACCCTTGAGACCAAAATTCCCTAATCCATATGTCCCAAAAAACACAATTCCCTGAGCGTGAAAATAACCTAATCCCTTACCACCAAAAATCCATTAACCCTACACCCTTAAAAACCCTACAACATCATCCCAAATAAACATTGAACCCTGAGACCCAAAAAAACCTGAACCACGATCCCCAAAAATACAAAAAACCCTCAACTCTATAAAACCCTCAACACTTAACCCCCAAAAATCTTTAACCCTCAAACAAAAAATACCATGAACCATTAGCCCTGAATAATATTATACCTTTAACCTCCAAAATTACTTAAACCATTGACCCCAAAAAACCTTAACCTCACATCCCCCAAAATGATAACCCCTTTATAGTAAACCAGCTAAACCCTCAAACAAAAAAACACTAAACCATCATCCAAAAAATTCCCTAAACCCTCATTCCCAAAAAATATTAAACTCTCATAAAAAAACGTATAACCTATGACCTAAAAAAATGTAAACCCTCAACCACAAAAACCTCAAACCCTCATCCCCATGGAAATATAAACCCCCATACAAAAAAACCAAAATCTATTAGCCCAAAAACCCTAAATTTCTACCCATCAAAACCATAGGCCCGGAACCCCAAAAACCATAAAGAATAAAAAAATACCTAAACCATCATCCCCAAATACACCAAATTACTTATACCAAAAATCCACTAATCCATCATCCCCAAAACAACTTATACCCTCAACCTCAAGAAACCATAACCCATCAGCTCTGAAATAAACCCTAAATGTACGGTACAAAAAACACTAAACACATAGCTCTAAAATACCCAAAATCATCTACCCCAAAAATCCAAAACCCTTATCCCAAAAAAAATCATAGTCATTAAGCACTGAAAAAACGTTAAATAGTGAGTCCTAAAAATGCCTAAACTTTTAGAGAGAGAAAAACTATAAACCACTAAGAAAAAAACCACTTGAACCCTTTGCCACAAAAAATGTATAATCCTAAACCAAAAAAGGTCTAGACACTCATCCACATAAAACCCTAACCCCTCATACTAAAAAAGACTTAAACCCTCATCCCCAAAAAAACATAATCCCTCATCCCCCATAAATCCAAAACTCCCATACCAAAATAATAGTAAACCCTCATCTACAAAAAATACAAAAACCTCTCCCCCCAAAATCCCAAAACCCCAATCACCAAATAACCATAAACCCTGACACCTAAAAAACAAAAACACCCATCCAGAAAAAACACTAAACCCTCATCCCTATAAAACAAAAAAACTTCACACCCCATAAAATGCTAAACCATGAGCCCAAACAAACCTAAATCCTCAGGCCCAAAAAACATTATACCCTTATCGAGAAAAAACAATTAAAACATCATCCCCACGAAATAAAAAAACTCACATTATGAATAAAACCTTCACCGTCATATCTAAAAAAAACTTCTGTAATCTACCCCCAAAAAACTCATCCCAATGCCCAAAAAACCTTTAACACTCATCCCTAGAAACCCAAAAACCATCATCTCAAAAAAACCTAAATCCAAATCCATATTAAACCAAAATCACTCAAACCAAAAAATCACAAAACCCACATCACCAAACACCATAAACCCTCAGCAGAAAAACCTTAAACCCTTTCCCAAAAAAAAACCATAAATTCGAGTCCCCAAAAAAACACACAGTAATAATCCCCAAATAACCCTCAACCCTAAACAGAAAAAAAATCATAACCCTAACTCAAAGAAACACTAAAAACATTTTCCTAAAAAACCTCAATTGGAATCCAAAAACATGACTTCCCTCTACCCCAAAAAACCATCTACCACAACCCCAAAAGACCCACAATCCTAATCGCCAATGAACTCACCACCCTCAACCGTATAAAACCTTAAACCCTCATACCAAAAAAAACCCTAAACCCTCATCCTAAAAAAAATTAAAAACTCATCCTCAAAAGAAACTAAACCCTCCTCATGAAAATCCCTATACCCTTACCTTCAAAAATTCCAAAAACCCACAGTCCTAAAAGAATCAAAACCCTCATTCCCAAAAAAATCCCTTAATCCTTATCCCTTAAATGTATTAAACCATCACCCACTAAAAACCCTAAACAATCATTGCAAATAAACCCTAAACCATAATCCCTGAATACCTTAAACCCCCTACCCCCCAAAACCCTAAAGCATCAACCCAAAAAACCAAAAACCTCGTCCAAAAACCTAAAAACTACATTACAAAACAACACTAAACCATCTTCTTTATTCCCTCAAGCTCATTAAAACATGAACACGCATCCATATAAAATCCTAAAACCTAAATACCATAAAAACCATAAACCACATTCCCAGAAACCCCAAACCCCCATTAACATAAAACAATAACCCCTCAGTAAAAAATCAATAACCATATCCCATGAAATCCCTAATACTTAGGCCGAAAAAATAAACCCTCCTTCATCACAAGAAAATTATAAACCCTCAAACCTAGAAAATCATAAACCCCAATCCCTATAAGACCATTAAATATCAGTCCTATAAACCCTTATATCCTCTTACTAAGAACATTCAAAACACTTAGCCTAAGAAAAATATGAACCCTTATGCTCTAAAAACATAAACCCTCATCCTTTGAAACCCCAAAATCCTCAACACCAAAAAACCAAAACCCTCATCCCTAGAAAAGCTGAAGTCATAATCCCTCGAAAACTTAAAACCCTCATCCACAGAATCCCTTAAACCGTAAACACCATAAACAATAAACCTTCATAACCTAAAAATACTAAAGCATGGTCTCTAGAAAATTCTATACACTTATCCTAGGAAAACCTTAAACACGCATCCTATAAATACTATATACCCTCAACCCCAAAAAATACAAAACCCTCATCCCTGTAATAATATAACCCTTTAGTTCTGGAATACATTAAACCCTAATCCTTGGAAATGACTAAATTGTCACCCTAGAAAACTATAAACCCTCATCCTTGGAAAAACCTACACCCTCAGCCCCTGAAAACCATAAACCCATAGGACTTGAATATCATAAACCCACAAGACCCAAAATCTCTACACTCTCATCCCATGAAATCCCTTAACCCTCATCCCAAGAAATGCCTAAACCATCAGCCCAAGAATACCCTAAATCATAAACCTCAAAAAACCCTAAACACTTAGCCTCTGAAATACATAAACCCTGAGGCCCAGAAAACCCTAAACCCTATTCTCTTTAAAAAAATTAAACCCCCATCCCAAGAAAACCAAAAAACCTCCAACCTAGGAAAAACTAAACCCTAATCCATACAAAAACCCAAAGTACTTTTTTCCAAAATACCCTAAAACATTCAACTAAAAAACACAGTAAACCCTCATCCCCATAAAAAACTGAACCCTCAGCACCAGAAAACCATAAACTCTCCTCTCACGAAAAACCTAAAACCTCAGACCTAGAAAACACTAAACCATGAACCCCCTGAACCTCATGAACCCCATGAACCCCTAATACCCTAGAAACAAAAACCATCACCCCTAGAAGTCCCTAAAAACTCATCCCACAAAGATACAAAACAATCATCCCTAGAACACCATAATCCCTAATCACTAGAAAACACAAAACCCTGAGCCCTTGAAAACCCTATACCCCATACTCAGAATATCAAAAAACATTTTCCCTAAAGAACCCTATATCATCATACCTACTAAAAATAATTACTTAGTATGAAATTAACTAATCCATCATCCATAAAATACCATAAACACACTACACAATAATACCTTACACTCCCAATGAGAAAATAACCTACATTCTCAACCATAAAAACCAAAACCCTGATCCCAATATAACCCTAAAACCTCATCCCAAAAATACCACTATACATGAGCACTAAATAATGATAAAAACTAAGACATGAAACCCCTAAAACCTCAAGTCAAAAATACCCAAAAACCTATGTACCAAAACAAAAAACTAATCCATGAATCCTAATAAAACGGGAGCACTAAGCCATAAAAAATCATGAACCCTGAGCATGAAAAAACCGAACCCAAAGACAAATAAATCTCGCACCATAGGACATGAAAAAACATAACCTATCAGCCGCAAAAAAAACCAAAAACCCTTATAACCCAAAACTCAAAACCCTCATCCTAAAAAACCCTAAGCTAAAAAAATATTTAGCACCAAATAACAAAGAACCTTCAGTCTGAAAAAACTATGACCACAAACAAAAAAACCCTTAAACCTCATCCCCATATAAACTTGAATCCTCGCCCCTAAAAAGTAAAAACCCTCATCCCCATAAAACCCATATATCTAAAATATTAAAAACATTGAACCCTCAACTCCAAAGAAACCCTAATTCACATCCCTAAAAAAATGTTAACCCTCTATCGCAAAATAATAAAGAACCATCTACATTAAAAAACCCTAAACCCTTATCCCTATAAAATATTAAACCGTCATCCCAAAAAACCTAAACTCTAATCACCATGGTACTCTAATACCGTATCTAAAAAAACACTAAACCTTGAGTCCAAAAAAATTAATCCCCCATCCCCACAACACCCTAAACCCTGAGTTTCAAAATACCCAATACTCATATCCATAAAAAACCATAATCCTCCATCAACCCAAACCCTAAAACCTCGTCCAAAAAAGTGTATAAACCCTCTATCCTAGAAAACCAAAAACCAAAATCCCCCCAAATCCCAAAACCCTCATCCCCCCAAAACCCCCACCCCCAAATTCACCTCAACCATTATTCCCAAAAAATCCTCATCCTTCATCCCAAAAAAATCATCAACCCTTATCCCAAAGGAAACATCAATCCTCGTCCAAAAAAAACCATCAACCATCAACCCTCAAACCCAAACAAAACTCTCAACACTCGACCTCAAAAAATCATAACCCCATAAATCATCTAACCTCATCCTAAAATATATGTATACCCACATTTCCCAAAATACCTAATAGATCGTCCCCAAAAAACCCTACACCCTCAACATGTTGGAACCAGGGTCTTCAAAGCATGATTTGGCGTATGGTTTGTGTTTGTTGTCAATCCTCAGTGGATGTTCAGGATGTGTACCAACAAATAGATCATACCGTTCAAGCAGAAAACAGTAGTGAAGGTGGGGCCGTTTCCCAGGGTTTGCCAAATTTTTGGGCCTGAAAAAACGGCCAATAAAGTAAAGTGTTTTTGGAAAAGGTAATTGCGCGCCGAGGTCTTGGAGGATAGAAGACTTGCGCGCCATATGTTTTTGAGGATCACAACATCAAAATTTGGCTAAGGAAATAAGGTCGCGCAAGTATTGGTTGGGTCGCGCAAGTGAGTTGCGCGACAGAGGTTACTGGAGACAAGACTTGCGCGCCGTCGAGGGACTTGCGCGCCACCGCGCAGGGGGTCCAGTTTGCCTATAAATACTGGACCACCCCTCCTCATTTCTTACGGAGTTCAAGGCCGAGAGATTGTTCGAGCTCTCATCGCGCAGGTGGTTCAGTCGCACAGGTGGTTGTTTTGTCGCGCAAGTAGAGCTTGCGCGCCGGTTATTGGTTGTGCGCCCAAGGCGGTTTGGAAGAGAAAGGAAGTTGACCGCACAAGTTTGTAGTCGGGAAGGAAGAGTCGCGCATGTGCGTTGATGACACTTGCGTGCCAGTTTGGACTTGCGCGCCGTAGTGGGACTTGCGCGACTGTCTTGGAGAAGCGCTCCTGGTTTTTCTGAAGCCCACTGGCCTGTTTGGAGCTGCACGAAAGCCAGGAGACTACCCGATACATTCGAGGAAAAGTGATATTATGCTTCTGGAGAGAATAAGACTTCAATAGAGAATCTACATAAAACAAAGGATGCATTCTTATGCAAATGATGAAGAGACCTTTATGTCTATAAACTGGGTGGGACTTCACCAACGGCAGTGAGCCAGGGGGAGTCAACGGGAGTGACCCGAGGGACGCAGTGAGCTATCCCTGAACAATTGTAAAGGCAGTGAGCCTGGGACAGAGTGTCTGTACCCGAACCTTTGTAATCCGAATCTAGTGAAGCATAGTGAATTTTGGTACGACTGACAACATGTCGGCGTATGCTCCTTGGACATAGCCCTTAGTGGTGAACCAAGTAAAAAGGGTTGTGTCTTCTCTGTGCATGTGAATGTTTGCTTTCTGATCATAATCGTCATACAGGTTCAACAAGTTTCTACCAACGTGGGAACAAGATCCATCACATTAAAAGAAAAAGTGGTCACCCTGATTCACCCCTCCCCTCTCAGGGTGTCCCGGGGTGCTTCAAGTGGTATCAGAGGGTAAAGGTTGCTGGTGTTGAATCTGACCTTCTTCGTCATGGAAAACGCGATCAATGTAAGGGGAGTCCCTCACTTCGATGGAAGCAATTTCCAGATCTAGAAGAACAGAATGAGATCTCATCTAAGATCTCTTGGAATGGAAGTTCTTTTTTCTACTGTGCAAGGAATACAAGTCACCGATCCAACAGGCCTTGTTATGACTAAAATAGACAGGAAACTTCTTAATGCAGATGCTAAAGCACAGAATGCACTCACTGCATCCCTTTCTGATTAGATCTACCTAAAGGTGATGAATTGCACCTCAGAAAAATCCATGTGGGATAATCTTGAGAATATTTATGAAGCTGATAGCAAATTGAAGGAGGCGATACTAAAAGTGCTGCACAATCGGTTTGATGATCTGAAGATGCATCCAGACGAGAATGCAGACTCTTTCTTCAATCGAATTACCGAAGTGGTTGGAGATATTCGGGGTCTAGGCGAAGAAATCAAAGACATTGATATTGTAAAGAAAATATTGAGAAGACTTCCACCTCTTTATAATGCGAAGGTGTCAGCCCTTGAGGAAAGAGATCTTTCCAAACATTCTTTAGATGATCTACTGAGCAGTTTGGTAGCATATGAAATGAGAGTCAATCCTGAAAATGCTACGACTCGGGTGAGCAAGGAAATGGCATTCAAGGCCATGGATGAACTGAAAATATCAAAGGATAGTAGTAGTGAAGATGACGAAGAAAAAGAAATTCTTTCTCTCTTTGCAAAGAAGTTCCAGAAGGGGAAAGGGAAATTAAAAGGGAAGTTACCTCTCGCGTGTTTCCGCTGTGGAAAATTTGGGCACATTGCTTCTCAGTGTTTAAAAATGATCAATTATGAAGATAGTGAGGATGAAAACTTCAAGAAGCCTCAGATAAGGTTCTTCAAAAAGGGAGACTTCAAATCTGGTAAGAAAATGCAAAGGAAGAGTTTTGTCTGTGAAGAGGAAGAAGATGATAATGAATTCTGTGATGAAGAAGAACCAGAATTCAAAACTGGGAACCATGCTTCTATGATGGCCACTATTGAAAAGCCAGAAGATACTGAAGGAGAAAAACAACTGAGAACTTCTGTAGATCCTGAGATGAAACTTAAGGATGCGGTAAGTAAGCTTAAGATTAAATGTAAGAGCTGCAATAAGTGAAAATCAATTATAGAAGAATCAACTGAATATGTTGATCAACTTGAAGCTGAAATCGAACGACTTGAAGAATTTTTAAAGGTACAGTCTAAAATAATTGAAAGCAATGATGATGCAGTTGATCTGAAGCTGAGAATTGAAGAGCAGGAAAAGGTCATCAATGACCTCACTTCTAGACGGAATCAAAAATCCAAGACTGCTGAGTGTCTTGAGGAGGAAGTAGTTACTATAAGAAGTAAACTGGAGACTGAATCAGTTCCAAAAGAATCGAGGAAGAAAATATAGTTCGGAAGATTCTCAGATGCAGAATTACTTACAAGAGCCAAGTGTGGTTCAGATGGGGTTGGAAAAATCTTGAGTGATCAAAGACCCGCTTGCATGGGAAAGAGTGGAATTGGCTGTGAGGCTGAGTCATCAACTGCTGGAAGTGAAAAGATCCAAAATAAAGACAAGATGAAAGCTGAACATTATGAAATGTTACCTAGAGTGCTGAAAAAGGAACCCTCAATCCAAACTAAAAGGAGACCCGAAAATTATCCTCAAACTTTCAAAAATGACAGACAGTCTTACTATTCTCCAAAGGAAGAAGGTATAAGGAGAAATTCAAGTGAGAAGACATTTCCTCTCATGAAGTGTCAGTTCTGTGGCTATCTGGGCCATACCATGTATTATTGTGAAGAGGAAAGAAGCTATCTGAATGGAGAAGATATAGATGCTCAACAAAGGAGAACAATCTCATATCCTAATTCTCATATAAGAAATAATTTCTATGGATATTGTTTTCGTTGTTCTAACTTTGGTCATAAGGCCGTTAATTGCAGGCAGAGAAGAGACATAGACACCTCATACCGAAGTTCAAGACAAGTCAAGTCTCGTCAGCAAGACAGTGTTGCTCTTTCAAACAGGTTCTCACCTCTCACAAAAGACTTTGACTATGAAGAACCTGGGTATGCGGAAGAGATAGTTGAAAGGCCATCAGTTCTATATACTCAATCTAATGTCTCATGGAAGGAAAGGAAGAAGATTGAGAAATCGAAGCTTGCAGAGGTATCCCTCAAAGCTACAAAGAACAACAGTACCTGGATTCTGGATAGCGGTTTTTCATCTCATATGACGGGTAACGCCGGCCTCCTAACGAATATCATAAAGAATGTTGATGGTACAGTAATATTTGGTAATGACGGGGCTCTGAAAATAAAAGGGAGTGGAAGTACCCAATTAGCTAATGGAGAACTAAAGAAGACTGAAGTTCTTTACGTAGATGGCCTACGTCATAATCTCCTCAGTGTGAGTCAACTCTGTGACTGAGGACATATAGTTACTTTTAATCAGAAAGGCTGCACTATCAAGGGAAAAACCGGCAATTCACTTATGAAAGGATGCAGAACAGAAAGCAACTTGTATCAGGTTGATAGTGAAGAAAATGTATGTTACATGACTGTTGAAGAAGAAAACAATTTGTGGCATCGGAAATTGGGACACATCAATCAACAAGACATGGAGAAAATATCAAAATTGAGAATTGTCATGAAAATTCCCAACCTGAAGCGTGAGCGTGAAAAATCTTGTAATGCTTGTATTCGTGGGAAGCTGGTCTGCAGTTCATATCGGCCAAAGAAGAAAAGAGTGTCTCACCTTCTTGATCTGATTCATACAGATGTTTGTGGGCCAATAAATGTTGTTGGAACTCATGGAGAAAGTTACTTTGTACTTTTCATTGATGATTACAGTAGAATGTCATGTGTGATGGTCATTCACAGGAAACGAAAAGTCCTTGACTGCATGAAAACATATCGGCGAATCGCCGAGAATGATACTGGACGAACAATCAAAGTGTTGCGATCTGACAATGGAGGAGAATACACGTCCATTGAATTTGAGAATTATCTGGAGAAACATGGGATACAACATGAGGTAGCTTCTGTGAGAACCCCACAACAAAATGGAGTTGTTGAACGTAGGAATTGATAGGTGAACAACATGGCACGAACTATGCTGATTGAGAGTCGTATTCCACGACATTACTGGAAAGAGGCTGTTCAAGCTGCAGTATACATTCAGAATCGAACATGACTTTATATGGGTGAGACAAACACACCATATGAATTGTGGCATGGACGGAAGCCTTCTCTAAAATACTTTCGTGTCTTTGGAATTAAATGCTTCATCAGGAACAAAGAAGGAAATCAAGGGAAATATGGCGACAATGCGGATGAAGGAATTTTCCTCGGTTACTCAATGAATAGAAAAGCCTACAAATGTTTCAACAAGCATTTAGGAAGGATTGTTGAAAGCAGTGATGTTAAAATAATTGAAGAGAAAACCACAAATGCTTCAAGGACGTCATATGATGATATGATAGAAAGTTAGGAAGAATGTGAACGTGAAGAAAATTCAAATGCAGAAATAGAAGAAGATGTTCAAAACACTCACCAGTCACATCATGATATTGACTCAGAAGAAGAATCTGAAGCAGAAACTATGGCTGAAGAGAATACTACTGAACCTCGCAGGAGAAATCGAAGAGCTGAGATTGATCCAGCCAACATAATTGGGGACATGAGTGCACCCACTCAAACAAGAAGGATGAGGAATACCACGCAATCTGCATTTCTATCAGTTGTAGAGCCACCCTCATTCGAAGAAGCTGCAAAAGATAAATCTTGGGTGAAAACCATGAATGATGAATTAGATCAGATTGACAAGAATCAGACATGGGATCTTGTCCAGAGACCCGAAGGTCACAATGTGATTGGTACAAAATGGATCTTCAAAAATAAGTTTGATGAGCATGGAAGTGTTATCAGAAACAAGGCACGACTGGTATATAAAGGATACTCCCAGATTGAAGGTATTGATGTTGAAGAAACCTTTGCTCCAATTGCTAGACTGGAGTCAATCAGGCTTTTCCTTGCCATGGCACTCCAAAGAGGATATAAAGTATATCAAATGGATGTTAAGACAACATTCATGAATGGTGTACTCGAAGAAGAAGTCTACATTAAACAACCGGTGGGCTTTGTCTTGGGTACCGATGAAACAAAGGTCTGCAAACTAAAGAAAGCTCTATATGGTTTGAAGCAGGCACCACGGGTGTGGTACTCATGGCTAGATTCATATCTCAAGAAGTTGGAATTCAAAAGAGGAGGAGTTGATCACAATCTCTATGTGAAGAATTCTCCAAAAGATCAATTCATGGTTCTTGTCTACGTTGATGATATCATATTTGGTGGCAGCAGGAAGAAATCAGTGGATGAATTTGCCAACCACATGAAATCAGAATTTGAAATGTCTATGATTGGGGAGCTCACATATTTCTTGGGGCTGCAAGTGATTCAAAAGAAGGAATACACATTCATTTCTCAGGAAAAATATGCAAGAGAGCTGCTGAAGAAGTTCAACATGCAAGACTCCAAACCAATGTCAACTCCGATTGTAGTTGGTACTAAACTTGGAAAGCATGAGGATGGGAATTCTGTTGATCCCACCATGTACAGGAGAATCATTGGAAGCCTACTGTACCTGACAGCGACAAGGCCAGATATTGTCTTTGCAACATGCCTTGCGGCCCTCTTTCAGAGTAATCCAAAGGATGAACATATGGCAGCAGTAAAAAGAATCATGAGGTACATTCAAGGTACACATAACTTCGGGTTATTTTTTGCTGTAGGCAGGGACAGTGAATTATCAGCATTTTCTGATGCTGACTGGGCTGGTGATGTTGTAGACAGAAAGTCCACTAGTGGTGGAGCTTTCTATATTAGGGAGAAATGTGTTGGCTGGTTGAGCAAGAAACAAGAAAGTAATTGTCTTAGTACTGCTGAAGCTGAGTATATCTCCTCCACAAAAGCATGCACTCAACTTCTTTGGATGAAGCAGCAGCTAACAGATATTGGTGATAAGGTACAACAACCAATGGTGATTTATTGTGATAACAAAAGTGCAATTGATCTTACGAAGAATCCGGTTCAGCATTCTCGTTCAAAACATATTGAAATACGGTATCATTTTATCAATGAAAAGGTTGAACAAGGCGTGATTAAAATGGATCATGATGGAACTAATGAGCAAGTGGCTGATATCCTAAACAAGCCATTGTCCGCGGCTCTGTTCGAGAAGCATCGGTTGAACCTCGGTGTTCAACCACCTCCTACTTCATAAGGAGGCTCCAGAAATCCCCTCTCCCCGTTTCTTTTAACTGTTTTTTTTCTGCTTATGGCTATGATGCAGGTTTATGGGGGAGATACTATCCAAGGGGAGTATGGCTTGAGCTGAACATTGAACAACCTATCGGTCTTTGGTTTTATTATCAATGGGGGAGAAAGGAATAAATTCAAGGCAAGAAATTCTTCTGTGATGAGAAGTGTAAGATTGTGATGAGAAGATTAAGAAGGATAACATCGGGCGTCCTGGAAAATTTCAAAACACTGGAACCCAATTCAAGCTTCCTCTCTTGTTTTCTACACCGAGCATTTCTCACGTAGACTTAGAGTGTTGGCTGAGTTGATTCTTGCATTTTGGGTTTGCTCGTGGTTGGAGATCTTTTGAATTTATTCTGATTGCCAACAAACCCAAAGGGGAGATTGTTGGAACCAGGGTCTTCAAAGCATGATTTGGCGTATGGTTTGTGTTATTTGTCAATCCTCAGTGGAAGTTCAGGATGTCTACCAACAAAGAGATCATACCGTTCAAGCAGAAAACAGTAGTGAAGGTGGCGCGGTTTCCCAGTGTTTGCCAAATTTTTGGGCCTGAAAAAACGGCCAATAAAGTAAAGTGTTTTTGGAAAAGGTACTTGCGCGCCGAGGTCATGGAGGATAGAAGACTTGCGCGCCATATGTTTTTGAGGATCAGAACATCAAAATTTGGCTTAGGAAAGAAGGTTGCGCAAGTATTGGTTGGGTCGCGCAAGTGAGTTGCGCGACAGAGGTTACTGGAGACAAGACTTGCGTGCCGTCGAGGGACTTGCGCGCCGCCGCGCAGGGGGTCCAGTTTGCCTATAAATACTGGACCACCCCTCCTCATTTCTTACGGAGTTCAAGGCTGAGAGATTGTTCGAGCTCTCGTCGCACAGGTGGTTGAGTCGCGCAGGTGGTTGTTTTGTCGCGCAAGTAGAGCTTGCGCGCCGGTTTTTGGCTGTGCGCCCAAGGCGGTTTGGAAGAGAAAGGAAGTTGACTGCGCAAGTTTGTAGTCGGGGAAGGAAGAGTCGCGCATGTGCGTTGATGACACTTGCACGCCAGTTTGGACTTGCGCGCTGTAGTGGGACTTGTGCGACTGTCTGGGAGAAGCGCTCCTGGTTTTGCTGAAGCCCACTAGCCTGTTTGGAGCTGCACGAAAGCCAGGAGACTACCCGATACATTCGAGGAAAAGTGATATTCTGCTTCTGGAGAGAATCGGACTTCAATAGAGCATCTACATACAACAAAGGATGCATTCTTATGAAAATGATGATGATACCATTATGTCTATAAACTGGGTGGGACTTCACCAACGGCAGTGAGCCAGGGGGAGTCAACGGGAGTGACCCGAGGGACGTAGTGAGCTATCCCTGAACAATTGTAAAGGCAGTGAGCCTGGGACAGAGTGTCTGTACCCAAACCTTTGTAATCTGAATCTAGTGATGCATAGTGAATTTTGGTACGACCGACAACATGTCGGCGTATGCTCCTTGGACGTAGCCCTTTGCGGTGAACCAAGTAAAAAGGGTTGTGTCTTCTCTGTGCATGTGAATGTTTTCTTTCTGATCATAATCATCATACAGGTTCAACAAGTTTCTACCAATGTGGTAACAATATCCATCACATTAAAATAAAAAGTGGTCACCCTGATTCACCCCTCCCCTCTCAGGGTGTCCCGGGGTCCTTTAAGTGGTATCAGAGGGTAAAGGTTGCTGGTGTTGAATCTGACCTTCTTCGTCATGGAAAACGCGATCAATGTCAGGGGAGTCCCTCACTTCGATGGAAGCAATTTCCAGATCTGGAATAATAGAATGAGATCTCATCTAATATCTCTTGGAATGGAAGTTCTTTTTTCTACTGTTGCAAGGAATACAAGTCACCGATCCAACAGGCCTTGCTATGACTGAAATAGACAGGAAACTTCTTGATGCAGATACTAAAGCACAGAATGCACTCACTGCAGCCCTTTCTGATCAGATCTACCTAAAGGTGATGAATTGCACCTCAGCAAAATCCATGTGGGATGAACTTGAGAATATTTATGATGCTGATAGCAAAGTGAAGGAGGTGAAACTATAAGTGCTGCACAATTGGTTTGATGATCTGAAGATGCATCCAGACGAGAATGCAGACTCTTTCTTCAATCGAATTACCAAAGTGGTTGGAGCTATTCGGGGTCTAGGCGAAGAAATCAGAGACATTGATATTGTAAAGAAAATATTGAGAATACTTCCACCTCTTTATAATGCGAAGGTGTCAGCCCTTGAGGAAAGAGATCTTTCCAAACTTTCTTTAGATGATCTACTGAGCAGTTTGGTAGCATATGAAATTAGAGTCAAACCTGAAGATGCTACGACTCGGGTGAGCAAGGAAATGGCATTCAAGGCCATGGATAAACTGAAAATATCAAAGGATAGTAGCGGTTAATATGATGAAGAAAAATAAATTCTTTCTCTCATTGCAAAGAAGTTCCAGAAGGGGAAAGGGAAATTCAATGGGAAGTTACCTCTCGCGTGTTTCCGCTGTGGAAAAGTTGGGCACATTGCTTCTCAGTGTTTAAAAAAGATCAATGATTAAGATAGTGAGGATGAAAACTTAAAGAAGCCTCAGAGAAGGTTCTTCCAAAAGGGAGACTTCAAATCTGGTAAGAAAATGCAAAGGAAGAGTTTTGTCTGTGAAGAGGAAGAAGATGATAATGAATTCTGTGATGATGAAGAACCAGAATTAAAAACTGGGAACCATGCTTCTATGATGGCCACTATTGAAAAGCCAGAAGATACTGAAGGAGAAAAACAAATGAGAACTTTTGTAGATCCTGAGATGCAACTTAAGGATGCGGTAAGTAAGATTAATATTAAATGTAAGAGATGCAATAAGTGGAAATCAATTGTAGAAGAATCAAATGAATATGTTGATCAACATGAAGCTGAAATCGAACGACTGGAAGAATTTTTAAAGGTACAGTCTAAAATAATTGAAAGCAATGATGATGCAGTTGATCTGAAGCGGAGAATTGAAGAGCAGGCAAAGGTCATCAATGACCTCACTTCCAGACTGAATGAAAAATCCAAGACTGCTGAGTGTCTTGAGGAGTAAGTAGTTACTCTAAGAAGTAAACTGGAGACTGAATCAGTTCCAAAATAATCGAGGATGAAAATACAGTTCGGAAGATTCTCAGATGCAGAATTACTTGCAAGAGCCATGTGTGGTTCAGATGGGGTCGGAAAAATCTTGAGTGATCAAAGAACCGCTTGCATGGGAAAGAGTGGAATTGGCTATGAGGTTGAGTCATCAACTGCTGGAAGTAAAAAGATCCAAAATAAAGACAAGATGAAAGCTGAGCATGATGAAATTTTACCTAGAGTGCTGAAAAAGGAACCCTCAATCCAAACTAAAAGGAGACCCGAAAATTATCCTCAAACTTTGAAAAATGACAGACAGTCTTACTATTCTCCCAAGGAAGAAGGTATAAGGAGAAATTCAAGTGAGAAGACATTTCCTCTCATGAAGTGTCAGTTCTGTGGCTATCTGGGCCATACCATGTCTTATTGTGAAGAGGCAAGAAGCTATCTGAATGGAGAAGATATAGATGCTCAACAAAGGAGAACAATCTCATATCCTAATTCTCATAGAAGAAATAATTTCTATGGATATTGTTTTCGTTGTTCTAACTTTGTTCATAAGGCCGTTAATTGCAAGTAGAGAAGAGACATAGACACCTCATACCGATGTTCAAGACAAGTCAAGTCTCGTCAGCAAGACAGTGTTGCTCTTTCAAACAGGTTCTCACCTCTCACAGAAGACTTTGACTATGAAGAACCTGGGTATGCGGAAGAGATAGTTGAAAGGCCATCAGTTCTATATACTCAATCTAATGTCTCATGGAAGGAAAGGAAGAATATTGAGAAATCAAACCTTGCAGAGGTAGCCCTCAAAGCTACAAAGAACAACAGTACCTGGATTCTAGATAGCGGTTGTTCATCTCATATGACGGGTAATGTCGGCCTCCTAACGAATATCATAAAGAATGTTGATGGTACAGTAATATTTGGTAATGATGGGGCTCTGAAAATCAAAGGGATTGGAAGTACCCAATTAGCTAATGGAGAACTAAAGAAGACTGAAGTCCTTTACGTAGATGGCCTACGTCATAATCTTCTCAGCGTGAGTCAACTTTGTGACTCAGGACATATAGTTACTTTTAATCAGAAAGGCTGCACTATCAAGGGAAAAACCGGCAATTCACTTATGGATGTGATGCAAGTTTATGGGGGAGATACTATCCAGGGGGAGTATGGCTTGAGCTGAACATTGAACAACTTATCGGTCTTTGGTTTTATTGTCAATGGGGAAAAAGGAATAAATTCAAGGCAAGAAATTCTTCTGTGATGAGAAGTGTAAGATTGTGATGAGAAGATTAAGAAGGATAACATCGGGCGTCATGGAAAATTTCAAAACACTGGAACCCAATTCAAGCTTCCTCTCTTGTTTTCTACACCGAGAATTGCTCACGTAGACTTAGAGTGTTGGCTGAGTTGATTCTTGCGTTTTGGGTTTGCTCGTGGTTGGAGATCTTTTGAATTTATTCTGATTGCCAACAAACCCAAAGGGGGAGATTGTTGGAATCAGGGTCTTCAAAGCATGATTTGGCGTATGGTTTGTGTTTGTTGTCAATCCTCAGTGGAAGTTCAGGATGTGTACCAACAAATAGATCATACCGTTCAAGCAGAAAATAGTAGTGAAGGTGGCGCCGTTTCCCAGTGTTTGCCAAATTTTTGGGCCTGAAAAAACGGCCAATAAAGTAAAGTGTTTTTGGCAAAGGTACTTGCGCGCCGAGGTCTTGGAGGATAGAAGACTTGCACGCCATATGTTTTTGAGGATCACAACGTCAAAATTTGGCTAAGGAAAGAAGGTCGCGCAAGTATTGGTTGGGTCGCGCAAGTGAGTTGCGCGACAGAGGTTACTGGAGACAAGACGTGCGCACCGTCGAGGGACTTGCGCGCCGCCGCGTAGGGGGTCCATTTTTCCTATAATTACTGGACCACCCCTCCTCATTTCTTACAGAGTTCAAGGCCGAGAGATTGTTCGAGCTCTCGTCGCGCAGGTGGTTGAGTCGCGCAGGTGGTTGTTTTGTCGCGCAAGTAGAGCTTGCGCGCCGGTTTTTGGCTGTGCGCCCAAGGCGGTTTGGAAGAGAAAGGAAGTTGACTGCGCAAGTTTGTAGTCGGGGAAGGAAGAGTCGCGCATGTGCGTTGATGACACTTGCGCGCCAGTTTGGACTTGCGCACCGTAGTGGGACTTGCGCGACTGTCTTGGAGAAGCGCTCCTGGTTTTGCTGAAGCCCACTGGCCTGTTTGGAGCTGCACGAAAGCCAGGAGACTACCCGATACATTCGAGGAAAAGTGATATTCTGCTTCTGGAGAGAATCGGACTTCAATAGAGCATCTACATACAACAAAGGATTCATTCTTATGCAAATGATGAAGAGACCTTTATGTCTATAAACTGGGCGGGACTTCACCAATGGCAGTGAGCCATGGGGAGTCAACGGGAGTGACCCGAGGGACGCAGTGAGCTATCCCTAAACAATTGTAAAGGCAGCGAGCCTGGGACAGAGTTTCTCTACCCGAACCTTTTTAATCCGAATGTAGTGATGCATAGTGAATTTTCGTACGACCGACAACATGTCGGCGTATGCTCCTTGGACGTAGCCCTTAGTGGTGAACCAAGTAAAAAGGGTTGTGTCTTCTCTGTGCATGTGAATGTTTGCTTTCTGATCATAATCGTCATACAGGTTCAACTAGTTTCTACCAACGTGGGAACAAGATCCATCACATTAAAAGAAAAATTGGTCACCCTAATTCACCCCTCCCCTCTCAGGGTGTCCCGGGGTCCTTCACAACACCAAAAACATTATGCACCATCATCTCCCCAAAAAACCTAATCCCCCAGACCAAAAAAAAAAAACATAAACCCACATCCCCAAAAAACCCATAATTCCTTATAGGTAAACAAAATTGCACTCACTCCTCCCAAAATAACTAAACCCTCTACCCAGAAACCCCTAAACCCTTATCCCAAAAAAACCATTAACTCCTGGTCCTGAAAAACCTTAAACCCTAAACCTAAAAAACCCAATGCACTAGTCCCCAATAAAACCTAAACCCTTGGCCACCAAAAACTATAAATATTAAACCTTAAAATATAATAAACCATATTCTCTATAAAACAATAAAACCTCATCCCCAAAAAATCCATAAAAACCCATTACTAAGTAACACTAAACCCACTACCCTAAATTTTCCAAAACAATAAACCCTTTAAAACTCTAAACCCTTATCCCGAAAAACCCTGATATCCATGACCCTAAAAAATACTTAACTCTAATCCCTCCAAAACCCTAAAAGAACAAACCCAAAAATACTAACCCTTAAGCACTGAAAAACCATAAACTATCATCCCCAAAACCCATAAACAGTAATCCCCAAGATACACTAAACCATCAGTCCCAAAAAACATTAAACCAATAGCACCAACAAAACCATAAAAACACTACCACAAAAAAATTATACCATAAATAAAGAAAACCTAAATAAAAAATACCATAAATCCCTAATCACTATACCCAGAAAACAAAAAACCCTTAAGCCCAGAAAAACGTAAAAATTTTACTCCAAAAAACTATAAACCCAAATCCCCAAAAAACCCAAAACCGTCATCATCAAAAAATATATAACCCGGAGCCCCGAAAACCCTAAACCCTAAACACCAAATAACCCTACACCCCGAGTCATAAAACATTAAAACCTGAACACCAAACAAATCATCAACACTAATCAACCAAAAAACCTAAACTCTGATCCCCCAAGAAACATACTCACTTATCCATAAGAACACCTTAACCATGATCCCAAAAAAGCCCAAATCCCTATATTGTAAAAATTAATAAACAATCAAACCCAAAAAACTAAATTCCTAAACCCCCAAAACCCTAGAACCTCATCCCCCCAATGCCCAAAAATCCCATAAATCCTGAGAACCCAAAAACCCAGAAACCAAATCCCTAAAAACCTAATATTGAGATTAAAACAAAGCTATCTCTCATATCCCCAAAAAAACCTAAACGTTATTACCCAAAAAACCTTAACAACTCATCCCAAAAAACACTTAACCCCTCAAACCCCAATAAACCTAAACACTCAGCCCTAAAAAACTGTCAACTGTCAACTCCCAACAACCAAGTGTCATCAAACCCAAAAAAAACCTGAAACTTCATCACCTAAAATCGAAAACCCATATAACCCTACAAACCCTACACCTGCATCCCTATATACCCCTAACCCTCATCCGTAAAAAATCATGAACACTTATCTGGAAAATAATAAAATACTTTAGCCCAAAAAAAACATAAACTCTCATCCCCAAGATATCTTTAATCCCTCAAATACAAAAAACCTTAGAATCTCATCCCTAAAGAAACATAAACCCTATACACAAAAAAAACCACAATTCAATATCCTCAAAGGATCTAAAAACTCATCCCCAAAAAACCCTAAACCCTGAGCCCCAAATAACTCTAAACCATCACCCACAAAACAATAATCTCTCAACCCTAAAATACCCTAAACGATCACCCCAAAATACCCAAAATTCACTTGTCTAAAAAACCTTATTCTCTCAGAAAAAATAAGTTAAATATTGATCCCCAAACAAAATTAGACCCCATGACCCAAAAACCCTAATCCATCAGATGTAAAAAATCATTGAACCCTCTTCCCCAATAAAACCCTCATCCTGGAAGGGTCAAAACCCCCAAACCCTCATCACTAAAAAATATATGTCCCTAAGCCCCAAAAAACCCAAACACTCCAAAACACAAAACCCTAAACCCCCATCCTTAAATATCCCTATATACTAATCACCAAAAATATCCTAAAACATCATCCCCAATGTTCCCTAAATCCATATCCCTAATAACTTTTAACCCCATAGTCCCGAAAAACTCAATGCCCTCAACCCCCAAAAATCCTAAACCCTCGTCCCCAAAAAACCCTAACCCATCTCTCCCAAAATACGATAAACATTTATACCCAAAAAATTATAAACCATAATTCCTAAAATATTTTAAACCATCATCCCCAAATCACCCAAACCCTCAGCCTCAAGAAAATATATTCTGTTGGCCCTAAAAAACCAAAATCAATAGCTCCAAAAACCTGAAATTGTCACAAAAGGACCATAAACCATCATCCAAAACAAATCCAAAACCATAATCCCTAATAAATTCTAAACCATCATCCCCCCAAAACCCTAAATATACATAAAAAAACCCAATTTACACACCCCAAGGAATAATAAACACTTATCCCATAAAAACCATAATCCCTCAACCCCATCAAACTGTAAACCCATAGACCCCAATAAAGCTTATCACTTCAGCACAAAAATCCCCCCTAATCCCTGATATCAAAAAACACCAAAAAACCCTACCCCAAAAATTCCTAAAGCAACTTCCCCAAAATAACTAATCATTTATCCACAAAAAACCCATATAAAATGAGCCCCAAAAAACACTAAATACTTTTCCCCCAAAAAACAATGACCAAAACCCCAATATTCAATGATCCATCAACCCCTAAAAACCATACCCCCTATCCAAAAAACACCTCATCACAAAAAAACCTAATCACTTATCTGCAACAAACCATGTACCCCCATCTCTAAAAAATATAAAAACTCATCCCAAAATAACCCTAAATACCCATCCCCAAAAAACAAATATCTTGTCCCTGAAAACTCCTAAATCAGGAGGTCAAAAAAATTGTAAAAACACTACCCCAAAAAAACCTAAACCCTTAGCCCTAATAAACTCTAAACACACATACTATTAAATCTCAAATCCCTTATCACAAAAAACCTAAACTCCCATCCCCAAAAAAACCCTAAACTCCCTGTACAAAAACCCCAATCCTAAACCCTGAAATATCACAACACTAAACCCCAAAAAATATTTACTAAAAACCCAAAAAACCCTTAACCCTCAGCCCAAACAACCCTAAACTTCCATCTCAAAAAACCCAAAACACTATTTTACAAAAATTAATAAACCACTTCCCCACGAAAAATAAATACTAGCACAAAGAAAAACCAAAAACCATCAGCACCCAAAACCCAACACCATCATCTAAAAAAACAAAAAATCCTTAAAACCCCTCAACCCTCATCCCCAAACATCCCTCAACCATTTTCCTAAAAAACCCTAATGAATTATACCTAATAAACCCTCAACCCTCAACCATCATCTATATGAAACCCCCAAATATGAACCAAAAAAACCATCAAAACGTTGACAAAAAAACCCACAAACCTCATACCAAAACAACCCAACACCCTCATCAACATAAAACACAAAACCCCTCATCCCTAGTAAACCCTAATCCATTTTCCCAAAAAACATAAAACCATAGTAAAAAACCCTAATCCCACAGATCTAAAAAACCAAAAACCTTCATATCAAAAAACCCTAATCCCCAACCAAAAAAATAATAAAACCCTATATCCCAAACAACCATTAAACCCCAATATAAAAATCCCTAAACCCCAATAATAATAAAACTATGAACCCCCAAAAATTCGTAAACCAACATCGAATATAATTCCAAATCACTTATCCATAAAAAACCTAAAACTACTGCCCCAACAAACCATAAACCCTTGATCCCAAATAACCCTAAACCACTTTTCAAAAAAAATAAAAATGCCTCACCACTAAAAACATGAAACTATAATCCGTAAATAACCCTAACCCTTTAAACCTAAAAATATCTAAACCATCCAGCCCACACAACTGACAACACTTATCCCTAAAACCAATAACTCTCATCCCAATGAACCCTCTAAACTTATCCCCAAAACACCAAATCCTCAACCCAAAAAAACCCTATGCACCCTATCATAAAAAACACTGAACTCTTATCCCCAAAAAACAAGAAACCCTCATCTGTTAAAACCCTAAACCTTACACCACCAAAAACAATAAACCATTATCTCAAATAAACTAAAATCAAACCCATAAAAATCCTAATCCCTCTTTCATAAAATACCCTTAACCCTTATCCCAAAAAACCCTCAAACACATCCCCCAATAAACCCAAAAATCTACACACCAAATAACCCTAATACCTTATACACAAAAATTCCTAAACTGACAACCTTGAAAATCCATCAATCCTTAGCCGAATAAATTATATAACCCTATTACCTAGAAAACCATAAACACCTAGACATAGATATTACTGTCCCTAGAAATTAAAATACCATAATCCACATAGAACCCAAAACCCTCTTCACTAAAAAACCCTAAACCCTACTCCTGAAAAAATCCAAAACACTCATCCCCCAAAAACTCTAGACCCTATTCTCTCAAAAAAAAAACTAAACCCTCATCAACCAAAACCAAAAAACCCTCAACCCCAAAAAACTCTAAAACAAAATCCCCATAAAACACTAAGCCATCATCCAAATAAATTACTAACCCTTAATCCATCCCAAAATACTAAATCCAAGACCCGAATCAATAAAAAACCTAAAACATCAGCCCCAAAAAATCCTAAACCCCTACCCTTAAAAACCCTAAACTCCAAAAACACCCTTATCCATCAGCCCGAAAATATATTAAACTATCATTCCTAAAAATATCTAAACCATTAAACCCCAAAACCATCAACCCTAAACCCAAAAACCCTCCAACCCTCAACCCCCAAACTCACTAAATGCTAATCATAAAAAACCATAATCCCACATACCCATTAAACAATAAACCATAATCCCTAAAAACACTTAAACCCACTACTCAAGAAAACACTAAAACATCATCCCCAAAAATCCAAAACTCTCATGCTAAAAAAATACTAAATCCTTAGACATAAAAAACCCTAAACCCCCACAACCAATAATCCTTAAACCCAAAATATGAAAAATCCCTCCACTCTCAGCCCCATAGAACCCTCAAACCTAAACCCCAAAAATACCCTCAACCTAGAATCCCAAAAAAATCATTTACCCTCATTCCCAAAAAAAAACTAATCCCCCGTCCAAAAAAACATTCAACCATAATCCTAAAAAACATAAATGCTCCGCACCAATAAATCATAATCCATTATCACCCAAAACCGTAATCCCCACACCCAAAAAAAAAATTAAATCATCATCCACAAAAAACCCCAAATCCCTCTTCCAAAATAACCCTAAAACAATAGCCTAAAAAAACTTCAACTCCCATATGAAAAAACCCTCAAACCTCAACTATAAAAAAACTGTAAACCCGATGACCTAAAAAACTGTAATCCTATGGTAACAAAAAACCCTCCACCATCTACAAAAAATAACACTAAACCCTCAGTACCTAAAAAATCACAACCCAAATCCCCAAGAAACAAAAAAACCACACCATTAAAAACCATAACCCCTAATCCCTAATAAATCTAAAAACTCATCCCAAAAAAAAACCAAAATAGTCCTCCATAAAAAACACTAAACCATCATATCCATGCAAATGCTAAACCATCCTCCCGAATAATCCTGATGTCCGCAATCCAAAAATTCCATTATCTCCTAACCACTAATTGTCCAAAAACCTCACCATTAAAAACCCCTAACTGGTAGCCCCCAAAACCCATAAACCATCATCCATAGAAAACCTCATCCAAAAAACACCCCACACCCTCAGCCCTAAAAAACCCTATAACGTCAGGTCTAAAAATCCTAAAACTATATTTCAAAAAAAAACCCAAACGATCATCACTAAAACATAATCCCCATAAATCCCATTATTCCTAGCACCAAAAACTATAAACACTCAACACTATAAAACCCTAAACCCCCTCCCCAAAAAAACCTAATCATCCATACATATAAAACCGGAATTACTAACCCAAAAAAAACGTAAAACTTCATCCCCCCAAAACCCTAAACCATTATCATAAAAAATCCATGAACCCTCCCTCAGATCTAGAAAATGATAAAAACTCAGCTGAAGAAAACACTCATCCCTCAGCACCAAAAAAAACCCAATAATACTCATCCCTAAAAAATCCTCAACTCTCTCCCCAAAAAACCCACAACCCCAAAAACCATCAACCATCGGTAAAAAAACCATCCACAATCATCACAAAAAATCCCTAAACCATATTAAAAAACCATGAACCAGATTCACCCAAAAAAATATAATTACACAACCCAAAAAACACTCCACACAAAACCTTAAAAATCCTTTTACTATCAGCCCAAAAAAACCAGAACCATCAACCCCCCAAAACCATCAATCGTTTTCCCCAAAAAACGCTAAACACTCATACCTAAATAACCATGAACCATCATTCCATAATAACCCTTAAACCTTATCCAAAAAAACCCTCAAACATCTTCCCAAAAAAACTGAACCCCCATTAGTAATAAAACATGAAACCCACAGCTCCAAAAATACACTGAATACCGATTCCCAAAATACACTAAACCATGAGTACCAAAAAACATTCAACCATCATCCCCAACAATCACACTACCCGTATCACCAAAAATTTTTTATCCCTAATCCTGAAAAATTATAAACCCACTACCATAAATAACCCTCAAAACATATAAATAAAACCTAAACCAGAAGTAAAAAAATGAACTAACCCCTTTACCCCAAAAAATTTCCCAACAATTCTCCCAAAAAACCATAAATCGTTTTTGAGAAAGGAACTCATCCCACAACCCAAAAAAACCTAAACTATAATCCCAAAATAAATCTTAATTCCCATTCAATAAAAAACCATAAACCTCAATAAAAAAACATAATACATATCCCCAACAACCCTAAATTCTCAGTCCCAAAAAAACAATCAATCCTTATCCCCAAAAAATCAAAATCCCTCAGCCCTAAATAACCCTAAAGGATTAGCCCAATAAAGGTAAATAACATTCCACAAAACCGAAAATACTCATCCCTAAAAAATCATAAACCCTCAACCCCCCAAAAAACCCAAAACCCTATAGCAGCAAAACACCCATGTCTATGTACCTTAACAAAACCCTAAATCCTCATCCCCAAAACATAGTAAAACCTAATCCCCAAACCCTAAACCCATAAAAACACTCCAACCTCAGCCAAAATAACCCTAAAACCTCAAACATAGAATACTATAAACCCTCATCCCTAGAAAATTCTAAACACTCATTCCCAAATAAGACTAAACCCTCATGCCCATAAAAATCTAAAACATGAGTCTATGAAATCCCTAAAAAATAACCCCCAAAAGAAACCTCAACACAAAATACCCTAACCCCCTATCCCAAAAATACCATAACCACTCAGTCCATAAAAACCATAAACCAATGACCCTATGAAACACTAAATGATTATCACTGGAAAACCATAAACTCTATGCCACAAAAACTATAAACCCCCAACACCAAAAAAGTGAAACCCCCATCACCTAAGAAACCTTAAACCCTATTCCATAGGAAATATATAAACCATCATTTCCAAAAATGCACAAATAAATGACTAAAAAAACCCTAAACCCACTACCCTAAGAAACCCCAAACCCACATTCCCAAAAAAATCCAAATCATCAACCACAAAAAATCCCTAAACCCTCAGCCCAATAATACTATAAAAACAAATCCCAAAAAACACTAAACTATCTTCCCACGAAAACCCTAAACCCTCATACCTAGAAACTCTAGACCCTCATCCCTATAAAACCGTAAACCCTTATACACAGAAAAACATAAACTCTAATCCCTAGAAATATCTACACCCATATCCCCAGAAAACAGTAAACCCTAAAACCTAGAAAACCCTAAACACTCAGCCCCAGAATACCTTGAACCCCCATCACACCTAAAAAATAATCCCTCATCCCTAGAAAATCCTATACCATTATCAAAGATAACCCTAAACCCTTAGCACCATAAAACCAAAAAAACATATCCCCAAAAAAATTTAAACCCCATCCATAGAAAACCCTAAACCCTTAACAAAAGAGAACCCCGAACCCAAATTCCTATGGAACCCAAACCCCTCATCCTTAATGACCACAATATCTTCGGCCATAGAAAACCCTAAAATCTCGACCATAGAAATCCCAAAACTCTCCATCACTGAAGACCCTAAAAAATCATCCTACAAAAACCATAAACACTATGCCCTAGAAAATCGTAAACCATCAACTATAGAATTATCTAAACCCTAATCCCTAAAAATTCCTCAACCACCAGCTATAATATCCTTTAAACCCTCATCACTATAAATCTGTAGACCATCATTCCCCTAAAACCCTAAATCATCATCCCCAAAAAACCATAGTTTCCAAACTCTATAAAATCCTAAACCTATATTGCTAGAAACTCGTAATCCCTCAACCCTAGAAAACCCCAACCCTTAGAACCCGAAAACCCTAAATAGTCATTCCTAGAAAACACTACACCCTTATCCACAAAAAACTCTTATCTGAAAGGCATTGTACAACCTAAACAATCATCCATAGAAAACCATATACCCTAATCCATAGAATACCCGAAGACCTTAGCCCTATAATACCCTAAACTCTCAAACACTGTAAACCCTAAACTCCCAGCACAATAAAATATTAAACCCAGAGCCCCATAAAAACATATAATCTAATCCCAAAAAACCTGACACCCTCATCCCAATAAATCCCTTAAGACATATTCTCTAGTGACCAGTAATCCCTCTGACTGAATAATCCCAAAACCCCAACCCATAGAAAACCCGAAACACATATCCCTAAAATACTAGAAACCCTCAATCCCAGATAGGATCTCACCCTTATCCCATGAAAAACCTAAACCCTAGCAAAGAAAACCATGAACCCTCTACCCCACCAAACCATACCCCCTCATCCCAAGAAGGCCATAACACCTTATACCAAAATTCTAAACCCTCATCCTATGAAACCCCTAAATCCTCATCCCAAGAAGAACATAAACCCTCCACCCCTGAAATGCCTAAACCCTCACCCCCATAAATCCCTAAACACAAAAAAACAAAAAATATCCAAAATCCTCATCCCTAGACAAACCCAAAACCCACAAGAAAAACTGTAATCCCTATGTCGTAGAAGACCATAAACCATTAGCTCAAAAAACCCAAAACCCTCAGCCCCAGAGAACCCTTAACTCTCATAGAAGAAAACACTAATTAATCATACCTAGAAATGTATAAAACAACATCTCTTGATAACTTAATATCCTTATCCTGATAAAATCCTAATCCCTCTTCCCCAGAAAACCAAAAACACTAAGCCCTAGAAAATCCTAAACCCTCATCCTCAGAAAACCCCAATCCCTCAGTCCTAGATTACCCAAAATCCAAATCCCTATGAAAACATAAACACTCTTACCTAGAAAACTCTAATCCCTTAGAACATAAAATAGATAATCACTCATCCCAAGAAAACCCAACATCCTTATCCCCGGTAAACCCCAAACCCTTATCCAAAAAAGGAATAAATCCTCAGTAGCATGTAATCCTAAAACCACATTCTTATAAAAAAATAATAACTGATCCCCAAAATATCATTAACCCTTTTCTGTAAAAATAAAAAATCCCTTACCCTTAGAATACACAATACCCTCACCCCAAAAAACTCATAAACCCTTATCCCAAGAAAACCCTAACACCTCATCTCTATAAAACCCTATTCCATCAACCCTAGAACTCCTTAAACCCTTATCCTAATAAAAACCTAAATACTTATCCCTAGAAAACAATAAACCCACAACCATAGATTACTCTAAATCCTCAAACCTAGAAAACTGTAGTCCCTCATCCACAAAAATCCATAAATCTACACCCCATAGAAACACCTAAGTCCTTTGCTACAAAAAAACAATAAACCCTCATACATAATAAAATATAAATGACCATCACAAAAAACATAAGCCATCAAACCCTAGAAACCAGAAACACTCAACCCCAAAAACCCCAAAAACCTCATTCCTATAAAATCCTAAACCCTCAGCATTAAAAGGAACGAGAACCCATATCCCCAAAAAACCCTAAACCCTCAGCCCCATGAAACTTAATCCTGAGGCCCCCCAAACCCAAAAAACTCATCCATAAAAAATCAAAACCATTATAACCAAAAAACCATAATCCCTTATCCAAAAAACTCCAAAACCCCCATCCCCAGAAAATAGTAAAACCATCAACCTGAAAAAAAATCACAATCCTTCTACCACAAAAACCCTCAATCCTCTTCCCCAATAAATAATGAACCCTCACCCAAGAAAACTCAAATCCCTTAATGTAAAAAATCCAAAAACCCTAAACCCCAAAAAACCCTAAACCATTATCCACAAAAAACCATAATCCCTCATCCCTCAAAAACCCTCAACCCTCATCCATAAAAAATCCACTACACTCTACCCTAAAAAAACTCAACCATCAACCCCAAAAAACCCACAACCCTAATCCCAAAAAAATCAACATCCCTTATCCCTAAAAATTCATAACCCCTCGTTGCCTTGAAACCCTATGCCATCATCCCCAAAAATTATTATGTACACACCCATTGTGAAAAATTCATATTCCCTATAAAACCGTAAACCATATCCTTAATAAAATCAGAAACCCTTAGTTCCAAAGGACACAAAACCCTCATTACAAAGAAAAATCATAACCCCTAGACCCTACATTTATTAAACCCTAGAACACAAAAAACACAAAACCATCATTCCCAAAAAACCCTAAACTAGAAACACTGAAATACCATAAACCCCCATCCCCCCAAAACCAAAAAACCTAAACCCCAACAACCTAAAAACTCATCCCATATACATTAAAAAATCATTCCAAAAATACACTAAACTCTCTTATCTAAACCCTAAAAATCATAAAACACTAATCATTCATCCCTAAAACCCTAAACCACCATCATAATAAAAACCTAAATCTACATTCCTAGAAACCCCAAACCGAAATCTCTAGAAACCCCTAATCGATTAGCAACATAAAAATACTAAAACCTCTTCCCGATAAAACTCTAAAAAATTTTCCCAAAAAATAACTAAACATCACACATCCCTATAATATTATAAACCCTCGTACCATGGAAACCCTAAACCCTCATACCAAAAAGTCCCTAAAATCATAGTCCTAGAAAACCGTAGAACCTTAGCCTAAAAAAATCAAGAACCATAACAAAAAAAACCTTAAACCACATTCATAAAACCCATAAACCCTCTTACCCAAATACCACTAAACCCTCAATCCTGGAAAACCCTAAACCCAAATCCCTAGAAAACTCAAATCCTGATAACCACATCCCCAAAAAACCCTAATCTGAAACCCCATAAACCATAATCCTTCAAACCCTAAAAATACTAAACCCTCATCCGTATAAAATTTTAAACACTTAGGTTTGGAAAACTATAATACCTATATCCCTATAAACCCTAAAACCTCATCTGTAGAAAATGAAAAACCCTTTTATATGGAAAACCCTAAACCCTCATCCATGGAAAAACATAAACAATCAACCTGAGAAAACACTGAACCCTCAATCATGGGTAACTATAATCCCTTAGCTCTGGACAACTATAAACCCTCTTGATTGGAAAATCCTAAACTATCATCCCAAAAAAACCCTAATCCATAATACCTGAAACCCCTAAACCCTCAGTCCAAATAAGCATAAACTCTCGGGTCCTGAAAACCATAAACCCATGCCCTAGAAAACCCTAAACCATAAACCAATGAAATCCTATATCCCTCATCCCCAGAAAACCTTATACCATAAACCCCTGAAAACCCTAAAACCTCAACCCCAAAAAACACTAAATTCTTATCCCTTGAAATATGTGAACCATTCTACCTAGAAAACACTAAACCATTATTTTTA
Organism: Viscum album; assembly: GCA_963277665.1. Taxonomy (NCBI): domain Eukaryota; kingdom Viridiplantae; phylum Streptophyta; class Magnoliopsida; order Santalales; family Viscaceae; genus Viscum; species Viscum album. The sequence goes on along the minus strand of OY728167.1, from coordinate 682,057,049 downwards.
GAAAAAAATAAACCCTTATCCCTACATCTCCATAAAATCTCCACCCTAGAAAAACCGAAGCCCTCAACCATAGAAAAACCAAATACATCATCCTTATAAAAAACTTAACCCCTAACCCATGAAAAAACTAATAACTATGCATCATAAAATCAAAACACATTTCCATAGAAAAGCATAAACCCACATCCCTAGAAAACACAAAAACATAAACTACATAAAAACCAAAAAAATAGACCATATAACACCATAAACCCACATCCCCATAAAACAATAAAACCCTAGATCTGAAAAACCCTATACCCTCATCCTTGAAAATCCTTAAACCCTTAGACCTAGAAAACCCTAAACCATTTACCCTAGAAATCCCTAAACCCTCATCCCCAAATAAACCTAAACCATCACCCCAGAAGGACATAAACCCTATTCCACCCAATATACTAAACAATCATCCCTATAACACTATATACCTTCATGAATAGAAAATAATACACCATGATCCATCAAAAACCCAACCCCCATACCCAGAATAACATAAATAATTTACCCCAATAAACCATATATTCACATCCTGAAGAAACACTAAACACTCAATACAAAATCTATAATCCCTCAAGCATAATATACCATAAACGCAGTGCATAATAAAATCTTAAGCCTTAACTTCCAAAAAAACCTAAACCCTACACCCCATAAAACGTTATCTCTAATCCACAAATAACCCTAAACCCTTAGTCCAAAAAAAACATAATCCATGATCCCTAAAAAACAACAAACACTAAACCCTAAAAACCCATGATACCTCATGCCAACAAACCCTAATCTTGATGTACAAAAAAAACACTCAACCCTGAGGCCTCAAAAACCCAGAACCCTAAGCCACAAAAAAACCAGAACCCTGAGCCCCAATAAACAGTAAATCGTATGCATAAAAACAATGAACACTAAAACTAAAAAAACATAAACCCTAATCCCCCAAAACCAAAGACATTGTCCCCAAAAAACCCTAAATCCTAATCTGCAAAAAATCCTGAACCCTCAGCCCTTGAAAACTATAAACACATAGCCTCGAAAAACCCTGAACTTTCTATCACAAAAATCAAGGAACCTTGAGCCCCAACAAACCCTAGTAAAACACCCCAAATAATCCTAAAACCTTATCCCTAATAAACTCTAAATCATTATCCCCCCAATCCCAAAACCATCATAACCAATGATCCCTAAACCTCCAACCCACCAAAACCATACATCATCATCCCCAAAAAAACATGAATTCTCAACCATAAAAAAACCTGAACCCTCGACCACATATAATTCTAACCATCATCCCTAAGAAACACTAATCCCTCAGTCGAAAAAAATCCTAAATACTCACCTGTAAAAAATCCTAAACACTTATCCCCATAAAATCATAACCCCTCTCCTCCTAAAATCCCTAAAACCTATTTTCCTAAAACCCCTAACCCCCCATCACAAAAAAATCAAAAAACCCTCAGTACAAAAAACCAAAACCCTCAGCCCCACAACAACCTAAACCCTCATAACCAAAGAACCATGAACCACCAATCTCAAAATACCATAAATGAACTTCTATAAAAAACCATAAAACCTAAACCCCAAAACCGAAAACTCTCATCCCCAAATGACTGTAAACCCCCTACCTCAAAAAACCTTAAACCCTCAACTTAAAAAAACCCAAGACCTTCATCCCAATAATATCGTGATCCCAAAATTCCCACAAACATTATTCCAAAAACCCCTCATCCATCACCCACAAAAAACCATCAAACCATAGCACAAAAAAAACCACATTCAATAGAACCGAAAAACAATCAACACTCTACTCCAAAAAAAACTCAACAATCAAATCCCAAAAACCACTTCAATAAAAACCCTCAACCATCACCCCAAAAAAATATGAAAACACTCATCTAAAAAATACTTAATCCCATATCATAAAGAAACAATATACCCTCATCACAAAAAAAACCATACACCCTCATCCCAAATAAATACCTAGACAATTATATATCTAAAAAACCCGTAAACCCACATCCAAAAAAACCCTAAACCCAATGATCTAAAAAACTATAAACACTCTCCTCCCAAAATTCCTAATCCCTTTCAGTAGTGCAGAAAATGTTATTTACGTCGGTTATTTTTCATTTTTTACGTCGGTTTTTAGCCGACGTTAATACGGTCGACATTATAAATAACGTTTTTAATGTTGGTTATTTAAAAACAGATGTAAAAAAAACATAACATCACCATGTTTATCACGTTAGTTAATTAATAACCGACGTAAAAAACCCGGGGGGGGGGGGGTGTTATAACGTCGGTTATTATATAACCGCTGTGATAAATCGGGGGGGGGGGGGGGTTACGTCGGTTATATAATAACCGACATTATAAACATGTGCGGGGGAGTGTATCACGTCGGTTATTAAATAACCGAAGTGATAAAGCCCTAGGAAATGGTTTATCACATCTGTTATATAATAACCGATATGCTAAACCAGTCCGGGGGGGGGGGGGGGTTATCAAGTCAGTTATTTCATAACCGACGTGATAAACCATTTCCCTAGTCTTTTATCATGTCGGTTATTAAATAACCGACATGGTAAACCATGACACAGGTGTTTATCATGTATGTTATTAAAAAAACCGATGCGATAAACTCTTCTCGATTTCTTTATCACGTCAGTTATAAAATAACCGACGTGGAAGACAATTTTTTTTAAAAAATTGAATGAAGTCCTCTGCTCTCCCCCAGAAACAACCAGAAACCAAATAAAGAATTTGTACCACAAAAATAGAAGGATATAAAAATAATAACTAAAGCAAATTTAATCATTTACATTGATAACATATAAAACTTACCCCACTTGACATCACCCATCACACCCCTGGACTGCACCCCGACCCCCTGGACAGCCCTAAACACCCCGGGATAGCCCCAAACACCCCAGGACAACCCCCCCCCCCCACCCTCATTTATACCCCCACACCATGGACTTCCCGCCCCCGGACATTTGGATCCCCCACCACACCCCTGGACTACCCCCGACTGCCTAGACCACCCCAAACACCCCGGAACAACCCCCCCCCCCCCCCACCCTCCTGAACAACATCCCCACACCCCTCACCCCACTTGACAGCCCCCACCACAACCCTAGACTACCCCCAACCCCCTGGATAGCCCCAAACACCCCGGGACAACCCCCTCCCTCATGTATACCCCCCACACCCTGGACAGCCCTCCCCCACCCCATTGGAGCCCCCACCATACCCCTGGACTGCCCCCAACCCCTGGACAACCCCAAACACCCCTTGACAACCCCCGACCCTCATGTATACCCCAACCCTTGGGAAGCACTTCCACACCCCGGGACAACCCTCCTACACACTTGAAAAACTCAAAAAAGTTACCAAAAACAAACCAGAACCCCCTCACCCCACTAGACTGCCCCCACCAAACCTCTGAACACTCCCCCCACACCCCTGGACATCAACACCACCACTGGACATCCCCCCACCCTCCTTTAGATCGCCCACCCCCATGACAGCACTCCCACATCCCATGACAACCCTCCCACACCCTTGAAACAGACCAAAATGTTACCAAAAATAGACCAAAACCCCCTCAACCCACTAGACTGCCCCCAACACACCCCTGGACTTCCCCCCCATCCCCATGGACACCCTAGACTCCCCCCCACTGGACACCCCTCGCCACCCCTGGAAACCCCCCTCACCCCACAAGACACCCCCACACCCCTGGACAACCTCCCACTCCTCTGGACATCCCGTCCACCCTCCTAGAAACCCTCCCACTAACCTAGATTGGCCCCACCCCACCGGACAGCCCTCCCAGACCCCTGGACACCCCCAACCCCACTGAACACCCCCACACCCTTGGAACCCCTCCCCCCAGACCAGAATCCATACCAGAAAAACCATCATAAGTAGACCAAAACAAGAAGTATAGTAAAATTAAACATTCACATATATAAAATTCAAAACTTTCACTTTAAACTTAAAAAAAACTAAATCCATCCTAAAATACTACCAAATAAAAAATTACAATGACAATATTCAAAATTACATTTTACATTACAAAAAACTAACATTCAATCAAACCTGTAAAACAATTTGACCGCTCTAGTTGTAAGTGTTTGATGTCTTCAGAAGTATTGGGTTGAGGGTCATCAAAAATCTATAAATGAAAAGGATACTAGTTAACATGTTTAGTGAATAAATCAAATTTAAATATAATGGGAAATTTTAAGAGGAAATCTTACCAGGTCAAAATTCACAACACTCCCAGTTGTTATTATTTCGTACAAAAATCTTAACATATAATATGCACATTCGATGATGCCTTATTTTTCATGAAAATTCTGTTTGAATGATTTTAAATTCAATATATTATTTTTATATAATAAATCAAAAAGTAAAAATTATAAATGGATATTTACCTTCGCATTTACACATTTGATCTTTTCACTCCTTTACTTTGTGTTTTTTCGAATGTAAGCCCATGCCCTGTTAGAAAATAATATGAATGGCGTTAATTGAAAATTAATTATAATATATAAAACTATTGAGATGTTGAAACTTAATTTTCCAATATATTCTTAAATCATTCCCACACATCATCATGGAAAGAGCATATCCAATAAAGTGCTTTCTCCCGTGGGAAAAAAACCCCTAACATCCAATTATCACTGATAAAAGGAAATTTAACGTTAGTGGATTTTATAATAAAAGGTAATCAACTCTTTGAGAGAGATGTGTTTCATACCTCTCACAAAAAGGCATCATCCAATATTGTTTGACAATATTCTTTTCACGTCCTTCAGCAATATAAAGAATTCTTTGTTCCTCATCCAATGCACATGCTTCCGGGGAAATAAATTGTGGGTCCATGAATCCATATAAATCTATTAGCTCATTCCTCTCGCAAATTTTATAAAGATACCTAATACAAAACAGACATAAGTATACATTATTAATAAATATAACGTAGGGAAATAGTGTTAAGACTTACATGGAAACAATTTGCACCACGTTGATGCCCAACTTATCTCCAGTAACAAGCTCCATGATATCAGTTTTCATAATCCCCACATTTATTTCACGTCCACAAATATGTGCTTCCATTGGAAACTCATAATGACCCACCAACAAATTTGAATATCTTGACAATCTGTCAATACTACTAGAATATGTATCTGATGTCATAGCCATTTGTCTGTGTTGTTTTCTATACAATATTTCTTTACCTTTGATGTATTCCTGTAAAAATAAATTGAAAAATATATTAGTTTTCAAATGAGAAAACAACATTAATAAAAAAATAAAATAAAAGATATAACATTCATACCTCTATAGTAATGAGTCGATGAATTCTGGATGGCCAAAATAAAAATTGGCTGATACTATGTCCAACTTTCATCACCTCATTAGTAGGTAATGGTACCCGAGTTGATATATCTATAATATCCTGTACAGTGACCCTCTGATTCTCTACCTCTAATTGTTGATGATGAACAATATCTCCTATACAATATACCAACCCATATTCAACTATATGATGTTGAGGATCATCAAAATACAAATCACAATAAGTAGGAAGCTGCAGTGGAAGATTAGGATAAAAAATGGGGTCTGCAGGCTGAGGTGGGGGAGTAGGAGCTACTGGCGGAGGTGGAGGATAAATAACAGGGTCTGTAGGGGGAGGTGGAGGAGTGGGAGCTATATTCTGAAATTGTCTTTGCATCTCTGCAAACATAGACTGTACTGACGCTCTATTCATTTCCTCCTTCTTATCATTAATATTATGAACTTCATCCTCAAAGGATTCTAATTTTTTTATAGACCCCCTCAACGTTAGAAGTTGAAGAACATGGAATCAATTTTCTTACCGATACACCTACCAGATATCCTCTTACAAGACCAGGATGTTCGGGCTTTCCCAATGCTATAGATAAAATATGTTGCCTCCTAGTAGCTGTAAATGTCCCCTGTGAACTCTGCTCCTCCAGATAGTCCTGTATTGTTTAATTGAACATTTCTGTAATGATTGAAATTATATGATGAAAATAGTTAACTTAAATAAATAAAATAGATATTGTACAATCCTCTCTGCTACGATTCTCGATTCTTCAGAAAGATATTTCCATATTTTTCCCTTCTGAGCTCTATTCCATTTTTCATGTCTAGATGGAGGGGATGGAGGGGCCACCTCTCCAGTGCTTGAAGACTCAGCTCTTAGTTGTAGAAATTTTTCCGCCATCATATGTTCTTCCAAAAATGCATACCCTCCCTGAGATAAACTATGATGATATAAATTTTTAGATTGGATCTCCTGATGAGCATTCCTTGTTTTCTGTAAATTAAGAATATGAAATCATTAACAAAACATTAATAAGATCATTTATATAAGAATGCTTATAAAAGTTTACAGTTCCCTTCCCAAAAATGACTCTTTTCTTATAATTTCAAAAAAATATATCCCTATGTCTTCATATATAAAAGGATATATACGACATGGATTCTCAAGACACCTATGACCATAAATGAAATCAAATGAGAGGGTTGATTTGAAATCCCTTCATATCCTGGAAGCCAACGATAAGCATTTCTTCATGACTCCTCCAGTGTCAAGAATATCAAATTTCATCTAATAAAGAAGAGGTTAAACATATTATATATACTAGAAACATTCAATGAATAGTCAAACAATAGCAAAAGATCTTACCAAAATCAACTCCCACAACTAAGAGATTATCTCTTTATCCAAACTTCTCCAGTCATCATACAGAAAGCTTACTTTTCTCTTAGCCTGAGTTGATACAAAACTCTTAAAATCATTTGCATTTGGACCTCTAGAATATCATCATCATCAAACTCAAAGAGTATCCTCTGATCCTGCATACGGGCAAGTGCTAATTTTGGTAAACGTGTGCACCCACATTTACCAACCTTTGAACTCTTTGTCGTAATAGGAGCACATGAGGAAGATTGGGGAACATCAAGAGGAGCATGTGAATGTTTCTCCCCAGAGGTATGACCAATATGTTCATCTCCAGAATCATCTGGTTGATCAACTGAATGATCTGTCATTATCTATTAAATCAAAAAACAATCATTAGGTCAAAAATACATAAATTCAAATATTTTAATACTACTGTAATCAGAAAATAGAAAAGTGTACAAAGTTACACAATAGTAAACATTGTTAATATGGTAAGCATGTTAAACAATGGTGAAGATGGTAAAGATTGTCAAGATGGTAAACATGGTAAACATGGTAAAAATGGTAAACCTGGTAAACATGGTAAAGTAATTTTCACTGAATAAAAATTATAGATATTTAATTCATGTAATGGTAAACATGACAAAGTAAACTAAAGAAACATAAAACAAACTTATAACAAACAAAAAATTATACATATTTTGTTTTAATACATGTTTTAACAAATAAAAATCTTCTAATATCAAACATTTTATGAAAAAAATAAATGTAAACAAGAAATAAACATATGTTACCTATAATTTTAGGAATGTAATAATGGATTTTTTCCAAATTCCTTCATTGTGATCGTTCGTTATGGCACAAACCATGTCTTCAACATGCTCATCATTATGTTCTGTTAATCTTTACATGGAAGTAGGTATCTCACATAAATCAACATCTTCATCAAGTTAATCCTCACCAACATATTTTTTTCCCTTGTAAAATAACATCCCACTGCATATCTGATTGATCTACGACATGGAAATTATGTTTGAATGTGTTTCCATTTTAAAAGAATCAGTTGTGTCTTCCAATCTATTCAAATTAACAAGTGTCATTCCAAATTCATCGTGTCTGACACTGTTGTTACCGATAAACCATTTACAATTAAAAACATGAACTTTAATTTTATTGTAATCAACCTCCAATATGTCTTCAATCACTCCTTAATATGCACTTGATGATGAAATTGGTTTTTTGTCCTTAGCACTCGAAAAATACATTGCTTCTGCAAACACCAATACACCACAATTCTAAACTGCACTTCTATTGTTCTGAGCTTTTGTATGAAATGCATAGCCATTAATTTCATAACCGGACCATGTTATCACATTTAAACATGGACCACCAACTATCCATTTTAATGTCTCTGATACATCTGATCTACCAAGAAAGATATTTTTGAACCATGAAAAAAATGTTTTGTTGTGATCATTCAAAATCCATATTTCATTCTTCTTTGGATGACATTATTTCAACTCATTAATATGCTATGTGATATACGGTTGAGCATCAGCTATGTTATTAATGATGTACGATTATAACTTATTCATCTGTTCAGCTGACAATGATTTGACTTTCAAGCCACGAATCCACTTTCCCTCATTATTAACTCGTTCATGGTGAGATGGAGGCAAAACTATGTGTTGCGCTGCAGCCATGTAGCTCGTACAAAACTCTGCTACCTCCTTAGAAATATAGTTTTCAATAATGGAGGCTTCAGGTTGATAGTGATTTTTAACATACCCCTTTAATATTTTCATATACCTTTCAAAAGGATACATCCAAAGAAGATATACAGGTCCCCAAAGCTTTATTTCTCGAACCAGATGAATCATTAAATGCACCATTATCTCAAAAAAAGTTGGAGGAAAATACATTTCCAATTGACAAAGTATAAAAATTTCATCCTTTTCCAAAATGTTCAAAGCATTCACATCAATATCTTTGTCACAATTTTAATGGAAAATATAACACAACTTCATTATAGTCTTTCTGACATGGATGGGAAATATTCCATGCAATGAAACTGGTAGAATTTGTTGCATCATGATGTGAAAATCATGTGATTTCATACCTATCAACTTAAAGTCCTTCAATGAGACCAAATTTTTTACATTTGAAGAATAACCTTGAGGCACATTGATATGATGAAGACACTGACAAAAGATAATTTTCTCCCTCTTCGATAATTTATGACAACCTGGGGGAATAAATTCTCGTCTTCCTTTAGAAGTAGGAGCTAGCTCCAAATGTATTCCCATTGATAGTAAGTCTAATCTTGCATTCAACCCATCTTTTGGCATTCCTTTAATATCTAACAATGTTCCAATCAAACAATAATATATATTCTTCTCCATGTGCATGACATCAATATTATGTTTAACTTCATGATACCTCCAATATGGTAGCTAAAAAAATATTGACCTTTTCTTCCAAATATGTCTATCATTACTAGATTTTTGTTTCTTCCCCAATGTCACATCATGTTTTTTCACCCTCTCAACATACAGATCTGGGGATAAAGGTTTTTGAGCAGTATCAAATTCTTCTGAGCCATTGAATGCCTTTTTTATTCGTCCATAATGGTGATCCACAGGCAAAAAATTTCAATGACCCATGTACACTGTTTTCCTCCTATGATGCAATTGACAATATGACGACTATTGTTCCCAAATTGGACATGCTTTATGCCCTTTAACATTTTATCCAGTCAAATTTTCATACGCTAGGAAGTCATTTATAGTGAACAGAAGCACTACATGCACTTGAAAATATTCCACTTTATAAGAATCATACACTCTAATGCCATCAGCCCATAAAAGTTTCAAATCATCAATCAATGGTGACAAGTAAACATCAATATCTTTGCCGGGTTTCTTTGGACCAGAGATCATTATACTCAACATGACATATTTGTGCTTCAAACAAAATTCAGGAGAGAGGTTGTAAATTACCAATTAAATAGGCCATGACCTATGTGTGCTACTGATGGTTCGGTATGGATTCTTTCCAACGGTGCACAACCCGAGTCTGAGATTTCAAATTTCATTTCAAATGTAGAATACTGTGCATCAATTTTCTTCCATTTTGGACAATCAGCTGGATGACATATTTTTCCAATCACATACCCACTTATCAACATGCCATCTTAACCTTTTCGCATCATATGAATTAGCAAATAAATGTTTGAAACGATGATTTATAGGAATATTCCAAATTACCTTTGAAGAGATCTTTGAAATCATTACATCAGGCTGTGATTTTTCTTTCACCTTATACCGTGATGTCCCACATTTAGGAAACTGTAACAGAAATTCATATTCCTTCCTATATATAATGTAGTCATTCGGACATGCATGTATTTTCTTGTATCCCAATCCCATCTGGCATAATATGTTCTTGGCCTTATAATGTGAATCTGGAAGATCGTTATCTTTTGGAAGAATGTCTTTCATCAATTGTAGCAGCTCTGTAAAACTTCTGTCACTCCATCCATGTTTCTCCTTCAGGGTAATCAATCTTAACACCGCTGAAAAAATCGTAAAATATGTACAACCAGGATATAAGGGGTTTTCAGCATCACCATATGGACGCACAACTGTTGGTTCTATCTCAATTTGTTCTGCTACAATATCGCGAATCATTTATTCAATTCCATCAGAGTTACCATCTTGCGAATCATCATCATCAGTGGAATTCCGTCCAGTTTCACCATGCCAAATCCAAGGGCTGTAACTCGGATTAAAACCATGACAAACCATGACAAATCAGATGATCTTTTATCTCTCTAATTTTCAACTTCTTCATATTCAAATATTTCAGGCATGGGCAGAAAAAAATGTCACTACTTGGAACATTTTGTTTAGAAAATTCCCAAAAGGCATCAACATTTTCCTCATATTAATTGCTCATTCGATGTGTCGTAATCCAAATTCGACTCATTATTACCTATAAAAAATATAAAAACTATATATATTTTTATGATAAGACAAATATATGTTTATATGAAAAAAATCATAATTTTAATGTAATTTTTTTTGAAATATAGAACAAATCTATGTGTATTTAAAAAAATATTCTTGAATATTATTTTAAAAACAAAATATAGATAGATATAATAGTATTAAATTCCATTGAATCAACGAAAACCATGGGGCCTACAGTGGTTGATAGAAAATTGGAGAAAATGGAGTAAACCTGAGAATCAAATCATATTTAAAATACAATTTCAGATGGAGAAAATCACAATGTAAAGACAATCATCACGACACAATCATCACGTCATAATCTCAGAAACCACGATGCAGTAGTCAACCCCAACTGACACATACCCCCCACCCCCCTGGACACCCGCTGGACACCACCACCCCCTTATATAGCCCCCCACCCCTGGAAACCACCCCCACCCCCTTGGACACCCCATGGACACCACCACACCATTGGACAACCCCCCAACCCCTCCTGGACACCCCAACCCCCTGGACAGCCCCCACTCCTCTAGACAGCACCCTCAGCCCTCCTGGACACCACCCCCACCCCCACCCCCTTGGACCCCCCCCCCCTGTAGAGCACCCCACCCATCTAGACAGCACCCTCCCACCCTCTTGGACACCACCCCCACCCTCTACCCCCTTGGACACCCCCCCTGGACACCCACAACCCTCTGGATAGCCCCCACCCCCCGGGACAGTCCCCACCCCTATAGACCGCACCCCCACCCCTCTTGGACAATACCCCCACCCCCTACCCCCTTGGACACACCACTGGACACCCCCTAACCCTCTGGACAGCCCCCACCCCCGGAAAAACCCAAAACCCCCCCTGGACAACCCCTCAACCCTCTGGACATCCCCCACCCCCCGGACAACCCCCAGACAACCCTCTGGACAGCCCCCACCCCCCCGTACAACCCCACAAACAATGGTTTACATATAAAAACTAGGCATCGTGAACAACTAAAAACACATGCATTTAATATATACCTCAGCATGAAATAGATGGAATTAAATATTATTAAATATGGATACTTAAATAATCATATGATAATAAAAAATAACCATTGATATTCAACTAATCAAATGATCACATGTTTTCATGATAACTAATATCATAATGATGTAATGGATAATTCAAGAAATATTAATCATATTGTCAAGGCCTTGGCCAAGGCCTCAAAAAATACTAGGGTAATCCCTCAACAGAACCCAATTCTATTTGGAATCATGAGACATAGCGATGCATCGAAGGGCCATAGAGGTCAACATCCATTACATAATATGTCTAATAGATTCTCATATAAAAGATCATAAACATAAGCAACAAAAACATATGAAATATCATTTCCCAATTCATACATTTAATCAATAACCATTTTATGCAGTTATATAGGTGAATGAGATCATTAGTTGTCAATGACAACCAAAATTACCATCAATGTCGGGAATTCGTGAAACAAAAACAAACTAAATAGAAGTAGGAGATGTTTATGTGAATATTTCTAGTCGATCTAACAGATCTGGGGATAATAAATAATATGATGATGGAAAAAGAAGGTAAGAGGGTTCGAAATCGAAGAATTATACCTAGTTTAAACAAAAAAATTGCAAAACGTAAATATATACTATCCGAAAAAAAAACGAACGAAATAATGTCATGGGAGGCTTACCTGAGTGTTGCGAGTTGAGATGATAGATCCTCGAAGAGTAAAGATGATAAACGATGATGGAAAAACAAGTTTAATGCAATGAGATCGACGAGTTGATTAGGGTTTACCGCACGAGAGAGACAAGTCATCGGACTGTCGATCGAAAAATTGTAAATGACAATCCATGTGGCTTGTTAATTTTTTAAATGTTTTTTAACGTCGGTTATTTAATAACCGATGTTAGAAACTGTTTTTTTAAATTTATAACATTGGTTATTTTAATAACCGACATTATAAATGTATCATATACAGATTTTTGACGTAGATTATTTTATAACTGACATAAAAAAATCCACGTTTTTGTTTTTTTTGTCGGTTGTAGAGTAACCGACGTAAAAGATACATCATAAATCACAGTTTTTTACATCTGTTATTTTATAACCGATGTAAAAAATTATTCGGGGTTGTTTTGTTACGTTGGTTATCAAAAAACCAACGTCAAAAAGGCCTCAAAAGCCGCTTTTTTACGTCGGTTATTTTATAACCGAATTAAAAAAATTTAGATAGATCGTTTTTTAAGATGGTTATCAAATAACCAACGTAAAAAACACCATGCTTTGTTTTTTTATGTTGGCTAATTTATACCCGATGTAAAAAACAATCATGCGGGAATTTTAAAGTCGGTTATTAAAATAATCGACGTAAAAAATTTACTCACCACATTTTTTACGTTAGTTATAAAATAACCGACGTAAAAATCCATGTTTCATAGATTATCACGTTAGTTATATATAACCGATGTAAAAAATGGTGATGTAAATAACGTTTTCTGCACTAGTGTTTCCAAAAAACCCCTAATCACTTATCCACCAATACCATTAACCCTTGGTCCTAAAAAAACCTAAACCCTAAACCTAAAAAACAGAAATCACTATGCCCCCAAAAACCCTACACCCTTGGGCACAAAAAAAAACCATAAATCCTCACCCCTAAAAAAATAAACCATATTCTCTAAAAAACAATAAACCCACATCCCCAAAAATACCTAAAACACATCCCTAAATAAAGCTAAACCCTCAGCACCAAATAATCCTAAACCCTCATCCATTGATAACTCTAAACCCTCAACCCCAAAAACCCTAAACCCACTACCCTAAAAAACTAATAGCCCTGATCCTCTAAACACCAAACCCAAAAACCCAAAACCCCAAAACCATCATAACCAAAATAACCAAAAAGCATCATCCCAAAAATAAATAAACACTCATCTGCAATAAACACAAAAGCATCAGCACAAAAAAATCATAAACACATGGCCTCAAAAAACCTTCAACCATGTACAATAAAAACCATTCAACCATATTCCAAAAATTCTAAACTCTAAAACCCAAGAATCCCCAATCACTAATCCCAAAAGGCACTAAAAACTCAACCCCAAAAGTCCATAAGCCCTAAACCCAAAAAAACCAAAAACCTTAAGCCCCATAAATCCATAAAACCTCATCTTCAATAAACCCTTATCCCCGATCCTGAAAAACCATGAACCCTAAGCACCAAAAAACCCTGAAACCATAGCCCAAAAAAAACTAAACCTTGAGTGCTAAAATAAATTTCAACCCTTATCCCCCATGAAACCTGAACCCTAAAAACAAAAAAAACAATAATCACATAGCCTAAAAAACCCTAATCCTTGAGCCGTAGAAAACCTTAAGCCCTCAACCCCCAAAAATCGTGAACCCTCAAACTTAAAAAAACAGAACCCACATCCCTAAAAAACCCTAAACTCACATCCCAATAAATCCCTATCCTAATCCTAAAAAATACCATAAAAATAAGCTACAAATGACACTAAAACTTTACCCAAAAAACCCCTAAAACCTCATCCCCAATAAATCTCCCGAACCCTCAACTGCAAAAAACCAATCCATACATCCCTAATGAAACCTAAATAATCTACAAAAAAACCACATTCCAATATCTCCATAAACAATAAACCATCATCATAAATAAGCCTAAACCCTTATCCCTAAAATACCATAAACTGTCACCTCCAAATACCCTGAACACTCAGTCCCAAAATACCCAAAATTCAAATAATAAAACCTATTACCTCAGCCACAAAATACAATAAATCATGATCCACAAAAAACATTAATCCACAATTAAAAAAAACACTAAACCATCATACCTCAAAATCATTGAACCATGTGACCCCAAAAACCCTCATCCCTAAACCCCCAAAACCCTTGATCCCCCATCATTAAAAAATCCTTAAACCTAAGAAACAAAAAAAACACTAAACTCGTAACATCAACAAATCCTACACACCAAAACCCAAATAACCATATTCCATCAACCTAAAAAGATATCATAAACCAACATCCCCAATGTTTCCAAAAAAAATTCCCAAAAAAATGATAAACCCATAATCCAAAAAACTCTAATCGCTCAGCCCAAAAAATCATAATCCCTAATAAAATAGCCTAATCACTGACCCCCAAAATACCATAATCCCTCATCCCAAAAAATCATAATACCCAATTCCTATAAATTGTAAAAAATCAACTCCAAAAAACCCTAAACACTCATCCCTACGAAATTATAAACCGTAGAAATAAATATGAAAAACCCTTATCGCCAAAAACCCCTAAATTTTTATCTAAAAAAACATAAACACTTATCCCAAAAAAATTGAAACCCCCAATCCCTAGAAACCCCTAAAACCTCATCCACATAAAAACCATAACCTCAACCCCAAATAACCCTATACACACACCCCCAAGGAATCATAAACCCTTATCCAAAGAAAAACATAAACCCTCAACCCCAAGAAACCGTAAACTCTTAGACCCAATGAAATCCAAAACATTCAGTACAAAAAAACACTATACCTTGAGCACAAAAAAACTAAAAACCTATACCCTAAAAAATACTAAACACATAGCCCCAAAAAACATAATCCCTTATCCCAAAAACCCATAAACAGTGATCCCTAGAAAACCCTAAACACTCATCCCCAAAAAACTCTGACCTCACAACCCCATACACCTGGTCACTCAACCCCAAGAAACACAAAACCCTATGAAAAAAACTTCAGCCCAAAAAAACCCTAACCATTCATCCCCAATAAAGAATTGACAAAAATCCCTAAAAAACATAAAACCACATCCCCAAAAAACCCTAAATCCCCATCCCAAAAATAAATATATCCCATAGCCCAAAAAAATCCTAAACCAACTAGTCTAAAAACAATAGAAACTCAGCCTAAAAAACCACTAAACCCATTTACCCAATAAACACTAAACCCTCATACCAAAAAACCCTAAACCCTTCTCCCCCCAAACCCTAAATCATCCTTAAAAAAATCCCTAAACTCCCATTATGGAAAAACTCACAATACTAAACCCAAAATACCCTCAACCCTTAACCCTAAAAAATTTCAACCCATAGTCCTAAGAAAACATTAACCCTCATCCCCAATAAACCTTAAAACCCCAGTCTCAAAAAACCATAAACACTCAGACCCAAAAATCCCTTAACCCTCATCCCCAAAAAATACTAAACACTAAACCCTCACCCCAAAACCCCTAAACCCTACGTTCCTAAAAACCTTAAAACCTCATCCATAAAAGAAAAAAACCATAGCCACAAAAAACCATAACCCATCATCCCTAAACATCCCTCAACCATATTCCCAAAAAATCGTTAATTATCAGATCTAAAAGAACACAAACCCTCAGCCCTAAAAACCCATCTTCCATCAACCAAAAAAACCCTCAAAAATCATCCTATAAAACACACAACCTTCATCTAAAAAACCAACACCACCATCATATGAAAATGAAAAATACATAGATATGATAAACCATAAACACTTATCCCCCAAAACCATAAATCTATAAACAAAAAAACACCTAAACACTCAGACATAATAAACCATAAACCATAATCTCTAAAAAACCCAAATCCACATTCGAAAAAAAAACATGAAACCCTTTTTACCAAAAATCACTTAAGCCCCATCCAAGAAAATCATTAAACCCCCTGTATAAAAAACCTCAAACCCCCAAAAAACCCTAATTCATCATCCAAAAAAATTCCAAAACACATAGCCATATAAAACATAAAACAACATCCCCTAAAAACCATAAACCCTCACCCAAAATAGGTAAAAACCTTTAGCCACAAAAAAACAAACACCCTCAACCCCAAAAAAATATGGAACCATCCCTCCAAATAACCCAAAACCCTACACCACAAAAATATCTACACCATCAAACAAAAAAAACCCTCAACACTTCTCTATAAATACCACAAACTATCGTCCCAAAAAAACCCTCCACCCTTCTCCCCCAAAACAGCAAATCCTTATCCCCCAAAATACATATTCAACATGTCCTAAAAAACATTGAACTATTAGCCCCCAAAACCCAAAACCCACATCCCCAAAAATCATTAACCACTACCCAAAAAACCCTAAACCATCATCCCAGAAATAAAAAAACCTTTAGCTCGAAGAAAACCCTAAACTCACAAACCTAAAAATCCTAATCCCACATCCATAAAAAATCTTCAACCATTAGAAACCAAAAACCCTCAACCCTTAGCCATAAAAAACCCTAATGCTCAACACCAAATAACCTTATACCATCATCCCAGTAAATTCCTAATCCCACAATCCTGAAACACAATAATACCTTACTTGAAAAAAAACTGAAACACTACTCCCAAGAATACCATAAACACTCACTAGGTGAAAATCCAATCCCTAGAAACCACTAAACCCTATGCCCCAGAAAAATAACCCCTTCATCACTAAAAAACCCTAAACCGTCAACCCCAAACAACCCTGAAAACTACTCCCCAAAAAAAAGTAAACTCTAATCTATAAGAAAACCTAAATCCTCAACACTAATAAAATTAAATCCTCAACCAAAAATAAAACAATAAAACCTAGGCCCCAAAAATCAATAATACCTTGTCCACATTCATTTCTAAACCCTCAACCCCCCAAAAAACCTAAAACCTAAACCCTAATTCAAAAAAAAAATATCATAAACCATCACCCCCAAGAAAACCTAAATCCTTATCAATAAAAAAACCTAAACCCTTATCCAAAAAACCTCTTAACCCCCAGTAAAAAACATTAAACTCTCATCCACAAAATTCCATAAACCCTTAGACCCCAAACTCTAACTACCCTCATCGCCAAAATGACACCCAACCCTCATCCCCAATAACCATATACCCCTCATTGTAAAAAACCAAAACCAACAAACCCATTAACAACTAAAACCTTTGCCCTAAAAATACTTAAACCCACAACAACAAAAAAAACTAAAAAATCATCCCATAAAATACCTAAAACTTGAGCCCCAAAAAACCCCAAAAAAACTCATCCCCAATCAATCCTAAACCCTAATCTCCAAAAACCCTAAATCCTCAGCCCCATGAAACCCTAAACACTCTTTTCAAAAAAATAGTCTACCCTCTGCACCAAAAAACCCTCAACCTACATCCCTAAAAAACAATCAACCTAGAATCCCAAATAAACCACTATCACTCATAACTAAAAAATCCCCAAATCCCCAACCCTAAAACCATCAAATATCACCATAAAAACCCTAAACCCTCATCACACAAAAAAATTATACCTTAACCCCCCCACACAGTAATGAATGAGCCTAAAAAATCATTAAACCATCAACCCCCAAAAATCCTAATCCCTCTTCCCAAAAAAACTATTAAACTACATTATAAAAAACACCTCAACCATTAACCCCAAACAACCCTCAACCACCATCCCTAAAAAACAATAAACCCTTCGACCTAAAAAATAATCGTACTACTGCAACAAAAAACCCTCTATCATAAAACCACCAAAACCTCTCTACCTTCAGCACCAAAAAAACCACAGACTCTTGCCCAAAAAAACCCAAAACCATAATCCCAAATATCCCTAAACCCTCATCCCTAAAAAACCTAAAAAGCAACCCAAAAATATCCCTAAACCATCATCGTTGAAAATACCTAATCCATCATCTACGGAGAAAACTAAACAATCTGTACCAATTATCCTAAAGCTCACATTCCCAAAAAACTATTATCCCCCATCCCCTATTAGTCATAAACCATCACCCCAAAAACCCTAAATTGGTATCCCCAAAAAACCATAAACCATCTTCCATAATATAACCCTCAACCCTTAGTCCAAAAAAAACACCCTTAGCCCAAAAAACCCTAAACCCCCAACCCCCAAACCCTAAATGTACATTGAAAACCCTAAACCATATTCTCTAAACCATAATACATAGAAAAAATTTTATTTCCCGCCCTAAAAGAACATAAACCATCAACACAAGGAAACCGTAAACCCTCTTTCACAAAAAACCTTAAACGCCCAGCCCCATCAAACACTAATTATTCTACACAAAAAAACCCAGTAAAACCTCATCCCCATAAAACCCTAAACCATCATCCCCTAAAAACCATGATCCCTACCCTACACCAGAAATGATATACTATAATCCCTTAGCACCAAAAAACGTTAAAACTTATCCCAAAAAACCCCTAAACTCTCACCTCAAAAGACCCTCACAACCCAGAAAAACATCATACATCTTCCAAAAAAATAATCAACACTCAGCCACAATATACCCTATAACTTCTCCCCAAAAACCGCGAACCATGTTCCCCAAAAAACAATTAACCCACTGCAAAAAAAACACTAAAACCACAAACCCGGTAATACTTCAACAGTCATCCAAAAAAATATCCTCAACCATTTCCCCCCAAAACCCATCAATCTTTGACCGAAAAACCCTAAACCCACATCCCTAAATAAATATTTAAGCTAAACACAAAATAACTCTAAAACATTATCCTAAATAATCTCTTAACCCCCATCCCTTAAAAAACATGAACCATAAAAAAACCCTCAACCCATAGCCCCAAAAAACCCAAACCCATATCCTCAAAATACACTAAACCCTCATCCCTAAAAAGTAGAAAAACTTTTCCCCAAAAAACTATTATCCCTAAGACCCAAAAAATCATAAACCCTCTACCCCAAAAATTCCTCATCACCCAGCCCTAAAAACCCATAAACCAAATATCCCAATATACTCCAAAACCATCAACCCGAAAAAAAATACTCAACCCTCATCCCCAAAATAACCCTAAATTTTCAAGAAATAACACTAAACCCACAGCCACAAAGAAACCTAAAACATAATCCCTATATGAACCTTATCCCTCAACCCCTAAAACCTCTTAACCCTCAATCCACAAAATCATAAACCCCCATCCCCAGATTTTTTAACCCATAGCCCAAAAAAAATCTAAACCCCCACCCCAAAAAACCCATAAACACATAGCACAATGAACAAAAAATAAAATTCCCCCAAAACCCACCATCCCTCATCTCAAAAAAATCCAGAACCCTCAACCCCTAGAAAAACCCAAAACAATTATCCAAAAAAATCCCACAACCCTTGACCCTAGAAAAGCCATAAAGAAACAGCCCAAAAAAATAGTAAAACCTCATACCAAAAATTTCCTAAACCCTCAACTAAAAAAACACTCAACCATCACCCTAAAAACCCCATTCCGCCAGACCTAGAAAATAGTAAACCCTTATCACTAGAAAATACTAGACACTCAATGCCAAAATAATCTAATCCCACATCCCCATAAAACCATGAATCCTGAGTCTGAAAAAACCCTAAACCATCATCCCCATAAAATCCTAAACACTATTCCCCAAAAATCCTAATCCCCCATCCCCCAAATACTAAAAACCCTCAACGCATACAATCCATATACAAATGACCCTATGAATCTCTAAATGCTCAACCCAGGAAAACCTTACACTATAAAACCCAAAAAACTGTAAACCATCATCCAATAAAATAACATAATTGTCACCACTGAAAAAACATTAAACCCTATGCCATAAAAACCCTAAAACCATATTCCTAGAAATACAAAAATAACAACCCAAAAAATCCCAAAACACCCAACCCTAAGAAACCCAAAATCCTAATTCCCAAAAAACTCCAAATCCTCAACCATAAAAATCCCCAAACCCCCACCCAATAAAACCAAAAACCCCCCATCCCCCAAAAACAATAAACAACTATCTCGATTAACCACAAAACCATCATCCCCCGAAACTCTAAAACATCATCCCTATAAAATCCTAAACTATAATAGAATGAAAAACATAAACCCTAATCCCTATAAATACCTAAATCAAAATCCATAGAAAACCCAAAACCCTCAGACCTATAAAACAAAAAACTCTAAACCCTCATCCCCAAATCACTAGAAAACCCCAAACTCTCAGCAGTAGATAACCATAAACCCTCATACCCAAAAAAACTGAAAACCATTATTCCCAATAATTGATAAACCCTCATCCCTAGAAAACCCTAAACCCTCAACACCATATAACTCAAAAACCTCCTCCGAAAAGAATCATAGACCCTCATTAAAAAAATTTCTATACCACCAGCCAGAAAAAGGATTAAAACATAATCCCAAGAAAAACCTAAACCCTCATTCCTAGAAAACCCTAAAACATCATCCTAAAAAAACCCTAAACAATTATCCCAAGAAAATACTAAACCATAATCCATAGAAACCTCTTAACCCTCATCACCAAAAAACAGTAAACTAGCTGCTCCAGAATGCTCAAAAAACTCATCCCTAAAAAACCCTAAACCCTCATCCCCCTAAAACCCTAAACTTGTATCCCCAGACAACTCTAATACCCTAACCCCAGAAAAACCAAAACCCATTGTGCTAGAAAAAACAAAACCCTCATCTCTAGACAAAAATATATCCTTATAACCATAAAACCCTAATTACTCATCCCTATAAAACCCTAAAACCTCAACCCTAGAAAAAACTTATCTCATAGACCTTGTACGCCCTAAAGCCTCATCCATAGAAAACCCCATACCCTCATCCCCAAAATACCATAAACCCTTATACCTAGAAAACCATAAACCATAAACCCCAGAATACCTAAAAAATGATAGAAATGTAATATCTTAAACCCATACCACCATAAAACTATAAATCCTTAGCCCAAAAGACAAAACTGAAACCCTCATCCCCAATAAATCCTAATAAATCTTCCCTAGAAATCTTTAATACCTAAAAAATAAAAATCGCTAAACCCCAACCCCCATAAAAAATTGAAAAACCAACCGTAGTAAAACCTAAACCCTAATTCCAATAAAATACTAAACCATTATACCCACAAAACCCTAAACCCCCAGAAACAAAAAAACCTATACCCTTTTCTCCAACAAACCTTATTCCTTCGTCCCAATAAATCTGTAATCCCATATAAAAAATAGCCTAAAAAGCATCATATGAAACCAATAATTACTCATTCCTAAAATAATTTAAACCCTTCACTCAAAAATTTCCTAAACCCTCACCCCCAAAAAACCCTAAGCACAAAACACTAAAAATTCCGAAACAATCATCCCTAGAAAACCCTAAACCCAATACCCCAGAAAAACCTAACCCCTATGCCTAAAAAACAATAAACCCGAATCCCCAAAAAACCCTTTAACCACCATTCGTAGAAAACTGTAAAAAAAAATATTCTCAGAAAACTCAAATCCCTAAACCCTAGAAAACCAAAAACCCGATGCGCTAGAAAACCCTTATCCCTTATACAATGAACCATAATAGATCGGCCCCATAAATACATAAACTCTAAACCATAGATAACCTAATACACCAAGCCCTTGAAATGACTAAACCCTTATCCATGGATAATAATAAACCATAGGTCCAAGATTACACTAAATCCACATCCCCCACAAACCATAAACCCTCAACCCTTGATAACACTACACCCATATCCCATGAAGAAGATAATCACTCAGCATAATAAAATCATACAACCTTATTCCTAGAAAATATGAAACCGTCATCCCCAGAAAACCTTAATCCGTAGTAGCACGTAACCCTAAAACCTCAGTCCCAAAAAACACTAATAACTCATCCCAAAAATATGATTAACCCTCTAACCCATAAATTCCAAATCCATCCACCCTAGAAAACACTAATCCCTCATCCCCACAAAACCATTAACACCCAACCCTAGAAAAACCTAACACTTTAACTCTTAAAAACCCTAAACAATCAGCCCCAAAAATCCCTAAACCCTTATCCACATAAAAACCTAAATGTTCCTTCCCACAAAACGTTAAATCTATTTCCACAGAAATACCTAATCCATCAGCCCTAGAAAACCATAAACCCTCATCCCCCCAAATCCCTAAATCACACCAACAAACCAAAACCCTTAGAAAAAAAAGACTATAAACCCTCATACTTAAAAAAATATAAATTCTATTCCATAAAAATCCCTAAACCCTCAGCCACTTAAAACCATAAACCCTCAGCCCCAAATAATGAGAAAGAGTCATTCCCATAAAACCCTAATCCCTCAGACCCAAAAAAATAAAAACCCACTACCCAAAAAAACACTATAACCTCATACAAAAAAAACACTAAATATCAATCCCAAAAAAACATAATCCTCATAAAAAAACCTCAACCCTTAGCACAAAAAACCCTAAACTCACAGCCCCCAAAAAAACCCTAAACCCCCATCCCACCAAAACCAAAACTCCTCTTTCCCAAAAACACTATACGGTATTATAGATAAAATCCTAAACCCTATTCCAAAGAAAAAACCTATATCCTAATTCCCAAATAACCCAATACCCTCAATCCCAAAAATTAAAATACCAGAAAATCCGCAAAAAACCCAAAATCCGCACCCCCAACAAACCATTGACCCTCAGAGACAAAAAAATATTAACAATATTCTCCAAAAATCATAAAATATATTCAAAAAAACCAAAACCCTCATACCCAAAAACCACTAAAACATCAACCCATAAAACTGATAAACACGTAACCCCAAAAAATACAAAACCCTCAGTATGAAAAAACCCAAAACCTTTAGCCCTGAAATCCCTAAACTTTTAGACAAAACTATTTGAAAAATCACATCCCCATAAATAACTAATCCACAATCCCCCAAAAGACTAAACAATGATCCTAAAAATCCCCAAAGGCCTCATCCTGAAAAATCTATTTACCCCCAGCCTTGAAAATCCCTAAAACCTGAGCCACAAAATTTGTGGAACTGTCATCCTCAAAAAATCCTAAACACTCATCCCTAAATAAACCTAAACCCTCTTCCCTAAAAAAACATAAAACATCATCACCAAATAACTCTAAACCATCATGCCAAAATAACCATAAAACCTCATCCTAAAAAAAATTTCAAAACCTAAACACAAAAAACAAATAAACCCACATATGTAGTAACTGTTAAACCCTCAGTGCTAAAAAAACTAACCCCTCATCCATAAAAACCCAAATCATTCAATTACAAAACCCTAAACCCCCACCAAAAAAATTCCTAAACCCGGATCTCCAAAAAACCCTAAAACCTCATCACTATCAAACCCTAAAACCTCACCTCCAAAAATCCATAAACACTCAGGTCTAAAAAACCTAAACCGTTAACCATAAAAAACCTAAAACCTTAGACTCAAAAAAAACTAAAGCCTCATCACAAAAAATAACTCTATAACTGCAACAATAAAACCTTAAAACCTCATCACTAGTAAACCATGAACTCTTCCCCCATGAATACAAAAACCCTCATCCCTAAGAAACCCCAAACCATAAGACCCAAATAAACATAATCCCCCATCCCCAAGAAATGATAAACCCACATCTCGAAGATAAATTAAACCCGCAACCCCAATATACACCAAAAACGCATCTCAATTAATCCCAAAACACTTTTCCCAAATAAACCATAAACCCTCATCAATAAGAAACCCTATTCCCTCATCCCTAGGAAACCCTAAAAACAAATCCCTAAGAAAACAAAAACCCTCATCCCCAAGGATCCCTAATTTCTAATCCCCAAGAATACCTAGACAATAAAACCTAGAAACCCAAAACCATATTCCCCATGAAACCCCAAAAACTTGTCCATAAGAATCTTTAAACCCTCATCCCATGAAACCCTAAATCCTCATCCATAAGAAATCCAAACCCTATAGTCCCATGAAACCCTAAAACCACATCCCAATAAATTTTAAACCCTCATCCCAAGGAAAATATTAACCCATAACCCCATGAAACCCTAAACCATAAGCCACAATAAACCCTAGACAATAATCCGTAGGAAACTCTAATAATTAATCCCCATGAAAACATAAACCATGAGCCCCAAGATTCCCTAAATCCTAATCCCCATGAAACCCAAATCCCTCAACCCTCGAATCCCTAAACCCTCATCGCTAGGAAACCCTAAACAATCATCCCTTATATATGATAAACTCTAATCACTATAAAACCCTCAAACATCAGGCCCAAGAAACTATAAACCATCATCCCCATGAATCCACTACCCATCATCCCCACGAAACCCTTAACACTCATCCCCATGAAACAATGAAACCCCTACCCCATAAAACATTGAACCATCATACAAAAGAAACACAAAACTCTCATACCCATAAAACCCTAAACATTAATCACCTAGATATCCCAAAACCCTAGCCATAAGATTCCAAAAACACTCATCCACAAGTAACCCTAAACCCATTACCCCAAAAACCCAAGAACACTGGTTCTAAATAAGCACTGAACCCTTTTCCTCATAATACCATGAACCCTTAGCCTAAAGAAAAATTGAACCATCATGCCCATGAAACCAAGAAACCCGTGTCTAAAGAAACCCATAACCCTCATTCCAAAAAAAACAATAAACGTATAAACCTATAAAATTTGAACCCTCATCCGTAAACAACCTGAAACCCTTAGTCCCATGAAACCATGAACCCTCATCCTCAAAAAATTGTTAATCCTTATCCCTAAATTCCAAGAGCAGTAATCCCCAAAACCCCAAAACTCTTCGGCAAAAGAAACCCTTAAACCATATCCATATGAAACTATGAATCATGAACCACCTAAAAATCATAAGCATCATCTTGAAGAATCCCTAAACCATTAATCCCAAGAAACCCTAAAACCTCGACCCTATGAAACACTAAACCCTCATCATTGAGAAACCCAAAACCCTCATCCCAAATAAATATTGAACCATCAACCCAAAAAAAATTAACCCATCATCCCTAAGAAACAATGTACCCTCAACCCCACCAAAACCCAAACCATCATACCAAAGAATCCATGAATCAATATCCCCCTCAAACACTGAACCCTAAAAACTATGAAACCCTAAACCCTCATTCCTAATAAACCATAACACTCATCCACATGAAATTTGGAACCCTCATACACACAAAGAACGAAACCATTATCCCCAAGACACCATTAACCCTAGACACTAAGATACCCAGAACCCACATCCACAAAAAACCCTAAACGTCAAATCTAAAAAAACAGAAACCATATCAGAATAAAACCCAGAAACCTCAACCCAAAAAACCCCCTAAAGATTACGTGATGAGATCTAAGACAAAGACACCAAGAAAATTTCTCATATAATGATGTTGGATTTGTAAGGCCTGATTAACTGAGGGAGGATAAAGTGGTTTAATCATTTAATTAGTTCACATATCACTACACTTAATTCCCAAGGGACTTCATATTTCATAGATGGGGAAAATAGGACTATGATCAATAATTTTCCATCCCAAATATGAATTTATAAGTTTTTCCCAACTAGTTTCACTAATATTTGAAATACTTTACATCAGAGAGTTTCTATAAGGGGATATTTGGACTCCAAAATAAAATATTGTGGTCTTGGTAATATATGTAGTATTCAGTGTTCTATGGGTGGAATGGAAAGGGATTCTTTTCCAAAAATTCAATGTTAGTTTTTATCTTTTGGACTTTAAGGGGACACTGTTGGATTATTCTATATGCATTTAGGATATCTGACCCTTGACTATTGTAGAACCACATGTTTATAAATATCCACTTCATGGAACATTTATGGATGAAAATATTATAATTGAGAGATTAGTTAATTCTATATCCATTTGGTTATGATTTCTATGAATATTCCCCCTTCTCTTGTGTATTCATTCCTAGTAAATATGAATGTTAAATTGGTGATCCAATATCACAAAGCCCACAATATTACGACTCTAAAAAAGTGTATTTTTTTGTGAATTTTCCATCATATCCCTCCCTTGAGTGTATTTTTGAAGTAGGATGTCATTATACTTATAGATTAGGTTGGCTAAATTCATCCACTATATATACCCATCATTCAAAACATATCAGAAAACTACCCCCATCCTCTCCCACCGTATTTTGTGAAGATCAGGATACCCCATGAATCTCTCATTTGTTTGTATCATAGCTATATTTTATATGGTATTCATATATACCCTCATTTAAGTTACTTTTATCCTTTACCATTATTATCATTCCATATTATACAAAAATTCATAAAAATCCCATAAAAATATATTTTATTTGAAAATCTCTAAAATTTATCTACGTTGTGCTATCTCAAAATATTTCACATGAAGAAAAAATTTCAATAAAATTATTTTCATTTGGATTTTTGAAATTTGAATTATATCTAATTTTTTTAATCTACTAATTTATCTCAACACATAATTTATTCCTTTTGAAAACTAAGAACATTCTTAATTTGATATATTTCAAAAAAAAATTGTCTTACTCTCTATTTATAATCTTTTTCTTTTACATGTTATGAATAAAACATTTCAGGGATATTGGTTAAAAAATAATGGATTAAATCTCAATATATTTGTGATTTATATTATTATAATATTCCATTAAATACATCAATTTAGCTTTAAATTTTCTTCATTAACTTGTCACATTTGGATCATATTGTTTGGATTTTTTCTTATATTTGTCAATCAGAAAAAAACCATCATTACACTCATCCACCTTTTCCAACTTTTACCCATATTTAATTCCGGTTTTCAACCATTTACCCTTTTAAACCTTCAATAGTAATAAATGTATTATTAGGACATCCATTAACACAATCTTGATATTTAAAGGATTTGTGGCACATGATCACCCAAAACCAGATAATTTATTTCATAAGATATTGGGATTTAAAATGAATATTTAGAGTGGGTATAAATAAAAATAAAACATTCTCCAGTTTGTATCCTTGTGCATGTGAGTGTTTATATATTGTGTGTTCAACTTTTTTATCCTTTGTTAGGTCCTAATATGGAGAATAAATATGGTCTAGAGGTTGGGAAATAGACATGGTTAAAATATACTGTGAAATATGATTAAATATCTCAATTAATTAATATGGAAAATTAATGAAATTAGTTATCAATGAAACTTGAAATAACCACAATGATATTTTTTACTAGTAATTTCCATTGTGGAACTTTCCTACTCTTATACATATCTACTCAGTGAGAGACACATTGTGCACTAATCTTATTTCTGGGTGGGAATAATTAGCTGATTAAAATATCCATATCTGCGGTGTGGATAACCATCAAACACCTACTCTTGTATAAGGAGTTACAAACACAATAAATACATTTGATTAGAATAAATGATATAGCACAAAAAAATATATTGTTTTTATAATCATGGAGTCACAAATAGATTAATGGGATAATGAATAAGGGTTTTTTATATAAAAAAATAAATAGAAAAGTGATGGAAAAAAGATACATGAAGAAATATTTTTGAGTCAATAAGTGAGTATGAATTAGAAGATAAAATAATGTTCATAGGTAATATTTCATGGGAACTGTGGATGTAACGAAAATGTATTACTATTCTATGAATATAAGGTATGGTACTTAAGAGATTGTCTACCTGGAGAAAACCTGATTGCATAGGCACTGAATTGTAAAACACTCTAACTTTTTTCATAGAGCTATTTTTGTTCCCAAATGATTGTGTTATCATTTTTCATATTAGTATCATTAATTAAATTTCCTTTATAAACTATAAAATAGATTCAATAAAAACTAATATTCCAAACAACAATTGGGTATCAAAATTCAAATTAAAAATAGAAAATTACCTTTGAGGGATAAAACCATTGATCAAAATAATCATAAAAATAATCATTTAAATTAATAAAAAAATTATTGATTAAAATTACTTTTAATTCCATTTAAATAATTCAATGATACCCCTTAATAACCGGTCAAAAAAACCATATAATTCATTAGTCATATTGACTATTTAAATTAAAACAATAAAAATAATCAAATTTAATGCATCATAAAATTTAAATATTAATTATTCTACATTAAATGAGGAAAAAATACCGAACAATTTCATTTTTATTAAATACTAATTTATAAAAAGTAGGGTAAGGATGCTAACTCGATGCTTTAAAACATAAAATTTTCAGAAAAATACAGTAATTATTTTCATCAATAAAAAATAAATTATAATACATATTTTAAAACACATAAAATTTTTCTCAAATTCTCTGCATGGAATTTCAATAGTATATATGATTTCAATAAAACAATAAAAATATTAACACAATTAATATAATAATTTATTAAAATAAATATACAAAAAATTAAAAAACCTAGCATACCTAAAATTACATATTTAAGGAAAATTAATTTATGTGTTGAATGCCCCCTCATGGGGAAAAGGGGGCACGATGGCTTGGAGTTTGGGTAGTGTGTCATAGGGTCAGGTCCCTGGGTACATTTCTTTCTTTTCATGTTTTATACAGAAATATCCTTTTAATTAATGTGTTGAACAAACATTTAACAACATGAATTATTGTGGTTGGTTCAAATAGTCCAATGGTTGGTATACTAATATCTCCCATGATGTGCAGTCACTTAAAAAGGTATTGTAACTATACTAACTTTGTGAACAATGTGTGGTCAGTAAAAAATATATTATACTGTGGGTATACTAAACTTGTTCAAAAATTCACAGTAGTTGGGGAAACATTACACGTTATGTTGAAATCTACTTCATGGTTATATATGAGTGATACAAATGTTAAGAATATATTTCATGGTAGGTTGTAAAACACTTCATTATAGGTTGTGAGTGATACTCATGGTTGTTTTATAATGCATTATTGGTTATTTATCAACAACAAGGTATTTAAATTTCAACAAATCATAACACAAGTAAGGATTCACATTAGGTTTCCAAGGAAATCATTGTCACTTTTCAAAAGAATACAATGTAGTATGGAAAAATATGAGAGAAATTTAAATAACTTCATAATTCATATTTAAAATAATTTTTATCCAATATAAACATGTGAATCATCTAATGTATAAAATTACATTATTTTAGATAATTTTATTGGATTTCCAATGAATCAATGAATACTTAAATACAAAATATATAACATTATATATCATTAAAAAATAGAAGGAAAAAATAAATAACCAGATGATGGAAAATTGATGAAATTATTAATGATATGAGGAAAATTTTTTAGGTGTCAAAAATTTATTCTCTCATGTTCCTTCAGTTCAATAAAATGAAGATAAATGTATTAATTTTCAAATACAAAAACATAGTTCAATTATAATGCGTATTGAAATAAATGTTATTGTAATAAAATATATTTTTAATTATAAGAATTCCATAAATCAACAACAATAACATGATATTTGGGAAACTTTAATAGAATTAAATAAAAAATCCATCAACAAATTTTATTATAGAAATATAGATATATTGATTTTCTATCCAATGAAATGTGCTATGTGAAAATCTGATCTATATAACTCATTTTATAATATAACATCTAAATAAAAATTTACAGTGAAAGAAGTAGAATATTATTATTTAAAACAAAATTATGTATCAATTTCAGAACAAAATGAGAACATCACAGAGATCGAATAGGACTTTGCCGTAGTGGAATAAATGTTAGATAAACATGTTATAATTCATATTAAATTCGATTTACAAAATTATTATCACTCAAACTAAATATATGAAAATATAAAGAGAGGTTATGTAAACATATTTTTACATAAAAAAACAAGAGAGATTTTATGTTTATAAAAACATAAATTAATTAATAAATAAAAACAACTAGCCAAATGAATCCACATTTTAGGAATTTAAAATACTAAAACATGAGTTTAAAAAATTATCTAACTTTTAGAAATTTTCTAAAATGATAACACCAAAGATATTAAAAAACATAATGTCGGAAATCCATGAAGATCCCCCATAATAGATGAATATTAATATAAGTTAAAAACAATGAATATAAAATTTACAAACTAAATCTATATCATTCCATGTTAGAATTTATATTTATCAAACATTATAAAATACAATGGTTTGGTGAAAATATCTTCCATTTCATTTTGATTTAGAATATATTAAATGAAAATATCACCATTATTAACATAATCAGTTGGTTAATGAAAATGAGTATATGTATTCTTTGTTTTACAATTCATTAAAGGGATCTTTGAATTAGAAATAGTAAAACAATTATCATAATAAATATACAGCCTTTCAAAATGAAAAACATAATCATACAAGATTTATTTAATCCATAGTGATTGAGATCAATAAGATTCATTAAAGTTGTAATTACTTCTAGTAATTGACTGAGAAATAGATATTTCTTTTCTTCAAATATAATAACTAAATTCTTTCTAAGAAAGGGACACATACCTAGGGTTATTTTTGAATTATATTAATTTCATCCAAAATCAATGTTTTATAGTGAAATTAAATAAAAAAATTCTATAATAAAATAATCCACAATTAATAGTTCCATTGACATTTTTAACAATATGTTTATCTACTTTTATGTGAGATACCTTCAGATATAACTGAAATATAGCACATAAAATACAATAAAATTTATATTGTGTATATATATTGTTAAATTAAAAAAATCAAATCATGAGTCTAATTAATTTAGATTAAATATGTTTTATTGAAAAATCATAATCTAATTTACATGAAATAATTATTCAGGTTTGTGCTGTTTTATATGATTCATAACCTAAACGTTTAAACAAATGATTATCATATTTAGATTGATTAGAAAAATATTCCTCCATTAAATTGAAAATTTTAATTTCCTAAATACAATTTTAATTCTCAAATAAGTATCATGTCAAATTCACATTCAATCTAATGTGAAAAATCTTTTCAAAGGAAAACAATTGATCGCCCAAAAACAATATCACCGTTGTAAATTTTTATAATTAAAATTTCAATTGAAATTCCATTAATAGATAAAGTGAAATCAACTTTACCTTTATTTAAGTAAATTTTCAATGAAAACATATAAGTCTATCAAATGAATCATGATGAGAATTCTTTAGAAAATATAAATATTTGGTTAACTAAAAATTGATTTGGAACATTTTCTTTATCAAAATCATTTGGTTGATGGACATGAATTTTTCCAAAATGAAGCCTCTTTATAATATGGATTTAACATTTTTCAAGAAAACTTATTTTGATAATCATACATTAGAACAATCCAATTAGAATCATTTTATGCAATTTCAATATTTTTAGGAACAATGTTATAAATAAAAGAAGAATTAAAATATTGGTTTAATTTATAAATTTTTTTATACCAGAACCATCATTATGAATCACATTTTCAATGTGATGATATTTATGAATACAATGAGATCTAGGATTAAATTGAGATTCAGTTTCCTCCCCATTAACAGATACTTTATCTACGATGGTTTCTTCTCCAAAACTGATATACCTCAAATAATATTCAATATTTTTCAGAATATATTTCATAACATCATAACATTAATAAAATTTTTGTTTATAAAGATAAATCAATAGTTATAGTATTATTATTATAAAACATGATGATTTCCTTTTATAGGAATATCTATGAAAAAAATCAAATTTTAGTCACCAAACATATCAAAATTATCTTATATATTGACGATAAAAACTAAACAATTATTCTTAAAATAACAGACATTTGGTTTCCTACCATTAAAAAATTTATAGGTGGTTTTGTTCACCAAATGTTTTAAATAACATCTATTTAAAAACGTTGAAATATATATTAATGGGTTCTTCCCAAAAATGTTTTAGTAACCTATATTCGTTTAGAATATTGTGAGACCTCACTTGAACAGTTCCATTTTAAATTTTATAACACCATTTTGTTATGGTGTTCTTGGAGAAAAAAATAATGAGCATGACCATTTTCTTCACCAAACATGTTAAACTCAAAATTAATAAACTCACCATAAATATTTCTTCTAATTAAAAAGTCTAATATGTTTTTTACTGTCTTACAAAATCAAATATATCTAGATAATGTTTAAGGATTATGAGATATAAAATAAACCCATGTAAATATATTAAAATCATCAAAAATGAATGGGAAACAAATTTTATTCCACATAAAGTTGCAGTTTCCATTTAAAAAAATAAATCATGTAAAACATTTCAAGAGGTATAGAAGTAGAAACATGATAGATATATTTTTAAAATTCATGGTGCTCCTTAACATTAAAAAAACCACAACAAATTCATTACTTCTCTTTAACATGGGTAAATCTAGAACATTACCGTTATATGTTAAAACGATTATGATTCAAAAATATAAATTACCAAACCATCATCTCCGAATAACATTAGTTGTTTCTATAAAATTAAAACACCTAACATTTTTATTAGGTATAAAAAAGAAATTAATAGAATAAATTTTATTCATTCTATTAGTATTAAATGAAACAAAATTGTTTTTTAAAAATAAAAATTTATAATATTTAAAAATAATATTAATATTGTTACCAAAATTTTGAGAGGTTATAATTAGATTATTTTTAATCCATTAAAAATATAATACTTTATAAATTAAAAAATGAATATCCAACTTCAACAAACTAGTTCAAATTTCCATCAGTATTGTCTCCAAATGTGATAGATCCTCTCTCACATTTGGTGAATGATAAGACATTTTATTGTAATCCTATAATGTTTTGGGAAAAACCACTATAAATGTACCATTTATGATTCATGACACATCCATATAATTCTTCCTACAAAATTTAATTACTTTTACTTTGTTTTAGCTGAGATATTTTAGGTCCACCTTGGTTAGAATTTAAATTCATCAGTACCCTAATTTATTTGAAACTATTATTATAATGTACTCTAGCACATAAATATTTCTAAATAAAATTCATGGTATAACCATGAGGCTGAG
Organism: Viscum album; assembly: GCA_963277665.1. Lineage (NCBI taxonomy): Eukaryota > Viridiplantae > Streptophyta > Magnoliopsida > Santalales > Viscaceae > Viscum > Viscum album. The sequence continues at coordinate 682,023,386 of OY728167.1, read as the reverse complement.
TATATCTAAAATATCATTCATTGGAATAAATGACATGAATAAAACAGTAAAATGATGTATCATAAGAGATATTTATAATAGAACCTTCATAAAAAAAGTATTATATAATTTAAGAAACAATGGATTATAAACAGAAATAGTAATATCGTTATTTGGATTCGTCACACATACCATGATTTCACATTATTCTATTCCCTATAAAAAATGGATAATTTATCTTTTAATCATCCATCTTCCTTTGTAATATTATCATTTTACTTTTGAATAAAATAAAAAATAATCATATATATTACATTTTGAACATGAAGCAGAATATAAAATTTATTCCATAAGATAAATATTCTTCTTATTTACATTCATTTTTTCTTTGAGAGACTTTTTATTTTCTTCATTGGATTCTTTATATAACTCACTAACTCGTAAATCATTATTTGGAATCTTTTTCTCATTTTATGCATACAACAGATAAATGTTGTATCCATCAATATCATAATAATAACAAGAATTAAAAGTATTACATATGTAATTTTTATTTACTTCCACTGAGAAAATGTTGAATGATTCATTCTCACTTTCAGAATCATCACTTGAATAAGATCGTTTTCTGTAACTCCATCCCACATGATAATCCTGTTTGAATTCCATTATGTATTTCTTATCAATATAATCTTTCTTATACTTAGGATAATATGGATTTATATTGACCTTTGATTTACATTCATAATATGTCCCATTTGGATTACATGGGGCACCGTTCATTTTCATTAAATCATTGTTTTGATCTTTACATGGTCTATTTTTCAACATTTTCTTTTTCATCATCAAATTATAAATATATTAAATTATTTTGGAAATTTAAAAACTATGAATTTCTTATGAATCAGATTCATAACAGTTAGTAATAAAATTTATATGTGATTTGAAATAAATAATATTCTTCTTTGATTTTTCTTATTTCATGATATTCCTCAACTGAATGTTGTATTGTAACAATGGTCCAATGAAATAATCTAGTGTGTACTCCATGAAATTATTACATTAATTAATCACAAATTTTATTACATTACATTTCTTGGGTAGATCTCTTAGTACTCTTTCAACAATAAATATGTATCCAAAGATTCTATGAGGGAGTACATTGCATTTAAGATTGTTATTAATCAATGTAAAATTTTTGTTATATTTTCATATTCACTCATGATGATGTATTGGTACTCAACTCAAAGCATTCAATGTTAGGTTTTATCAATTTGTCTAATCCAAGGTGCGTAACTTATAGAATATTCAACATTTAATGAGCTTTCATACATGTTGAAACATGAATAAAAACATTTCTATTAGATGAAAAATATAATATATTAACATAGTCATAATTTAAAACATATCCATAAACATTTTTTCTAGTAACTGCATCAAGGTTTTCTTCTAGTAGTGTGTATTGTTTCTCCACGACTGACCATTGTTTTTTTGTTAACTATTTGACGCATGCCTCCATTCTAGTAATATAGTAACCATAATCCTTACTATCACTATGTGGAATAAGCATAGAAATATATTCATTTTTTACATTCACCCATACCATCTTGAATATCATTTCCCATAGACTTTGAGGTATAAGAATAGGTTATCATAATAACATAAAAATAGACTCTATATAAGGATTTGATAAATACCAAAAGGAAAAAACCTCTCATAATAATTGTAATGATCCAATATGTATATGATAGATAATATATAGGGGTTAACATAATATATATATATTTTAGGATAATAAGATTAAATATGTAATTAAATTATTAAAATTAATCAATTTTTTGATTTAGAAGTAGAAGTTTAAATAAATAAAATGATTTTTATAGAAATTCGTTCAAAATTGGGAAAATAATAATCTAATAACTCATTTCTCAAAGAGAGATGCATTTTGAAATTATCAATTTTTTTATATGAATCAAAAGGATTACAAGATAAATTTTTAGTGATTGGATAACCACAACAACTGGATTTTTAATATGGAATTGCAACAAAAAAATAAAACACTTAAATTAGAATATGTGGGTTATAAACCCACCTATATTCACATTTTAGTTCATGGGTCTCAACATGATGAAAAATAAGCAAAATACGTCTTATATATGTAAAATAATTAACATAAAAGTGATATAACTTCTTGGATAGGAAGATATGTTATAAAAATAAGAAACTAAGATGAATTAGAATAACAAAAAAGGAATAACATGTATTAGATATTCATAAATGTGGATTCCTATTCAATGTAGCATTATTCATATAATATTATGTATTGTTATTGAATGATCATAAAAATAATGAAAACATCACTACACACACATTGGATTCTTTCACACATCATAGTGTTGCATAGTGTTCATTTAATTTTCAACTATTATTGTTCACGTAGCATTATTGAGTATCATGATTTGAATTACCCTTCAATTCCATTATATAGAGTTTTTAAAGTTTAAAAAATCAAGAACCAATTGGTTAATTAATTTCAAATTCTTTATAGCAAATTTTTCAGGTGATAGAAAATTTACATTCAGAATGATCATAGAAATAATCAATTTAATTCAAAAAGTAATTACTGATTCAAACCAATTTGAATTACCCATTAAATAATTCAAAGATACAATTTAATTATTGGTCCAATAATGTCCAAAAATATAATAAAACAAATTGGTTCATTAAATACAAATATTGAATATAATATTATTTAATCTTGTGGGTAATTTAAATATTAATTACCCCTAATTAAATGATGAGAAATAATATTGAGTAATTTCCTTCTTAATGAGTATTTATTTCAAAATTAAAAATTCATATAAATTAACTCTAAATTTATGAACTAAATATACAGAAAAATGATGATAGTGTTCAAAAGAATAATGAATAAAATTTGAACCATATTTCAGAAGTTTTAAATAATTTATGAATAGATTGTCATTAAATTTAATTAATATATATTATTTTTATAAATCATTAAAAAATACCTAAACCAGTTAATATAAACATGTAGTTAATTGATGAATAAAATACAACAAAAAATAATTCATTCTTAGAATTATAGATTTATGAAAAATTAATTAATGTTATTAACATACTATTTGTGTAAGGTGTTCCTTTAATTGGTTCAAATACTAATGTGGTTAGTATATATAGAGTTGTCTTAGTGTTTGGTAACTTGATATGATATACAATCACTATGCTAATTGTGTGAACAACATGTAGTTAGTTATGAATATTTCTTGTGTTAGGTACACTAAACATGTGATAACCATCATGGTAAGTTACAAAACATCACAAATTATATTATAAACCACTTATTGGTTGGTTTTTAGTGATAATCATGTTAGGATTATAATTTAAAGTATGTCTTAAACAACTTCATGGTATGTTGGGAGTGGTACTCAAGATAGGTTTCTAATAAATGTAGGGTTCCTTTTCCACATCATGGTAGGAATATTTTTACATGATGTATGGTTGAAAACTATTCAATGTAGGTTTCCAAGGAACTCATGTAAACTTGTGGAATGAATACAATGTAGGTTGGAAAAAATATTAGAGAAAAACTCAAACATCTTGATAATTAATAATTATACTAATTTTTAGGCCATCTTAAAATCAGTATTAAGCAAAGGTCCAAAAGACATCAATATAGATAATTTTGATCTCATTCCAATGGAACAATGAATTATTAAATATTAAATTCTTATAGTTAGATATAATCATATGAATGAATAAAATATAAATAAAAGGATTATGAAAAAATGGTGAAATTATTGTAGATATTCAGTGAATTTTTATGTTGTCGAGACAACATTTAATGACATTCATGCAGTTGAAAACAAAATGAATATAAATTCCATATATTACCAATATGGAAAATTATGTTCTATAATAATGTGCATCATATGATATATCATTTAATAAGAAATTATTTTTAGTTATGTAAATTCCATAATTCCTGAATTCTTGCATGATTTTTTGGAAATTTATAGTGCATTAAAACAACAATTTCATTTTTCAATTTTCTTTAATGAAATGTATTAAAATTTATTAACCATAAAAATAAACATGATTCAAGAAATAACAATCTATATATAAATGTTATAAATGAATAACTGAATAAATATTTACATCACAATATGCAATATATTATTAATGAAACAAAAAGAATTTATCATGTTTAGACCAAAATCCGACCAACATAAAGACTATGTTAGAAATTTAAATAGTTTAATAAAAGATAGATACACTCATCATATTTAATATAAAATTTTATTTATAACAATATGATCGCTATAACTTATGATAAAAAAAATTATTGGTTGTAAAAATAGATTTTCCGAAAAAATAATAAGGGGATTTTTAATTTTTTTAAATAAAATAACAATAAATAAAACATTACAACAATCCTTCTCTGTGTATGTATCTATATATTGTGTGCATGAGTTTTTATCCTTGTTTTTTTGAGTTTTTATATCTTATGTTTGTGAGTTTTCATGTTGTGTGTGTGTGTGTATTTTAGTGTGTCGGAGTGTGTATATCAATATTTGTTTCTATCCCCATGTGTGATTATTTTTTTGTAACTTATATTAGAATCGGACCATGGAAATTGAATTTATCATGCTATAAATGATGGATGTGAATGTAGATATTCCACATTTGGATTCTAAAAAACATTAAATGAAGGCATTGTGATCCTTTTCAAGAGGATTTTTGATGGAAATTCAGTGGTTCTACATTAGAGGACAGATAAAATATAAAATAAACCATGACTAAGGTTGATACATAATAAACTATATCACGATCTAATACCATATCTCACCCACATCATGGTGGAGGAGATGGATAACAATTTTTATGATTATTATGATTTCCCAAAAAGGATGGGGAGGTTCCAAAAACCTATAAGTGGGAAAAGGAGACCACATGATGATGAAATAATTGGTGGTATCATGGTGAATGTCCCCTAGTATCCTGAAAAAAATTAATCTAGAGGAATACATAGAGGTGGAGATGCAGATTGGGAAAATATTATCTTGCCATAACAATTCGAAAGAGAAAAGGGAAAAAAGAATCAGCCATTTAATTTCATGATTTTAGATTGATTTTGTGAGATAACATTTTAAAGGAGAGAGGAAAAAATAAAGGATCACATATCCTTCTTTGGGATGATATGATGTTTTCCTGGAGGAAATAATATCTTCACTCACACATCCATATATATCTCCATAATAATATTCACTTAATAACAAAACAGAGTGTGAGTGTTGAAAATTATTACAAGTAGATGAAAATTACCCTCATTTAAGAAAACATTGACAAGATCCCAGAGGAATCCATGTTGTGGTTTTTACATGTGCTCAAATGGGATATTTATGATCATTTGGGGATGAACCACCATTTGGAGATAAAATATAAGATCCATCAAGACACCAAGGATGATAAATAAATAAAAATTTGGAGAAACATGAGGTAAAACATTGCACATTTCACTCCAAGGATAAATTAGAGGAAGGATATTAGAGAAAAAAATGTAAAAAGTGGTTGATCATAAAAGTTACAAGGTAATTCCCCACAAAGAAAACCTATTTTTGATGCTCACCAAATGAGGAAATGGTATATCTAAGATTTAAAATTATAATATATTGTTACCATAGATTGTGAATTCCCAAACATGAACAGTAATATCGTCAACCAATATTGATAATGGGAGACCAAGGGTGAGATATCAAAAATGGAAAAGGGGGAAAATATATAAATTAAAAATGGAGGATTTCATATCATTGGCGATATTATTATCACTAGGAGAGTTTTATGTTCACAAATTAATAGTAAAGATAAGGGATAGTGAGATAACCTTTTCCATTCACAATCCTTGGTCAATGGTAAGGTATATAGTGTCATTATTCATGGGGAAAGTTGTAGTAATGTGGAGATCACAGAGTTGGTGGAGGAGTGATTCTTAACATTGAAGCACCAACAGCCATACAAGAAGCAGTGGTTGAATGATTACATAAAGATGAGGGTCCTAAAATGTTTAAGGTCTTCTTCAACATCGACAAGTATGAAGTTGAGGTTTTATGTTACTTTTTACCAATGAATCCATTCCACATTCTACTCTAATAACTATGAAAATATTGTCGGCATGTCACAAATGATGGGTTTTTAAACTTTTATTCTTTTATACACTGAGGGGGACCGATAACCCTTATATCATTATTCCCCAATTATTTTTATAATATCTCATTACGATAGAAATGAAAAATAACTGAATAATAAAAAAGAGTGACCACTAAAATGGAGATAATTTTAAAAAACCGAGAAAATGATAGAAGAAAATAAATATAGGGAAAATAAAATTCACGAGTGGAATAAATTTTATGATAGGATAAAAATAGAATTTTTCAGAAAGAGTGAGGTTAATGATTCATTGTTGTCAAAACAAATCCACCCATTACTCATGTCAATTGTGGTGTTCCTAAATAATAACAATGTACCCCCTTTGAGAAATGTTGTTGTGTTTTTATTGTGGGAATAGAATGACATCATTCTAGAAGAGGGTCCAAAATTCATTTCACACCATAGACTTATTGATAATTAAATCGACATCATAATGAGAGAATAAATATGACACTAACCATCATATCACACTATTCCATATGTGATAGAAGAAATTAATTGGAATGTTCAAGAGACATTGGACATGGGTTAAATTTGAGAGAGTATTTTTCCCTACGGTGCACTGGTTCCCAATGTGGATTTGTTATCAGGAATGTGAATTGACTATAAATCCATCAATAAAATTTTGGGTATGTTTCATCATCATATCCTTAGGATATGTGACATTATAGATGAATTAAATTATTATACCATTTTCTCAAAAAATGATTTATGATGTGGATTATATCAAATGAGGATGAAATAAGTCAATGTGTTGAAAACTACATTTTATATAATACATGGTCTTTCAGAATTATTTGTCATTCCCATTGGTCCTACCATTTCACATAGTACATTTATGAGGTTAATGAATCATGTATTATGTTAATATATTGGAATATTTGGGGAATTTTACATTGATGATTCTCTAGTGTATAGTAAGACTTTGTAAAAACCCAATGATCACTTAAGAAAAGTCATATATATATATATTTCTAAAAGAATACTTTTTTTGAATCATTAAAAAGTGTAAAATTTTCCATGAAGAAATTATTTCCATGGATTTTTTAATGTATTGATTGAGTTCAGGTAGATATTTATAAGATCAATGACAATCAGAAGTGGCCTAATCCAACATCCATTGGGTACGTAAGAGTTTTCAATTAACCATATAGTTTTTTAGATGATTTTTAAGAAAATTAACAAAATAGAATCACTATTTATTGTGCTAAAAAAATTTCCTTTAAATAGTAGATAACCATAGAGGAATCTTTTTAGGAAATAAATGAGATACCTACCCATGAACCTCTACTAGATATCGTTGATTTTGGTAAGACACACGAGGTTGAATGTGATGCAAGTTTAATTTTAGTAGAGAAATCATGTAGAAAGGTAAGACCATTTCTTATTTTAGTGAGAATATGAATGAACCAAAAAAAATTATGCTACATATGATAAATGATTTTATACATTATTTAGTTTATTAGAACCATGGATTCTTTATCTTTGGAATTATGAATTTGTGATTCAATATGATCATGAAGTTCTTAAAAACATCAGGAGCCAATTTTTTTTAAATATGCGGCATTCTAGGTGGGTATAATTTGCTGGGACATTTCTATTAGTTATCAAGCATAAAAAGGAGAAGGATATTATTTTTTATGATGCACATTCAAGAAGACACTCGCTTCAATATTTAATGGATTCCCAATAAATGGTTCTTTATTTATTTATTTTTTATATTCTATATAAATGGGTTTTGTAAGGTTTAAGCATTATAAACTTAAAATTATTTTAGAGAATTTGTGTTATGCGATGGATTCTTATTTCATGTTGATATGATTAGAATTCCCAATTATTATATTCTTTTAATTTTATTAAATCAATCATATTATGGTATATTAATTCTAAATTTTCGAATTTCAAAAATAGTATTCTTTTTAAATGAGAATTTCTGTTAGCCTATAATTTCCATGGATGTTGAAACCTGCATAATAAAAGTCATTGAGATTCATAAATAATAATCTATGTCAAACCCCAATGGACTGTAGATACACCTCCATATACCTTATTCCCCTTGGAAGTATATATCCATTAAAATTATTCCATGAATAAAATGAACCAATATGTGTAGAGATTTAGTTTTTTTATTGGAGATAGTATTCTAAAATAGAACATTTTATTTATTACCATAAAAATGATGATGCCTCCAAAAGTTCTGATTTATTCATTCCTGAATTTCTGAGGAATCACGGTATTCCTCAAATGATTATTTATGATAAAAATGCTAATTTTCATATGAACTTTGCAATACCATAAGTATTAATTTTGAGAAACAATTATTGATTCCCACCACATGCAATCCCCAAACTAGTTGATAAAAATAGGTGATTAATAGAACATTGTCCTTGCTCCAATGAACAACAATCATGTAGAATTTTATGAATTGGGAGGAGTGATTACTAGATGTGGAGTTTGTATATAATTCGTCCAAATGACCTGCACCTCAATTTAATCCTTTTTAAAAAATATACATTTAATCTTCATTCACATATGGTTGTAGTTCCTTAAACATAGTAGGGAAAAATTATTAAATGTGGTAAAAGGTGTGAAAAATCATTAAGAAACTCCACGAATTGGATAAGAAAAATAATGATTTAACATACCATAAATTATTTGTTCGTGCAAAAAAGGGACTCCAGAAAGTTTTATTCGATACGGGTTTCATAAATTGGAGTCATATGAAAAAGAGAGTATTTATCAATAAGTGTAAATCAAAACTGAGGACATGAGGAGATGGACCTTTCTGAGTGCTCGAGATGATTAACAACATATCTTACTACAAATCATTATTAAGAGATTATGGTGTGGGTTCTGCCTTTATTATTTTTAATATTTATAATCTATTTGGTGTAGTGGATTAAGAGTCAAGGAAGACTCAAATAGAGTAAGGGAAGGTTTATGATACCCATTTAGAAGACAAAAATTCAATTGCACATGTAGAGGATTTTTATTTTCATCACCTGATGAAATGATCGAGATTAAAGAAGTTGTATTCTATATTTGGTTCCCATATCACTTAATTTAATTTTAAATGGATCTCACCTTGAAAGGATGGATAAAATTAGCTAATAATTTCTCATATTCAAGAAAAAACATGATTTTTTATGCTTTTAACACATGGTTTCATGCATATTTGGAAGACGTTACCATGTAGAGATTCTAGAAGGGAAGTGTTGGACACCAAAGTAATGTATGGTGGGTTAGGTACATAAATTATAATATGGTGGGATATTATTAATAATGCATGTGTTACTCTTCGAAAAAGTAATTTTTAGCATTTAATTTTTTGAGATTAAGTGGATAATGTTGGTTTAGTATTTATGACTCTAGAGTATAAGAACCATGAAAATTATATCATTCATTACCCATAAAATATCCACCCCCATGAAATTTATATACCATTCAATATTGTAAAATTAATCATATATTTTATTCTATCCATTTTGGGATGAGTGTTTTGAATAATCCCATTTCTCTAATGCAGTTTTTACATGTCAATGTAGAGGTTATATTGTCTATCAAGGATACAAAAGGATAGAAATTTGTGCCCTAACCCAGGTGAATTGTTATGTTGATTGGCCATCACATCCCACCATTTAGTGTGGTGTCCATGTTGTAGGTCACTCTCCTTATAACAATGGATGAATACCTTCATTCATTATCCACACACATAATCTGACACATTTCACCAATCCTCATTCTTTATCTTCAACCCGATCAAATGATTAATGGGCCACCCCATGCATCACACATCACAGAGTCCCAAAAAGTCCTGAACACTCAATCCCAAAAAAACATAACTCTCTCACCCATACCACCATGAAATGTCATGGACGAAGAAACATAATCCCTTATCCCTAAAAACACTAAACAATAATCCCAAAAAAACCATAATCCTTGAGACCCAAAAAACCTGAACTCTCATCCCCAAAAAACCCTAAATCCTCATCCAAAAAAAACCTTGAAACCGACCTCTTAAAAATCGTAAACTCTAATTCCAAAAAACATTGATTCCTTAGTCAGAAAAAATATAATATGTCACCATTAAGAAACCATGAATCCTTTATACTAGAAAAGCCTCAACCCTTATCCCCGCAAAACTCTGAACCCATAGACCCAAAACCCCTAATCCCACCTCCCCCCCAAAAAATTCAATCCTCTATCACATAAAACCCTTCAACACTCATCCTTCAAAATACCCTCTACCCTTACCTAGAAAAAATTTTTACTGTCCAACCCAAAAAACCCTAATAACCTATCCCAAAAAGACACTAAACCCTCAGGGTGAAGAATCATAGAACCCACATACGTAAAAAACCCTAAACCCTCATCCCCAAAAAACACTAAAACATCAGTACAAAAAACCCACAAACCACTATCCCAAAAAAATGCTTGAACCATCAACCCCCAAAAACCCTAAACCCTCAGCCCTAAAAATCCCCAAACCCTAAGCACCAATACCCCATTAACCCTCAGCCCCAGAAAAAACTTAACACTTATAAAAAAACCATCTTCTCCAAAAAAAGAACACCCATCCCTCCAAAAACCCTAAACCCTCATCACCAAAAATACCTAATTCCTCGAATCCAAAACCATAATACCTAATCCTAAAAATTACTTAAACCTAGATCCCTACAAAAACATAAATCAATACTATAAATTACACTAAAACCAATGACCCAAATAAAACTAAACCCATTCACCCAAAAAATCTAAACCATCCGTGAAACAAATCCCTAAACACTCAGCCCCATAAAACATTAAACCCTTAGCCCATAAAAATACTAAACCATCATTTTCAAATAACCCCAACACATATACCTAAAAATCACCAAACCAACCACACAAAAAGACACTAAACCAACATTCCCCAAAACCCCAAAGTCCTCGAACCCAAATAAACCCTAAACCATCTTCCCCAAAATCCCAAAACCCTCACACCCAAAAAACTGTAAAACCATAGCACCAAAAACCTTCAAACCTCATCCCATTGAAACAAAAAACCTTCATCCCCAAAAAACCCTAAATATTTAGCACTGAAAAACCCTAAACCCTAATCCATAAAATTACCCCAAACCCTATTTACTACAAATTTCAAATCCTATATTCTAAAAAAACTATACAATATACCCAAAACAACATAAAACCCTCATCACCTGAAACACTAAACACTCATATGAAAATATCTCTAAACCTCTTCCATAAAATACACCAAACCCTCAATCTGATAAACCCCCCGGTCCCAAAATGAAAAATAAAATAAAATTGTGTCCTCCAAAACCCTCAAACCCCCACCCCATAAAACCCTAAAACCCCATTCCTAAAAATAACTAACCCCTCAGATAAAAATAAAACCTATAAACTCATCCCTAAAAACCCTAAAACATTAGGCCCAAAAAACCCAAAACCATTATATGAAAAAAACCTAAAACCCTATGTACTAAAATACTCTAAGACTTCACCTCCAAAAAAAATCCTCAGCCTCAAAAAATACCCAAAACCCTCATCTCGATAAAAATATAAACCATCTTCCCGTAAAATCATTAAATAACATTCAAAAATTCATAAACCCTATGCTCCAAAACTACCTAAAATCATTGTCCCAAAACACCATAAACAATGACGTCTATAAAACCCTAGAGACTTCACCCTTGAAAACATAAACTCTCATCTCTAAAACACTAAACCACCATCCCTTAAAAAAGGAAAACGTTAGATCAAAGACAGACTAAACCCTCAGCCCCCATAATCCTTAAACCCTCACCTTCGAAAACCCTAGTCCCACCACCGTATAAAATAATAAAACCTCATCCCTAGAAGACCATAAATACACATACCCAAAATTATCTCAATAAAAATATCCAAAAACCCTAAACCCTCATCCACAAAAAACCCTAAACCCTCATCCTTGACAAACACTTAACCCTCATCTCCATAAATCACTAAAAGATCAACCCTAAATTAACATTAACCAAAATACAAGAATAAATCTACAAATCGACAATATAAAAACCTGAACCCTCATCCCCCAAAACCCTGAAATCTCATCCCTAAAAAACCTAGAACCCCCATCCCCAAAATACCTTGGTCTTTCATCGTAGAAAATTCTTGAATTCTCATCCCAAAAAAAAAACAATGAACACTCAGACTCAAACAACCACGAGCCGATAATATTATTTAACCATGAACCCTCACCCTAAAAAAACCATGAACCCTCATACAAAAAAATAATAATCTTCAGCTCCTAAAAATATATAACAACTATCCTAAAAAACCCTTACCCCCAAAAAACCTAAACTCTCAGTCCCAAAAAAACCCCAACCCAACCTCACTCAAAAACCCTAAACTTTCATCACCAAAAAACCCTAAACCCTCAAACCCCCGAAAAATAAATGCTCATCACAAATAACCCAAAAGCCTTATCCATAAAATTCAATAATCTCACCTCCAAAAACCTTCAACACCAACACCCTAAAACATAATCCCTAAAAAACAATAAACTCGTATCCATAGGAAAAACGTAGAGCCTACACGTTAAAAAATAGTTAACCCTCATCCTCAAAAAACCATAAATATCCATCTCCAAAATCCTTCAAGCCTCAACCCCAAAATGCCTAAATGATCTACCAAAAAAATCCCTCAATAATGATCCCCATTGAAAATTAAATCCTCAACCCTAAACACCCATAATCATTATTCCCCAGGAAACCCCAATCCCTCTCTTGAAACCCCCCAAAACTCTTAGTATCAAAAAACCCAAATCTCTCATCACACAAAACCCCCAAACCCTCTTCCCTAGAAAACCATAAACACTCATCCTTAAAAATACATAATCCCTTGGCCATAAAAAAACATAAACCCTAATGACCAAAAACAAATAAACCCTTATCCCCAAAAAATCCAACAGCCTCATCGGAAAAATTCTAAACCATCGACCCCAAAGAATCCATAAAATCTCATAACCAAATAACCCTGAATCGTCAATCCCAAAAAATCCTTAATTCTCTAGACCAAAAAACCCAAAACCCTTGTCGCTAAACAAAACCCTAAACCCTCATCCCCAAAAAACAATCAACCCTCAGTCCTAAAAAACCATAAACTCTCAACCCAGAAAAACTATAAATCATCATCTCTAGAAAAACATAAACACTAATCCTTAAAGAAACAAAAAATTATCGACAAAAACCCAGAAATATTATGCCCAAAATGTTGTACCGTCATCCCCAAAAATCCCTAAAACCCCAGTCCAAAAAATCCCAATACCCTTAGCCCACATAAACCCTAAAACCTACTCCATAATAAAACCTAAATCCTCATCCCCAAAATACCCTCAACCCTCAAACCTAAAAAACCATCAACCCCATCCCAAAAAAACCCTCAACAGTCACCCATAAAGAACACTCAACCCCCATCCCCAAAACCCAAAACCCTCAGCCCAAAAACTCATAAACCCTTGTCCCAAAAAACCCAAAAAACGAAAACCCCATAGTTTCCTAAACTATCATCCTAATGAAACCAAAAACCCTATACTAAAAAAATCTTAATCCATAGTCCTGAAAAAACCAATCCCCCCAAAACATTAAACCCTCTCCCCAAATAACCATTAACACTCCTCTCTAAAAATCGGTGAGAACTTTTCCGAAAAAACCCTAAGCCCTCATCCCTAAAAAACTATCAACCCTTATCCCAAAAAACCCTCAACTGTTTACCCCCAAAACACCTAACCATATTCCCCAAAAAACATCAACCCTAAACTACAAAAAACACTCAACCATAAGCCCTAAATAATCCATTACACTCATCAAAAAAATACACTCAACCAACCTCCCAAAAAAAACCATTAACCAGTATCCCCAAAATATCATAATCCAAATTCTAAAAAAAACCCTCAACCCTTATCCCCAAGAAAACCTCATTACATTACCCAATGATAATATCAACCATCATCCCCAAAATATTCTAATCCTATATCCCAAAAAAAACCATCACCCCCCCAAAAACCTCAACCCTAAACCATGGAAAACCCCTAAACCCTCTTCCTCAAAAGAACCTCAACTGTCAACGAAAAAAATACTCAAAACCCATCCCCCAAAACATGAAATCATAATGCCCAAAAATCAATCGAACCTCATCCCTCATAAACCATAAACCCTTAGCACCAAAACAGTCAATCCATTTCCACAAAAACCCAAAACCATCACCCCAAAAAAACTCTAAACCCTCATGCCTACAAAACCCTCACCCTCACCTCCAAAAAACATTCACCTTCATACCGAAATAAACCTCAACCCCCATCCCCCAAAAAACATCAACCCATAACCACAAAAAACTCTTAATCCTTAACCCCCAAAAAACTCAACCCTCAGCACCAAAAAACCCTCAACTCTAAGCCGCAGAAAACATTCATCCCTCATACCCAGAAATCCAATACTCTTAGCCCCAAAAGTACCTCACACCACATCCGTAAAACACCCTCAACAATCTCCCCTAAAATTCATTCAACCCTCATCCACCAAAAAACCTCAAACATTAGCCACAAAATACCCTCAACCCTCATCCCCAAACAACCCTCATTGCTCATCCCCAAAAAATATCAACCCTCAGCACCAAAAGACCTTAAACCCTCATCCCTAGAAACCAAAAATCATCATCCCCCATAACAATAAATCATCTATAAAAAAATCCATAAACACTCATCCCACAAAAACCCGAAACCCTGAAATTCAAAATACCCTAATCACTATGCCCCAAAATGATCTCAACCCTAGCCTTAAAAAAACATAAACCCTCTTCCACATATTACCCTCAACCCTCGGACCAAAAAAAAAACTCAACCATCAACCCAATGAAAACAAAAACACTCATACCCAAATACCCTAAACCATCAAATCTGAAACAACACTAAACCCTAAACCCCAAATGACACTATAGTATCATCCCAAAATAACCCCTCAAACCGTTTTCACAAAAAAACCCAAATCCTAATCCCCAAGAAAACGCTACCCCATAAAACTGTAAACCCTCTTCCACAATAAAATCCCCATCAGTAAAAATCCCTATATGATCTTCTACAAATACCAAAAACACTAATCATAATAAAAAAACCTTGGCCACAAGAAACCATAATCACTTGTCCATCGAAACCACAAACTCTATCCTCAAATAACACTCATCCCTCATAACCAAAAAACTCTCAACCTTTAGACTAATAAAAACCACATTCCTTTTCCCCAAAACCTTCAACCCTTAGTCCAAATAACCCTAAACCATTACTCTTTAAATACTCTAAACCCTGAGTTCCAGAAACAGCTCAACCATCAACACCAAATAACACTCAACCCTCACCCTCAAAATTCCAAAAACCCACATCCCAAAAAACCCTAAACACTAATTCCAAAAAATCCTCAACCCTCATCCCCAATACATTCCATGACCATCATCTCTAGAATAACCTAAACCCTATTCCCTGAAATCCCTCAACCCTCATCCCCAAAAAACCACCAAATCATATCCCTAAAAAACCATAAACCTTCAGCCCTAAATATACCTCCACTATTAGCCCAAAAAACCCTCAACCCTCAGCAACAATCAATCCTCAACCATCTTCCCCAAAATACCCTCAACCCCTATCCCCAAAAAAACCATTCCCCAAGGGTCCAAAAAACCCTCACACCTCTGACTCAGAAAGTCCACATTCCCCAGCCCCAAAAAACCTCACCCCAAACACCCCTCCACCCTCACCACCAAAAAATAATCAATTCTCAACCCCAACAAAACCACCATCCCTCAACCCAAAAAACCCACCTACCTCAACCCCCAAAATATCCTCATATCTCATCCCCAAATAATCCGTCACACTAAATCCCCTCAAAACCTCCACCCTCATCCCAAAAAACCCTAGACAGCCATCCCACCAATACCCATAAGACTAATCCCCAAAAAAACTATCAACCCTCAGTCCCAAAAAATATGAACCCTCAGCACAAAAGAACCCTAAACCATCATCACTAAAAAACCATCTAATATCATTACTAAAAACCCTAGAACCCCAGTCCTAATAAATCAACAACCCCCATCCCCAAGAAACTATTAACGGTCTAACCCAATAGGACCCTCAAGCTTCAGGTCCAGAAAAACCCTCAACACTCAACCCAAATACTAATTCAATCCCCATCGAAAAACAAACATGAACCCTTATCACAAAAAAATATCAACCATTGACCCAAAAAAAATCTAAACCCTTAACCCCAAGAAACCCTCAATCCTATTCCATAGGGAATCCTAAACCATCATCCCAAAAAAACACTAAACACATCACTCCAAAAACCTCCCACCATAATCCCAATAAACAGTAAAACCTATGCCCAATACAACTAAAACGACATCCCCAATAACACTGAAACCTCATCCAAGATAACTCTTAAACCATCAAGCCCAAAAAACTGTAAATAGTCACCCCAAAAAACCTAATATCTCAACCCCCAAAAAACTATCAACACAGAGCCTTAAAAAAACCACAACAGTCACCCCAAAAAAACCATCAACCCTCAGAATAAAATCCATAAACCCTCACCCCCAAAAAATAATAAACCCTCAACACTCCGTCCCAAAAAACCTAAAGCCTTATCTATCAAAAATCATCAACTGTCAACCATCAGCACAAAAAACCCTAAAATATCACTCTCAAAAATCCCTACCCCAAAAAAAAACATAATCACTCGTCCCAAAAATACCTTAAATCCTTAACCCCAAAAAACCCTCAACACATAACCCTAAAATACCCTAAACACAAACCCCAAAAAATCCCTCTTACCTCTACCCCAAAAAAACCATAAACCCCCGGTCACCATAAACCCTTGACCAACAACCCCTAAAATAACATGTACCCTCATTCATAAAAAATATGAATCCTCATCCCACAAAAACCTTCATCCAAAAAATTGTAATCCCACAACCCCAAAAAATCCTAAACCCTCATCCCCAATAAACCCATAATCCATCATCACCAAAAAAAACGTATCCTTTGACCCTAATAAACCATTAACCCTCATCCCAAAAAAACCAAAAACCCTTCACTCGAAATAACACTAAATACTCATCGCTAAAAACACAAAAAAATGTCATAAAAACTAAACCCTCCTAAAAAACCAAATCCTCATCCCAAAAAAACCACTCATCCTCAAAAACACCTAATTCCTTATCCCTAAAAACAAACAAAAATCATCCCTAAAAATCATAAACCCTAAACCCCCAAAAAACCCTCAAACCTCATTCTTGAAAAATCCCTAAACCCCCATCACAAAAAACCCTAAAACCTCAACCTGTAAAAATCCTCAACCCACAGCCTGAAAATACCCTCAAACCTCGGGCACAATAAATCCTGAACCATCAACCTAGAAGAATCCTCAACCCACTAACCAAGAAAACCCTCAACCCTCAGCTCCAAAAATCCATAAACCCTCAACAACCACCACAAAACACCCAACAAACTACATCCCTAAAAAACCATAAATCCTGAGCCCCAAAAATTATACTCTCTCATTTCCAAAGACACTAAACACTTTACCCCAATAACCAACCAACCGTCAGCACCAAAAAATTATAAACCCTCAGACAAAAAATCCCATATACTCCTAACCCCGAGAAAATCTTACACCTCATCCAAAATACACAATTATCCAAGAAACTCAAAAAAAAAACACAAACCCTTGCCCCTAAATAGCCTTCATTACATAATCCCCACCAACCCTTAACTCTAATCCCGAAAAAACCCAAATCACTCATCCCCAATAAACCCTCCATTCTCAACCAAAAAAAACTAAAATATCATTCCCAAAAAACACTAAATACTCATTAATAGGAAACCCTCAAAAAATGACACCAAAAAACATTAATCCATCATACCCCAAAAAATACAAGGATCCCTAAAACACCATCAAACATCATCCCCACAAAACACCAAACCCTTAGACCAAAAAAATCCACAACCCATAACACATGAAAAACCTCAACCATTTTCCCAATATTACACACAACCTTCTCCTACAAAAAATTCTAAACCCTTAGTCACAGAATTCCATCAACCCTCTACCCCAAAAAATGCTCAACCCTCATCCCAAAAAAATCAATATAGAGCACCCCAAAAAATAACCCTAAGATCCAAGAAACCCCTAAACCCTCAACTAAAAAAACATTATTATTTCATCCCAAACAACAATAAAACCTCACCCCATAAAAAAATCGTAATATTCCATAAAATTAAATCAACGTCTCTAAATAAAAAATAAATCCTCATCCCCAAAACACCATAAACCCTCATCCCCAAAAAAATCTCAACCCTTAACCCCAAAATTTCCAAATCACCCTTACCTAGAATACCACCAACCCCAACCCAAAAAAAACTAAAATCATAACCCCCAAAACCCCAACCCCCTAATAAAATAAACTTAAACCCTCAGGCCCAAAATCCCTAAGCCCTAAACCTCAAAAAACCCTAAACCCTAATCCCCCGAAAACCCTAAACATTCTGCCCCCCAAAAATCGCAAACATAAACACCAAAAAACTATATACCCATGGCCCTAATAAAACCAAATATCTAATAATCAAAACCCAAAACCCTCATCTACAAAAAACCCTATACCATCATCCCAAAATAATCATAATAAATATTCCCCCAAAAATTATAATCCATCAGACCCCAATACCCTAAACACTCATCCCCAAAAAAATGTAAACCCTGACCTGCAAAAAATACTGAAGCCACATCCCCAAAAAACCCAAAAACAATCATCCCCCAAAAACCCTAAATTGTTATCCCCAAAAAAACAAAATAAACCCATATCCCCAAAAAAACCCTCAAGCATCAGCTGTCATAATTTGTAAACCACCATTCCCAAAAAACCATAAATAGTCATTAAACCCCTCTAAACCTTGACCCAAATAACCTAGAACCATCAGCTATAAATAATTATAACCCAAAATCCCCAAAAATACCTAAAACATTATACCTAAAAAACTATAAACCCTCTGTCCCATTAAATCATGAACCATCAACCCCATGAAACACAAATCCCTCAGCCAAAAAAATCCATGATCCCTTCTCCCCTAAACGCATCCACGAAAATCCCTAAACCCATAGAACTTAAACACATAAAACGTGATTCTAAAAAAAACATCAAATCTTAGGTCCATGAAAATAGAAACTCCCACCCTAAAAAATCATTAATCCATATGCCTCAAAAAACCAATAATAGTCCCTGTAAAATTACCAGAACCATCAGCCGCAAAAAACCTAGAACCCTCAGTTCCAAATTTTTTTTACCCCTCAATCAAAAAATACCTTGATCCCTCTACCCAAAAAACCCACAAACATATTTATAATAACCCACTAAACCATCAGGAACCAAAAAAAATGAACACTAACCGCAAAAAATACTATAAAACCAAAAAAATGATAAACTCTATGAAAAAAAACATTGACCCCTCAACCCCCAATCCCCTCAACCCTCAACCCTAGAAAAACAATGAAACATCAGCCCCAAATGGCCCAAAACACTCATCTAAAAAAACCGTCAACCTTCATCCCCAAAAATAAGGAACCCTCACAAAAAACCATAAATCATAATCCCCAAAAGACTATAAACCCTACACCCCCAAAAATCAAAAATCCTCCACCCCAAAAAAACATGTACCAAAAACCTCAAAAAATCACTGATCCCCAGTCCCCAAATAACAGAAATCCTTTACCCAAAAACATCCTAAACACTATTCCATAAAAAAATTCAATCCTCAACCCCACGAAAGCAAAACCCTCGTAAAAACCATATTCCATAAGACCCATAAAATCCTAAACCCTCATCCAAAAAAACCCTGAAACCTCATCCAAAACAATCCTAAAAATATAGCATTAAAAACCCAAAAAACCTCATTATCAAAAATCTCAAAACCCCAATATCCAAAAATAACATCAACCCTCAGCTAAAAAAACCCTTCTTCCTAAACTACAGAACAACATCGACCATAATCTTTAAAAAACATAAATTTGCTTCCAAAAAAACATTATACCCTTAGTCCTAAAATACCCTAATCTGACAGAAAAAAAACCTTAAACCCTCATCCCCCAAAAACTCTCAACGCTTAGCCCAAAAAACACTAAACAACAAAACCCAAACATCCTAAACCCCAATACCCCAAAAAACATAAAACCTCATCCTTAAAAAACCGTAGAACCTAACCTCAAAAAAATCCCTAATCCCTCATCCCCAAAAAATTCTAAACCCTCAACCTAAAAAAACCTAGACCCTCACCCCCAAAAAACAATCACTCCTCATCCACTAAAAACCCCTAAATGATAAACCCCCAAAATCCTAAACCCATGACCCTAAGAAAACTAAACCCACATCTCCCAAATACCTATAAATCATTAGCCATGAAAAACCACAAACCAATCACTTAATAAACCCAAAACCATTATCCTAGAAAACCCTAAACCCTTAGCCTCAAAAAATGAAAACTCTCAACCCCAAAAAACCATAAACCCTCTTCCCAAAAAAACTCTAAACACTAAGTATCATAAAACACAATATCCTCAATAAAAAAAAACTAAAAGCTAATTCCTGAAAGACCCTAAACCATCATCCCCAATTAGACCCTCAGCCCTCATCCCAAATAATCTCTAAACTCCTAGACCCAAAAAACTCTCAAACCCCATCCCCAAAAATCCCTCACCCATCAACCCCAAATAATCCAAAACCCTAATCCAAAAAAACATCAACCCTAAACCCCATATACCCTAAAACCATAGCACTATAATTTACTCAATCCCCAAAAATGAAAAAACGTAATCCATCATCTGGGAAATACCCTCAAACATTAGACCCAAAAAATAACAATCCCTCATCTGATAAAAACTCCAAACTCTCAGCCCCAAAAAACCCTAAATCCTTATCCCGAAAAAAACTCTAAACCCTCAACCCCAAAAAATAATAAACCTTGAGCCCCAAAAAAACATTAGCACCCAACCCTTTAAAAAACTCTATCATAATGCCAAAAAAAACTAAACCATCATACCAATAAAACCTTGAACCCTTGTCCGAAAAATCCCTAAACCCTAATCCCCAAAAAACTGCCACACTTTTCCCCAAAAAACATAACCCCTCATCACTAAAAAACCCTCCAACTGCTTCCTCCAACCCCCTAAAACCTTAGCCTCAAAAACGACTAATCTCTCATCTACAAAGAACCAAAATCTCTGTAACCCCAAAAAACCTAATCCTTCATCCACAAAAATCCCTCGACACTCACCCTAAGAGACCCTCAACCCACAGTACCAAAAAACCCAAACCCCCCTGCCCCAAAAAACCCAAAACCTTTATCACCCAAAAACCTCATCACTAATCCCCCAAAATAGTAAAAAATCATCCCCAATAAACCCTCCACCCACATCCCAAAAAAACAATCAACTACGACCCAAAAAAAAACAAAATCTGAAATTCATAATACCTCATACTGACGAAACCGTAATGATTTTTCCCAAAAAACTACGAACCCTCATCCAAAAAAATCCCTCCACCGTCGACCCAAAAAAACCCTCTACCATCATCCCACATAAACACTAAAATTATATACTTGAAAAATACAATACCCTTAACCCTAAAAACCCTATACCCTCATCCCCTAAAAAACATAAAATTTATTATAACCATAAAACCCTATCTCTTTAGCCCTATCAATACCTTAACCCTCATCAATTTAAATCAATAAAAATTCCATCCAAGAATATTCTAAACCTTCATCCATATAAAACCATAGAGAATCATCCCATAATATCCTAAGTCATCAGCACTAGAAAATCCCAAATCATTAGTCCAAAAAAAACTAAACCCTTATCGCCAAAAAACCATAAACCCTTAGCCCCCAAAAAACATAAACCCTAATTAAAAAAAAACCTAAAATAATAACCCTAGTAAACCATAAACCCTTAAAAAACTCATACCGTCATTCCTAAGAATTATTAATCCCTGATCCCTAAATACCTATATATACACATCCCCACAAAATCCTTAACCTCATCCCTAAAAAACCCTAATCCCTAAGAACCAAAAAAACCCTCAAAGAATAATCCCTAAAAAACCTTAAACCCTACATTTATGAAACCTAAAAACTCTAACCCAATTAACCCTAATCCCTCAGCCCCCAAACAATCATATAAACTCATCCAAAAAAAACATCTATTCCCTAATTCTAAAACAACCCTAAAGCCACATCCCCTTAAAATCCATAAACCATCATCCCAAAAAACCTTAAACTCTCAACGCAAAAAATATACTCAACCCTATTCCCAAAAACAATAAACTATCAGCCCCAGAAATCCATTGACCCGTATTCCCACAAAACCCTAAACCCTTGGTCCCTAAAAAATCAGAAACCCTCTGCCCCATAAAAACCATGATGATCATCATAAAAAACCCTAAACACTCAATTACTAGAAAGACCTAAACCCTCATCCATAAAATAACCCTAAAATATCACACGAAAAATAACCTCAACCCTCATCTATAGAAAACACTAAATCGTTAGACCCAAAAGTCCCCAAACCCTGAACCCAATAAGACATTTAACTCACATCCCAAGTAAAAATATAAAATTTCATCTCGAGAAAATACTAAAATCTCAATCCTAAAAAACCCTAAACCCACTTACCATGAATACCACAAAACCTCAACAAAAAGACCCTAAACCCTAATTTATTGAACACCCTAAATCCAATACCAAAATAACCTAAACCTCGATCCCTATGAAACCCCAAGAAATTATCCTCAGAAAACCATAAACACTCATCCTTAGAAAACTCCAAACGCTCATAACTAGAAAACCCTGGACCCTCATCATTAGATAAACCTAAAACCCCATCCATTGAAAACCATAATACATCAGTCCTCTTGAAATAGTAAACCCTAATCATGAAAACACACTAAACCATCAGCCCCCAAAAAACCTAAACCCTATCCCCAAAAACCTGGAACCCTCAAACACTTGAAAAAAATTCACTCATCCCAAAAAAACCAAAACACTCATCCCCTAAGAACCCAGAAACCTCATCCCAAAAAAATCTCAAAACCACATACCGAAAAATACTAAAACCATCAGCCCCCAAAAAACAAAATAGTCATCCCTATAAATTAAAAAAACCCACCCCTAAAAAATAATAATCCATATTCCCCAAATAACTCTAAACCCTCATCCCCAAATAAACCAAAACTGGAATATCCAAAAAACCCAAAAACCTCATCCAAGAAAACCCATACACCCTAATTCCAAAAAATTCGAAACCCACATCATAAGAAAAACAATAAACTGTCATCCCAAAAAACCCAAATACCCTTATCCCCAAAAAACCAAAAACCCTCATCCCAAAAATAACTATATAAATAATCCCTAATATTCCCAAAACCCTCATCCCAAAAAAACCAAAAACCCAAATCCTAGAAAATCCTGAAACCCTCAACCCAAAAAACCTAAAATCCACCACCCAAAAAACATGAAACCACCATCCCCAAAATACCCTAAAACCTCATCCTCGAAAACTCTAAACCCACTTCCCAAAAAAACTCTAAAACATCACCCCTCAAAAACTCCTAAATCCTCATCCTGAAATGATAGTAAACCCTTATCTCCCAAAAACCCTAATCCATCAACCCCCAAAAACCAAAAAACATCATCCAATGAAAACACAAATCATTTATCCCCAAAAATTTCTAAACCCTCATCCCAATGAATCCATATACCCTCATCCTCAAGAAACAATAAACCCTCATTCAAAAAATTTCCTAAAAAATGAAACCAAAAAATCCTTAAACTATATCCCCAAAAACCATAAAATCTATTCCCCAAAACAACCATAAACTCATATCCTCAAAACCCCAATCCTTCATCTTAAAAAACAAGTGTTCTAATCCCAAAAACCCCTCAAACCACATCCATATAAAAATAATAAACCCTCAGCCAAAAAACTCCCTAAATGCTCCTCCCTGGACTGCGACGACGACTGTGCAGAGATCCTCAGCGGACTGCGACGACTACTGCACTCAGCGATCCTACGTGGATCAGTGCTACAGGTCCTACGTGGGCCCGGTCCTGTGTGGGCCCGATCCTGTGTGGGTCCGATCCTGTGTGGGTCATCTCTCAGCGGTTCTGTGTGAGCCAACTCCTACAGGTCCTGCGTGGGCCCGATCCTGTGTGGGTCATTTCAAGGTTAGTACCTATCGATCCTTCGTGGGTCCGACGACTTTGATGGTTCAATGATCATCTTTATCGTCATCCGAAGAAGTATACCTGTGTGAGCTGAATCTTGTGTTACTCTCCTTTGTGGATTGTGTTGAGCTATCGTGTGTGGATTTAATTTTTACTCTCCTTTGTGGATTGTGTTGTTCTATCCTGCGTGGGTATGCATTTTGCTTTCCTGTGTGGACTGGGTTGTGCTAGGGCTCGGACGTTGGAGTCGATCGGGGAATTGACGACTTAGGTATATGTATGGGCATATACCTAAGCCGTGTCAGATGTTACTTCGTGATTGTATCTCTCCTTCGTGACTTATCCTTTGTGGATTTCGGGAGACCTTCGGGGGTCTCGGGGTCCCTAATGAGTAGTTTATACTCACCCCTGCACGGGCTATGCCCGCACTTCGTGGTGTTGGTTGTAGACGACGGACATCGCTGATCGTGGAGGAGGCGTGCGGAGCAGGACAGTACCTGGAGGTGGACCACTGGGCGGGACGTACTCGGAGCGGTTAGGTGGACCCGAGGAGCAGTGGAGGCTATCTGTACCCACCCGTCAGGTGGGACTTCCAGAGGACGGCTCGAAACTGCAGTTTTTCCTTTCAATTGCTGTTTTTCCTTTCAGTTGTACTTTAAAGTTGGGCTTGTATTTCCGGCCCCTTTTACTTTCAGCACAGCTTGTACAGTTTTTACTTAGTGTTTACTTTTTTGCTTGCTTACTCTGTGGTGCTTGTTTACTTTTCAAAGGCAATTCCTTCCCTTTTTGTTGGGATTTACGCCTTGGTGCTAGTCGCCAGCCCCTGGCCTATGGAAGGCGGGCTTGGGGTAGTCACGGCACGGACCCCGAGGGCGGGTCGTGAAAAATTGGTATCAGAGGTGGTCGGTTCTACCGCAGACTCTGATCTTTCTCCTATGTGAAGAAATAGTGTTTAGTGTATTGAGTGTGGTTATTAGTCCAGGGAGTCCAGTGTTGGTGCGGCGGCCGACGTATCCATACACCAGGACCTTGACTTCTGATTTCCGACTTAATGCACGAAAACATTGATTGCATGTGTGTTTCAAGTTTTCTTTGTGATTACTTGTGTCAGCTCACCAGGTATACTGTTCTGACCGTGGCATACTTGTTTCCTTTTCAGGATGGCACGACGACAGCAGCCAGCTAGGGTTCCCAGAGTAGGGCGCGACGACAGCCCGCCGAGCGACGAGGCCTCGGTACAGGGCCCGTTGACAGCAGAGGCACCGACGGTACCTTTACCCGCCGAGCCCCCGATGCTTCCAGCACTGGAAGCTGACGAAGCACGACGCCTTGGAGCTCTGCACGAGTTCCAACGCCAGAGACCACCCAGGTTCCGTGGGGAGTCGGACCCCTAGGCAGCCGAGGACTGGCTGGAGGCGGTCGTCCGAGTTTTCAGGCTAGTGAGGACACCAGCAGACCTCATGGTGATCCTCGCGGCGAGCCTACTGCACGCAGCAGCCGGACGCTGGTGGAGCCTGATGCTCCAGGTACACGATGAGGCCACCCTCATCTGGACGGACTTCGAGAGCCTCTTCCTCTCAGAGTTCGTCCCGGCCACCCTCCGTGCGGTGCGCATCCAAGAGCTTCTTCTGCTGCGGCAGGGCAGCTTGACGGTCGCTCAGTACGCGGCAAGGTTCACCGACCTATCTCTCTACTCGACAGACATGGTACGGGACCCCTTCTTCCGGGCCCAGACCTTCGAGCAGGGATTGAGACACGAGATCAGGGCATCGCTGATCTCCCTCAGCATCCCGACCCAGGCAGGAGTACTGGAGAGATCCCTCCTGATCGAGAGCTTCCTGGCTGAGTCCACAGCGAGACCTACCGCAGGGTGGCAGATAGAGGAGTCTTCGGCAGCTGGTAGCCGGCGGATGACTCAGGGTTCCAGGCGGACCAGACCTTCCGGCAGGCGACCTCGGGACACTGGCTCAGCAGTGCAGGGCACCCAGCCCGGAGCCAGTCTTCCGAGAGGCAGGCAGTGCTACGAGTGCGGCGGGCGGGGCCACATGGCTCGTGACTGCCCGACCCGTCGTACCGAGGGTCAGTAGACGGTGGAGGGACCACCCAGGCAGAGGCAGAGGGTCGACCATGGAAGTCCGCAGGGAGGAGGCGGACGAGGCAGAGGAGCTGGCCGAGCAGCAGGTGGTGGGCGAAGCTTTGAGGCTCTGCCACCACCACCACCAGGAGGCCCGCCCCGACCACAGGGAGCTGGCGGGCAGAGACAGGCTCAGCTCCAGGCAGCGGAGGCCTATGACCACGGTGCGCCAGAAATGATTCGAGGTACGATCTGTGTCTATTCCACCCTTGCTGCAGTTCTGATAGACACAGGAGCGAGTCACTCTTTCATAGCCACTGCCCTTGTTCGGAGCTCGGGGATTCCGACAGAGCCGTTGGCTCGATCCTTACGGCTAGAGACTCCTACGGGATCAGACTCGACGATTACGCACTGGTGCCGGCAGTGTGAGCTTACTCTAGGAGGTGAGAGCTTCGGCTGGGATCTTCTTGTAGCAGCATCGAGGCCTTACGACGTCATCTTGGGCATGGATTGGTTATCTAGGGTCCATGCTCAGATTGACTGCATTAGGCGCAAGGTGCGATGTGTGCGCACCGACGGGAGCAGGTTCACCTTCACCGGCGAGAAGGGAGCCTTAGCAGCACAGGATGGACTCACGCAGAGGATAGGTCAGCCCATCACTCATCAGTTGGCTAGCCTCATCCTGGGAGAAGTTGAAGTGCGGAGTCCCAGTTTCCCTGCAGTGGTGGATCAGTACGCGGACGTCTTTCCTGACGACGTTCCAGGACTACCTCATCGCTGAGAGGTAGAATTTTATATTGACCTATACCCCGGGACAAACCCGATATCCACTCCAGCATATCGGATGGCCCCCGCTGAGCTTCGAGAGCTGCGGGTACAGTTGGAGGACTTGCAGGGCAAGGGGTTCA
Source organism: Viscum album (assembly GCA_963277665.1). Lineage (NCBI taxonomy): Eukaryota > Viridiplantae > Streptophyta > Magnoliopsida > Santalales > Viscaceae > Viscum > Viscum album. Next base: position 681,995,908 of record OY728167.1, on the reverse strand, counting down.
TCCGACCCAGTGTTTTGCCCTGGTCTTCCCCGATTTTGTTCGCCAAGAAGGTGGATGGGAGCTTGCGACTGTGTGTCGATTATCGTCTCCTGAATCAGGTGACAGTGAGGAAAAAGTATCCGCTACCCAGGATTGATGACCTCTTCGACCAGCTCAAGGGAGCACGGTGGTTCTCGAAGATAGACCTCAGGTCAGGCTATCATCAGCTTAGAGTTCGAGACGAGGATTTGCAGAAGACGTCCTTCAGGTGTCAGTATGGCCACTACGAGTTCTTGGTTATGCCTTTCGGCGTGACCAACGCTCCAGCAGTGTTCATGAGCCTCATGAACATGATCTTCCAGCCATACCTCGATCAATTTGGCATGGTCTTCATCGAAGACATTTTGGTGTACTCGACGATGGAGGAGGAGCACGCCTACCACCTACGTGTTGTACTAGACACACTCCGAGAGCACCAGCTTTATGGCAAGCTCTCGAAGTGTCAGTTCTGGTTACGTGAGGTCCACTTCTTGGGGCACGTCATTTCTGAGGCGGGAGTTGCAGTGGATCCCGCGAAGATCGAGGGAGTGCTAGCTTGGGAGCCACCCAAGAGCGTGACAGAGGTGCGAAGTTTCTTGGGCCTAGCCGGATACTATCGGAGATTTGTTCCATACATCTCCAGAGTTGCGGCCCCACTCTCAGCGTTGACGAAGAAGGGGAAACCCTTCGTGTGGTCAGACAGATGTCAGCAGAGCTTCCAGGAGCTGAGGCAGAGGTCGACCAGCGCACCTATCTTGAGGTTGCCTAAGGAGGGAGTTGGATACGTAGTTTACTGCGATGCATCAGGGACCGGACTCGGGTGTGTCCTGATGCAGGAGCGGGCCGTGATTGCCTACGGATCACTTCAGTTGAGGCCTCGTGAGCAGAACTACGCTACCCATGACTTGGAGTTGGCAGCAGTGGTCTTTGCCCTGAAGACATGGCGACACTATCTGATGGGAGAGCGCTTCACAGTCTTTTCTGACCACCAGAGTCTCAGGTACATCTTCTCTCAGAAGGACCTGAACCTGAGACAGCGGCGATGGCTCGAGTTCCTCCAGGACTATGACTTTGAGATAGTCTATACTCCTGGGAAGGGGAACGTGGTGGCTGATGCCCTCAGCAGGAGGACGGGCATCCAGCTACCTGAGGAGGCGACAGAGAAGCTAGACGCTTTGCAGATATCCTTCGTGGATAGAGACGGAGCAGCCTTCCTTCAGACTCTCACAGTCTCTCCTCCACTTCTTCAGCGGGTCAGAGAGGCACAGCGTGGGGACGTTGACTGCGAGACACGGCGTGCACAGATATCCTCGGGACAGGCACCTGATGGCTTCTCCCTTGGAGTAGAGCACGATGTCCTTTTCAGAGGACGTACCTTGGTACCAGTCACCTTACGAGAGGAGGTGCTGAGAGATTTTCACACTTCTCCTTTGGCTGTACATCCTGGAGTGGCGACGATGTACCAGGATCTCAAACGACAGCACTGGTGGCCGGGCATGAAGAAGGATGTGGCAGAGTTCGTTTCACGGTGCCTCACCTGCCAGCAGGTGAAGGCAGAGAATCAGGTACCAGCAGGCTTGGTACAGCCCTTGGAGGTCCCAGAGTGGAAGTGGGACGGGATATCTATGGACTTCTTGACTGGACTTCCACGCACTTCCAGAGGTCACGATTCCATTTGGGTGATTGTTGACCGACTCACCAAGTCGGCACACTTCTTACCCATCCGAGAGCAGGGATCAGTGGAGAGCTTGGGGCGTCTCTACGTTCAGGAGATTGTACGACTTCACGGTGTGCCATCGACTATCGTCTCCGATCAGGACGCTCGTTTTACTTCCCGGCTTTGGAAGGGGTTGCAGGAGGCGTTCGGGACGCGACTACGTCTGAGCACCGCCTTTCACCCTCAGACAGATGGTCAGACGGAGAGGACCATTCAGACCCTCGAGGACATGCTCCGTGCATGTGTCCTCGACTTTGGTCACAGCTGGGAGGACCACCTACCCTTGGTAGAGTTTGCGTACAACAATAGCTACCACTCCACCATCGTGATGACACCCTAAGAGGCGTTGTACGGCAGGCCTTGCAGATCTCCTTTGTGCTGGACAGACCCTGGAGAGTCAGCACTTGTGGGACCAGAGATGGTCCGGACCATGACAGAGAAGGTCCAGGTCATCCAGGAGTAGATGAGGACAGCACAGAGCCGGCAGAAGTCATATGCTGACAGGAGGCGGAGACCACTAGAGTTCGAGGATGGCGACCACGTCTTCTTGCGGGTCTCACCTCGACGTGGTTTGAGGAGATTTGGCCGAGGCGGAAAGTTGTCTCCACGCTTTATCGGACCCTTCCAGGTCCTCAGCAGGGTTGGAGAGGTGGCTTATCGTCTGGCTCTGCCACCTCAGTTGCACCGGGTGCACGATGACTTCCACGTATCCCAGCTGAGGAGACACGTGCACGACCCGACACACATCATTGACTATGGGGAGCTAGACGTGGATGATGGGGCGACTTTTACGGAGGTCCCAGTGGAGATAGAGGATCAACAGGAGCGGGTCCTACGTGGGCAATCGATCCCTCTTGTGCGCATCAGATGGCAGCACGGGAACCTCCAGGAGAGCACTTGGGAGCGGGAGGCTCAAGTGCGTGCTCAGTACCCACATTTGTTTCCCTAGTTTTTGATGTATCTTTATGGGGACGTAAAGTCCTGAGGTGGGAGTAATGTAAAGACCCGTAAATTTCAAGGAAATTTTTTCCTTAATTTTCTTTGGAATTTTACAGGAGCGTAGTTTCTGACGGCACCTGATTCTGAGGCCCGGTGTGCCCGAAATCATTTTCCGAAGATTGGCTCGGGTACGTTCAGTGAACGGACGAGCGGGTTTTTCTAACTTTTGAACCGGTGCCCGGAATCGAATTCTGAAGGCACCGATGAAATCGCAACGCCAGTATTCGCTTATAAACACCTCTTCCGGAGTTGCGTTTGCTCGGGTGTGGTTTTTAATTTTCGGGCTTAAAGTTAAGAAATAAAATAATTTTGCGACAACTTTATTTTATTTCACTTAAGCCACTTGGAAGCCACTTGAAGCCACTTAAAGGAGGCTTGAACTGAGTTGAACTGGATAGGATGCTATCAAGAAATATCCTACCCCCTTGGTAGGATATTTGAGAGGTGGGGGCCGCACGAGCCCCGCCGTTTCTTTCCGCTAAGAAACGCACCCGTGAAATCCCCTCTTAATGAAAGTCAACCGACGCGTTTTCTAAATTCTTAACAGACCATTTAATTGGGCGGTTTATTTCGTGAATTAAATGGGCTGTTTCTTTCGTGAATTAAATGGGTCGTTTCTTTCGTTGAATTAATTCAACGAATTGATGGATCGTTTCTTAACCAGTTTTTCAAATTCGTTGGCGTAATAATAAAATAAGGCCAACGCTTAACCTCTGGTTATTTGCGCTTGAGAAGATTTGAGAGAACCCTCGTAACTTCTTCTCCCTCGCGAAGAACGTGAAGAACGCGAAGAATGCGAAGAACGCCGAACCCGGAAATCGACGACGCTTCCGTCCGAGACGATCTTCCGATCTCTGAGCTCCCATCACCGACCATTTGAGGTGAGTGGTTTCGGAGTTCCGCTCAAGGTTCTTTCCTTTTTGTTTTAAACACAGATTTAATTAATCATGTTTTAAATCTGTTGTTCTTGGTTCGTTGAGTTCGCCGACTCAACGCCGATTCCCGCGACGACGCGACGCCTCCCCGTGACGACGCGACGATTCCTCTCTTCCGCGACGATCCTTTCCGCGAAGAACGCCCGCGCGCGACGATCGATGGGGTAGGGATTTATTTTGGGAAAATTACCCCTTTTTAATTATTCCCATGAACGTTCTTGAAAAATTAAAGAGCCGGTTTCAAATGAACAATTTTATATTTTATTAAAATTGTCGGTTCATGTGTTGAAAATTTTCTCCCGGTTGTTTATCTCTAACGCGGAGGGTGCGGGCCAAACGAACACGGCCCGACGACCCTCCGCCGTTCTTCGTTTTGTGCAGATTTGGAGGACGACGACGGAACGTGCCGCAACGGACGTTTGACGATCCCGCAGTAAAGAACGGATCCCGGGAGGAGCAACGGCGCAGACGGGAAAGAAAACGGGCCATCGGAGCGACGCCGGTGGCCCGCGGAAGTTGCCTGCGGCGCGGCGGCGCCGGTGGCCGGAGTCGGCGGCGCCCCGGCGCGCCGCTGGACGAGACCGCCGCGGCTGAAGCCGCGGCGGCGGCGGCCAATGGACCCGCGGCGCGCGGGTCCGGTTCGTCCAGGCGGGACGCAGCTCAGCCGCATCCGCGGTTCGCCAGCGCGGCCCGCACGCGGGCCGCGGTTCTTCCTCAGGCCGCGGGTCAGCGCCCGCGGCTTCCACCCGTGCCGCTCGGCCAAGCCGAGCCGGGCCAGCCGGGTCGGACCCGGTTCGGGCCGACCCAGGGGGGGTCGGGCCGGGTCGTCCCGGGCCCGTACCCCCCTTCTTCGGACGTTTTTGTTCAAACGCTCGTAACTTGAGCTTCGTGCCTCCAAACGACTCGCCGTCAGCGGTGACGCGATCCTTGGATCGAGACGGTCTTTTCGGTATATCACACTCAAGGTTTCGGAATACTTTGAGTTCAGCCGGGTTGGTTCGTGCACGAGACCAACCGGGCCCTCGGAGCGGAAACGCTCATATCTTGAGCTACGGACGTCCGATTAACGTGCCGTCAGCTTTGTTGAATTCCTCTAAGTGAGACGGATCTTTTGGCATACTCCGCCCGAGGTTTGGACGCAGGTGGAGTGCGGTCGGGTTGGTTTTGCCTTAAAAACCAACCGGGCCCCTGGAACGAAAATGCCAATATCTCTCAGACCGGGCGTCCGATTGACGCGCCGTCTGCGCCGTTGAGTTCCTGTTGACGATACAGAAATTTTGGATACATCAACTTCGGACTTCGTGTCAGTTGATGTATCAGCCTCTCGGCTCGTGGAGCGGACCCTCCCGAACGAGTTTGCTGTGTGCGGGACCCTAGTGCTGGCTGCGACTGCTACTTCGACAGCGACGACCGTGCATAGATCCTCAGTGGACTGCAGCGACGACTGTGCAGAGATCCTCCGTGGACTCCGATGACGACCGTGCAGAGATCCTCCGTGGACTGCGGCGACGACTGTGTAGAGATCCTCAGCGGACTGCGACGACTACTGCACTCAGCGATCCTACGTGGATCAGTGCTACAGGTCCTGCGTGGGCCCGGTCCTGTGTGGGCCCGATCCTGTGTGGGTCCGATCCTGTGTGGGTTATCTCTCAGCGGTTCTGTGTGATCCAACTCCTACAGGTCCTGCGTGGGCCCGATCCTGTGTGGGTCATTGCAAGGTTAGTACCTATCGATCCTTCGTGGGTCCGACGACTTAGATGGTTCAATGATCATCTTTATCGTCATCCGAAGAAGTATACCTGTGTGAGCTGAATCTTGTGTTACTCTCCTTTGTGGATTGTGTTGAGCTATCGTGTGTGGATTTACTGTTTACTCTCCTTTTTGGATTGTGTTGTTCTATCCTGCGTGGGTATGCATTTTGCTTTCCTGTGTGGACTGGGTTGTGCTAGGGCTCGGACGTTGGAGCCGATCGGGGAATTGACGACTTAGGTATATGTATGGGCATATACCTAAGCCATGTCAGATGTTACTTCGTGATTGTATCTCTCCTTCGTGACTTATCCTTTGTGGATTTCTGGACACCTTCGGGGGTCTTGGGGTCCCTACTGAGTAGTTTATACTCACCCCTGCACGGGCTATGCCCGCACTTCGTGGTGTTGGTTGCAGACGACGGACATCGCTGATCGTGGAGGAGGCGTGCGGAGCAGGACCGTATCTGGAGGTGGACCACTGGGCGGGACGTACTCGGAGCGGTTAGGTGGACCCGAGGAGCAGTGGAGGCTATCTGTACCCACCCTTCAGGTGGGACTTCCAGAGGACGGCTCGACGCTGTAGTTTTTCCTTTCAGTTGATGTTTTTCCTTTCAGTTGTACTTTACAGTTGGGCTTGTATTTCCGGCCCCTTTTACTTTCAGCACAGCTTGTACAGTTTTTACTTAGTGTTTACTTTTTCGCTTGCTTACTCTGTGGTGCTTGTTTACTTTTCAAAGGCAATGCCATCCCTTTTTGTTGGGATTTACGCCTTGGTGCTAGTCGCCAGCCCCTGGCCTATGGAAGGCGGGCTTGGGGTAGTCACGGCACGGGCCCCGAGGGCGGGTCGTGACAAATTGGTATCAGAGGTGGTCGGTTCTACCGCAGACTCTGATCTTTCTCCTATGTGAAGCAATAGTGTTTAGCGTATTGAGTGTGGTTATCAGTCCAGGGAGTCCAGTGTTGGTGCGGCGGTCGACGTATCCATACACCAGGACCCTGACTTCTGATTTCCGACTTAATGCACGAAAACATTGATTGCATGTGTGTTTCAAGTTTTCTTTGTGATTACTTGTGTCAGCTGACCAGGTATACTGTTCTGACCGTGGCATACTTGTTTCCTTTTCAAGATGGCACGACGACAGCCGCCAGCTAGGGTTCCCAGAGTAGGGCGCGACGACAGCCCGCCGAGCGACGAGGCCTCGGTACAGGGCCCGTTGAGAGCAGAGGCACCGGCGGTACCTTTACCCGCCGAGCCCCCGATGCTTCCAGCACTGGCAGATGACGACGCACGACGCCTTGGAGCTCTGCACGAGTTCCAGCGCCAGAGAACACCCAGGTTCCGTGGGGAGTCGGACCCCCAGGCAGCCGAGGACTGGCTGGAGGCGGTCGTCCGAGTTTTCAGGCTAGTGAGGACACCAGCAGACCTCATGGTGATCCTCGCGGCGAGCCTACTGCACGAAGCAGCCGGACGCTGGTGGATCCTGATGCTCCAGGTACACGATGTGGCCACCCTCATCTGGACGGACTTCGAGAGCCTCTTCCGCTCAGAGTTCGTCCCGGCCACCCTCCGTGCGGTGCGCATCCAGGAGCTTCTTCAGCTGCGGCATGGTAGCTTGACGGTCGCTCAGTACGCTGAAAGGTTCACCGACCTATCTCGCTACTCGACAAACATGGTACGGGACCCCTTCTTCCGGGCCCGGACCTTCGAGCAGGGATTGAGACACGATATCAGGGCATCGCTGATCTCCCTCAGCATCCCGACCCAGACAGGAGTACTGGAGCGAGCCCTCCTGATCGAGAGCTTCCTGGCTAAGTTCACAGCGAGACCTACCGCAGGGCGGCTGATAGCGGAGTCTTCGGCAGCTGGTAGCCGGCGGATGACTCAGGGTTCCAGGTGGACCAGACCTTCCGGCAGGCGACCTCGGGACACTGGCTCAGCAGTGCAGGGCACCCAGCCCGGAGCCAGTCTTCCGAGAGGCAGGCAGTGCTACGAGTGCGGTGGGCGGGGCCACATGGCTCGTGACTGCCCGACCCGTCGTACCGAGGGTCAGCAGACGGTGGAGGGACCACCCAGGCAGAGGCAGAGGGTCGACCGTGGCGGTCCGCAGGGAGGAGGCGGACGAGGCAGAGGAGCTGGCCGAGCAGCAGGTGGTGGGCGACGCTTTGAGGCTCTGCCACCACCACCACCAGGAGGCCCGCCCCGACCACAGGGAGCTGGCGGGCAGAGACAGGCTCAGCTCCAGGCAGCGGAGGCCTACGACCACGGTGCGCCAGAAATGATTCGAGGTACGATCTGTGTCTATTCCACCCTTGCTGCATTTCTGATAGACACAGGAGCGAGTCACTCTTTCATAGCCACTTCCCTTGTTCGGAGCTCGGGGATTCCGACAGAGCCGTTGGCTCGATCCTTACGGCTAGAGACTCCTACGGGAGCATACTCGACGATTACGCACTGGTGCCGGCAGTGTGAGCTTACTCTAGGAGGTGAGAGCTTCGGCTGGGATCTTCTTGTAGCAGCGTCGAGGCCTTACGACGTCATCTTGGGCATGGATTGGTTATCTACGGTCCATGCTCAGATTGATTGCATTAGGCGCAAGGTGCGATGTGTGCACACCGACGGGAGCAGGTTCACCTTCACCGGCGAGAAGGGAGCCTTAGCAGCACAGGATGGACTCACGCAGAGGAGAGGTCAGCCCATCACTCATCAGTTGGCTAGCCTCATCCTGGGAGCAGTTGACGTGCGGAGTCCCAGTTTCCCTGCAGTGGTGGATCAGTATGCGGACGTCTTTTCCGACGACGTTCCAGGACTACCTCCTCACAGAGAGGTAGACTTTTATATTGACCTGTACCCCGGGACAGCCCTGATATCCACTCCAGCATATCGGATGGCCCCCGATGAGCTTCGAGAGCTACGGGTACAGTTGGAGGACTTGCAGGGCAAGGGGTTCATCCGACCTAGTGTTTCGTCCTGGGCTTCCCCGATTTTGTTCGCCAAGAAGGCGGACGGGAGCTTGTGACTGTGTGTCGATTATCGTCGCCTGAATCAGGTGACAGTGAGGAAAAAGTATCCGCTACCCAGGATTGATGACCTCTTCGACCAGCTCAAGGGAGCACGGTGGTTCTCGAAGATAGACCTCAGGTCAGGCTATCATCAGCTTAGAGTTCGAGACGAGGATGTGCAGAAGACGGCCTTCAGGTGTCGGTATGGCCACTACGAGTTCTTGGTTATGCCTTTCGGCGTGACCAACGCTCCAGCAGTGTTCATGAGCCTCATGAACAGGATCTTCCAGACATACCTCGATCGATTTGTCGTGGTCTTCATCGACGACATTTTGGTGTACTCGACGACGGAGGAGGAGCACGCCTACCACCTGCGTGTTGTACTAGACACACTCCGAGAGCACCAGCTTTATGGCAAGCTCTCGAAGTGTCAGTTCTGGTTACGTGAGGTCCACTTCTTGGGGCACGTCATTTCTGAGGCGGGAGTTGCAGTGGATCCCACGAAGATCGAGGCAGTGCTAGCTTGGGATCCACCCAAGAGCGTGACAGAGGTGCGGAGTTTCTTGGGCCTAGCCAGATACTATCGGAGATTTGTTCCGGACTTCTCCAGAGTTGCGGCCCCACTCTCAACATTGACGAAGAAGGGGAAACCCTTCGTGTGGTCAGACAGATGTCAGCAGAGCTTCCAGGAGCTGAGGCAGAGGTTGACCAGCGCACCTATCTTGAGGTTGCCTGAGGAGGGAGTTGGATACGTAGTCTACTGCGATGCATCAGGGACCGGACTCGGGTGTGTCCTGATGCAGGAGCGGGCCGTGATTGCCTACGGATCACGTCAGTTGAGGCCTCATGAGCAGAACTACGCTACCCATGACTTGGAGTTGGCAGCAGTGGTCTTTGCCCTGAAGACATGGCGACACTATCTGATGGGCGAGCGCTTCACAGTCTTTTCTGACCACCAGAGTCTCAGGTACATCTTCTCTCAGAAGGACCTGAACCTGAGACAGCGGCGATGGCTCGAGTTCCTCCAGGACTATGACTTTGAGATAGTCTATACTCCTGGGAAGGGGAACGTGGTGGCTGATGCCCTCAACAGGAGGACGGGCATCCAGTTACTTGAGGAGGCGACAGAGCAACTAGCCGCTTTGCAGATATCCTTCGTGGATAGAGACAGAGCAACCTTCCTTCAGTCTCTCACAGTCTCTCCTCCACTTCTTCAGCGGGTCAGAGAGGCACAGCGTGGGGACATTGACTGTGAGACACGGCGTGCACAGATATCCTCGGGACAGTCACCTGATGGCTTCTCCCTTGGAGCAGAGCACGATGTCCTTTTCAGAGGACGTACCTTGGTACCAGTCGCCTTACGAGTGGAGGTGCTGAGATATTTTCACACTTCTCCTTTGGAGGTACTTCCTGGAGTGGCGAAGATGTACCAGGATCTCAAACGACAGCACTGGTGGCCGGACATGAAGAAGGTTGTGGCAGAGTTCGTTTCACGGTGCCTCACCTGCCAGCAGGTGAAGGCAGAGCATCAGGTACCAGCAGGCTTGGTACAGCCCTTGGAGGTCCCGGAGTGGAAGTGGGACGGGATATCTATGGACTTCGTGACTGGACTTCCACGCACTTCCAGAGGTCACGATTCCATTTGGGTGATTTTTGACCGACTCACCAAGTCGGAACACTTCTTACCCATCCGAGAGCAGGGCTCAGTGAAGAGCTTGGGGCGTCTCTACATTCAGGAGATTGTACGACTTCACGGTGTGCCATCGACTATCGTCTCCGATCGGGACGCTCGTTTTACTTCCCGGCTTTGGAAGGGGTTGCAGGAGGCGTTCGGGACGCAACTACATCTGAGCACCGCCTTTCACCCTCAGACAGATGGTTAGACGGAGAGGACCATTCAGACCCTCAAGGACATGCTCCGTGCATGTGTCCTCGACTTTGGTCGCAGCTGGGAGGACCACCTACCCTTGGTAGAGTTTGCGTACAACAATAGCTACCACTCCACCATCGGGATGGCACCCTAAGAGGCGTTGTACGGCAGGCTTTGCAGATCTCCTTTGTGCTGGACAGACCCTGGAGAGTCAGCACTTGTGGGACCAGAGATGGTCCGGACCACGACCGAGAAGGTCCAGGTTATCCAGGAGCGGATGAGGACAGCACAGAGCCGGCAGAAGTCATATGCTGACAGGAGGCGGAGACCACTAGAGTTCGAGGATGGCGACCACGTCTTCTTGCGGGTCTCACCTCGACGTGGTTTGAGGAGATTTTGACGAGGCGGCAAGTTGTCTCCACGCTTCATCGGACCCTTCCAGGTCCTCAGCAGGGTTGGAGAGGTGGCTTATCGTCTGGCTCTGCCACCTCAGTTGCATCGGGTGCACGACGTCTTCCACGTATCCCAGCTGAGGAGATATGTGCACGACCCGACACACATCATTGACTATGGGGAGCTAGACGTGGATGATGGGGAGACTTTTACGGAGGTCCCAGTGGAGATAGAGGATCGACAGGAGCGGGTCCTACGTGGGCGATCAATCCCTCTTGTGCGCATCAGATGGCAGCACGGGAACCTCCAGGAGAGCACTTGGGAGCGGGAGGCTCAAGTGCGTGCTCAGTACCCACATTTGTTTCCCTAGTTTTTGATGTATCTTTACGGGGACGTAAAGTCCTGAGGTGGGAGTAATGTAAAGACCCGTAAATTTCAAGGAAATTTTTTTCTTAATTTTCTTTGGAATTTTTCAAGAGCGCAGTTTCTGACGGCACCTGATTCCGAGGCCCAGTGTGCCCGGAATCATTTTCCGAAGATTGGCTCGGGTACGTTCAGTGAACGGACGAGCGGGTTTTTCTAACTTTTGAACCGGTGCCCGGAATCGAATTCTGAGGGCACCGATGAAATCGCAGCGCCGGTATTCGCTTATAAACGCCCCTTATGGAGTTGCGTTTGCTCGGGTGTGGTTTTTAATTTTCGGGCTTAAAGTTAAGAAATAAAATAATTTTGCGACAACTTTATTTTATTTCACTTAAGCCACTTGGAAGCCACTTGAAGCCACTTAATGGTGGCTTGAACTGAGTTGAACTGGATAGGATGCTATCCAGAAATATCCTACCCCCTTGGTAGGATATTTGAGAGGTGGGGCCCGCACGAGCCCCGCCGTTTCTTTCCGCTAAGAAACGCACCCGTGAAAACCCGTCTTAATGAAAGTCAACCGACGCGTTTTCTAAATTCTTAGCAGACCATTTAATTGGGCGGTTTATTTCGTGAATTAAATGGGCTGTTTCTTTCGTGAATTAAATGGGTCGTTTCTTTCGTTGAATTAATTCAACGAATTGATGGATCGTTTCTTAACCAGTTTTTCAATTTCGTTGGCGTAATAATAAAATAAGGCCAACGCATAAACTCTGGTTATTTGCGCTTGAGAAGATTTGAGAGAACCCTCGTAACTTCTTCTCCCTCGCAAAGAACGCGAAGAACGTGAAGAACGCGAAGAACGCGAAGAACGCGAAGAACGCCGAACCTGGAAATCGACGACGCTTCCGTCCGAGACGATCTTCCGATCTCTGAGCTCCGATCACCGACCATTTGAGGTGAGTGGTTTCGGAGTTCTGCTCAAGGTTCTTTCCTTTTTTTTTAAACACAGATTTAATTAATCATGTTTTAAATCTGTTGTTCTTGGTTCGTTGAGTTCGCCGACTAAACGCCGGTTCCCGCGACGACTTGACGCCTCCCCGCGACGACGCGGCGATTCCTCTCTTCCGCGATGATCCTTTCCGCGAAGAACGCCCGCGCGCGACGATCGACGAGGTAGGGATTTATTTTGGGAAAATTACCCCTTTTTAATTATTCCCATGAACGTTCTTGAAAAATTAAAGAGCCGGTTTCAAATGAACAATTTTATATTTTATTAAAATTGTCGGTTCATGTGTTGAACATTTTCTCCCGGTTGTTTATCTCTAACGCGGAGGGTGCGGGCCAAACGAACACGGCCCGACGACCCTCCGCCGTTCTTCGTTTTGTGCGGATTTGGCGGACGATGACGGAACGTGCCGCAGCGGACGTTTGACAATCCCGCAGTAAAGAACGGATCCCGAGAGGAGCAACAACACAGACGGGAAAGAAAACGGGCCACCGGAGCGACGCCGGCGGCCCGCGGAAGCTGCCGGCGGCGCGGGTCACCGGCGCGGCGGCACCGCCGGCCGGAGGCGGCGGCGCCCCGGCGCGCTGCCGGACGAGACCGCCGCGGCTGAAGCCGCGGCGGCGGCCAACGGACCTGCGGCGCGCGGGTCCGGTTCGTCCAGGCGGGACGCGGCTCAGCCGCGTCCGCGGTTCGCCAACGCGGCCCGCACGCGGGCCGCGGTTCTTCCTCAGGACGTGGGTCAGTGCCCGCGGCTTCCAACCGCGCCGCTCGGCCAAGCCGAGCCGGCCGAGCCGGACCGGCCCTGGGCGGGCCGGGTCGGCCCGGGGCCGTACCCCCCTTCTTCGGATGTTTTCGTTCAAACGCCCGTAACATGAGCTTCGTGCCTCCAAACGACTCGCCGTCAGCGGCGACGCGATCCTTGGATCGAGACGGTCGTTTCGGTATATTGCACTCAAGGTTTCGGAATACTTTGAGTTCGGCCAGGTTGGTTCGTGCACGAGACCAACCGGGCCCTCGGAGCGGAAACGCTCATATCTTGAGCTACGGACGTCCGATTGACGTGCCGCCAGCTTTGTTGAATTCCTCTAAGTGAGACGGATCTTTTGGCATACTCCGCCCGAGGTTTGGATGCAGGTGGAGTGCGGTCGGGTTGGTTTTGCCTTAAAAACCAACCGGGCCCCTGGGACGAAAATGCCAATATCTCTCAGACCGGGCATCCGATTGACGCGCCGTCTGCGACGTTGAGTTCCTGTTGACGATACGGAACTTTTGGATACATCAACTTCGGACTTCGTGTCAGTTGATGTATCAGCCTCTCGGCTCGTGGAGCAGACCCTCCCGAATGAGTTTGCTTTGTGCGGGAACCTTAGTGCTAGCTGCGACTGCTACTTCGACAGCGACGACCGTGCAGAGATCCTCAGTGGACTGCGGCAACGACTGTGCAGAGATCCTCCGTGGACTCCGACGACGACCGTGTAGAGATCCTCCGTGGACTACGGCGACGACTGTGCAGAGATCCTCAGCGGACTGCGACGACTACTGCACTCAGCGATCCTACGTGGATCAGTGCTACAGGTCCTGCGTGGGCCCGGTCCTGTGTAGGCCCGATCCTGTGTGGGTCCGATCTTGTGTGGGTCATCTCTCAGCGGTTCTGTGTGATCCAACTCCTACAGGTCCTGCGTGGGCCCGATCCTGTGTGGGTCATTGCAAGGTTAGTACCTATCGATCCTTCGTGGGTCCGACGACTTAGATGGTTCAATGATCATCTTTATCGTCATCCGAAGAAGTATACCTGTGTGAGCTGAATCTTGTGTTACTCTCCTTTGTGGATTGTGTTGAGCTATCGTGTGTGGATTTACTGTTTACTCTCCTTTGTGGATTGTGTTGTTCTATCCTGCGTGGGTATGCGTTTTGCTTTCCTGTGTGGACTGGGTTGTGCTAGGGCTCGGACGTTGGAGCCGATCGGGGAATTGACGACTTAGGTATATGTATGGGCATATACCTAAGACGTGTCAGATGTTACTTCGTGATTGTATCTCTCCTTCGTGACTTATCCTTTGTGGATTTCGGGAGACCTTCGGGGGTCTCGGGGTCCCTACTGAGTAGTTTATACTCACCCCTGCACGGGATATGCCCGCACTTCGTGGTGTTGGTTGCAGACAACGGACATCGCTGATCGTGGAGGAGGCGTGCGGAGCAGGACAGTACCTGGAGGTGGACCACTTGGCGGGACGTACTCGGAGCGGTTAGGTGGACCCGAGGAGCAGTGGAGGCTATCTGTACCCACCCTTCAGGTGGGACATCCAGAGGACGGCTCGACGCTGCAGTTTTTCCTTTCAGTTGTTGTTTTTCCTTTCAGTTGTACATTACAGTTGGGCTTGTATTTCCGGCCCCTTTTACTTTCAGCACAACTTGTACAGTTTTTACTTAGTGTTTACTTTTTCGCTTGCTTACTCTGTGGTGCTTGATTACTTTTCAAAGGCAATGCCTTCCCTTTTTGTTGGGATTTACGCCTTGGTGCTAGTCGCCAGCCCCTGGCCTATGGAAGGCGGGCTTGGGGTAGTCACGGCACGGGCCCCGAGGGCGGGTCGTGACAATCCACAATAAACCCTCAATCCTAAACACCAAAAACACTAGAAGCTATCATCCCAAAAAACCATAAATACCCATCCCTAAAAAACCTAAACCCTCAGAACAAAAAAACCCTAATCCATCAGTCCCAAAAAATCCTAAACCCTCAGCCCCAAAAAACATTAGACCATCAACCCAAAAAGAAAACTAAACCCAATTCCAAAAAAAAAGTAAACCCTCCGCAAAAAAAAACACTAAACCAACAACATGAAAAAAATTCTAAACACTCATCACCAAAAAACCATAAATCCTCAACCCCAAAAAACCCTAAAATATAAACCAAAAAAACCCTTATCCCTTTTCCATAGTTATCCTTAAACCCTTATCCCAAAAAAAACACTAAAAATGAGTCCTTAATAAACCCAAAACCCTCATCCCAAAAATTAAAAACTCTAAACCCAACAAAATCATAAACACACATCCCTAGAAGACCTTAAACACTTCACCCCAAAAACACTAAACCGCCAGCCACAAAAAACCCTAATCCCCAATCCATAAAAAATCCTAAACATTCAACACCAAAACCCCAATACACTAATATTAAAAAAAACCTTAAAACCCAAATGCAAAAAAAACTAATCCAATATCCCCAAAAAACACCCAAAACCACATAAAAAAACCCGAATCCAAAATTTGAAAAAAAAAACATAAACACCTAGCCCCAAAAAACCCATAACCCCAATCACCAAAAAACTATAATCCCTATGACCAAAAACAACGAACCCTCATTCAAAAAAACCCCAAAACCCCATGAACAAAAAACCCTAAACCGAAAACCAAAGAAACCCTAAATACACATCCTAAAAATCCCTTAAACCTCACACCCTATAAATTTCAATATCGTACCCCAAACCACTATAATAAAATAGAATTAATAACCTCGAATCCCTCATCTGAAAAAACCCTGATCCATAAACACCCCCAAAACCCCAAACACTCATGTCCAAAAACCATAAACCATCACCCTTGAAAAACACTAAGGCCTCAAAATAACTTATATCTAGACCCTCATGAGTTAAAAAAAACAATTCCTCAGGCTAAAAAAACCATATACCCTCGTCCCCAAAAAAACCCTAAACCATTAGTCACAAATAAACCTAAAACTTCATCCCCATTAAACTCTACACCCCAATGCCCAAAATCCTAACCCCTCATCCTATGAAACCTTAAACCCTTATCCATAAAAAATAAGAAACTATCATCTTAAATAAAAAACATAAACTGTCATCAATAATAAACCCTAAAACCTTATCCCCCCAAAACCCTAAATCCTAATCCCCAAAAACCGTAAATCCTCAACCCCAAAAAACCTAAAACATAATAAAAAAACCGAATACCCATATCCCAAGAAACCACAAACCCTTAGAAATAGAAAATCAATGAACCCCATCCCTTAAAAACCCAAAACCCTTTTCCCAAAAAAACCCTCAACCACAAAAAAACCCTATACCCATAATCCCAAAAGCCCAAAACCCTATATACCAAAAAACCTTAAACATTGAACCCCAAAAAACACTAAAATATTATCCCTAAGAAACCCTAAACCATCATCCCTAAAAACCCTATACTCTTATCCCCAAAAACCCTAATCACCTATCCCCAAAAAACTCTAAATACATAAACCCAACAAATCCAAAACCATCATCCTTAAAAAAACCCACCCTGGTAAATTACAGTAATTCCTCACAATAAAATAGACCCTAGATAGTGAGACCTAAAATCCCCTAAACCCTCAACTCAAAAAACCGTAAGCCCTCATCCCCAAAAAACCAAAACACTCATCCCAGTTTTTTTGAATGCACAATCCCTAAAAACTCTTAACCATTAGAACTAAAAAAATATAAACCATCAGCACCAAGAAACTATAAAACCCGAGACCCAAAACCCTAAAACATCGGGTCCACAAAACTGTAAATAATATTCCCAAAAAATCCTAAAACCTAGGCCCCAAAAAAACCTAAACACTCATACCTAAAAATCCCTATACCCTTGACCCCAAAAATCACTCATCCATCATCCCCCCATAATCCTAAACCCTCAAACCCAAAAAATTATATACCCTAGGACACAAAAAACCCTTAATACGTGGCCCCAAAAAATACCAAATCCCTCAACACCAAAACAACATAAACCCTCACCCCCAAATAATATAAACCAAACACCTATGAAAACCCCAAACCCTCAACCCCCAAAAAACTAGAAACCCTCAGTCCTGAATAACACTAAACCCCCAACCGCCAAAACCATTAACATGTGTTTCTAAAAAACCAAAACCCTTATAACTAAAAACCCCTAAAACCTTTCCCCCAAATACACCCAAAACCCTCATGAATAAATAATCATAAATCCTTAACCCAATATTAACCAAAAACCATCTCACCCAAAAATCCCTAAACCCTTTTCAGAAAAAAATCCTAAACCCTCATCCATAATAAAAATTAAATCATTGTCCCTAAAAATACCTAGACCCTCAGCCCCCAAAACCAGAATCCAAAAGCCCGAAAAACTGAAAATCCATTATCCCATAAAAACTAAAAACCATCAATCCAAAAAACCCAAAACCCCTGACTCCATAAATCCTTAAACACTTGTACACAAAAACACATAAATCCTCAGCACCAAAAAACCCAAAAAAACTCAGTCCCAAAAAGATTTACGCATTCCACCCCAAGAAACCAAAAACACTCAATCCCAAAAAAACCCAAAACCATCAGTCCAAAAAAATAATCATCCCCCAGAATCCATAATCCCTCTTACAAAAGAAACCATAATCAATCATCCAAAAAACCCCTAATCCCATAGGCCCAAAAAACCCTAAACCCTCATCCCAAGAACACCCTCAACCTCAACCACAAAACCCCAAAAGCAATAGACCCAAAAAACAATGAACCATCATCCCTAAAAAACCCTAAACCCTCATCTCAAAAAATAGTAAACCCACATACATTAAAAACCCTAATCGATGATCCCCAAAACCCCAAATACTCTCGGCCGTAAGACACCCTATATAGTCAAATAATATAACACTAAAAACTCAACCCCAAAACACCCTATATACCCGTAGTAAAAAACCCTAACCCTTGGTCCCAAAATATCGAAAAATTTCATCCCCATAAAACTATACACCCTAGTCCCTAGAGAAACCAAAAAACATTGTCCCCAAAATACCTTAAACCTTCAGCACCAAAAAATCCTATATTGTAAGTCACAAAATCCAAAACCATCTACCCTAAAAAACCCAAAACCATGGGCCAAAAAACCTGAATCCCACAGTCCTAAAAAACCATCGTCCCATAAAACACTAAAAATTCATGCCCAAAAAAATCCAAAACCCTTGACAGAAAATGAACTTAATCTAATGGCCACAATGAAACCAAAAACCTCATACCCAAAAACTTACGAACCCAAATCCCCAAAAAACACTAAACAGTCATCCCCAGGAGACCTTAAACCCCCAAACCCAATAAATCCAAAACAATCATCCCAAAAAAGCACAAAACACTCAACCCCATGTATCCCTAAACACTCATCCCCAAAAAATGTAAACCTCTCTTCCCATGATTCATTAAAACCATAAGCACAAAAAATCCTAAACCCTAAGCCCATAAAACCATAAAACATCATCCGTATGAAACCGAAAAACATTAATCCAATATAACCATAAAAGTTTCCCAAAAAACAATAAACCCCCAGACCTAAAAACCCATCAAACCATAGATCCAATAACCTGAAATCCTCTTTCCCAAAAATTAGTAAACCCATATCCCTAAAAACACTAAACACTTTTCCCTAGAAAACCTGAAACCCTAAACACTAAAAAGATCTAAACATTAATCCCAAAATCCCAGAAATCCTCATCCAAAATAATCACAAATACTCAACCTAATAAAACCTAATCCCTCAACCACAAAAAATAGGGAACCCTCATCCCCAAAAAACCATAATCCCACAGCCACAAAAAAACACAAACAATCACCCAAAATAACTCTAATCACTCAGCCAAAAAAACCGTATCCCCTCATCCATAAAAAAATGCATTCACACACTCTAAAAAATCTAAACCCTAAGACTAGAAAAACAATTAACCGTATTTCCAAAAAAATCCAAAACAAACATCGCAAAAAAACCAATAAACCAACGACCCAAAAAATTAAACCATAAGACCATGATAAACATAACCCTCTACCAAAAAATTAACTATACCTTAGACCCTAATGTAATAGAAACGCGTAACCCCAATATAACACTTAAAATTCATCAGAAAAGAATCATAAACCCTAATACCCAACAAACCACAATCCCACGTCCCCAAAAAACCCTCAACCATAATATCCAAAAAAAACCCCTAAAACCTAATCCTAAAAAAACCCAAAACCTCAACCCCAAAAAACCCTAAACCATCATCCCCAGTTAAATTATAACAAAAATCCCATAAAATACAAAATCCCATTCTATAAAAAATCCCAAACCCCAAATCCAAAAAACACATGAATTCCCTTGACACAAAACCCATAAATCCTCTCCCCCCAAAAAAACCATAAAACCTCATCCCTAAAAAACAATACCTTAATCCCAAAAAACCACAACCCATAATATAAAAATAACCAAAAAATACCATACAAAAAACCTAATATATCTATCCCAAAATATCGAAAATCATCCACACCCAAAAAAGGAAAATCCTTAGGTTCAAAAACCATAATCACTCAGCACCAAAATGCTCTAAAACCTCAGCCAAAATTACCACTAAATTTTTAACCCCAAAAAACCTAAAACCGTAAACCAATAAAACCCCTGAACACTCAAATAAAAAAATCACCAATCACCCAACCCCTAAAATAACAAAACCTTAGACAAAACAACACCAAACCAATAGCCCCAAATAATAGAAAATTGTAGGGACTGAAAAAAAACCCAAAAAACTCACCCCACAAACCCTAAAACCTTATCACCAAAACCCTAAACCCCATACCCCCAAAACCATAAACACATATGCCCAAAAAAACTCAAATATTTATGGAAAATTCCATAAAGCCTCAGCCCCATGAAACCATAAATTATAGACCCTAAAAATACTAAACCCTTAGCTATCAAAAATCAAAAATACTTTCCCCCCATGAAAACTAAACCCTAAGAAAAATGAAAGCCTAAAACATTATCCATTGAAACCCAAAACCCATGGCCCAATTATCCCAAAAACCACAACCATAAAAATACCTAAATTCTTATCCATACAATCCTGTAATCTCATAGCACCAAAAAATCATAAACCCTAAGAAATGAAAAACCCAAAACCCTCATCCCAGAAAAACCAAAACCCTGAACCCGAAAAACCAATAACACTCAAACCAAAAACCCTTAAACATCGTCCCCAAAACAACCTAAACTATTGTGCCAAAAATCCCAAAACCCTTCACCCCAAAATACCCTAAACACTAATCCCGAGAAAACGCTAACCCCTTCAATCTGGAAAACCCTAAACCCTCATCCCCATAAATCTCGTGACCCACATCGCTAGAAAACACTAAAAAATCATCCCCAAAAAACCATTATCTCTCATCCCTAGAAAACACTAAACCCCCAACCATATCAAACCAAAAATTTCCATCCCATTAAAACATAAAACACTATTCCAAAAAAAACACTAACCCCTCATTCCCATAAAACCCAAAAACCTAATCCTTGAAATCCTTAAACCCTCAAACCAAGTAATCCCAAAAACCGCATTCCTATAATACTAAAAACCCTCATCCATAGAAAGAACTAAAACCTCATCACCCGAAACCCTAACCCCTCCTCTCTAGAAAATAAAAACACCAAATTCCCTTGAAACCATTAATCACTCTGCCAATGAAAAATATAAACCCATAAACCCAAAAAACCCTAAACCCTCATCCCAAGAAAACCATAAACCCTCATCCTAAAATCTCTAAAACCTTATCTCAAAAACCTTAAATACTCAACAATAAAAATACTTGGCCCTCACCCTCATAAACCATAAACCATCAACCCCAGGAAAGCTAAAACCCCAAAACCCCAAAAACCCTATATCCCATCCCAAAAAAAAACAAACACTCAACCCTAAAAAACCATAAAAATTAATCCCCAAAAATCCCTAAACTCCATCCCTAAAAAACACAATCCAATAGCCATAGAAACCACAATCCCTTACCATAGAAAACCCAAAACCATCAACCACCATAAATCATAACCCGTCAACCCCAAAAAACCCAAATCCTTCAGCCCCAAAATTCTCTACACCTAGAGAACGAAAAACCCAAAACACTGAGCCCCAAAAAAACCCCATACCTTGAGCCCCAAAAATCCAAACACCTCATCCCCAGAAAACCCAAACCACTCATCCCCATTAAACATCACACCCTCATCCCAAAAAACCCCAAACCATTATACCTATAGAACTCTAAACCATCAGCGAAAAACCCCAAAACCCTCAACCCCATATAAACCCAAACCCATATCCCCAACAAGACATAGCCCACACCCTCAAATAAACGCAAAACCCGAGCTCTAAAAAACCACAAAGCACTGTCTTATGAAAATACCAACAACTCAACTACAAAAACCCCAAAATCACATAACATGTAAACTGTAAACCCTTAACCCTAGAAAAACTAAAACCCACATCCCCAAAAAACCCTATACACACACCCCTAGAGAACCCTATTCACTATTCTTGAGAAAAACATGATCCTCAATCCCCAAAAAACCCTAAACACGTATCCCATGAAAAACAAAAATCCCCTTCTCTTGAAAACACTAGACACTCATCATGAGAAAACACTAAACCCAAAACCCCAAGAAAACCCTAAATACTCCACCCCATAAAACCATAAACACCATTCCCCCTAAAACCAAACACCATAATTACAAGAAAACCCAAAAAAACCCTATATAAACATTAGCCATCATCCCCGGAATACGACAGACTCTCATCACAAGAAAACCATAAAGGATCGTCTCCAGGAAACCCAAAACCCTCATCCCAATAAAACACTAAGCCCTCATTTCCATAATAATATAAACCATCATCCCAAATGAAAATTTAATTATTTCCCCCCAAAACCCAAAACCCTTAGTCCATGAAATCCCTAAACCCTTATTAATAGAAAACCCAAAACCTTATCCCTCGATTATCATAATCCCTCATCCCTAGAAAACCCTAAACCCTCATCCATAGAAAACCACAAACCCACTCCCCCAGAAAACACCAAATCCTCACCCCCCAAAAATCGTAATCCCTCAACCCCAGAAAATTCTAATACCACGGCACCAAAAAACCCTAAACCCTCATACACAGAATACCCTAAATCAACATCCCAAAACAACCATACACCTTTTCCATTGAAAATTATAAACCAAATTCCTCTAAATTCCTAATCCCTCCACCCTAGAAAATAAAAAATCCTCATCCCATGAAAACCTTAAACCCTTCTCCCCAGAAAAAACAAAACTCCAAAATATAGAAAAGCATAAACCCATATCCCACAAAACCCTAAAAATCACCCCCATAAAACCTTAAACACTAATCCCAAGATAATACTAAACCCAAATCCAAATAAAACTCCAAAACTTTATCCCCAAAAACCCCAAATCAATATACCTATAAAACTATAAAACTTCATCCTTAGAAAACCCTAAACCCATGTCCACAAAAAACCCAGACCCTAAACCGAAAAAAAATATTGTTTACCCAAAAAAACATCAAATTATCATTCCCAAAAAAACCTAAAACCTCATACACAAAAAACCCTAAACCCACAACCCCAAATCCCAAAACCCTAATCCCCAAAACACCCAACACCCACAACCGCACAAATGATTAAACTTTGTTAAAAAACAGTAATCCCTCATCCCCAGAAAACACTATTTCTTCTCCCTAAATAAAAATAAAAACTCATCCCCAAAAAACATAAACCATCAGCTCCAAAAAACTATAAACTAACATTACCAAAAAAACATAAATCATCAACCCCATAAAACAATAAACCCTTGGCCCAAAAAAAACCCTAAACACTCATCAGAAAATCACACTAAACCCTAATCCCAAAAAACCCTATAGTCTCAGCCTAAAAAACCCACATCCTATGACAAAACACCATATACACACATCCAGAAAAAACCAAAAACCCTGATCTAAAAAACCCTACACCATAAAAAAAACTACTGGCCCCAAAAAAGCCTAAATTTTTTTCCCCAAAATACTATAAACCACCATTTCTTATAAAACAAAAAATTATCGCCCCAAAAACACTAAAAACTGATCCCCCTAAAAATTCAAAATCCTCAGTCATAAACCAAAAAAAACCCTCATTCAAATAATTCCTAAACCCTTATCCCCAAAAAACCCTAAACCCTCATCCCCAAAAAACTCTAAACCCCCATCAGCTAATAACACTAAACCCTTTGACCCAAAATCACTATAAACAGTTCCCAATAATCCCTAAACCATTTCCCAAAAAACCATTAAACCATCAACCCCAAAAATCCATATACCTTTATCCCAAATAAACCTAAACCCATTGCCCCAAAGAACCCTATAACATGATCCTCAAAAAGTCATAATCCCTCACCCCCAAAAAAACTATATCCGTGTCCCCAAGAAACCCTAAACTGTAATCCCAAAAAAACAAGAAACCATTCTCCAAAAACAACAATAAATTATCACTTATAAAAAAATATCTAACCCCAAAACCCAAAAATTCTAAATACCCCACCCACAAAAAACCCTAAACCGTCATCCCCCAAAAAACACTAAAACATTATCTCATGAAAAAAATAGAAATCCACAGCCCCATAAATCAACAAACCATCATCCCCAAAATTGCCTAATCCCTCATCCAAAAAAACCATAACAACTTATCCCCAAAAAACCCTAAACCCTCTACCCCAAAATACCCCAAACCCATAAACTAAAAAAAATGTATACCCTTGGCCACAAAAAAACTATAAACCCTCTTGCTAATATACATATAAACCTTCAAACCCAAAAAACTGAAACCACTTGGACAAAAAAACATAATGAATCTACCCCCAAAGCCCAAAACCATCATCCCTCTAAAACCCCAAAACCTCAGCCCCAAAAAACCTATAACCCTCATCCCTATAAACCCAAAAAACCTGGTACCCAAAAAACATAAAATCTTCCTCCCCAATAATCCAAGAACACCCATCCCAAATAATCCTAACAGCTCATCCCCACAGAATGTAATCCCATATCACCAAATAAAATCTAATCCCTCTGGCGTAAATTACCCAAAAACATCGACCACAAAAAATCAAAAACATGGGAACTATAAATAATAAACACATAGCCAAAAAACACTAAATAATCATCCAAAAAAGCCATAAAACCATATTCATAATAAATCCTATTCCCTTAACCTAAAAACCCCCTAAACCCTTATCCCCTAAAAATCCTAAACCCTTAGAAATAGACCACCCTAACCCCGTATCCCAAAAAAAACCATAATTCGTTTGTAGAAAAAAAATCCTAAAATCTCATAAAAAAAAACTAAACACTTAGCCCCCAAAAAACCTAAACCCTCATCCCCATAAAACACAGTACCCTCGACCCCAAAAAACATTATGTCCTTGACCATAAAATTAAATAAACCATCAGCCTCAGAAAACCCTAAAACTATTTCTCTAGAAAACCCTAAATCCTATTACCATGGAAGTCATAAACCCTAATACTGAGCAAACCCAAAAACATCACCGCCAAAACCCAAAACCCTCATCCACTGAAAAAAGTAAACCCTCAGCCCTTGAAAACCCTTAACCAGCAACCCAAGAAAACCATATTACCTCATCCCTAGTAAATATGAAACCCTCATACCAAGAAATACCTAATCAACAATCCTTAGAAAACCATAAACACCCATCCCCAAAATAACATAACCTCATACTAATCAAACATATAACCTTTATCCCTAAATAACCATGCTCTATAGAAAAATGTAATCCTTCATCCGCAGAAAAAACCTAAATCCTCGGACCCAGAAAACCCTAAACCAACATCCCCAAAACCCTTAAACACTTATCTGAAAGAAAACTAAACCCAAACCCCAAAAAACCATATAACCTCAACTAAAAAACCATAAACCCAATTCCATAAAATCGGTACTCCACCTGCACCAAATAAACCAATAATACCTCATCCACACAAACCATAATCCCTAAACTCTTTCAACATCTAAACACACATCCCTAGAAAAACCTAAACCCTCTCCACCAGAAAAACCTTACAGATAACCCATAAAACCATAAATCCTCTACCATAGAAACCCATTTTTCATTATCTTCCCTAACTCTAAACCCTTTGTTGAAAAAAACAAAAAAATAAAGTCTTAGAAAACATCAAAACCTTCAACCAGAAAAACCAAACACTATGCCCCCAATAAATACGAAATCATCATCCTAAAAACCCCTAATACCTTAATCCAAATAAACCCTAAACCCGAAAACGAAAAAATCTCCAAACCCACATCCTTAAAATACCCTAAATCCCCAACCACAAAAACTGAAATCTTAGTACCCAAGAAACCCCAAACTCTCATCCAAGAAAATACCAATTCATAATCCCTATAAAAACCATGAGCCGTCAACCCATAAAACACTAATTAGTAAGTCACATAAAAATATAATATATTACCAACAGTAACCCCCAAACCCTTATGCCCAAAAAATCGCTATTGTTTATCCCCAAAAATCCCAAAACCCCTACCCCCTCAAAACCCCGCACCCTCGACCCTAAAAAACTCCATACCATCTACCTTAGAAAACCCCAACCCGTAATCCAAATAAAACCATCAACCTAAGAATCCCCCTAAACACATATCCCCAACAAAATCGAATCTTTCATCCCCAGAAAACCCTAAAGTGTCTGCCCTAAAAAACCCTAAAACCTCAATCCCAGAAAATCCTAATTCCTTTTCACAAAATATAATAAATACTCACTACCAAAAAAGTTCCAATGCCAACACTAAAAAAAACACTAAACCCACATCCCCAAAAAAACCTAAACCCTCAACCAAAAGCCAATAACCCCTCATCCCCCAAAACCCTAAATCCTCAACCCTAATAAACTATAAACACTCATTCTCAAATAATCCAAAATTGAAAGCCTAATAAAACCTAGATAATATTCCACAATAATCACTAATCACTCAACATAAAAAATCATAAACCCTCTTCCCCAAAAAAACCAAATCACCCATCCCTAAAAACACTGGACACTCATCCCAAAAATACCCATAATCAACACCCCCAAACCCTAAAACCAAATCATCAAAATAACGTAAACCCTTAGACATAAAAATTCCTAAACACTCAACTAAAGAAAAAAAATAAACCCCCATCCCTAAAACCCCCAAAACCCTCACCACTATAAAACAATAAACCCCTAATACTAATAAAACTTATTCCCTAAACCCCATAACTCGCTAAAACCTCAACCACAAAAACCCCTATTACCATATCCCCTAGAAAACCCAAAAACATTTCCCTAAAATATTTTAAACACTCATCCCCAAAAAACCCTAAAACCCTCCCCAAAATTCCATAAACATTCAACATTAGAAAAACCTAAACACTATGACCCAAAAAACCCTAAACCCGCATCTAAAAAAACCCAAACCCGCATCATATAAAACCTAAACCCTCATCCCATGAAAAACATTAACCCTCATCCAATGAAAAAAGTGAACCATTGGCCTCTGAAAACCCAAAACACTTATCCCTAGAGAACCTTATTCCATCATCCCCTAAAAAACTAAAACCATCACCCCTGAAAACCCTAAAACACTCATTGCAAGAAATAAATAAACCCTCATCCCCCCAAATCCAAAAACCTCAGACATGTGAAACCCTAAATTTTATCCCCATACAACCCCAATCCCTTATCCCCAGATAACCCGAAACACTATAACATATGAAAACCATAAACTGTAATAGCTAAAAAGCAGGAATCCTAAAACCAAGAAAACCATCAACCATCATCCAAGGAAATCATTAAACACTAATCCCCCATAAAAAATAAACCATAATCCCTATTAAATAATAAACCCTCACTAAAGATAATCCCTAAATCTCAACCAAGGAAAACCCTATACTTGTAGTGCCAAAAAACCATAAACAATCCTCCCAAGAATACCATATTCCCTCATCCCTAGAAAACCCTAATCCCTCGTCCCAAGAGAACACTAAAAACTTTTTGTCAAGAAACCCTAAACCCTTGTACCATGAAAGCACTAAACCCCAATCCCAAGAATACCAAGAACCCTCATTATTAGAAAAACCTAAAGCCTCTGCCCCAGAAATATCTAAACCCTTATACCTAGAAAACCCTCAACCCTTTTCCATGGAAAAAACAATACCCTCGGTCCCAATTAACACTTAACACAATCCCCAAAATAACCTAAACCGTCATCCTTGAATAATCACAAATTTTTATCCCCATAAAACCCTAATCCTTCATCCCTAAAAATTCCAAAAACCTTTTACCCTACAATTCATAAACCCACATCCCCAAAAAATCCAAAAAAATCATCCTAGGAGAACTCTAAACCCTCATCATGAGAAAACCCTAAACTCGCATCCCTATAAAACCCCAAATCCTCGACCCTCGAAAACCCTAAAACCACTTCTATAAAAAATAATAAAACCTTATTCATAGAAAACCCTTAACAATCATTCCAAAAAAAACCTAAACACTGACACCCATAAATACCATAAAACATGAGCCCTATAACACCATAAACGGATATCCCTATACAATACCAAATCTTCAAACCTTGGGAACACAAAATTTACATCCTTAAAAAACCATAATCTCTAAGTCCTAGAAAACCTAAATCCTCTTCCCCAAAAAACCCAAAACCCTCAGCTGTAGAAAACCCTAAACCCCCATCCCTTATAAAACCTAAACCCTTATCCTATGAAAAAAATAGACCCTCTTCCCCAATATTCCCTAAACCCTCTTCAAAATAAAAACATAAACCCTCATCCCTTGAAAAAACAAAACCATTGGACCCAAAACATCTAAACACACATCCCTAGAAAACCATAAACCATTTTCCCTAGAATAATCTAAACCATCATCCCAAAAAATCACTAAACACATATCCCCATAAATATATAAACCCCCATCCTAAACACTGTTTGCAAGAAAACACTAAATACTCAGTCCTATAAGACCATAAACCCCATCCCCAAATGACCCTAAACCTTCAAACCTCAGCCCCAAATAACTCTAAACACTTATCACTATAAATCATTAAAAAATCATTTTAATAAATAACTAATGCCTCTTACCAATAAAAATGGAGACCATCAGCCCCAGAAGAACCTGAAACCTATTCCTAAGAAAATGATAAACCCTCATCCACTGAAAACCATAAACACTTATCACCAGAAAAACTTTAGAACTCATCCCAAAAAAACCATATAACATCGGCCCAAGAAAACCATATACCCATATCCCCAAAAAACTCAAAACAAAAAACAACCCTAGAAATCCCATATCCCTTCATCCTTAGAAAACCCTAATCCTTCAGAATTTTAAAATCCTAATCCTTAATCCCCAAGAATATCAAAAATATCTGACTCATAAACCCCCATATTCTCATCCATAAAAAAAATCATACAATCAGCCTCATAAAACCCTAAAATCACAGCCCTATAAACAAATAAACCCTCAACAACAACAAACCCAAAACCATTATCTACAAAAAACAAAAGACCCTCGACCCTATGATTTCTAAAACCCTTAACCCTAGAAAAAACTAAACCCTTGTCACCGTCAAAACTAAAACATCATCCCTAGAAAGAAATATACCCTAAGACCCATAAAACAGTAAAACCTATGTAATAGATAATAGAATACACTAATCCATAAAAAACCTAATCACCCAGCCCCATAAAACCCAAAACTATCATCCCCATAAAATCATAAACATCCAGACCTATAAAACACTTTACCTGACTCTAAGAAAACCTTAAACAGTAATCCATAGAAAACAGTAACCCCGCCCCAAAAAACCCCTATCCCTTAGCCCCATAAATCCATAAACCCAAATCCCTAGAGATAATGAAACCCACTTCCTAAGAAAACTCTAATCCCTTATCCCCATACAACCATAAACCATCATCACCAGAAAACCCTAAACCCTTAGTCACAGAAATACCCAAACCCCAATCCCATGAATATAATAAAACTACTTCCCTATAAAATTCAAATCTTTTATCTAGCTGATTGAACCCATGTGGTTTCTAACTTTTAAAAAAATTTGTTTTCATAATAAAAATGCACATTCTTAGTCAGAATACCATAATTCTCCATCCCTAGAAAACACTAAACCCTTATCCATAGAAAACCCTAAACCCTCAAACATAAAAAACACTAAAATCCCATCCCTAGATAACCCTAAACCCTACAACCAATAAAACTCAATACCCTCATCCATATAAATACCCTAAACCTAATCCACTGAATACCCCAGAACCTAGGGCCTTGAAAAATTAATGGCTCAGCACAAAAGTCCCAAACCATTAATACCTCGTCCATGGAAAAAATTAAACCCTCATCCCTATAAAACCCTAAAACCTCATCCTGATAAAACCCTAAACACTCATCCATGTAAAAACCTAAACCCCCATCCCTAGAAAATTTTGAACTGACATCCATAGAATACCCTAAAACCTCATCCCATAGAAAAAACAAACTATCATCCCTATGAAATCCAAAACCATCATACCAGACAACAATGATCTCTATTCCATTATATCCCTAAACTCTCAACCAATGATTACTCCAGACCACAATCCTAGAATTATCCTCAAAACCGAACCTTATGAAACCCTGAATCCTATGTCCTAGAATACCCTAAACTATCAACCCCTAATAAACCTAAACCATATGCATAAAAAACACCATACCCGAAGACCCATAACACCATCAAACATAAGTTCCCAAAAACCCTAATTCATCAATCCAAGGTAACCCAAATCCCTCATCCTGAAAAATCCCCCATCCACCATTCCAACAATACCCAATATAACTCAGCAGTAGAGCACCCTAAACCCTCAGCCCCATAAAAGCATTAACCCTCAACCCCATAAATACCTAAAACATGAGGCATAGAAAATTGTATACCATTAATAATATTAATGAATAAACCCTTATCCCTAGAAATCCCAAACACCATATCCCAAGATAACCTAAAACCCTCATCACTAAAAAACCCAAAAACATCAGCCCTGAAAAACGCAAACCACAATCCACATAAAAACCTAACCACTCATCCCCATCAAACCATAAACCATAAGTCATAAAGAAACCTAAATCATAATGCCTAGAAATCCATAATGCCTCAAATCCAAAAAAACTCTCAACTCTCATACCCATAAAACCTGAAGCCACTATTCCAAAATACACAAAACCTCATAACAACAAAACCCAAAACCCTCATCCCCCTAAAAACATAATTTCTTATAACCATAAAACATTATTCCCTCATACCATAAAAACCATAAACACTCTACGTAATAAAACCATAAATCCTTATCCCTAGAAAACCCCAATCCCTCGGCATTAGAAAAACCCAAACACTCAGCCCTAGAAAACCCCAAAACCTTGGCCACATTAAATTCCAATCACTTATCCATAGAAAATATATATCTCAAAACCCTGAAAACCCTAATCCCTCATCCTTAAAAATCCTTAATACATTTTCCAAACAAAAACCTAAACCCTCATACGCATAAAATCCTCATCCCTCATCATTAAAAAATATCAAATCCTCATCCCAAAAAAACCTAAATCCTCGGCCCTAAAAAACAGTAATCCCGTTTCCCTAAAAAACACAAAACCTCTATAAAAAAAACTATCAGCCCCAGAAATCCCCAAAAGCATAGCCATAGAAACCAATAAACCCACATCCCTAGAAAATCAAAAATTTTCATCCCCTGAAAACACCATCCCTGTATCCCCCAGAATCCCCAAACCCTAATCCCCAAAAAACCAACAACAATAATCCCCATAAAACACCAAACCCTTTTCCCCAAAAAATCTCAAATCATCGTCCTTATAAAACACCAATCATTCATCCCTAGAAAACCCTAAACCATCTATCCCAAAAGCCCAAAAAACTTATCCCCAAAAAACTATATAGACTTATCCCTAAAAATACATAATCCCTTATACCATAAAAACCATAAACACTCTACACCCCATAAAACCCAAAAACATCATCTTCTAGAAAACCCATACCCTCATCAAAATAAAAACCTTGAACCTCCTCCCTATAAATCACCAAACCCTCTAATTTACAAAAACATAAAAGTTGATCCCTAGAAAACCATAATCCCATATACAACACAAACTCTAAAACCTCATCCAAAAAAAACCCCATAAACATTAATACCATGAAGTCTGAAGAAATACATACCTAGAAAACCACAAACACTCAGAACAAAAAATCATAAAA
Source organism: Viscum album (assembly GCA_963277665.1). Classification (NCBI taxonomy): domain Eukaryota; kingdom Viridiplantae; phylum Streptophyta; class Magnoliopsida; order Santalales; family Viscaceae; genus Viscum; species Viscum album. Next base: position 681,964,720 of record OY728167.1, on the reverse strand, counting down.
AACTCAACTAAAGGATACCAAAAACCCTCATCCCTAGAAAACCCCATACCCTTATCCCTAGAAAACCCTAAACCCTCATTGTAGGAATACCCTTATCCCTCATCCCTAGAAATCTATAAAACATTATCTCCTGAAATACCTGAACCCTCACCTAAAATTCACTAAACCCTAATTCCTAGAAAATCAGAATTGCTCAATCCTATAAAACAATAAATACACATCAGATGAAATCCTTAAAACCTCATCTAAAAAAAATATGAAAACCTCAACCCCATAATACCATAACAAAAAATCTCCCACAAAAAATATTTCATTGACAACAAAACCCAATACCCTCTTCGCTGAAACCCGTAAACCTGAATCCCTAGAATCCACTAATATCTCTGCCGAAAAAAATTAATCATCATCACCCAAAAAATTTTTAATCCTTTGCTTCAAAAAAACCTAAAACACCAACACAAAAAAAAAACCTCACCCCAAAAATGTTAATCATTCAGTTCCAGAAAACACTATACCCTTATCCAAAAATATCTTATACCCTCAGTTGAGAAAACCATAAAACTTCATACCCAAAAAACCATTATCCCACATCTCTATAAAACCCGATTCAATCAACCAAAAAAACCCCTTAATCATCAGCCACAAAAAATCCTATACCCCCATCACCAAAAAAACCCTAAATCATCATCCCCAGAAAATCCTTAAACCCTCACCCACAAAAAACCATAAACCATCATACTCAAAATACCCAAAAAAATAATAACCACAAAAATATAAACAATCCTCCCTAAAATAACACACAACCCTTAGACCTAAAAAGACATATAACCTCATCATAAAATCAGTAGACATTAATCCCTAAAAAACCCTAAACCATCATTCCTAAAGAAACAAAATCCTCCGCTCCAGGAAACTCTGAGACCACATCCCCCCAAAACACTAAACCCTAATCCAAAAATAAACATAGTCCCTCATCTGAAAAAACCCAAACATGCATAAAAACTCATAACACCACTCCCAAAATAACCCCAAACCCTCATCCCATAAACCCTAAACACATAGTCCCCCCAAAAAAACTCATCAAAAAAATATCCCCTAAGCATAAAATAACCCTAATAAATTTTCCCAAAAAACCCTATACCCTCATTCATAGAAAATTCCAAACCCACTTCCCCCAAAAACAATTTACCTGAAACCCCAAGAATCCATAAACCTTCAACCCCCCAAAAAACATAAGACCTAAACCCTAAAAATCCCTAAACCATCACCCCCAAATACTAAACCCTAATCACCTAATCACTTAAACACCAAAACACTAATACCTCAGACACAAAAAACCCTAAACCCTCAACCACAAACAAATCTAACCCATCAGACCCATGAAAAAATGAAAAAGTTAACAAAAAATTTATGAACCTCATTCCGTAAAAATACTAAAACCATAATCCCCAAAACTGAAATCCCTCAATCCAAGAAAAACATGAAACCTCATCCCCAAAAAACCCTAAACCCCTAGCCGAAAAAAACAATAAAATAGTATCCCCCTAAACCAAGAATCCTATGTCCTCAAAAGAAGTGGGCCATGATCCCCAATAATCTCTAAACCCTCCTCCCCAAAAATCACTAATACCTATCTCTGAAAAAAACATAAGCACACAACCCTTGAAAATAAAAAAACCATAATCATAGAAAACCCTACATCCATATTCCAAGAAATCACTAAACCCTCATTCCTTTTAAAAACCTAACCACCCTTCCCAAAGAAATCCTATACCCCAAACCATAGAAAACCCTAAACACTAAACCAATAAAATGCCAAAAAATCATTCCCAAAAAATCCTAAACCCTAATCCACAAAAAACAATAAATCCACTGGCCCAAAAAAACATTAAACCCTCAACCCTGGGAAAACATATACCCCTAGCCACAAAAAACATCTACCACCAGGACTAGAAAAATATAAACACGTATCCCCCAAAACCCCAAAACCCTCATCATAAGAATCTATAAACCTTGTGCCTCCAAAAAAACCAATACCCTCATCCCAATAAAACCATAAACCCTCATCCTTAAATAACCTTAAACCCTCAGCAGTAGAAAAAACTAATCTATGGTCCCCATGAAACACTAATTCCTAGGCCCCAGCAAACCATAAAACCTTATCCCCAAAAAATATTAAAAAATTTCCCCAGAAAACCTAAAACCACATATAAAAAAAACATTAAAACCTCATCCCTAAAAACCCTTATTCCTATATCCCAAAAAACCATAATCCATCATCCACGGACAACCCTAAATATTTTCCCAAAAAATCCAAAACCCACTACCCAAAGAAACATAATCAGTCATCCTTAAAAAACCCTAAACCCACATCCTCAAAAAAACCATATTACTTCTTCACCAAAAATCCCCTTATATACCATCCCCAAAAAACCTAAAACCTCACACAAAAAAACCATCAACCCATATTCCCAAAAAATATTGAACCCTCAACCCCAAAAAACCTCAACCATCATCCCAAAAAACAAAAAAACCTCAGACCTAATCAACATGTAACCCTTATCTCCAAAAAATCCTAAGCCCATAAAAACCAAAAAACACAGAACACTCAACCACAAAAACCCAAAACCTTCACTGCCAAAAAACACAAAATCTATAGCCACAAAACCCTAATCCCTCATCCCCAAAAAACCTAATCCCACATATACATAAAACCATATAACTTCCTTCCAATATAACCGTTTACCATTATCCCAAAAAACCCCAAACCCCCATCTCCCAAATCCATAAACCATAATCCCCAAATAATAGTAAACACTCATCCCTAAACGAACCATAAAATTTCAACCCCAAAATCTCCCAACCCTCAAACCCAAAAACCCCTCAAACATCATCCCCAAAAAGACTCATTCCATGTCCCATAAAACAGTCAGCCCTCATCCCCAAAAAACCCTCACCCCTCATCCACACAAAACCCTAAACCCTCTTCCCTAAAAAAAATAAACCCTCAGAACCAATAAACCTTAAACCCTCATCCCAAATAAATAATAAATCATCCCTAAAAAACCCTAAACCCTCATAACCAAAAAATTATAATCACTCACCTGAGGAAAACCTGAACCCCAGCCAACCAAAAACTCCCAAAGCCCTATCCCTATAAAATAAAAAAAATTCAACACTAAAAACACTAAACCCTTTGGCTGAATAGACACCTAACCCACATCCCCTAAAATCATTAAACCCCCATCCCAAAAACCCTTAACCATTAACCTCAAAAAACCTTAAACACTCATCCCCAAAATACCCTATCCCATATCCCAAAAAACCATGACCCTCAACTATAAATTACCCTAAATTGTTATCCCAAAAAAATGCTAATCCCTCATCCCAAAAACACCGATAACTGTCATCCTTGAAAAAAACCTTATCCTAAGAAACCCATAAACTCCCAGACCCAAAAAAGCCTAAACCCACATCCTATGAAAAACCTAAACCCTCAAACCCAATGAAACCCTAAATACTCAATACCAAAAAATCATTATCCCTCAATGGAAAATAACCATAAACCATATCTCGAAATAACCGTAAACTATAAGTTCCTTAAAACCCTAAACCATAATTTCAAAATAAAACATAAATCATCATCCTCAAAAAACACACCACCCAGAACACCACAAAACTATTAATGCTAACACAATAAACCATTCAAACTTAGACACAAGAAACCCAAAATACCCTGAACGCTAAATTCCCAATGACACTCAGCCCTCATCCACGAAAATTTTTTCCCCCATCCTAAAATAACCATTGACCCTCATTACCAAAAAAACATACAACATTCATGCCCAAAAAACCACAAAAATGAATCTAATAACCCAGAATCCCTCATCCCCAAAAACAAATAGCCTTTACCCAAAAAAAATCTAAATACACTTGACAAAAAACCATATATCATCACACTGAAAAAACAATAATCCCTCATCCCCCAAGAACCATAAACCCACCATCCCAAAGTCTATAAACCCTCAACCTTAGAAAACCTATACCCGTAACCCCCCAAATACCTAAACCAACAACCGAAACCATTAACCCTCATCCCCAAAAAATTCAAAACCCATAGAAAAATACAATAACTCTATTCCCCCACAACCATAAACCATCAACCCTAAAAAACCCTCAACCCTCAACCATCAGTCCCCAAAACCCTAAACCCTCATCCCCAAAAAAATCATAAATCATCATCCCCAAAAAACCTATACCCTCAAACCCAATAAATATAAAATATTAAACAAAAAAACTAAAACCTTAGTCCAAAAAAATCATAAAAACCTATCCCTTAAAACCTCTCACCCCTCATCCCCAAAACACCTCAACTCTCAACCCCTAAAGAACATAAACCCTAAGCCCCAAAAACCCTAAACCATCATCCAGAAATATCCTAACACAACTACCCCAAAAAATATGAAAACTCTCCGCCCCAAAATTTAGTAAATAATCATCCCCAAAACCACATCCCCAAAATATACTAAACCATAAGCCCCCAAAAAAACATAAAACATCAGCCAAAAAAATCCTAAAACATCAACCCCAAAAAAAATTAAAACCCTCCGCCCGATAAATTAGTAAATACTCATCCCCAAAAACCCCAAAAACTATATCCTAAAAAAATAGTAATCCCCATAGCCAAAAAACCCTAATCCCTCATCCAAAAAAACCATCAACCCAAAAAACATTTAGTCCCTCAGCCCAGAAAAACACTAAACACTAAACCCATAACCCAAAATATCCTTTATCCTTCGACCTAAATATCCCACAACCCTCTTCAGCAAATTTCCCATCACTCGCCTCCCAAAAAATCCTAAACCACCAACCTCAAAAAGTGTTCAACCCTTAGTCCCAAAAATACGAAAACCCTCATCTGCAAAAAACCCTCCACCCTTAGCACAAAAATACCATTACCCATTATTCCCAAAAAAACAGAAACCCTCAGCCCCCAAAAACCTCAACCCTCTTTCTGAAAAACCCCTCAACCATCATCCAAAATAAACCACAATCCCCTATCACAAAAAAACCATCAACCTGTAGCCCCAAAAAACCCCTATCCCCAAATACCATATCTATCATTACCAAAAATACTCTAAAACATTAAAACTAGAAAAACCTAAACCTAAAACCCAAAAAACCTAATCCATCCTAATGAACAAAAACACTTAATCCCCTACCCAAAAAATCCTCACCCCACAGTCCCTAAAAACCTAAAACCTAAAACCACAAAAAACCCTCATCGTGCATCCTAAAAAACCATCAAACCTCAGCCCCAAAAAACCCTCAACACCCATTCCAAAAAGCCTTTAAATCATAGCACCAGCAAACCCTCAATCCATAGAACTAAAATTAAATCCAACCATTAGTTCCAAAAAAACTCAACCCTCATCCAAAAAATTCCATCAACCCTCACCCCCAAAAATCGATAATCCTCACCTCCAAAAAACTCAACCCTTATCCATAAAAAGCCATAAATCCTTATGCTCAAAAAACCATCAAACCTCATCCCCAAAAAACCCTAAACCAGTAGCTCCAAAATACCCTAAAAAATAATACCCAAAAAATAATCAACCCCCATCCACAAAATACATTAACCAGTCATCACAAAAAACAGTAAACACACATGAAAAAAAATCCCTCAACACTCACCGTCAAAAATCCTTAAACCCTCATCCAAAAAACCTCAAACCTCATCCATAAAAAACCCTAAACACTCAGGACCAAAAATCCCTCAACCCTCGTTCCCAATGAACCTTAAACAGTCATACATAAGCAACTCTAAATACCTTACTCTAAAAATACATCATCCCTCAGTCCTAAGAAAACCCTAATCCCTTATCACAAAAACAGGCAATCCAAGACCCCAAAAAAACCTAAGCCATAAGAACAAAAAAACAATGAACCATGCAGATAAAAACACAAAACCCTCAGACATAAAAAACACTCAACCCTCAACCCTTACACTGAAAAAATGCTAAACTCTCAGACCTAAATAACTCTCAACAATCTACCCAAAAAAACCTAAAACACTTTCCCCTGTCAAACATCAACCATCATCCTCAAAAAATCCTCAACACATAGACCAAAATATCCCACAACCGTTATCCCTAAAAACACTAACCTCACATTAAGAAAAACAGTATTCCCTCCACCAAAAAAACTGAACCCTTAACCCCAATGAAATGTAAATCATTAACCTGAAAAATCCAAAAAACTCGACCTAAAAAATCCCAAAACACTCATCCATAATAAACCCTAAAACCTCATCCAAATAAAACTCTAAAACCTCAGCCCAAAAAAATCATCACTCAACCCAAAAAAATACCTAAAACATCATACCCTCAATACAATAAACCACCATTCCCGGAAAACAATCAACCCACAACACCAAAAAAATTAACCCTCAAACCAGAAAACACAAAACATTATGCCTTGAAAAACCCTAAACCCTAATCCCAAAAAAACACTCAACCCTCAACCCCAAAAAACCCTCATCCCTAATCCAAAAAAAACAACCATTCCTTAGACCAAATAAATTCTCCCCACTATATTCCAAAAAACCTGAGTCCCACATCCCTATAAAACCCTGTCACCTGAGCCCAAAAAAACCATCAACCTATAGCCCCCCAAAACCCTCAAACCTCACCTTTAAAAACAATTAGAATTAGAAAATCCTAAAACCTAACCCCTAAAAAACCCTAAACCCTCATCACTAAAACCCAAAAGCATCATCATAAAAAACCATACACTCCTATCCCCCAAAAACTATAAACCCATATCCAAAATATCATACACCATTAGCCCTAAAAAACCCTAAAACCATATCTTAAAACCCTACTAAGCATTCATCCACAAAACACTCAACCCACAACTCCAAATAACCCTAAACACTAAAACCCCAAAAACCCAAACCATTATCCAAAAAACACCTAAAAACTCATCCCTAAATAACATGGAACCCACATCCCTAATAAACCTCAAACCCTCAATCCCAAAAAACATGATCCCTTATCCCAAAAAAACACCAAACCGTAAGCCCCAAAAACATACTGGGAGCACAATTCGGATAAACAATGAACCCACATCCCCAAAAAACCCCTCCAACCTCAGCCCCCAAAAAAACCCTCAACCCTCAGACTGAACAAACCATAAGCCATCACCCCTAAAATAACCTAATTCATTGGACCATAAAATGATAAACACCCCACCCCCAAAAACCCAAAATCTTCATCCCCACAAAACCTCAAACCATATGTCACAAAAAAATATAAACCCTTATCCCTATGAAATAATAAAACCTCAATATCAAGTAACTCTGATCTCTCAACACCCCAAAAATAGAAACCATCTTCAAAAAATCCCCAAACCCAAAGACCCAATAAACCCTAAACCCTCAACCCCAAAATAACCCTAAACCTTCATCCCCAAAAAATCAAAAACCTCATTCCCCAAAATTAAAAATTCCTAACACAAAAAAACCCTAAATCCTAAGACTAGAATAATCCTAAACCCTTATCACCAATAAAACCAAAACCTTTAGCCAAAAAAAATCCTCAACTATCAGCACCAAAAAACCAAAAAACGTCATCCCCCCAAAACCGTAAATCCTCATAAAAAACACTTAACATTAATCACTAAAAAATAAAAAATCCTCATTACAAAAAAGTAGTAAAAGAAAAACCCCCCAGAACACTAAACACCCATCCATAAATCCCAAATCCATCATACCTAAAAAAAACCTAAACACTCAACCCCATAATTACCCAAAACCTAAACACCAGAAAACCCTAGTCCCTCAGTCCAAAAAAACAATAAATCATGCGACAAAAAATCTCTAAACACTCAACCCCCAAATCCATCAGCCTATACCACAAAAAGTCACTTACCCCTCATCCCATAAAAACCCTAAAGCACCATCCTTAAAATTACCTCATCCCTATACCTAAAAAAACCTCAAAACTACTTAAAAAACCCCTCCACCCTAATATCCATAAAACCCTCACCCATAAATTTGATAAATAAAATTAACCCTCACTCATAAGAAACTGCAACCCTATTCCCGAAAATACCCTCAACACCTAGACCAAAAAATCATAAACCCTCATATCTCAAAAACACTAATCCCTAATCCCAAAAAACCCATAAACCCTCATCCGTAAAAAACACTCAAACCTAGGTCCCAATATACCCTCAACCCTCAACCCCACAAAAACCTAGAGCATGACTTCCAAAAAACACTAAATCCTAAGTCAAAATTATCTTAAAAACGCATCCCCCTGAAACAGTAAATCCCCAACCCCAAAAAACCCTAAACTGTATGTCATAGAAACCCCAAAACCATTATCCCTATGAAAACCTTAACCCTTAGTCTCAAGGAACTACAAACACTCATCCCCCAAAAAACATAATCCTTCATCAGAAAAAACCCAAACCCTCAGACCCAAATAAACATAAACCCTCATCCCCAAAAAACATAAACCCTCATCCAAAAAAACACAAATCCTTATCCCCATAAACCAAAAAATCCCACAACATGTGAAAACCTTAAATCTTAAACACAAAAAACCACTAAACCCTTAACACCAATAAATCCTAAATCCTAAACAAAAAAAACCTAAATCCACCATCCCCAAAAATCCTTACAACTATATCCCCAAATAACCATGAAATATCATCACCAAAAAACCCTACACACTCATTAAAAAAATTCAAAAAACCATCATCACTAAAAACCCTAAACCCTAAAACCCAAAAAAACCTAAACCCATCTCCCCAAAACCATAAACCCTCATTCCCAAAAATAACCTAAATACTCATCCCCATAATTCCATAAAACATCAAAAAAATACCATAATCCCTCAGTCCAAAAAAAATCATGCGCCCAGAAAATTTTATTACAATCAACCCACAAACCCCTCAACCCACATCACCAGAAATCCCTTAACCATCATCCCTAAAAAACAATAATGAATTAACCCTAAAAGTATATCATCCCTGAGACCCAAAAAAACCTCAATACTCTTTCTCAAAATCCCTCCTCCCTCATATCAAAATAACCCTCAACCATCAACCTCAAAAAATTAATAATCCCCCATCCATAAAAATACACGACCCCCTACCCCCCAAAACCCTAATCCCCTGTAAAAAAAATCCATAAAACCGCATCTATAAAAAAACCTAAACCTTCATTACCCACAAACCATCAACCCTCATCCCTAAAAAAACCTCCGACATCATCCAAAAATATCATAACCCCAAATTACAAAAATTAACTAAACCGTCAGAAAAAAAACCATAATCCCTCTACATAAAAAACCCTAAATAATCATCCAAAATAACCCTCAACGTTCAGCACAAAAAAACCATAAATCATTATGAAAAAACAAAAAATCACCCCTATACATAAATAATCACTAAACCCTCAACCCAAATAAACCTCCAACCCAAATCCCCAAAAAACATCAACCCTATGACCCCAAAAAAATTGAAAACTCATCCCTAAAAAACCCTCAAAACTCATCCCCAAGAAACCTCATCCCATAGTACAAAATAACCCACAACCCTCAGTCGTAAAAAAACCCCTAACTTCAACCAAAAAACACAATACACCACCTCATGACACATCCACTCCACATCCATAGAGACCCCTCAACCCTTAGGCCCCAAAATCAGCCCAAAAAATCCCTAAACCCTTCGCCCCTAAAACCCTTAACACTCACCCCCAAAAAACTTTGAACCCTCAACCCCAAAAAACCATAACCCAAAACAACTAAAAAACCTAATTCTCCCTCCATTGGAACACCTAAAAACTCAAACCCAATAATCTATTGACTATCACCCCCAAAGAACCCTCACTACTTATCACCAAAAAACCCATAACCCCCACCTTCATAAAACCCTCAACCCCCATGCTAAAAAATCTGTAAATCCTCATACCTAGAAAACCCTCAACTACATCTGTAAAAAACACAAAACCCCCCATCCCTAAAAACCCCATAAACACTCATCCATAAAAAACCAAACCCATAACCCCAAAAAACCTAAACTCTCATCCCAACATAACCCTCTATAGTCATCCCCGAAATATTTAAAACCTCAACCACAAAATACCCACAACCCTTAACAGAAAAAAATTATAAACCCTCAATAATCATCCCTAGATAATTATTAACCCCTATCCCAAAAATTATCTCAAACATCATCACAAGAAAACCCTCACACATATGCCCTATGAAACCCTCAACCCTTATCCCCATAAAATGATCTGGCCCCATAAATAATAAATCCATTGCCAAAAAACACAACATTTTTTCCTAAAGATCACGCAAACCTCTTCCCCAAAAAACCATCAACACTAATCCCCCAAATACCTCCACCCTCATCCCCATAGAAAAGTCAAACCTTAACAATAAAAATCTATAAGCCATGATCCCTAAATGACCCTAAATTTTTTTGACAAAAAACCATAAAATCTTTCCCCCCAAAAACCTAAACACCACCTCTAAAAAAACCTAAACCCTTAACAGAATGAAACCCCAAACCCCCTCTCAACAAAACAATAAACATGAAGTCCCAGGATACCCCAACCCTAGAGACCCTAGAAAAAAGAAATAACTACCTCATGAAACCAAGAAACCTCATCTAGAAGAAATCCTAAACCCTAATCCCCATAAAACCATAAACCCCATCCCTAAGAAACCGTAAAACCACTTCCAAAAAACCCTAAACCCTCATCCCCAAAATACCCTAAACCCTAGACCGAATATAAACTAAACCCTGATCCCTAAAACACATTCAACCCACTTCCCCTAAAAACCCAAAAACATCATCACCAAAATACCCTAAACACTCATCCCTAAAACAATACTCAAACCACATCCCAAAAAATCCAAAACTCGCAGCCCCAAAAAACACTAAACCCACATCCCCAAAACCCTAAAAACACATCCCAAAAAATACCTAAGACCTTATTCATAATAAAAATCGAAACCCCATCCCTAAAGAAACCATCATCCTTATAAAAAATATAAATCCTTATCCCTCAAAAGGCCCTCAACCCGAAAAAACCGTATGTCCTCATCAAAAAAATGACAAACTAGCAGCTCCAAATACCGCAAGACCTCATCCAAAGAACCACCATAACCATAGGTGAAATAAACCCAAAACATCATCCCAAAAAAATAAAAACCATGGTAACCAATAATCCCTCAACCATAATAAAAAAAACCCTAAACCCTCATCCACACAAAAACCCACAACCCCAAAATCCCATTAAACTAATACCGTAAAATCCTAATCCCTCATTCCCAAAATAACAGAAACAATCATCTCAAAAAACTCAGAACCTACAATAAAAAAAACCACAATCCATCAGCACAAAATACCCAAACACTAAGCCCCAAAAAACAATCAATGAACAGAAAAACACCACAATCACTATGACCCAAAAAACCTTAAATCCATAGCCCAAAAAACACAAATCCATCACCTGTAGAAAAAACACAACACATTACCCCAAAATTCCTTAAACCCTCAATCCCAAAAAAATAAAAAATCTTTAGAATCCAAAAACCATAAACCATCATCCCTACAAATTCATAAACCCTCATTAATAGAAAACAAAAACCAATGGCCACAAAAAACCCAAAACACTTTTCTGAAAAATAACCCTAAAACCTCATCCCTATGAAAACCCAAATATTCATCTCAAAAAACACCAAAATCTCATCCCCCAAAACCCAAAACTATCATCCCCAATAAACAATATTATTTCACTCCAAAAACCCTAAAACCGTAGTCCCAAAACCCCTAAAACCTCAACCCCAAAACATTCCTAACCACTTATCCCCAAACTAAACTAACACTCATCCCCCAAAAAACCTCAAACCACTATCAAAAAACATAAAACCCTGATTAAAAAAACCGTAAACCCTAATAAAAAAGGTAAAAACTACCCATCATATCTTAAAAACTATAAATCCTTTTCCCTAGAAAAACCCAAACCCTCATCCTCCCAAAACAATAAAATCTTAGCCAAAAATAATAACAAACCCTCAACCCCAAAAATCTTGAACCATTATTAAAAAAAACCTAATCCATTATCTTAAAAAAACTAAACCCTCTACCCAAAAACCATTGAACATGTATCCCCAAAAAAATCATAAACACTCGGTGCCAAAAACATACCACACCCTCAGATTAATGAAATCATAAACTATCTCCCCATAAAATTGTAAACCCTTAGCCACTAAAAACCAAAACAATCATCAAGAAAAAAACCAAAACACACTTCAAAAAAACACTCAATAACCACTATCCCAATAAACCCTAAACCTTAGAATACCATAAAGAATCATCCAAACAATTCCAAAATGATCATAAAAAAATACCCAAAATCCCATCCCCCTAAACCCCTAAATGCTCATCCCCAAAACCCTCAATCCATCCACCTAAAAAAACATTAACCCCTTAGCCACAAAAAAACCCAAACCACTCTGCCCTAAAAAACACTGAACCCTCAACCAAAATTACTATCATATGTTAGCTCTAAATAACCCTAAAACCTCATCCCCACAAAACCTTAAACCCTTATCCCAAAACAATCAAAAACCCTTGGTCCTAAAATATTATATACCCACATCCCATGAAACCTCAAAACATTCATACCCCAAAACACCAATACCTTAGCGCTAAAAAAACCCAAACAGTTAGCCCTAAAAAAACCCCCATCCCCAAAAATCCATAAATCCTCATCCCCGAAAAACAATAATCCCTCTCTCTCAAATCCCTAAACCACCATCTCCAAAAACCCATAAACCTTCAGTAGTATAAAACCCCAAACCCTCATCCCAAAAGAACATAATCCCTCATCGAAGAAACCCTAGAAACCTCATCCCCAAAAAACCTAAAACCTTAACCCAAAGAAACACTAAACACTCAGGAACAAAATACCCCAAACAAATAACCCCCAAAATCCAAACAAATCATCCCCATTAAAACCCAAACAGTAAACCCAAAAATACCCCAAACCCTTAGTCCCAAAAAACCTCATTCCCTAAATCCCCAAATCCCCAAAACCCTCATCTCCAAAAAACATCAAACCCTTATGAATAAGAAAATACCAAACCCTTAGCCAAAAAACCCCTAAAATCTCATCCATAAAATATCCAAACCCATATCCCAAGAAACCCTAAACCTCTATCTATAAAAAAACCCAACACCCTTATCCCTAATTATTTATTTCTCCCCATACCTAAAAATCCCTAAACACTAAGCCCCCAAAAACCCAAAACCGTCACGCGAAAAATACCAAAAACCCTCTGTCCCAAAAAACCTTAGTGTAATCAACCAAAATCATCAACCAAAAAAACACCAAACCCTTAGTAAGAAAAAAAAATAAAACCTCATCCAAAAAACCCAAAAACCTCATCCCTATAAAACCCCAAAACACAATCCTCAAAAATCTTAATCCCTTAGGAAAAAAAATCATAAACCCTCATCCGCAAAAAAAACCTAAAACATAAGGCCCAAAAATACAAAAACCATTATACAAAAAAAACACTATAACTTCATCCTAAAAAACCCTAAATCCTCCTCCCTAAAAAATCATAAACCCTTAGACCAAAAAAACTTGAAACTGTTGTCCAAGAAAACCCTATACCCATAGAAACAAAAAACCTATAACCTCAGCAGAAGATAACTCTATACCGTGATCTAAAAGTAACCGTCATCCAAAAAAACCACGATCCTTCTTACCCAAAAACCATAAACCCCCATCTCCAACAATCCTTATGTACTAATCCAAAAAAACACTAAACCCTTATATGCAAAAAAAACACTAAAACAGTATCCCCAATAACCAAAACCCATCAACTGAAAAAATCCAAAGTTCTCATACTCTAAAAAATTCTAAACCCTTATCCCAAATAAAACAAAAACCATATTCCCAAGAAACACCAAATAATTATTTTAAAAACTCCAAAACCCTCATACCAAAAAACATGAACTCCTCATCACAAAAAAAACCTAAACCCTTAGAAGAAAAAAAAACACAAATCAGTCAGCCCCCAAAAACACTAAACCCTTAGCTATGAAAATCAAAAAACCCTTGTCCCACAAAAACCTAAACCCTCGTCCCCAAAAACCCTGAAGCACTTATCAAAGAAAAAACCCTAAATCCTTATCCCCAAAACAACCCATACCCTCATACCTAAAAACACATTGTGCCTCATATTCAAAAAAACCCATCTATCTACATCAAAAAACCCAAAATCCTCGTCATAGTGATCTCATAAACCATATTACCCAAATAACCTTAATCCATCAGCAAAACAATCCTCTTCACTCAGCCCAAAAAATAATAATCTTGCTTCCCCAAAAAAACCTAACACTCATCCCCATACACAATCAACACTCAACAAAAAATTCCTCAACCAACATCCCCAAAAAACCATCTTCCATCAGCCGTAGAAACCCTTTAACCCTAAACCCCAAAAAACCCCTCCACCCCGCGACCCAAAAAAACACTCACCACATAACCCCCAAAACCCTACACCTTTATACCCAAAAAACACTCAACCGTCAATACCAAAGAAACCTAAACCTTAATCCCCCCAAAAATCAATCAGGAACCACAAATAACCATCCACCGTCATACATAAAAATCCATTGACCATCAAACCAAAATAACCATAAACCCTCATCCCCCCAAAACCCAAAAAAACACTAAAACCCCTAAATACATTCCCTAGGAAAAAATAAACCTTCATCCATAGGAATTTCTAATCCCTAATCCCCATGAATCCCAAAACCAACAGACCCATGAATCCATAAACAAAAATACCCATGTAACGAAAAATCCTCAACCCCTCTAAATAGATACCCCCATCCACATGAAACCCTAAACCCTCATCCCAAATGAAATCATAGAACATAAACCCCAAAATTCCCCAACACCTCATCCCCCAAAAACCAAAAAACCTCATCCAGAAAAACCCTAAACCCTTATCCCAAAAAACCCCTCAATCCTCATTCCAAAAAATCCCGAAACATCATCCCTAGAAAATCGTCAACCCTCATCGTGAAAAAAACCATAATCCCTATAACCCCCAAACCCATAAATTCTCATCCCTAAAAAATCATACAAAAATCATCCCCAAAAAACCTAAACCCCAACCCCAAAATTACATAGGCTCATAGAAATAAAAAAAACTCTAAACCCAATCCCAAAAAATCACTAAACCCTCAGCCCCAAAAACCTCGAATCCATAGCAAAAAACACATCAATCATCAACCCCAAAATCCCCTACAACTACATCCTCTAAAAATCCGAAACACTCATCCCCAAAAAACACTAAACCAATGTTCTAAAAATATCTAAACCTTCATCCCTAAAAAATATAACTCATTTTTCCAAAAAAAACGGAAAACCCTGATTCCCTGAAAACCCAAACCCTCATCCCCCAAAAAACTATACTTTCATCCCAAAAAACAAAAACCCTAGTACCGTGAAATATATAAACCCACCATCCTAACAAAACCCTAACTTCATAGCCCCAAAAAACATTAAAACCACATCCCCAAAAACTCCTAACCCTTATCCCAGAATAAACCATAATACCTCATCATTAAAGAAACACTAAATAATCGTCCCTAAATAATATTCATCCCAAATTCCCGAAATACCCATGACCCTCATCCCAAAAATCGCCCAAACACTCTTCCCTAAAAACCCATGAACCCTCACCCCTAAAAATCTTGAACACTTTTCCCTAATAAACCTAAACCCCCGACTCTAAAAAACTCCAAACCCTCATCCTTAAAAACCCTCATCTCACTTCCACAAAAATCCCCCTTCCATTATCCAAAAAACCGAGAACCCTTTAACCAAATCCCTAAAAACTAAAACCCAAAATAACATAAACAAATTTCAATGAAATTCCTAAACCCTCCACCATAGAAACCCCAGAACCCTCAAATTTAGAAAACCATAAACCCTCAGCCCTAAAAACACTAAACCTTTCGAATAAAAAACACTAAACCCTCATCCCCAGAAAACAAGAATCCTTCAGACCTAGAAAATATAATTCTCTCATACCTTTAATATCATAAATAGTAATACCAAAAAACCCCAAACCCTCTACCCAAATACCATATCACCTAAAAACCATAAAACCTCACCTCTACAAAACCATAAACCTTATTATCTAGAAAATACTAAACCCTCATCCACAAAAAAACCTAAACCCTAAACTCTTGAAAACGATAATCCCTCATCCCTAGAAAATCTTAATCCATCATCCCCCTAAAAATTAAATCATCATTCCATGAAAACCCCAAACCCTCATCCCTATAAAACCCTAAACTCTCATACCTAGAAAAATATAAATGTTTATCCCTATAAAATCAAAAACCCTCAGCCCCAGAATACTATATGCACCCAACCATAGAAATCTCTACACCATCATACATAAAAAATAATAAACACTCATACCTAGAAAATCCTAACGCCTCAGTCTAGAAAACTATAAACCCTCACCGTCAAGAAATACTTCAAATCGCATCCTCTGAAAACCCTAAACCAAAAGAACTAAAAAACTTAAGACTTCATACATAGAAAACCCTAAAACCTGATACCTGGTAACCCTAAAAACCTCATACACAGAAAAACCATATGCCCCATAACAAAAAACCCAAATAACCTCATTCAATAAATCCCCAAACACATAGCCTTTGAAAACCCAAAACGTTATCCCTAGTAAAAACCAAACACGCATCCCTAGAAATTCCCAAACCGTCATCCCAAAAAACCCTAAACCATGATCCATAGAAATCAATAAACTCTCCATCCCGAAAAACCTCAAACCCTCATCCCCATAAAATCCTTAATGTTTACCCCCAGAATACACTAAACAATCATCCCTAGAAAATCCTAAACCCTCAAAATATGAAAACCAGAATCCTTTATCCCATGAAATACCTAAACCATCATCCCCCCAAAACAAAAACCCCACCCCAGAAATCCGTAAATCATAATCCATAGAAAACCATGTATGATCTACCCCAAAAACCCTACACCCACTTACCTATAAAATCCTAATCCCACATCCACAAAAACCCAAAACCCTTAGTCCCATAAAATTGAAAATAATCATCCCAATAAAACTCGTACCAGTAATCCCCATAAAACCCAATCCCATTTCCCAATAAAACCCAAATCACTCAGCCCAAAAAAAACCCAAACCATTATCCCCAGAAAACCCTAAACCCTAATCCCCAGATAACCCCAAACCATCATCCATAGAATACCCTAAACTGTCATTCCCTTAAAACCATACAAACTTATCCCATGATAACCTAAAACCATTAACCCAAAAATACTAAAACCCTCACCCCTAGAAATCCTTATACCATCATCCCCAAAAATCCCAAAACCCTCAGTACTAGAAAATACCAATCCCTCAACACTAGAAAATACAAAAAGCTCACACTAAAGACCCAAATCCCTCAGTACTTGAAATCCCTAAACCATCATCTCTATAACACCCTAAAATCATCATCCTCAGAAACCCGTAAACAATCATCCCCCAAAAACCATAAACATGTAGCCCCAAGAAATTCTACTCCCTCATCCCTAGGAAACACTAAATCCTAATCCCAAAAAACTCCAAACCCCAATGCTCTAGAAGACCCTAAACTCATAGCCCCAGATAAACCTAAACACTTATATATAGAAATAACTAAACCAATAGCCCTATTAAATACTAATCCCTCCACCCTAGAAAACCCTAAACACCTAGATCATTAGAACCATAAACCCTCATCCATAAATAACACCAAACCCTCAGGCCAATAATACTTGAAACCCTCATCCCTTGAAAACCGTAAACCATCTACACTAAAAAACCATTATCCCTCATTCCATGAAATCCCTAAACCCTCAAACCTAGAAAACCCCATTCCCTCAGCACGAGAAAACCCTAAATTTTTATCCACAAAAAAAAGTTCACCCTCCACCCTAGAAAACCATAAAACCTCACCCCTTTAAAAACCTATACCACATACCTGGAAAACCTAAATCCTCATCCCAAGAAAACCTAAAAACATCATCCCTAGAAAACCCTAAATCCTCATTATATAAAACCTTAATCTATCATCTCCATAAATCCAGAATACCTCGACCATAGAAAACCCTATACCATCATTCCAATAAATCCCTAAAAATGTATCCCCAAATAACCCAAAAACTTCTAACGCAGAATACCTAAAATAATCATACACATAAAATCTATTATCCTAAGACCAAGAAATCACTACAGATAAAACCCAGAAAACCCCAAACCCTCATCCCTAGAAACCTGTAATTCGTTATCGCCCAAAAAACCACAATCCTCATCCCTAGAAAACATTAAAAACTCATCACCAGAAAATCCTAAGCCCTAAACCCCGAAAACATGAAACCATCATCCTTATAAAACACTAAAACCTTATCCTAAAAAAACACTAAACCCTCAACAGATGAAAAACATAAACCCTTTTCCATTGAAAACAATAAACCCTCATCCCAAGAAAACCATAAACCTTCATTATCAGAAAACCTAGGACCCTGAACCCTGGAAAACCCAAAACCATTATATGTATAAAACACTAATCAATGAGACCTAGAGAAACTTTAACCCTCATCCTCTAAAAACCAGAAAAACCTTGGTACTAGATGAAACCAAATTCTCACCCCCTATATACCTAAAATACATATTCCTAGAAAGACCTAAAAACTAATCCATAGAAACCCTAAACACTCATCCTTATAAAACCCTAACCCATCAGCCCCAAAAAAAGATGAACCCACCTCTTGAAAAACCAAAAACACTCAGTAATAGAAAACCCTAATTCCACAGACCCAGAAAAACCCTAACCATTGTCCCTAATAACCCTAAACCCTTAGACCCATAATACCTTAAACCAAGATTCCATGATAAATCGAAATCCCGAACCCTAGAAAACCCTGAACCCTCATCCCTATAAAATAGTAAAAATAGAGCCCCAAAAATCCCTAAAACCTCATGCCCAAAAAACCATGACACCTCACCCCCAGAAAAACCTAAACCCTCATCCCCACAAAATCCAAAACCATCATCACATGAAAAGACTAAACCCTATTACCTAGATAACACTAAAAACTCATCCCATGGAAAACATAAACCATTAGACCCAAAATACACTAAACCCACAATGCTAGAAGCGCAAAAGCACTCAACCCTAGAAATCCCAATACCCATATCCTCTTAATTCCCTAAACCATCAAGAGCACAAAACCCTATACCCTTAGCTCAACAAAACCCAAATACCTCAACCCTAGAAAACCATAAAATCAAATCACTTGAAAAATCATAAACTCTCGTCCACATAAAACCCTAAACCATAATACCTAGAAAACCCTAAACCCTTATCTGCAGAAGATCCTAACAACTCATCCAGAAAAAATCCTAAACCCTTATCCCCAGAATTCCAAAATAGTCATTCCCCGAAAACCTTGAACCCTCAACTACAGAAATCAATTAAACTCATCCCTAGAAAACTCTAAAAATCCAGCCCTAGAAAACCCTAAACCATCACCCCCATAAAACCTCTTAATCCTTTTCCCTATAAAACCCTTAACCACCATCCAAAAAACCCATAAAACCTTAATCTATGAAATTACCAGTTCTTCATCCCCATGAAACCGATAACCCTCATCCCCAAAACAACCATATCCCTCCATCATAAATAACCCTAAACCATCTGCCAAAAACACCTAAAAACCCACCACCAAAATACCCTAAACCTTCTTCCATAAAAAACCCTAAACCCTTATCCCCTCAAAACCCAAAACCCTCATCCCCAAAAAACCCTAAACCCCATGCCCCATAATCGATAAACCATATTCCAAATAACCCTTAAACCCTTATCCCCAAAAATCTGTAAACACTCATCCCCATAAAACCCAAAACCCCCATAAAAATACACTAAACACTCCTCCCCAATAATCCCTAAACCCTCAATGACAAAAAAAACCCTAAACCCTCATCCTCAAAACCCTATAAACTCAACCCCAATGAAAAATAAAAAACTAGTACAAAAAAACCTTAATCTCTTATCCCCATAGAAATGAAAAACCATTATAAAAAATACACTAAACCCTCTTCCCCAAAAAACCATCAACTGTCACCCTAAAAAAACCTCGAACCCTCATTCCCAAAAAAACCCTATTATCTTAGTACCAATAATTCTTGTACCCTCATCCCCAAAAAACCCTGAATATTCATCCCCTAAAAACCCTTCAACTATCACTAGTAATGAAACCCAATACCCACTTCCAAAAAAATCAGGAACCCACAACCAGAAATAACACTCATCCATCAGCCCCAAAAGACCATAAACACTTAGACCAAGAAAATACTATCCCCTCATCCCCAAAAACGAAAATCCTCCACCACAGAAAGTTCTAAATCCTCGTACCCCAAAACCCTAAACCATTAGTGCCAAAAAATGCTAAACACTCAACCTTAGAAAAACCTAAACTATCATCCCCAGATGTCCATAAACCCTCATCCCCATAAAACCCTATTCTCTCAACCCCTGAAATATCTTACCCCTTATCCACTAAAAATTGTATGCCTTGGCCCTAAAAAAACATAATCCCATATCCCCAAAAAAACCTAATCTCGCAACCATGAAAAACCCTAAACACTCATACTTAGAATATAGTCAACCCTCGACCCTATGAAATCTAGAACCCTCTATCCATGAATGTCCTAAAGCCACATCCCTCGAACATCATAAATCTGTTGTCCTAGAAAACCCTAAACCATCAGCCCCATTAGAACCTAAAACCTCATCCCCAAAGACCCATATAACTGCAACCCCAAAAAACCTATCTCATATTCCCTTGAAAACACAAAACCCTCATCCACAGAAATCCCATCCCCTCATCCCTAGAATTCCCTAAACCATTAACCTCATAAAACCCTAAACCCTCAACCCTGAAAACACTAAACACTTATCCTTGGGAAACCCTAAATCATCACCCCATTAAATTCTATAAAAATCAATCCCATTAAACCATAATCACAATTTACCATAAATCCCTAAACCCCCGACCTTTAAAAACATAAACCCTCATGCCCTGAAAAGTCTAAATCATAATCCTTGGAAAAACATTAATCATTAGAACCAGAACAATATAAAACTACATCCCTATAAAATTCTTGACATCATCCCTATAAAACAATTGTCTATCAGGCCATACATCCCTAATCTCTAACTATTTTAAAACCCTAAACCTCATAAAAAAATACAAAACAAACAACCCTAAAAAACAACAATCCTTCATCCCCAAAAAATCATAAATGTTCACAAAAAAATTACCTAAACCCCCAACAAAAAGAAAAACTAAACTATAATCCCCAAAATACATAATCCATCAACCCAAAATACCCTAAAATATAATCCCTAAAAACATAACTCCCCTATCCAAAAATTCATAAACTCTCATCCCCGAAAAACCCTAAACCCAAAGTCCAAAAAAACCTAAACCCTCTACCATAGAATCTATAAGTCTTCATCCCAAAAAGATCAAAAAACCTCATCCAAAAAACCCTATACTCTAAGACCAAAAAACCCTAAACCCTCAAAACAAAAATCCTAAATCCTCATAAAAAAATACACAAATTATAATCCCCAAATTCACTAAACACTTATCCCCAAAAAACAAAAACAATACTCCCCAAAAACCCATAAAATAATATCCTTAAAATCAATAATCTTTCGACCCAAAAAATAAAAAACTTTGTAGCAAAAAAAGTCATGTATCCCTCATCCACAAAAAGAAACTAAAAATCAAAAAACCCTAAATAATCAAGATCAATAAACACTAATTTTTCATCAGTAAATTAAAAAAAACATCAACTCCAAAACACCCTCAAAACTCATCCCCATAACCCTAAACCTGCATCCCCAAAAAACCCTTAACCATCATACCCCCAAAAAACCTAATCCCTCACCCCTAAAACTTCTAATGAGTGAGACCTAAAAAACCTAAAACCTTAACCCCAAAAATTCAAAAATCCTCACACCATGAACCCCTAAACCCTATTCCCAACGAAACCCTAAACCTTAATATCCATAAAACCCTAAACCATCACCTCTAGAAACCATAAATCCAGAGACTTAGGAAACCCTAAACCATAAACCATAGCAAACCTAAAACCTTAGCTCTATGGAACCCTAAACCCCTAACCATATGAAACCCTACACCATTATCCTCAAAAACCCCTAAAACCTCAACCTAAAAAAACTTAAGAACCATTATCCCCAAAAACCATAAACATGTTACCCAACAAACAATAAAACCTCAAACAAATAAAACCCTTAACCTTCAACCCCAAAAAACCCAAAATTCTCACCCCCATACCCTATTCACTTATCCCAAAAAATCATAAATCCTTATAAAAAAACACGTAATCTCATAGACTAGAAAACCCTAAACACCCATCCATAAAAAACACTAAAACATGTACCCCAAAAAACCCTTAACCCTTAACCCCAACAAAATGAAAACCCATGGACCCCAAAATCCCAAATCTCTTAGGCCCAGAAATCCCTAACCCCTTAGGTCCAAAGTACCCTAAACCCTCATCCCAAAAAATCCTAAACCCTTGACCCTAATAAAATATAAAATCTCATCCCTAAATAACCTTGGACCATCATCACTTAAAAAACCCACAAACCATATCAAAAAAAAAACAGAAACACCCAACCCTAATAAAACCTAAACCCTAATCTATAAAAAACCCCTAAAACCAATGCCAATAAACCCATAAAACCTCTTCCTAAAAACCATAAACCCTCAACCCCAAAAATAAAAAAAACCATAGCACAATAAACCCTTAATCCATCATATATATAAAAATATAAAACCCTAATCCCGAAAAAATCCTAAACCCTCAACCCCATTAAACCAAAATCCTCGTCCCCAAAAAATGATGAACCCATACCCCGAAAAAACTCAAACGCACAGAAAAAAACATAACTGTCAATCTAAAACCCGGAAATGATGCATCCCAAAAAACCAATATCCAGGACCAAAAAAACCCTATACCCTCTCCCAATAAAATAGTTCCTGGTCCCCAAAAATATCTAAACCATCACACGCCAAAATACTTATCCCTCGTCCAAAAAAACACTAAAACGTCATCCCAAAAAATCCCTAAACCCTCATACCCAAAAACCATAAACCCTTAGTAAAAAAAACCATATACCCTCATCCCCCCAACACGCCAAACCCTCCTGACCATAAAACCCAAAACCATCATCCCTAAAAACCCCTAAACTATCATTCTCATAAAATAATAAATCCTAATTCCCAAAAAACCCAAAACTCACATCCCCTAAAAAACAAAATTATCATCCCAAAAAATCCTAAACCCTCAAACTCCAAAAACCCTAAATCATCGACCATAAAAAATCCTAAACACTCAGTCCAAATAAACCCTATCCCCTCAACCCCAAAAAACCTAAAACCCATAGGCCCCAATGGTCATAAAGCTTCAACACAAAAAAACCCAAACCGCATCCCAAATAATTCATAAACACTCATTATTAATAAATCTTATATTCTAATCGTTAAAAAAACCATAAACCACCACCCCTAAAATACTCTATGCCATCCTCCAAGAAAAACCCTAAACCATAATCGCCCAAAAACACTAAAACTCCATCCCCAAAAACCCAAAATTCTCATAGCCAAAAAACACTAATCCCATAATTGAAAAAACCCATTAATCACATACCTAAAAATCCATAGTCCCTCAACCCCCATTAAAACCCATAACCCTCATAAACAAAAAACCATAAACCCTCAACCGTATAAAACCTCAAACCCAGAGTCCCAAAATAGGCTAAACACATATCCATAAAAATGGGAAAACCAAAGGAAAAAACCAATCAATAATCCCCAAGAATCCATAAACCCCAAACCCCAATCCTCAAACAACCTCAAAGCCTAAAACACCCAAAATTAAAATCCAACATCCTCAAAAAACGAAAAATTATCATCCCTAAAACCCCCAAACCATGTGCCCCCCAAAAAACCTAATCCACCAAACCAATAAACCCAAAACACTCTACCCAATGAAACCCTAAACCGAAATCCCCCCAAACCCTATATTCTCGTAATCAAAATACCCAAACCCATCAATCCAAAAAAACTCCAAACTCTCATCCACATAATAGTAAATACTTAGACAAAAAAACCTAAACCCTTTTCCATTGAAAATCTATATCCTTTGGACCAAGAATATATACCATTATCGCCAAAAAACCCTAAATCTTAATCACTAAAAATCCCTAAAAACTCATCTCAATAATAAAACAAACCCTTATCCCCAAAAATCCATTAACCATCAGCACCAAAAAACTCCAAACTCGTAGCCCAAAAAAACACCAAAACATCATCCCAAAAAACCATAAACCCTAATCCACAAAAATCCAGAAAACCTCATCTATAAAATCATTAAAATTTTAGTCGCAAAAACTACCTAAAATATCATCCCAAAAAAACATTAAACACTTAACCCAATAGAGTGTTAAACCCTAAACCCTCAGCCCCAAAAAATCCCTAAACCCTCATCCCAAAGACCCCAAAACACATTCCCAAATAACTATAAACCCTTTTCTTCAAAATACCTTACACTATAATCTCACAAATACCTTAAACCCTCACCCCTAAAAGCCTGTAAACCATCGACCCCAAAAAACCAAGAAAACATATCCCTAAAAACCATAAAACATTAGCCCCAAAAGTCCTATATCCTCATAACCAAAAGACCCTACAACCTCATCCCAAAAAAACCCTACATCGTCACCCAAACAAACACTAAACAATCTTCCCAAAAATACCTAGAAACATGACCTCCGATTAACTAAAAACATAATCCCTAGAAAACACAAAACCTTGAACCCTAGAAAACCCTGAAACCTCAAACATAAACCGTAAACCCTCATCCACATACAAAATTAACCCTTAGTCCAATAAAAACCTAATCCCACAACCCTATAAAACACTAAATACTCATCCATCGAAAACCCTAAGCCCTCATAAATAAAAAACCATAAACCCTCGTCCCAAGAAAACTCTAAACTATCTTACTAAGAAAACCCTAAACAAACATCACTGAAAAATCATTAAACCCTCATTCAAAGAAAATACAAACCCCAAATCTCAATAAGATCATAAAACCATATAACCATAATAACCTAAACCATCATCATAGGGAAACCCTACACCCTTCGCACCAAAAAACCCTAATCACTCAACCCAAAGAAACAGTAAACCATCATCCCCCAAAAACCCATAAACCTCGTCCACTAAAACACAATACCCACATCAAAAAAAAAACTAAACCATCATATCCAAAAATGATAATCCCTATGAAACAAAAAAACCTACATCCTCATCCACAAAAAATGATAAACCATATGACCCAAAAGTCTTCAAATTATCATTACCAAAAAACCCTATCACATCAACCAAAATATATTCAAAACCATCATCCCCAAATACCGTGGAACATTATACAAAATTCATAAACAATAATATCCAAAATTACCATAATCCCACTTCATTAAAAAAACTATAACCACAACCTAAAAACCCAAAACCCCGATCCCTAAAAATCTATAAAACCCCAAACCCTAGAAACCCAAAACCCTTATAAAAAACCTATACCATTGACCCTAAAACACAGAAATTCCATAGCCCCAAAAAACACCAATTCCATCACCCAAATAAAATAAAAACCACCATCCCATAAATCCATAAGCCTTAGCCAAATAAAACCACAATCCACCAGCCTAAAAAACTATAGACCATCAGCCCCAAAAAAACCTAAACGTTCATCCCCAAAAAACCCTCATACCTAATCCCTAAAAAACCATAAACCATAAGGCCAAAAAATACCATATAACTATCACCAAAAATACCATAAACCCCCATCCAAAAAACATCAATCCCTAAGCCAAAAAAACCATAGACCCTCAACCCCAAAAAACCCCAATACCTCATTCTCGAAAAAACACATAGTCATCATCCAAAAAATATCTCAAATCCTTATCCCCCAAAAACAAAAACCCTTATAAAAGACCAATCCCACACCCCCTACAACTATAAACCATAATACCCCAGAACCCTAAACCCTCATTCCCCAAAAATCATATTCTCTCATCCTCAAACCCCAATAATTATTACCCCAATGAACCCTATACCCTCAGCCTAAAAAATACAATACCCTCAGCCCTAAAAAACCCGAAACCCTCATCCAAAAAACTCTAAACTCTAATCCTGAATGAAAGCTAATCATTCAACTCAAAAAAACCCTAAACCCACATCCCAAAAAAAATTACCCCCCAAAAAAACCGCAAAAACATCAGCCCAAGAAACCATAAAACCTCATCCCCAAAAAAATTAATCACCCATCCCTAATAAAAATATGTACCCTAATCCACTAAAAGGCCTAAACTATCCACACCAAAGAAAATTATAAACCCTCATACCTAAAAAACAAAAAACCTTCAGCCTAAAAAAACTGTAAACCCTCAATCCTAAAAAAATCTAAACCCATGTACACAAAAAACTCTAAACCCTCAGTCCTCGAAAACCCTAAACACTAATCCCCAAAATAACTAGATCCTCAGCTGTAAAAAAAACCCATACACCCATCCTCCCCCAATCCCTAAACCATAAGCCACAAAAAACGATCAACCATTAGTACTAAAACACCCTAGACCATCAACCACAATAAACCCTAAACCCACTACCCCCAAATCCCTAAACCCTTATCCCCAAAAAATAAAAAACCTTACACTTTAGAAAACCCGAAAAACTTATCCGCAAATAATCCAAAACACAAAACCCATAAAAATGATTTACCCTAAACAAAAAAAACCATAAACACTCATCCCCACAGAAAAAAGAACACTCAACCACAAAAAAACTAAAACACACATCACAAACAATCTCTGAACAATCTTCCCTAGAAAACCCTAAACCCTTAACAAAAAACACCATGAAACTCCATCCCCATAAGACCCTAAGACCTCATCTACAATAAACGAAACCAATCATACCCATGAAACACAAATCCATCATCCACAAATAACATGAACCCTCATCCCCCAAAACCCTTTACATGTTCCCCAAAAACCGAAAAACATCACCCCAAAAAAACCCTAACCTCAATGTCCCAAAAAACCCTAATCCTTTGTTTCCAAAAATCCATCATCCCCTATCCCCAAAAAACCCTAAATAATCAGGTCAAAAAAACCTGAAACCATCATCACCAAAACACCAGAGACCATCCACACACAAAAAAATCCCTAAACCCATAACCCTAAATAACACTAATCACTCAACTAAAAAATTATAAACCCTCAGGATAAGAAACCCGAAAACCATAGCGCATAAAAATCCCTAAACACTCATCCTCAAGAAACACAAAATCATTAACCCCATAAAACTCCAAACACACTTCAAAAAAAATGCAAAACCCTCATCCAAAAAACTAAAATCCCAAACATAAAAACCACAATACATATTTCATAAAAAACCAAAATTTCTCATACCCTACAAACAGACACCCTCATCCCCAAACACCTCAAACCCTCATCCCCAAAAAACCTGAAGCACTTTGCTGCAAAAAAACCAAGAACCTGTGCTTATAAAACCCCTTAGAATAAATCCCAAAAAACACTAAACAATCCACCTTAATGATCTAAAAACACTCTGTTATAATAAAGCACAATACCTCATCAATAAAAAAACCTATAACCTCTGACCCAAAAAATATCCTGACCCTAGCACCAAAAAACAAAAATCTGTCAATCCTAAAAAAACTAAAAACCCTTATCTCCAAAAGTACTGAGACGTCATCCCCAAAAAATCCCAAACCTACAACCATAAAATAAACCAAATCCCAATCCATGATAAACTAAAATCCCCCGACTAGAAAAAGAACCCCAATCCCCCATCCACAAAAAAAACCCAAACCATCATCCCCAGGGAAACCCAGACCCTCATCCCCAAAAAACCAAAATCCTTCAACCCTAAAAAATCTAAACCCATCATCCACAAAAAAACCAACACTCTGCTCCAAAAAATCCAATTCCCACATCCCAAAAAACCCACAATCCCCCATCCCAAAAAAACCAAAACTAAATTCCCCAAATACACTATACCCTTAGACCCAAAAAATATAAAACACCCTACATGAAAAATACCATCACCCCCGAAAAAACCTAACGCCTAGCCACAAAAAACTCCAAACCCCAAACTCAAAATATCATTAATCCCACACCACAATCAACCCAAAAAACAAATACCAAAAAACCCAAAACTTCCAATCCCAAAACAAAACAACTCCTAACACCAAAAACAACCAATAAAAATCCAAAAATATACCGAGAATCCCTTCCAAAAAACCCCCAATCCAAACTCCCCAAAAAACCCCAAATCAGAATCTCTAAAAAAACCTAAACAGTCTTCCCATTAAATCTGAAAAAATGTCGTCCCTAGAAACTACTACATCATTTACCCAAAAAAAACCAAAACCCTTACCCTATAAGAACACTATACCCTCAGCCCCAAAACACACTAAAACATATGCCATCAAATCTCATAAACCTTAATTTTGAAAATCCCAAAACCCTGAATGCTAAAAAACTATAAACTCTATGAAACCTAAATACCGGTACCATCATCTCAAAAAACCTTATACCCTCATCCCCCAAAAAAACCTAAAACATATTCCCCCAAAAACCCTAAAACTCATCCAAAATAATTTTTAAACAGTCATACACACAAAATTTTCAAAACCAGTACCTTTAAAAACCCTAAACCCATAGCTCCAAAAAACCATAACAACTCATCCCCCAAAAAAACCAGAACACTCATCGTAAAACAAAACCTAAACCATCATCCCCAGAATACCCTAAACCATCATCCTAAAAAACCATAAACCCTATGACCAAAAACCACTAAACCCTCATCCCCAAAAACAAAAAAACCTCATCCCCAAAAAACAAAAAAAAACTAGCATCCTAATAAATCCCTAAAGTCTATAACCCAACCACCCTAAACCATTAGCCAAAAAGAAACCATAAACCCTAATACTAAATAAAACCATAAATCTTCCCAAGAAACCCATAAACCCTCATCCCTAGAAATACCAAAAAACATATCTCCTGAAAACCCTAAACCATAATCCCACAAAAAACAAGAAACCACAGCCCAAAAACCCCCTAAACCATTAAACCAGGAAAACCATAAACCACTCTAACCAAAAATACCTAAACCCTTTGCCCCATAAAAACCTAAACCCTCAGCACTAGAAACTGTAATCCCTCAGCAATTGATAACCTAAAACCTCAACAATATAAAAAACTAGGCCATCATCCGTAAAACCCCTAAAATCTAATCCAAATAAAAACCTCACTACCAAATATGATAAAAACCGCATCCCAAATAAAACTAAACACACAACAAAAAATAGAAAACATTTACCAACAAAAAACCCTAAACCCTTAGAAACCATATGTCATAAATCTTCTGCCCGAATACCACAAAACACCTATAAATCTTAAGCACTAATCCATCATTCCTAATAAACTATAAATCTTCATCCTTAAAAACCCATGAACCCTCAGCACCAGAAAAAATATAAACACACTATAACAAAAAAATCCTAAACCCATTTCCACTAAAAAACCAAAACAATCAACCCCAAAAACCATAATCTCAATATCCCAAAATTACATAAACCCTCTAAGACAAAAAAACTTAATATATTAGACACAAAAAAACCTATATCCTCATCCCAAAAAACACTAAAAACTCATTACTAAAAAAAAATAATTGTTGAACCCAGAAAAAACTAAAACTTTAACCCCCAAAAACTATAATCCGATGGATATAAAATACTCTAAACACCAATCCATTGAAAACCCTAAATCATTATCCTGGGAAAACTCTATACCCTATGTACCAGAAAAAGATAAACTCTCATCTGCATGAAAATCAATAACCTCAATCTCAGAAAACCCTATACCCATAACCCTAGAAAACCCCACTCCATAAAACATATTAAACATAGAACCATCGGCACAAAGAAAACCTAAACCAATAACCTCGAAAAACCCTAAACCCTCATCCCAAAAAATCCCAAAATCCTCATCCCAGGAAAACCTTAAGCCCTCATCACAGAAAACATAAAATCCTCAAACTTGAAAAACCATTACCCTCGTCCCTAGAAAACTATAAAACCCCATTCTCATACAACTAAAAATTTTAATACCTATAAAACCCTAAATATTAGCCCATAGAAAATACAAAACCATTATTCCTAAAAACACTAAACCTTGAATCCAAAAAACCCCTAAACCCTCACCCTCTAAATCCCTAAATCCTCAACCCCAAATACCCTAATCACTAAATCCTAAAATAACTATACCCCCATAACTAAAAACCAATATACACTCCACCCCAAAAAACACTAAACGCTCAACCCAAAAAACCTGGAAACCTCATAAAAAACCCTATACCCACAAACAAAAAATACAATATACCCTCAGCCCCCAAAAAATGTACCATAAGAACCAAATGATGATTAAACCTCATACCCAAAATATTTGAAATCCCTATACCCGGAAAAAAAAACACAAAACACTCATCCCCAAAACTCTCGACACCCTATAAACAAAAAAAACCTGAAACCCACATCCCCCAAAAACATTAAATCCTCAGCCCAAAAAAAACACCAAACCCTCAGAACAAAATACCCAAAACAATCCTCTCCCAAAAACACCAATCCCTCTTCCCCCAAAAATCAAAAAACCTCAACCCCCAATTAAAAAACATCTTCCACAAAAAACCACAAACCCTCATCCCAAAACCACCAAACCATCAACCCCAAATCACCAAAACCCTCAGCCCCAAAAATCAATAACCCAACAACTCCAAAATCTGTAAAACATCATCCCTAATAAAAACTAAACACTCTTCCCCAAAAAAACCCTAAAAACATACCCTGAAAAATCCAAAGCCATTAGCCTTATAAAAAATGTAAACCCTCATCCCCAAGACACCTTAAAAACTCACCACAATAGACCATAATCCTTGAGAACAATGAAATCATAAACACTAATACCCAATAAATTCCAAACCATAGTACACCTAAAAAACCCTCATCCCCCAAAAACCCTAAATTCTCACCCCCAAAAATCCCAAAAACCCTCACTCCTAGAAAATACTAAAACCTTACCCCCAGACACCCCTAAACACTATGTCCCAAAAAAAACATCACCATCCTCCAAAAAACATTAAATCCTTATAAATAATGATCCTAAACTATCAAACCCCCAATAAAAACTCTCAACCCCCAATACCCAAAACCCTCATCCCCCCAAAACCAAAAACCCTTATCCCAAAAAACCCAAACACTTAAATCCTAAAAAACTAAGCCCTCACCCCGAAAAAACACCAACACTAAAAATAGATAACCTTAAACCCTCGAGACCAAAAAACATAATCTAAAATCCAAAAAAAACATAAACCCTCAGCCATTAAAAAATTATCAACCCTCATCCACAAAAACCTCAAAACACTCAACCCCATTAACCATAAACCCTCGACCCCAAAATAACATAAACCATCATTACAAAAAAATTGAACCCTCATCCACCAAAAACCCTAAAACCTCTTCCCCTAGAAACCATAAACCCTAATCCCAAAATAATGATAAGTATTCATCTCTATAGAATTGAATACTAATTCTTATAAAAACATATAACATAGATTTAGGAAACCTCAAAATCTTATCCCTCTAAAAACCAAAAACCGTAGCCCTAGAATATAATAAAACATCATATATAAAAAAACCATAAACACATAGACCAAAAACCTTATACCAATTTCCTATGAAATCCCAAACCCCTCTGTTCCAAAAATCCCTAAATCCTCATACCGAAAAGTCCCTTAACAATTAGCCTCAAAAAATATGAAACCCTCTTCCCTACAAAACCCTAAACCATAATCTAGAAAATAACCTTAGAACATATCCGTAAAAATCCCTACACCATCAACAAGAATAAAAATCCTAAACCCTCATCCCCAAAAATCCTCAAACCCTCATAACCAAAATACCCTAAACCCCCATCCCCAAAAACTATAAACCCTTGTCACCAAAAAACCCTAAACCCTCATCTCCCAAAACCCTATACCCTAATCCCCAAAACCATCAACCATGTGACCCAAAATCCTTATACCCATGCCCTAAAAACTCTAAACCCTCATAAAAAAAACCCTAAACCTTCTATCCCAAAAACCTAAAACATTCAACACAAAATAACACAAAACATTTAGTCCAAAAAAAAACTGAAACCCCCATCCCCCCAAAAACCAAAACCCATATCCCATGAAATTCCCAAACACTCATCCCAAAAAACCCAAATCATCAGCCCCAAAAAATCTGAGACCATATTATTTAAAAAGCATGAAACCCTAAGCCCAAAAAACCAAACTATTAGACCCATAAAAACCCCAACCCCCTCAGCCCAAAAAAATCCTAATCCCTCTGCCTGGAAAATATATAAACCCTCATCCCCAAAACCCCTATACAACTATCCCAAAAAAACCCCAAACCATCAACACCAAAAATACCAAAACCAACATCCCTAAAAAATTGTAAACTATCCCCGCCAAAAATACAATAACACAAATAAAAAAACTAAACCCTCTACCACAAAAACTAAAAACCATGAGCCCAATGAAACCAAAAATCCTAAGCCCCATCAAACCCTAAATCTTTAGGATGAAAAACCCTAAACCATCACCCAAAAAACCCCTAAACTCGCACAAAAAAATACAAACATCCTCATCCCAAAAAATAATGAACCCTCACAGAAAAATCCCTTAGATCCTCATCAGTAAAAATCCCTAAACCCTTATCCCCAAAAAAATCTAAGCCATTTTCCCCAAAAATTCCTAAACACTTAGCCTGAAAAAATATAAAAACCACAACCTGAAAAATACCTTGTCCATCACCCAAAAAAAAACCACAATGCATCATCCCAAAAGAACATAAAAACATTATCCCCAAAATTCCCTAAACCATCATCCCAAAAAAACCCTAAACCCTTAGGACAAAAAACCCTAAACCCTAATAACTAAAAACTAGTGCCCTAATATCTATAAAACTCTAAACCCACAACCCCAAAAATACCAAACCACATAGACACAAAATCCCTATACACAATTCCCCAAAAACAGTAAACCCTAATCTTAAAAAAACAAGAAAACATTATTCACCAAAATCCCTAAAAAATCCCACCCAAAATTCCCCAAACCCCCAGTCTAAAAAAACCTAAACCCTTATTCCCAAAAACGCCTAAACCCTAATACCAAAAAACATGTAAACCCTTAGACCCAAAATACACTAAACTGTCTTCCCCAAATAGTCATAATCTCCTAACCACATACCTACACTAAACACTCAAACCCTAAAGTCCTAAAACCTCATCCCCGAAAAATTCTAAACCCTCATCCCTAAAAAACTCTAAACCATATTCCCTAATATCTGATAAGCCCTCATCCCCAAAAATCCATAAACCGTAAAACCCAAAAAAAACTAAACTATCACACACAAAATCCCAAACCCGCATCCCCAAAAAACCATATACCCGTATCCCCAAAATATCCTAAACCATCATCCTAAGAAAACACTAAAACCTCATCCCCAAAATACAATAAACCATCACACCAAAATACCCTAAACCCTCATCCCACAAAAAACATAATCTATCCCCCCCCCCAAAACAATAAATCCTCAACCGCCAAAAACCATAATCCCTCATAATGGTTAAACCCTAAACCATGTTCCCCAAAAACCCCAATCTATCAACATGAAAAAACCATAAACGCTCACCATAGAAAACCATAATCCCTCAGAACCCCCAACCCTAAACCCTCTTTCAAAAAAAAACATTAACCCTCAGCCACCAAAAAATCTTAGCCCTCACCCCTTAAAAATCATAAATCCTCAAACCAAACACCTACACATGTTGACCCCAAAATAACCCTAAATCATATTCTCTAAAATTCTTAAACTCGTATCCTCATAAAAACCATAATATGTAGCACTAAAATAATCATAAACCCTCATCACCAAAATAACCTATACCTTCATCTCGAAAAAAACCATAAGCCCTCACCCTTAAAAACCAAAAATCCCTCATCCCCATAACACAAAAAACCCGCATCCGCCAAAAATGATATACGCTTGGGCCAAAATGTCCCTAAACCATCATCCCCAAATAAAATATAAACACAAATTCCAAAAAAATCATGAACCCTCATTCCAAAAAACCACTACCCTAATCCCATGAAAACTATAAACCATCATCTCCAAAAAACCTAATCTATATGCCCCAAAAAACCAAAACCCTCATCCCCAAAAACCCTAAACCCTCATACCACATAAACCCTAAAAACTAATCACTAAAAAATATTATACCCCAAGCCCCAAAAAATCGTAAACCATTATCCAAAAAACCCTAAACCCTAAACCGCAGAGTACCCAAAACCCTCAACTGTAATAAATATTAGATCTTAAGACCCAAAAAAATCAAAACCCTCCATGCCTAAAAAACAAAAAATGCTCACGACCAAAATAAACCAAAACACTCATCCCAAAAATAACCTAAACCCTCATCCCAACAATACCCTAAACCTAAATCCCCCACTAACCCAAAACCCTTAGCCAGAAAAAACCCTACACCCTAGGCCCGAAAAAAATAAATCCTTAGAACCAAAAATCCCAATACCCTTCACCACAAAAATATATAAACCCTCAGCCCCAAAAAAATATAATTCCTCAGCCCCAAAAAACCCTAAAAACTTATTATCAAAAAACCTTAAACCGTCATCATTAAAAAACCATAACCCTCAGCCCCAAAAAAACATAAAACTACCTACCCCAAATAATGCTAAATGATTTTCCCCAAAAACCTAGAACCCTCAGCCCCAAAAAGCCCAAATTACTCAACATAAAAATGTAACCTCATCCCCAAAAAACCCTGAACATTAAACCCAAAAAAACCATAAACCCTCACTCCCAAAAAACCATAAAATCCCATCCCCAAAAAACCCTAATCCCTTATACCTAAGAAACCCAATAATCTATTTCACAAAACTACCACAACATATTAGCTCCAAAAAAACCTAAAACATCATTCCAAATAAACTATAAACACTCATCCCAAAAAATCTGTCAATCTACAACCAAAATAAAAGTAAAACTGATGCCTAAAAAAACTAAAAACACTCATCCTCAAAAAACCCAACACTCAAAGACCAAAAATAACCAAAAACCACTTCCCCAGAATCCATAAAATACCAACTGTAAAAATACCCAAAACCATCCTCCCTAAAAAACCCAAAACCCCCAAACAAAAACCCTAAACCCTCAGCTCCAAAATTACTTATATTCATAGACCCAAAATACCCACAACCACCCCCATTATAAAAAAAATACTCGTAGCCCTAAAATATCATAAACACTCACCCCCAAAAAACCTTAAACCATAATTTCTAAAAAACACTAAACCCTCATCCACAAAAAAACATAAACCCTTACCACCAAATAACCTTAAACCCTCAACCCTCTAAAAACCATAAACAGTCAACCCAGAAAAACATAAATCATCATCCACCAAAAATCCTAAACCATCATACCTAATAAACAATAGGCCATTATCCCCTAAAAACCAAAAAACCTAAACCCCAAATATACATAACCCTTCTTCCCGGAAAAAACCTGAAACTCTCACTCCTATAAAACCCTAACCCACCATTCATAAAAAAGAAAAAAATATTATCCCAAAAAACCACAAACCCTCATCCCCCAAAAAATATTATACCTAATCATTAAAAATCCTAAACCCTTTTCCCCAAAATTCCATAAACACTTAGGCCAAAAAAACACAAAAAACTCATACCCAAAAAACCTCAATCCCTCATCCCGAAAAACCCCAAACTATCAACCCCCAAAAACAATAATCCATCTTCCCCAAAATACACTATACCCTCACCCCAAAAAAACCAAACTATCAGCCCCAAAAATCCCTAAATCATTGGCCCCCTAAAAAACAATAAACCATCATCCCCAAGAACCCTATTCTCTCAGAACCAAAATGTTATAGACTCATCCTAAAAAAACCAAGAACCCGCCTACCCACTAAAACCTATTACTTCATCACCAAAAACCCAAAAACCCTCATATCCAAAAAATATATACCCTGTGCACCAAAAATCTTGCATCCCCAAAAAACCACTAAACATTAAGCCCCACAAAAATCATAAACACTCATCGCCAGAAAACAAAAAACTCTCTGAACAAAATACATAATCTCTCTGCTCAAATAACCCAAAACCATCACCACCAAAAAAATTATAACCCTCGGCCATAAATAAATATAAACACTCATACCAAAAAAATCCAAAACACTCACCCAAAAGAACTCTAGGCCTTGTTACAAAAAAACACTAAACTTTCATAAAAAAAACACTAAACCCGTATCCCTAAAATAGAAAACCCTCATGCAAAAAAATTCCCCACACCTAATCCCCAAAATCCATAATTCATCATCACCAAAAAACCAAGGAACCAAAAACTGTAACCATCATCCTCGAAAAACCCGAAACCATCATCCATAAAATAAAATAAACACTAAACCCCATAAAACCCAAAATACTAGTTGCTAAAAAACACTAAACACTTAGACCTAAAACTCAAATCCCACAACACAAAATTCCCTACACAATCTACCACAAAAAACCCTAAATCCTCTATAATAAAAAACCATAAACCATAATCACCCCAAAACCCTAAATGGTCACCCTAATAAAACCCCCAACCACCAGATTCAATGAACCATCATCTATCATACCCAATGAAACCTAAAACCTCATACCTAAAAAACCATATACCCTAAACCCCCCAAACCCTAAACCCATATCCCAAAAAATTATAAACCCTCATCCCCAAAAAAACATAATCCTAGAGGCCCAGAAACCGTAAACACTCAGCCCCAAAAAAACCCTAAACCCTAATCCCCAATAAACAAAAACCACAATTCCCCGAAATCCCCTAAAACCATAACCCTAGAAACCCTAATCCATCATTCTAGAAAAACCCTATACCCACAACAATAAAAGCCCCTAGAACCACAACCCCTGAAATCCTAAACCATCAACCCCCAAAAAAACATAACCATCAGACCCCAAAAACCCAACCCTCCCAGCCCCAAAAAAATCTAAACCCTCATCCCAAAAAAATGATCCCCCGGCCTCAAAAAATCCTAAATCATCAATCCCAAAAATGTTAAACCCTTAGTGCCAACAAACCACTATCCCTATTCCATGAAAAAATCCTAATGTTAAGCCCCATGAAAACCCTAAAACATCATCCCTAATTAACCATAAATAATCAATCCCAAAAAACACAAATCCCTCATCCCTAATAAAACCCCAAAACCTCATCCCCAAAATTATTTTTTCCCTTATCCACTACAAACTCTAAATCCCCATCCCGCAAACCATCATCCCCAAAAACCAAAAACCCTATGAACTAAAAACACTCAAACTTAAGCCCATAAAAACCCACACCAAATGGACACAAAAAAACTCTCTAACATAACTTCCAAAAATTCACTAACCCTTACAAAAAAAAAATTCAATGCTCATCCGCAAAAAAACCTAAACCCTTAGCCCCAAAAAAATTCAACCCTAAACCCCCCGAAACCCACAACCCCCATCCTAAAAAAATTCTCAAACCTCTTCCCAAAAATAACCCAAATCCATTATACCCAAAAAACACTGAATCTTCATCATAAAAAACCCTAATTATAGAACCCTAAAAATCCCAAAACCCTCATCTCGAAATATACCTAAACTATCATCCCTAACAAACACTAATCTCAAATCAACAAAAATCTCTAAACCCTAACCCCATGAAACCATAAACCTTGATCACCATAAAACCATAATCCCTCTGCCCCCTAAAACCCTAATCCATAATCCATATAAATCATAATAATTATAAACCAAAAAAACTGAATCCCTCGATATAAAAAATCCTGAAACCTCAAAACCAAAATTCCATAGACCCTAATCCCAAAATTACTTAAACCCTCTGACCCACAAAATTAATAAGCCCCCCAACCCAAAAATCCCTAAACTATATTACCAAAAAAACCCTTTACCCATAACCCCAAACACTCTAAACCCAAGTCCCTAAAAAATCCTCAACCATTAGCACCATAAAAATTTAAACCATCAGCTCTAAAAAAATCCTCAACCCCCATCCAAAAAACCGACAACCGTTATCCCCAAAAAATCCATAAACCATCATCCCCAAAAAACACTTATCCCTAACCCCTAAAAACCCTCATCCCTCATTCCCAAAAATCCCTAAACTATCATCCCCAGGTATACCTAATCCCTCTTTTTGAAAAAACCCTAAACCCTAAGGCCTGAAATATACTAATTAAAAATCAATAAAAATACCTCAACTCTTTGCCCTAAAAAAGCCACAACAATCAGTCCCAAAGTTTCCTCAACTATCAACCCCCAAAACCCTGAATCCTTAACCCCAAAAAACCCTAAACCCCAAGCTCCCAAAAAAAAGAATCCTTTATCCCCAAAAACCCTAAAAAATATTCCTAAAAAACCCTTTAAACCAACATCCCAAAAAACCCCTAAACCCGCATTCCTAAAAATCCCCAACCTTGTGTGTGTATACACTATAAACAATTATAAATATAAAACCCTACACCCACAACACCAAAACCCATCAACCATTATCCCCCCAAAAAAATCAATCCACATCCCAAAAAATGATCAACCCACATCCCAAAAAAAACCATCAACCATCATCCCTGAAAGACCCTATCCTGCAACATGAAAACAATTTCAACACGCACTGTAAAAACACTTAAAAATTATCCCCCCAAAACCCAAAACCCTCATTCCCCAAAAACCCTCAAAACAAAATAGTAAAAAACCATAATATGTTAACCCTAAAAAACCAAAAATCATAATACTCAAAACACTCAACCCCTAGCCCAAAAATACCATAAAAACCCACCAAAAAAATATCATAAACCCACATCACCACAAAACCATAAACAGTTATCCCCAAAAAACAATAAAAAATAATTCCCAAGAAACCAAAAAACCTCATCCCTTGAAAACCTAAATCATCCACCCCAAAAATGGTAAAATATTTTCCCCAAATAAAAATAAAACGTCAACCCCAAAAACCCAAAATTCATAAATCCCCAAAAATATTACTCCATCATATCCAAAAACCATAAAACCATACAAAAAAAAACCTAAACCATCTTCCACAAAAAAATCCCAACACCCTCATCCATAAAAAACACAAAAACATTATCCCAAAAAACCCTTAGCACTCAACCAGAATAAAACCTAAACACTCACCACCCAAAAAAAACCTAACCCATCAGCCTCAATAAATTATCAATCCATAGCCCCAAAATTCACTATGAATCGTCCCCCAAATACCCTCATCCATCAACCACCAAAAACCATAAACCCACATCCCCAACATAACCTAAGAACTCACCTCAAATACACCTTAAACCATCATCCCCAGAAACCCTAAAATTACATCCCTTAAAAACCCTAAACCCTCATACCAAACAAACCATTACCACTAAAGACAAAAAAAACTAAAAATCTCAGCTCCAATAAAACATAATCCCTTAACCTCAAAAAATTGTAAGCCCTTAGACCCAAAAATACCCTTAACTCATATCACCAAAAATACCTCAACCCTCATACCCACAAAATGCTCAACCCTCATACCCAAAAAATACAAAACACTCTGTCCTTAAAAATAGTCAACCATATACCGAATAAAATACTCAAAACTCATCACTAAATAACCCTTAACACTTAGAAAAAAACACTTTACCCTTTTCCCTAATAATCCATCAACAATTATCCCTATGAAAATTATAATCATTCTTCCCTAAAAAATACAAAACCCCTAACCCAAGAAAATAATCAACCCTTATTCCTGGAAAAACATAAACATTTTATCTCAAAAAAAATCCCTCACCACCCAAAAAAATAAATAGTCATCCCTAGAATATCCTAAACCATCATCCCCACACAAAAAACTAAACCCTTAGCCTGGAAATAATTGGACCCGCCACCACAAAATAAAAATAGAACACTCAACCTTAAAAAACCCAAAACCCTTACCCCAAGTAAATCATAAACCCTCAACCCCCAGAAATCAAAATCCCTTATCCCAAAAATCCATAAAAAGACATCGAAAGAAACCTATACCATCATCCATAACAGACATAAAACCCTTACCCATAAAAACCACAAACCCTCTTCCAAAAAAATTCAAAAAACCAAATCCCAAAAAAAATATTCAACATAATTACCCTAAAAAACCCTAATATCACAACCCCAAAATCCTTATTCATGATAACCAAAAATCACAAAGTCCCTCAGCCCTGAAAATTATTCAACACTTATACCCAAAAAAATACTCAACATTAAATCCCAAAAAACATTCAATCATTATTCATTAAAAACCAAAAAACAATCAGACATTAAAACCCCTAATACATAATACCCAAAAACTATTAAATCCCCATATCCAAAAAAACCTTAAACCATCATAAAAAAATCTTATTCCCTCCTTCCAAGAACATTCTCAACCATTATCCTATAAAAAATATTAACTCCCATTAACAAAAATTTCTCAACAGTTTTCCCCAGAAAACCCTCAAACGTCAGTCCTAAAAAACCTCAACCCTGAGCCTACAAAACAAATCAACCCTTATCCCTAAATAACTTATAATATTAATCCCAAAAAATACATCCATCATCCATAAAAAATACACTCTTCCCTTAATAAAAAACCAGGATCCCTCATCCAGAAAAAACAAAAACCCTCACCACTGAATAACACTAAACAATCATCCAACAAAAACCATAAACTCATATTCTTAAAATTCCAAAAAATCGCATTAAAAAAATCATCTTCCCAAAATATACCTAAAAAAATTCCATAAAAAATCATATAACCACGTCCCAAAAAAACCATAAACCCTTAGACCCAAACACCATAAACCCTGAACGCCAAAAAAACTAATCACTCAATCCTATAAAACCCTTTTCCCCAAAAAACCATAGTCCCAATTGTCCAAATATCCCTTAAACCATAGCCAAAAAATAATCTAATCCCTTTTAAAAAACATAATCATTTATCACCCTAAAACAGAAACCCTATAATCCAAAAAACATTAAACCCTCATCCCTAAAAAATTGTAAACTCATATCCTAAAAAACCCTATACAATTACCCCCAAAAACCATCAATCATCAACCCAAAAAATGCTTAACCTTTAGACCCAAAAAACCCTCCCACCACCATCAGCCCCAAAAATACCCTCAACCCTCTACCTCAATCAATCATTAACCATCATCACCACAAAACCCTTAATCATTTTCCCTAAAAACCATAAAAACACAAAAATACCTCAAACATTAGACCCAATAAACCCTCAAAACCAAATAAAATATGAAAATTCCACCCCAAAAAAACCCTCAACACTCAACACCAAATAACCAAAACCCTCATCCCTATTCAAACATAAACCCTAGGGCCTAAAAATCCATAAACCATAGTCCCCAAAAACTGCAAACAGTTGGCCACCAATAATCCTATACCCTTTTCCCCAAAAATCCATCAACCCTTGGACACAAAAAACCTAATCCATCAAAACCAAAAAACCCTAAATCCTCAACCCCACATAACCCTAAACCCTTACACCAAAAAATAATCAACATTAAAAATAAAAAAACCATCAACCCTTAGGCCCAAAAATATTAATACATTTTCCCCAAAGATCCCAAAAACCACATAAAAAACCATCAACCCTTATCCCATAACAGAAAAAAATTATAAGCCTTAGAAAAGTATTAACTCGTTTTACCCAAAAACCCTAAACCATGAGCCCTAAAAACCATAATTCCTCATCCCTAAAAAAATATAACCTCATCCACAAAAAAACCAAAATGACCCAACCACCAAAAAAACCCAAAACCCTCATCCCCAAATCCCCAAAACACACAACACCAAAACAACCCTAATCCATCATCCAATGAATAAAATAATCGTTCAACCCCCAAAATCACTAAAACCTCATCCCAAAAAAACCCCTAAACCCTCATCCCAAAAATCCTTAGACCCTCATCTACAAAATACCCTATACCCTCAATCCAAAAAACCTAAAAACTCATACCCAAAAAACCAAAATCCATCTATACTGAAAAACACTAACCCTCATCCACATGAAAACCCTAATCCCTCAGTACAAGAAAACATTAAAAATTCATCCCCAAAACCCTAAATCCCCATACTAAATAACTATAAACCCTCTTCCCTAAAAATCCATAAATTTTCATCCCTAGATAATATCATAATGATAAAACCTAACTAACACTAAACCCTCATCCCCAAAAAATCCCAAATCCCTAGTCCAAGAAAACCCTAATCCTTAAGCCCAAAAAACCCACAACCATCATCCCCATGAAATCCTCATGATAATCTGTAAAAAACCCTATACCCTCATCCGAATGAAATCCTTAACCCTAAACCACCAAAAAAACATCAATCCCATCTCAAAAAACCCTAAATGCTCATCCCAAAACACCTTAATCCCTTATCCCAAAAAAACAAAACATTCATTCCCAAAAGGCCCTAATCCATCGATTCGATAAACCCCTAAACCCTAAACCCAATAAAAAACAAATCTATATTCCCTAAGAAACACTAAACCATGTTCTTGAAAAATCCTTAAACTCTAATACCCAAAATCCCTAAACCCTTACCCTAGAAAACCCCAAAACCATAATCTACCAAAAACCATAATCGAGCAGCCAAAAAAATAACAAAACCACAACCCCAAAAACCATAATTCCTCAACCACAAAAATCCCTAAAACCTCTGACAAAAAAATCAATAAAACATCACACCAAAAAAACATAAACCATCAATAAAAAAACCATCAAAACCCCCAGGCCAAAAAAATCAAAACACTCATCCCCCAAAACCTTAAACCCTCAACCCCAAAAAACACAAAATACGTAGCCCCAAAAAACCTAAATCCTCGGAATCACATTACCATAAAACATCATCACAAAAGACCCTCAACCAAAAAAAAACCTCATCCCATTTCAGCTAAAAATCTAAACCATCATCCCCAAACACCTCAACCCTCATCCCCTAATTACCATCAACTCTCATCCCCTGAAAACCTTAAAGACTCGGTCCAAAAAAAAACAACCCTCATCCACAAAAAAACACTAAAAGCTCAACCCCCAAAACCCTAATCCATCATCCACAAAAATCCTAATCCATAATCCTAAAAAATACTTCCACCCTTATCCCCCAAAAACCCCCAACACTCAATCCAAAAAAAACATCATCCTTAGACCCCCAAAACCAAAAACCCTCACCCCAAAAGACCCTAAAACCTCATCCCCAAAATCTCAAAAAACTCAACCCAAAAAAAATCTAAACCGTCATCCCCAAGAAATCATATACCCTATTACCCAAAAAA
Source organism: Viscum album (assembly GCA_963277665.1). Lineage (NCBI taxonomy): Eukaryota > Viridiplantae > Streptophyta > Magnoliopsida > Santalales > Viscaceae > Viscum > Viscum album. Next base: position 681,920,921 of record OY728167.1, on the reverse strand, counting down.
CTGAATCCCATGTCCCCAAAACACCATGCACCCCAAAAAGCACAATTCCCTTTACCCCAATGAAATCCCATCAGTTGTCCAAAAAAACACACAACCCACAACCCCCAAATTTACTCCACCAAAATCACCATAAAAACTTCAAGATTAATCCCTTAAAAAATTAAACCCAAAACAGGAAAAAATCTGCAACCCACAACCCTAAAAGACCCTTAACCATTAGCCATCAAAATTCTCCACCCCTTACACCATGAAATCGATAACCCCTAGTACTAAAAAACCATAATCCCTATATAATAAAAAACTAAAAACCCTCATCTTCAAAAAACACTCAACCCTCATCCCCCAAAAAACAATAATCCCTCAAAAAAATATCCTAAATGCTTAGCTCTAGAAAACCTGGATCCTCATCCAGAAAAAAAATAAATTATTACACAAAAAACCATAAACACTCTTCCTCTAAAAAAAATCATAAACCCAAAAAATGATATACCATTAGCTCTAAAAAACTGTAAAACCTGTTTCCTAATGAACCATAATCCCCAACCCCAAAAACTCAAAATCACTCAGCCCAAATAAAACCTTCTACTAATAACTTCAAAATAACACTAATCCATAATCCCCAAGAGACCTAAAACACTCACCCACAAAAAACCTAAATACTCATCAACCAAAAAATCTATATTCACTTATCCCAAAAAACCATATACCCTTACCCACAAAAAACACTCATAACAAAAAATCCCTAATATTTCAACCTCAAAAAACGGTTAACATTTATCCCCAAAATCTATCAATACTATGCCCCAAACCACCCTCACACATCATCCCAAAACAATCCAGACCCCTAATCCCCAAAAACCTAAACCCATATCCCCAAAACACCCTAAACCATCACCCCAAAGACACCATAATCCATCATCCCCAAAGTACCCTATACCAACATTTAAAAAAAGATAAACCCTCTTCCTCAAAACACCCAATCTCTTCTACACCCAAAACTAAAACCCTTTTCCAAAATAAAAATAAACTCACAACCCAAAAGAACCCTAAAAACCATGTCCTAAACTAACTCAAAAAATTTCCCCAAATAATCCTCAAACCTGATCCCCAAAAAATGATTAACCGTAATACCCACAAAACTGTTAACCCTAACCCAGAACAAGACACAAACCTCAAAAAATATATCAATAAACACCTATCAATAATTTTTTTAACACTAATACAATAAAATCCCTATACCCTCATCCACAAAAAAAACAACAAACCTCATCCCTAAATAACCATATTCCCTCATCCCTAGAAAACACAATATCTTACATCCAAAAAAACACTCAACCCAAAATCCTAGAAAAATCTTAAACCGTGTCCCCATGAAATCCTAAACACTCGGCCCAAAAAACTCTAAATCTTTATCCGTAAAAGACCCTAAAAATCTATTCCTTGAAAAATCCTACACCCTCATTCCAAAATATCCAAAATATTTGCCCCAAAAAACCTCTACCCTCATTCCTCAAAATTCACTAAACCCTCATCTCCAAATATCCCTAAACCCTTAACCCCAAAAATTGCTAATCCCTCAGTGTGAATATCCCTAAAACCTCCTCCCCAAAAAATAGAATCCCTCATCCCCATAAAACTGTAAACACTCACCCACAAAAAACCCAAACAATCATCCCCAAAAATACAATAAAACACCACTCACAAATAACCATGAACCCTCAATCCCAAAAACCCCTAATAGTCCAACGCTTAAAAACCCTAATCCCTCATCTGAAAAAATAAGTTTTCCCCTCCTCTAAAAACCCTCAACCCTTAGTCCCAAATATCCCAAAACAATAAACCCCCATTATCTCTCAAATGTATTCCCCAAAAGGAATGAAACACTCAGTCACAAATTCCACTAAACCCCAGGCCCCAAAAAACAATACAGTCTCAACCCCAAACACCACAATATATTATCCCCCCAAAACCCCAACACCCATAACCAAAAACCCTAAACCCGCATCTAAAAATACCATAATCCCTCATCCTGAAATACCCTCAACCCTTTTCCCCAAAATACCCTCAACCCCCATCCCCAAAAAAATATCAACACTTATCCCCACAAAACATCAACCCCCTTCCATAAAAAACTCTCAACCCACTTCCCCAAAAAACCCTTAACCCTTATCCCTATGAAACCCTTAACCCCTACCCCTAACAAAACTAATCCCTCATCCTGAAAAAACCATAAACCCTAATCACTACATAATGAAAACACATCATCCCTATAAAACAAAAAAATTCACCAAAATAACCCCAAAGCCACATAAAAATAACTAAACCATCAAATATATTAATCCTAATCACTCAACCCCAAAAAACCATAAACCTTTATACCCCAAAAAATCATAAACCATAATCCTAAATAACCTAAAACACTCATCCCCAAAAACCCTGAACAACTAGTCCTAGATTACCCTAAATCCCATGCCCCAAAAAAACCCTAAAAGCTCAACAAAAAAACACCCAAACCCTCAAATAAACATAAACCATCATCCCCAAAAATCCAGGACCACCCAAAACAACATATCTTAAAACCTTAACCCAAAATGCCCTCAACCCTAAAGCAAGAAAACCCTAAAACCTCAATACCAAATAAACCCTAATCCCTTAGCCTAAAGAAACCAATCATAACCAAAAAATTATAAACCCTCATCACTAAAATTACGAACCATTAGCCATAAAAAACGCTAATTATCTTGCCCAAAAAAACCTAATCCCTCATCAAAAAAAATAGCTAAAACCTCATTCTCCAAAATCCCTAATCCCTCAGCCCAAAAAATTTAATAACTTATCCCATAAATACTTTAATCGTCATCCCCATAAAACCATAAAACCTCATCCTGAAATACCCCATAACCTGTAGCAAAAAAACACGCAATCCTCATCACAAAAAAAACCTCAACCATCATCTCCAAAACACAATCAACTCACTACCCCAAAAAACCTAAAATCCACATACCTAAAAAAATAAAACTACATAACCCAAAAATATTTCAAAACTTAGCCCCAATAAAACCTCAACCCTTAGTCCCAAAAAACCCAAAACGCTCTTCCCAAAAATCCCTAAACCAACATCCTTACAAATCTGTCCACCCTCATCCAAAAAAGGCCATCAATAATCATCCCTAAACAACCACCACCCCTTAGCCCCCAAATCACCCTCAACACTCATCTCTACAAAAAATCGAAACACTCATCCTGAAAAAACCTCAACCCTTATTCCCAAATAACCTTCAAAACTCAACTCAAAAAAACCCTCAACCATCATAAAAAAAAATATTCTTCCCTAAAAAACACTCAACCCTCATCCTGAAAAAACCCAAAACATACTATATCAAAACTAACCTTAGCCATCATCCCTAAAAATCCCTCGACACTAATATTGAATAACCATTCAGACCATAGTGAAACAAAACCCTCAATAATAATCCCCAAAAAACTACTAATTTTCCCCCAATAAACAATCAAACCTTATGCCCAAGAAACCTAAATCCCTAGCCATAAATAAAACTAAACCCTGAGCCCCAAAAACCCCTCAGTCCTCAAACCTAAAAATACATAAATCCTATTCCTCCAAAAATCCCTAAACCCTCATCCCAAAAATTCAAATCCATAATCCCCAAAAAACTATCAACCATCACCACAAAAAAGCACACAACCCTCATCCCAAGAAACCCTCAACCTCTCCACCAAAATCCCCTCAACCCACAGACCAAAAACCTGACTCCACCCTTTGTTAAAAAAACCATGGTCAATCATTCCCCAAATAACCAAAACCATCATCCCCCAACTCATTCCCAAAAAACCATAAACACTAAACCCCAAAAATCATCACCTCTTTGTCCCAAAAACCTCAACCCTCATCCCAAAAAAACATTAAACCCTAGACCACCAAAACCTAATTACACATTTCCAAAAAAACCATAAACCATCATCTTCATAAAACAACAAACCCTAATACATAAAAATAGCTAAACACTAATTAAAAAAATCATAAACCCTTAGAAAAAAACCCCAACCCTCAATTGAAAAAAATCATCAACCTCCATCCCCAAAAATTCATCTGAACCAAATACAAAACAAAACCCTAATCACCCCACCAATACCATCATACATAGTCCCCAAAACTACTGATCTTTTATCCCCAAATAACCTCAACCCTCAGCCCAAAAACCCCTAAACCCTCACTGCATAAAAACCACAACCCCATATGAATGAAACCCTAAACCCTCATAAAAAATAATCATAACCCCTCATCCCCAAAAAAGGTAAACAACTATCCCCAAAAATCTATCAACCCTCATCCCCAAAATGAAATCATCCCCGATCTCAAAAAAATATCTATCCCTCTTTCCAAAAAACACTTATCCCTCATACAAAAAATACCCTCAACCCTCATACACAAAAAACCCAAATCCCTCATCCAAAAAATAATATAAACCCACAACCCTAAAAACACTTATCTCTCCATCCAAAAAAATCAAAAATCTCTAATCCATGAAAACTCTTAGAAAAATAGACCCAAAAAAATCCGAATTTCTCTTCCCAAAAAACCCTGAAACCTAATCCTAAAAAAACCCCTCTAGAATAATTCCAAAAAAATGTTACTAATTATCCCCATAAAACCATAAAACCTAATCCTAAAAAAACTATAATCCCAGGGGAATAAAAAACTCTAAACACTTATCCCGCAACATACCCTAATCACTCATCCCCAATATAAACTATAAATCAACTAAAAAAATACTAAGCCTTACTCCCAAAAAAAATATAACCCCTCATCCAAGAGAAACCCCGATCCTTCATCCCAAATATTCGTAAACCATATTCCCCAGAGAACCCTAGACTCCCAGTTATAAAAAATTGATAGTCCTCATCCCCTAAAACACCCCCAACTTCATCACTAAAAATCCCTCAACCTTGAAACCCAGAAAAACTCATCCCTCAACCCTCAGGGAAATGAAACCTAAATTATCGTCCTAAAAAAACCAATTCCCTCACTCGTAGGAACCTTTAACCCTCATTACCAAAATAAACTTCCCATATCATCCCAAAATACCCTAAACCCTCAGAAATAAAAAAAATAAAAACTCTCATCCCCCAAAAACCCTAAATCCATAGACCAAAAAATTCCTAAAACCTCGTACGCAAAAAAAACTCCTCAACCCTCAGTCCCTAAAAAACCCTCACACCTCCAAACAAAAAAAATCCTCAACCCTGTTCACTAAAAAAACCATCAACACTCAGCCCAAAAAAACAATCATACCTCAACCCCTAAAAATCATGGACTTTAGTCCCTAAAAATTCCCCAACACAGTACCCCAAAATACTCTAAACCCTATGCCAAAAAAAAACAAAATCTACCACCACGAAAATTCACTAAAAATACAATACCAAAAAACCATCAAAACTGAGAACCAAATAACATTCAACAATCATCCCCAAAAATACCTTAGTCTACAACCCCAAAAAACCCATAACTATCAGCACCCAAAAACCATCAACTCTCAACTTCATAGAAAACACTAAAACCACATCCCCACAAAAACTAGAAACCATCATCCCCAAAATCCACAAATGTTATCCCTAATAACTCTAATAATACTACCCAAAAAACCAAAACCATAATCACCCCAAATCCCAAAACCCTCATCCTCAAAAACCCCTCATCCCAAAAACCCTAAACCCTCATAACCAAAATACACCCAAGGCTCAACACCAAAAAATCATCAACCAATAACCCCAGATCTCTCAATCCTTATCCCCAAAAACCCATCAATCCTTAGCCCTAAAAAAATCTAAACCAGCATCACCAAAAAAACCTAAACCCTAAGTCCAAAAAACCCTCATCCATACTCCGCATGAAAAATCCTCAAAGTTCATCCCCAAAAATCCATACACCTTCTACAACAGAAACCCTAAACCATCATCCCCCAAATACCCTAAACCCTCATCCCCCATAAAAAATAAAACTTCATCCCTAAAAATCCTTAAAACCACAACCACAAAAATCCAAAAAATCCCATCCCAAACACAACATAAACCCTAAGTCCCAAAAAACCATCAACCTTGGTCCCTCAAAATTCATGAACTCTCAAATCTAGAAAACCCTAAACCCCCATCAGTAATAAAACCACCACCATAATCCCTAAAAGACCCTAAAACCTCATCACCAATATACCCTAAACCATCAAACCATTAAAAACCAACCCATCATCAACCAAAAACCCTCAACCCTATTCCATAAAAAATACTATGTCATCAACCAAAAAATAACACTAATCCCTCATAAAAAAAAACCTTGACAACCCAAAAAACATCAAACCATATCCCCAATAAGTCATCAAACCTCATCTCTATGAAACATAAACCCTTGTCCCCTAAAATAACCCAACCACAAACCAAAAATAGCCCCATACCTCATCACAAAAATTGACATCATCCCCAATAATCCCTAGAAACTCATCTCCCAAAATCCTATTCCCTAATCCCTAAAAAATAATAATACCCCTACCCTAGAAAACAGTAAACCTACTACCCCCAAAAACCCTAAACCCTAAGCAACAAAAAAACACAAACCAAAATCCCTAAAAAACATTCATTCCTCATCCCAAAAACCCATAAATAATCATCTTAGGAAATACCTAAACCCCCATCCCCAAAAAAACCTCAAACCTCATACCCAAAAATACCTCCACCCATATATCCATATAACCATCAACCCACAGCCCCAATTAAATATTAAACCTCATTGACAATAAACCATAAAACCCAACACCAAAAAACACTCAAACTTATGCCCAAAATATCCCTCAACCAAAGCCCCAAAAATCCCTCAACCACTATCCCCAAAACACACAAAAATCAGATCGAAATAACACTCAACCTTCAGTCCAAAAAAACCGTCAACCCTAATCCCCAAAACCCCTCAACACTCATCCCCCAAACTCTAAGCCCAAAAAAACATTATACCCTAAACCCTAATCCCCAAAAAACCATTAACTATCACCCCTATGGTTTTAGTGTATTCTAAGGAAGAGGGTGTAGTTTTTTCTAGGGAAGATGGTTTAGGGATTTTTAATGATATGTATTAATGATTTACAAGGTTTTAGGTTTTTGGGGTGAGGGTTTAGTGTCTTCAATTGATAATGATTTAGGGTTTTCAGGGGAGGGGTGCTCATGGTATTATCAGGTGTACGGTTTACCACATTACGGGGCTGTTGGTTTTGATTTTTTTGGGGATGGGGGTCTAGGGTTTTATAGGGAAATTGTTTATTGGTTTTTTGGGACTAACGGTTAAGAGTTTTTGGGGATGAGGGTTTAAAGATTTCTAGGGATGATGGTTTAGGTTTTTTGGGGGTAGAAGGATTAGGTTTTTATAGGGATTAGGGATTTGGTTTTTTGGGGGATTATTATTTATGGTTTTATGGGGATGTGGTTTTAGGGTTTTTTGGAAGGGTTTAGGATTTTAATTTGGTTGCGGGTTCATTTTTTTGATGATAAGTTATTACGTTTATCTAGGGTGGAGGGTTTAGGATAATATGTGGCTGATGGTTTAGGTTTTTATGTGGAATATGGTTTAGGGTTTTGTTGGGATAATATTTTAGGATATCAGTTATGTTGAGGGATATTTTTTTATAGGGATATGGGTTTCAGGTTCTCTATGGAATATGGTTTTCAGTTTTATTTTTATGAGTGTTTCATGTTTTATAGCTCTCGATATTTAGTGTTTTTGGGGCTAACGATTTAGGTTTTTTCGTGGCTGATGATTTAGTTTTTTCTGTTCTTGTGGGTTTAGAACATTCATTATCCAAAGGTTTTCTATTTTCTAGGGCTGATAGTTTAGGGTTTTTTTGGGCTAGGGGTTTTAGGTTTTTAGGGTAAGTGTGTTTAGGGATTTCTTGGGATATAGGTTTTGGGGTTTCTGTGGATGAATATTTAGTGTATTCCTAGCTTTAGGATTTAGGGTTCCTAGGGGATGAGGTTTTCTGGTTTCTATTGGTTAACAATTTGGGTTTTTCTATTGTTGAGGGTTTAGGGTTTTCATTATATGATGGTCTATTGATTTGTGGGGATAATGGTTTATGATTATTTATGTTTGTGTTATTTTTTTCCAGGGATGAGTGTTTATGGTTTTCTACTTGGTGTGGTTTTATGGTTTTTTTGGGGGGGGGGGTTAAGGGTTTTTTATGTGTGAGAGTTCAGGGTTCTCTATGGATGAAAATTTGGGTTTTCAAGGGATGTGGTTCTAGGGTTTCATGGGGATGATGTTTTTTGTTTTATGGGGATGAGTGTTAAGGGTTTTCAAGGGATGAGGGTTTCAGATTGTTTGGGGTTGAGGGTTTATGGTTCTCTGGGGATGAGGGTCGGTTCTCTAGGACTTAGGGTTTTTCTTTTCCTACGGATAAGGGTTTTGTGCTTTCTGGGGATAAATTTTTAGTGTATTTTTGGGATGAGGGTTTAGTTTTTTCTGAGACTGAGGGATTAAGGAATACTAGTGATGAGTTTTTATTGTTTTTTATGGATGTGGGTTTAGGGTTTTTTGGGGATTATTATTTATAGTTTTCTTGCTCTGATATATTTGGGTTTTCAAGGGATATATATTTTTGGATTTCTTGTTCATAAGTTTTAGGGTTTTCTTGGGCCAAGGGTTTAGGTTTTTCTTGGGACAATGGTTTAGGGTTTTTTAGGGATGAGGGTTTCGTGTTTTTTGGGGCTAAGGTATTAGGGTATTCTGGGGAGGATGTTTTAGGATTTTCTAATGCTATTGGTTTTTGTATTTCTGCAAATTTAAGTTTAGGGTTTTCTGGGGTTAATGGATTAGGGTTTTCTTAGGCTAAGGGATTATCATATCTGAGGATGAGGTGTTAGATTTGTTTAGGGATGAGGGTTTAGAGTTTTTAATGGAAGAGGGATTATGATTTTTATGGATGGGGGTATAGGATTTAATGGGGATTATGATTTGGTACTTTCTAATGTAGAGGGTTCAGGGTTTTCAACGGATAAAAAAATTAGGGTTTTGACACAGAATAAGAATTTGAAATAATAAAAAACATTGGTGATCTAACAAAAACTAAAGCAGTTTGATACAAAATTATTAGAGAAGATTTTCACTAATTTTGTATTTTCTTCTATCCATGAAGGTGTTTTGTTTCTTAGAGGTCAGGTTTTATGGGTTTTCATGATTAGGGTTTTGGGTTTTATGGCGATGAGGGTTTTTTTTCTATGAATGAGAGTTTAGCTATTTCTGGGGATGAGGGTTTAGGCTTTTCTGGGGATTAGGAATTAGGGAATTTTAGGATAGTGGGGTTAGTTCTTTATAAGAGTGAGGACTTTCTATGGCTCAATGTTTTATTTTTTCTAGGGATGAGAGTATTCCGTTTTCTAGGGGTGAGGGATTGAGTGTTTTGGGGGCTGTGAGTTTTTTAATTACAGAGATACGGTTTTAGGGTTTTTTGGACTATGGGATTAGTGTTTTCTAATGCATAGTGTTTAATGTCTTCTCAAGCTGAATGTTTAGGGTTTTCTAGGTCTATGGGGTTTTATTATTCTTGGGATGAGGGTTTGGGGTGTTTTGGGGCTAGAGGATATATATTTCTATGGATGAATATATAGGGTTCTATAGGTATTATGATTTTTTCTACAAATGTGTAGTTGGGGATTTCTAGGGATCTGGGATTTGGTCTTCTATGGATGAGGGTTTTGGATTGTTTAGGGTTGAGGGTTTGGCATTTTTTATGCCTGATGATATGGGTTTTTTTGAGGCCGATGGCTTGTAATTTTCTAGGGTTATAGGTTTCGAGTTTTCAATGGCTAAGGGTTTAGGTTTTACATGCTCATGTGGAATTTGGATCCTTCTAATATTTATTGATTCAACTATAAGAAAAGTATTTTCATAAAAAATGACTCAGGAACTTTTTGGTTCATTTGTTTTAATTTATGTTTTTTGTAGGGACGAAGGTTTTCGGTTTTCCTTATACGGGGGTTTTGGTTCTTCTAGGGTTGAGGGTTTTTGTGTTTTCTATGAATGAGGGTTTTGGAGTTTTTTTGGGCGAGGCTTAAGGTTTTTTTATGAATGATTAGGGTATTTAAGGGTTGATCATTTAGGGTTTTTTGGGATTGGGGTCCGGGGTATGATGGAGATTTAGGGTAGGGTTTTTATATGGCTGAGGGTTCTGGGTTTTTTGGGCTGAGGGATTGGGGTCTTTTAATAAATGGGTTTATAAAAATTTAGGGTTCATAGTTTAGTGTTTTTGGGGATGAGGGTTTAGGGATTTCTTCGGCTATGGGATTTGGGTTTTTGGGTGCTGAGTGGTTGGTGTTTTTCGGATGATGGTTTTGGATTTTTTTGGGATGAAGCATTGGGTTTTTTGGGGGCCGTAGGTTTATTTTTTTTCTAGGGAAGATGGTTTGGGTTTTTTATAGCTGAGGGTTTCGGGTTTTTTGGGGTTTATTTTGTAGGTATTAATGGGTCGAAGGGTTTATAGGTTTTTGGGGTTGATGTTTTAGTGTTTCTTTTTGAGATAATTGTTTATGTATTCTGGGGATGAGGGATTATAGTTTTTTTGGGATGAGTGTTTTGGATTTTATAAGGAATAGGGATTAGGTTTTTTTAGTGACGACTATTTAGTTTTTTCTAAGGCTCTTGGTAAAAGGTTTTTTGGGGTTTACCATTAGGGATTTTATTAGAATGAGGAATTAAATTTTTTTGATTTGGGTCTAGGTTTTTTGGGGGTTGATGTTTTATGTGTTTCTAGGGATGATGGATTATGGTTTTATATGGTTATGGTGTTGGGTTTTTCTAAGGATAATGATTTTGGGGGTTTTGCGGGGTTGAGGGTTTGGGGGGTTTTGAGGTTGAGGGTATCTTGTTTTTTAGTCTCGAGAGTGTTGGTTTTTTGGGGTTGAGTGATTAGGGTTTTAGAGATGTGTGTTTATGGTTTTTTGAGGTTGAGGGTTTGGGATTTTTTATGTAATCACACAAGGATTTATAAATGGAAATTACTCTCTTATAAAATTTTCATATAATAACATGATATCTCAATATGATGAACTATTATGTGCAATGAGACCTTTAAACAAAATTTTGTCACTAATGTGTAAGGAATTTCTAAAATATGACATACACGGTTGTGATCCATTAGTTATTTGTAGTCCGATACGAAAAACATAATTTTTGGTGAATAGTAATCTACCCTTATTATTAGTAACATACCATTACGAATAGTGATATACCATAATGAATAGTAACATTACATATGTTATTAGAAAAATAATATTCAATTGAAGGTATGATGTACCTATATTTTAGAATATGTAAATGAATTTTTTAAAACTGGGTATCTAATAATAAATTATGAGTTTAATTAAATATTAAAATAATAATATTTAGAAAAATATTTTTGAAAAATTGATTTCATTTTTTTTATTCTACACATTGAAAAAATGGTTATGGTATATTTTTTTGGTTTATCTGAAAAAAATGAATTATTAGTGAATATTAAAATACATTAATTTTCTGTATAAATACATTATAATAAAAATTCACTGTTACTAACATCACAAGTTATATAATCACCCAAATCTCAAAATCAAAAGCATTTATTACTATTTTTTGTCATAGAATCATCCCTATTTCTGGTCTTGAGGGAAATTAATAAACTAGTAATTATAAAATTATGAAAACCCCTCTCCCCTCCACTATAAATACCCCCATTCTTACCTCTTCTCTTCACCATTCTCAAGCCCTGTTCCTTTAAAATATTCTACCAAAATCTCTTCCCAAGGTCCTCCCCCACGTCCATAGATCAATGGTCTCTTAAAAATATCACAACCTCTCCCTGTAAGAGGTTCTAAAATAAGGTAGACTCAAGAGGTAAATCCCCCTTTCAGATTCTTTAATTTCTTCAAAGTTATTTTCTTTTTGATTCATTCCTCACCTCCCTTCACCCAAATGGTATGATAAATATGGTAAAATACATTAACTAGAATGATATTATTCTAATGGGATACATCATTATCTTTTCTCATTTCCCCACATTTTATTTGAAATAAATGAAAGCACCTTTTGGGATGGGTAATTTAGAAAATTCACGGACATGTGTTTATGAATTTAAATTATCATCTTTTATCTAGTCCGTAAACCATTTCAGTTATGGATGAAACATATTATTATATATGTAATATATCCTTGTTATGGTTCTTTAATACTTTTCTACTAATGGTATTGTTTTATAATGAAAAATATGTTCATTGTAATCAAACATACAGTTTAAAAAAATGGTTGTCACTATGGTTTTGTATAATAATTTGACATCACACTATGTAAAAAAAATTAATTTGAAACCATGTAATCTCCTGGATGTTATGTAATAACATATAAATTCAATTTTGTACAACCACTTTCATCTTACATGTTTATCCAAACATTATCATTAGCGAACTCTCCATTTAAACCAAGTAACCAAATGAGTCCGAACAATGAAATTGAACCTTATATCCAATAAAAATGGTCTCAAATGAACCAAAAAAGGTTATAATAAATAAAATACATATATAATAGGTGATTTATTTATTAATTAATAAACCTTATTTGTTTATTCAGGTCCTTAATAACAAGTGGGGGACACCGCCAGATTTAAGGTAAGGGATACTCTCCATTTCTCTCTTAATCAAGATTGTACTCTATGATATGCCTTTTTATGATTAATATCAAATTATGGGGTTTGTTTTTTCACATATCCCATACTGACCTCATGATTTATAATTTATTAGAAAATTTTTTCTCTCTCATCATTCCCTCTTAGGTTCACCTGACACCATGCCAATAAACCGTAACGAATTTTACCGAAACCTTTGTGTTCTTATGGGTTGAATTATCATAATTTATATAAAATTTGAGTTAACTTATCTATTTATGTACATATTCAAAATTATTTTTATCTTTATGAAATTTATTTATGAATACCCATTCCTCACCCTCTTTCAAGGATATACTTGTTTTTAAAAGATTCCCTCAGAAATTTCTGATAAGAAAACCTATTTTAAGGGAACTTCACAAATTTTTATCCAATTTAAAGTGACCTATATCCTCTATTTTAATACAAAATCGTCTTTATAAAATCATTATTTTTAGTATGAAATCCTTCTTGTTTCAATTCGTGTTTTATATAAAAGATCATCCTATTTTCTATTTTAAAATCTCTATTGTACTACTCTTAAAATAGAACAAAAAATATTTTAATGCTAATGTTTCTCAAAAACATTTCTTATTTGTTGTCACTTCTGTTTGACACCACATAACATATTATATTCCCATTTTACCTTATGAACTGTCATGTATTTTCTAATCCCTTTATTCCATAGACACTTTCATGATACTCCCATTGGCTCTGCTTTATGACATGATTGTCATATACAATTCTTTCCATTGGTAGCCTTAAGTTTATGTATGGTAGATTATATAAGATTATTAATTTATAAATAATATTCATGAAAATTTTGAGGTGGGTGCACCCAGATATAGTTTAATGAATTGGGCATTGTAAAGTCTCATCAAATGCGATGTGAAACGGAATGGGAAGTTAGCCTTGACCCGTACTAAAATGGGAATTGTGATTGGTGATTGGCATTGACCGGTACTAAAATGGGAAACAAGATTGGAGGTTATCGTTAACCTATACTAAAGACATGTTTCATGATTCCACCACATTTATATGATTCCATGTTTATATGGTCTCATGCTTATATGATATGATTTCATATATTCCATGATTTGGATATCATTATGTCATCCCCTCCAACTCATTTTCATAAGATGTATCCTTATGTTAATTCTGTTATTGGGTTTTTTAGCTCATCCCTTTATTATTGTGTTCCCTAGGTCACCCTATGCAGATGTAATGGCACAAAAAAAAGTTATGATCTCTTTATGGATATTAAATAGTTTTTTTATCCCCATGTTTTATGTTCTATGTAATTAGTCTTCCATACCACTAGACTTAATGATCCTTGGCTTGTATTATGATGTATAATTATGACTGAAAACCTATAATATTTTAGGTAAAAGTATAGGGTCACTATATTTGGTATCATAGTATGGTCTAGATATTTTTGAAGACTAGTAATAGAGCCCCTTACTGAGAACATTAACGATGAGAGTAAGTATAATATTACAGTCCTAAATTTTGGTGAGTATTGACCAAGTGGATTTTCATGAAGATAAATCCATGTCTGGATAAGAATACGTAGAGGTGGCTCGGGAACAGTTGTTGTTGGGGTAAATCCAGAAAACACCACTTTGAGATAGACTCGAACTGGAACGGGTGCATGAAAATGGGCCTCACAACACTCTTGGTTACAACACTCCTATGGGTGATGATTTGGTAGATTCATGAGCTTAGTACAAAAAAATATTAAGGGAAAAAATCCCATAATATTATAAGTTAAGAAATAGATCAAGGATAACCAAGATTTCATCCTAAGGAATCAAATGATAGGGTATACTTATTCCTTATAAGTTTATCCTTTAATGTTAAATGTTTAATTTTTTATACTCAATAGATAAATATTAATTCCATCTAATTATACATTATTTTTCATAGTTAATGGAGGGAAATAGGAGAACATGTTCCAAAAACCAATGTGATAGGAAATGTGGGGATTTCCCTAATGATATTCCTGAAATAACGGGAGTGGGTTCTCAAAACCTCATGAAACTACATTCTCAACTGGCTCGAGTTATGAATAATAACATGAATCATGCAGAAATCCCTCCTCTTAAAAAGAAAGATAAGGTTTCCATAGAATCATTAATGCAGAAAAGGCCTCCCATGTTTATCAGATCTTCTGATCCCATCCTCATGGAATAATGATTTAACTCCACTGAAAAGATATTCTCCATCATCCAGCTCATGGGAGAAGAGAAAGTTGTACTCGCGGTCTATCATTTTGATGAGGAAGCTGATCAATGGTGGACACTGATCAAGATAACAATGTCTCAAGAAGAAATTGATTCCATGGATAGGGAGGAATTCAAGAGGATGTTTTTTAACCAATATTTTTCTCAAACCCTCCATCTCAGAATGGAAGGAGAGTTCCTCAAACTCAAGAATAATGAAGAAGATTCCATCAGGGCTTATGAAGAAAAAATCACAAGGCATGGAAGATACACCTATGGATTTGTCATGAACACTGAAAGAAATGTCTATCTCTTCTTTAGCGGACTAAATCCAAGTCTACAAAAATCATTGGTGATTTGAGATTTTGATAGTTATGTGGATATTTTTCGTTGTGTCCTCAAGGTTGAAATGGAGATTGGAGACTCTTAGTGGTCTCATGGACCTACTGACAAGATGCTGAAAATAGAAAACAACATTGGTGGTTTGATAAAACAATCCCATGATGGAAAGAAGCCGGATTTTCCCCTTGTAAAATTTTTTGGGAGAAGCACCATGGAAACTATTTGAAGGGAAACAAGAATTTCTTAAAATGTGGATAGTTTGGTAGTCTGGCTAAAAACATCCAATGGGATATGAAGAATCCTGCTAATACAGAATAATAATGGAAGGTTCATATCAGCACCCAACCTATAGTGAAGTGTTACAAATTCAAGGATCATGGGACTTATGAAATTAATTTCCCTAAGATGAGGGTTGTCAGAGGCAATCAGCAACGACCTCCAGGGAAACAATGAAGGGCTTATGCTATCACTGTGATTGAGGGGGATCTAGACAATGATGTGGTAATAAGTACTCTAGTTATTCATTCAAGAATAATGATCATACTATTTGTTAAAGGTTGGACACATTCTTTCATAACATTCATTTTTAGTAGAACTATTCTAACACCACCTCAAAATTTGGAGGACCAGTTATCTATGAGAACAACTAATGTGGAAATTATTCCATATATAATTTATAAATCCTCCCCGGTGAATGTTTGTGTGATGAACCTCCCAAAAAATCTCTTCATACTTCCTTTATGGGAGTTCGACCTTATCTTGGGCATGTATTGGCTATCTTTATACAAATCCAACATCAACTGTTGGGAAAAGGAGATTACTCTTCACATCCCAAAGCATCCTCTGATTCTTGACAAGTGTAAGGAGGAAGATGAATCTCCTTTTCAATAATCATCTCAAGTGTGGATATTTCTTCGTTTTGATCAAGAATATCTTTATCAAATGATTGAGATAAAGTAGAGAATCATTCTTGAAGACAAGCCCATCATGAGGGATAAATGTATTTCCTAATGAGTTGTCTGGTCTTCCTCCTGATCGAGAGGTAGATTTTTCAATTGAACATCTTCCTAGATCCCTATCTATATCAAATAAACATTATAGATTGTCCACCATAGATCTAGAAGAGTTGAAGAATCCATTAGAATAGAATATGTAGAAGGGTTTTATAGGCCCGAGTGCTTCCCCCTATGGTGTGCCAGGCATCTTCATCAAGATGAAGGATGGATCGATGCCCCATTGAATTGATTATCATGAGCTCAATAAAATCAAGATAAATAAAATGTATCCCCTACCACAGATAGATGACTTTTTAGATCATCTTCTCGGGGATAGTTATTTCCATAAGTTGAACCTTCAGTCGAGATATCACCAATTAAATGTGAGTAATAAAGATATTCCAAATACTTACATTTGAATGAGGTATATACACTATGAGTACATAGTTATTCCCTTAGGACTCACTTATTCTCAAGTAATTTTCATGGATTTAAGGAATAGAGTTTTTAGAGATTACCTCGATAAATTTGTGGAAGTCTTTATTGGTGATATTCTGATATACTCCAAGAGAAAGAAGGAAAATGAGGTGCATTTGAATATTGTGCTAAATACATTGGGAAGGGAGAAATTTTATGAAAACATCAGCAAGTGTGATTTTTGGATGGAGGAAGTATCTTTTTTGGGGCATGTTATCCCCAAAAAATTGATATTTTTAGAACCCTTCTAGACAAATGCAATTGAAGAGTGGCCCAGACAAACTTCTGTAACAGATATCCGTAGCTTTTTGGGTCTATCTGGTTATTGTTGATGATTTTTGAAGAACTCTTCCATATTTTCAAACCCAATGACCATGCTGAAACATAAGGGGGTAGTGTATTTCAGTCCTCAGTAATTTGAAGACTATTTCATGGAGTTGAAAAAGGGCTCCTCACTACGCCAATACTCACACTCCCAATGAGTGGAGAACTCTTTATGGTGTAAAGTGATGATTCAAAGAAGGGATTAGGTTGTGTACTGATGAAAAATGATAAATTCACAGCCTATGACTTAATGCAGCTGAAACTAAATTAGAAAAACTATCCCACACATGATCTGGAGTTTGTGGCTGTTAACTTTACGTTGAACATCTGGTGACATTATCTCTATGGGGAGAAGTGTGAGATATATATTGACCACAAGATTCTCAAATATATATTCACAACGAAATAGATTAATATGCACCAACGATGTTGGATAGAGCTCATCAAGGATTATGACTTCTCAATCCTCTACCATTCATGTATGGAAAATAAGGTGGTAGAGGCTCTAAGTAGAAAGGATCCCAGATCATTGTCAATGATGAGAATTTAAAAGGATATGATATTTATAGATTTTCAATGGATGGATATGGGATTACTTATGGGAGGAACATCAGCAATCCTTTCTTAAACAATTTCTCATCCATCCCTCTTAGAGAAAATAAAGGATTCTCAAGGAATGGATGTGGAAATACTGAAATAGTGGGAAGCTATTAACAATGGAAAATCCTCTGAGTTCTTGATTGATGAATAAGGAGTTGTAATATTTGGTTCATCATTATGTATACCATCCAATCCAAAGATAATAAAGGATATTTTCAATGACGCACATAGATCAACCTTCACTATTAACCTAGGGAGAACAATGATGTATCGAGATCTCCAAGAAAATATTTTTTGAGACAATATAAAAAGGGAGATTGCAGAATATACATCAAAGTGTCTGGTATGTTAGAAAGTGAAGGCTGAGAGGAAAAAGTATAAAGGGATGATGAAACCACTATCCTTACCAGCATGGGAGTGGGAGAACATTACCATGGACTTTTTCAGTGGAATTCCAAGGATATCTAGTGGAAACAATGCTCTAGGGGTCATTGTGGATTAGCTTACAATGATAGATCACTTATCGTGACTCGATAGGACTTCTCATTGGATCAAAATTCAAATATTTACATCAAAGGAGTGGTATGGATGCATGGAGTACCACTCCTTGTTGTATATGATCATGATTCTAGATTCACCTTGAATTTTTAGAAAAGTATCCAACATGATCTAAGCATTGAACTGATATTTGGTATGGACTATCATCCTCAAAATGATGGTCAATCTGAGCAGACAATTTAATCACTAGAAGAAATGTTGGGAGCATGTTCTAAGGAATTCAAAGGAGGATCAGACCAACATCTTATAGTGGTTTAATTATCTTACAAAAATAGTTTCCACCAGTGCATCTAACTGACAACATATTAAGACCTTTATGGGAAAAGGTGTAGAAAATTGGTGTTCTGGGATGATGTCAGTGAACTTAAACTGCTAGGACCTGAAATGGAAGAAGAAATGGCAGAGAAGGTGAAAAGTATTCAGCAACATATCAAGGCCGCCCAACGTCGGAAAAAATGGTATTCAGAAAATTATTGATTAGAACATGAGTTTAAAGTTGGAGACATGGAATTTATATGCAAATATATATGGAAGAAGGCCATGGGGTTTGGAAGGAAAGAGATGTTAAGTACCAATTACATCGGCCCCTTTGAGATTCTTGACCGTGTCGGGGCTATCGCCTATCAACTGGAATGTCCAACTACGATGCTGATAGTATATGATCTCTTTCATGTATCCCTCTCAAGGAAGTACATAACAGACCCATCACATTTACTCTCTTTAGTGTTGGTACAATTAGTGGATGGTCTTTCCAATGAGGAGAAAGTAGTGAAGATCATCGATCTTAGAGGCAATGTTATATGCAACAAGCCCAATCCTATAGAAAAGGTACATTGGAGAAACCATATATATGAATATGCAGCATGGGAATTGGAGGAAGTAATGAAGGAAAAGTACCCACACCTATTTTGGGTTTTTCTGGGATGGGGGTTTATTGTTTCAAGGGGCTTTGGGTTTATAGTTTTCAAGGGATGAGGGTTTTGGGTTTTCTAGAGCTCGAGGTTTATGGTTATCTGGGATGGGGGATTCATTTTCATGGGCTGAGATTTTATGGTTTTATTGTGGGTGGGATCTAGGATTTTCTAGTGATGTCTTTAGAGTTTTTTGGATTTAGGGTTTATGGTTTTATGGGGCTACGTTTGATGGGTTTTTTGGGGATTTATGTGGATGGTTTTTTTGTGTTTAGGGTTTAACATTTTCCCAGTCAAGGTGTTTAGGGTTTTCTAGGGTCGATGGTTTAGGGGTTTCAGGGTAAAGGGGTGTATATTTTTCTAGAGTTCCTGGTTTATAGTTTTATAGGTCGGGGGTTGGGGTTTTTTTGGATTTAGGTTATAGGGATTTCTAGGTTGTGGGTTTATGGTTTTATCTGGCCAAGGTTATAGGGTTTTATAGGGTTAAGGGTTTATGGTTTTCGAGGGATACGGGTTTATTATTTTTTGGGGATGGATTTATGGGTTTTTATATGGATGCAGGTTTATCATTTTCAGTGACTAGGGTTTTAGGATTTTCTAGGGTTGATGGTATATGGTGTTTTAGGAATAGGGTTTTAATGTGTTTTGGGAAATAAGGGTTAATTTGTTTCAATGAGTATGGGTTTATAGATTTCCAGGGCTAAAATTTTATGGTTTTATAGTTATGTGGAATAAGATTTTATTGTGATGAGGGTTCATGGGTTTTTGGTTCGGATGTTTTATTTGTTTTTGGGACTGAGGTATGATGGGTATTTTAAGGTTAATGGTTTAATGAATTTTAGTGATAAGGGTTTTATATTTTTTGGGGTTGAATATTCAGGATTTTTTGGGGATAATGGATTTTTGTTTTTTGAGGATAAGGGATTACTGTTTTCAGGGTATTCTGTTTTAGGGTTTTCTTGGGATGTGGTTTTATAGTTTTTTTGGGATGATGGTTTATGGTTTTTTTGGGATGAGGTTTTGGGGTATTTTGGGGGGATGGTTTGATGTTTTTGGGGAAATTTGTAACGGTTTTTAAGGATGAGTGTTTAGTTATTTTGGGGGTTAGAGGATTTAGTGTTTTTTGGGGATATGGATTCTGGGTATTTGTGGATGATGGTTTAGGGTTTTTTTGTGGATGAATGTTAAGGGTTTATGTTTTTTTTGAGAATAGGGTTTTGGAATTTTGGGGATAAGGGATTAGGGGCTTGGGGTGTGAGGGTTTAGATATTTTTGGAGATGAGAGTTTATTGTTTTTTTGGGAGGAGGGTTTCGGGTTTTTTCGGGGGATAAGGGTTAAGGGTTTTTTTTGGCATAGTTTTGTGTGGTTTTGCGGATGAGAGTTTAGTGTTTTTGGGGGTTGAGGGTTTTGGGGTTTAGGGGAGAAGTGTTTTAGGGTATATAGGGGTTTGGATATTGGTTTCATATTTTGAGTTTGTTCGGGGATTTGGGGATTAGTGTTTAGGGGTTTTGAGGTTCTGTATTAAGTGGTTTTTGAGTTTTAGAGTTTAGGGGTTTGGGGGATAATATTTTTGGGTTATTGGTGGATTATGGTTAATGGGATTTTTTGGATGATGGATTAGGTTCTTTTTCGGATTATGGATTATGGTTTTTTGGAGATGACAGTTTACTAATTTCTATAGATATAGATTTATGGTTATTAGGGAATAGGGTATATGGTTTTTTAGGGATAAGAGTTTTAACATTTTTTGGATGAGGGATTAGAGTTTTTGAGATCTAGATGTAGGATATATTGGATGATGGTTTAGTATTTTTAAAGGATTAGGGTTTAGGGGATTTTTAAGGATGTGGATTTAGAGATTTTGGGGTGAGGATTTATGGTTTTTCAGGCTACAGATTTTGGGTTTTTCATGTCTATGTGTCTTGGGGTTTTTGAAGCCTACTGTTTATAGGTTTTAGGGTTACGTTTGTGGGGGAAAATTTTTTTTATTAGGATTGGTGGTTTTTTAGGATGATTTTCAGTGTTTTTTTGTATAAGGGTTGAGGGTTTTTTTGGATGAGGGTTGATAGTTTTTTGGGGATGAGGGATGGGGGATTTTTGGTCTCTGCGATGAGGGTTTTTTTAGATTATGGTTGAGGGTTTTTGCGGAAGGTGGTTGAGGTTTTTTTGGGAATGATAGTTGAGGGTTTTTTGGGACCATGGGTTTAGGGTTTTTTTGGCTGAGGGTTTCATGGGCTGAAGATTGAGAGCTTCTGGGGATTGGGATTTAGGGTTTTTTGTGGATTGGAATTGATTATTTTGGAGTCAGAGTGTATAATGTTTTTTAGGAATTAGGTTTAGAGTTTTTGGGGTTGGGGTTTGGAATTTTTTCATGATGATAATTTTAGGATTTTTTAAGGATGGTTGTTCTGGGTTTTTTCGGTGGTGAATGTTTACTTTTTTGCAGTGAGGGTTTATTGTTTTTGGGGGATGAGTATTTATGTTTTTTTAATGAGGGTTGCGTGTTTTTTTGGATTTTAGTTGAGAGAATTTTGGGGCTTAGTGTTGTTTTTTATTTGCAGATTTGTTTTTAATTTTTTTATATCTATGGGTTGAGGGTCTTTTAGGGATGGGTGATTAAAATTTTTTAGGTTTTGATGGTTGAGGGGTTATTTTGGATATGGATTTCGGTTTTTTGAGGCTAAGGTTTTAGGATTTTTTTTTGGTATGAGGGTTTATGGTTTTCGGGGGTCATAGTTTGTTGTTTTTTTGAGTAAAAAGGATTGGGGTTTTTTGGGCTGAGGATTTAGGAATTTTTTGATAGGAGGGTTAAATTTGTTTTGGTGTTCAAGGATTAGAGTTTTTTAGTGCTGGGTGTATTGGGTTTTTTGGGGATGATAGTTGGGTTTTTTTGAAACCTAGGGTTGAGGCTCTTTTTGGGTGAGTGTTTTGGGTTTATGGGGGCTTAGGGATCATTGTTTTTATGGATGAGAGTTTAGGGTTTTATGTTTTTTTGGGTTAAATGTTTTTTGGAGCTAAGGGATTAATGACTGACTGAATTTTTTTTATAGAAACACTTTTAAGGACAAATTGAGAAACCGGCATTACAACCAAACCAACAAAACAAAAACAACCCAAGCATAACCAGGATCTGTCTCACCCTAGAAAATGCTGTGGGATTATAATTTTATAGGGAATAGGGTTAATAATTTTTTATGGATGAGGGTTAAGGGTTTTTTGGGGATGTAGGATGTGGGTTAATAGGGGTTTTGGGTTTATGGTTATTTGGGAATAATCCTTGATTATTTTTTCGGGATGATATTTTTTTTGATAGGGGTGAGGGTAGAGAGTTTTTTATGGACAATTTTTTTGTGAATTTTCAGCTATAGGTTTGAGGGTTTTTTTGGGGTTAAGTGTTTCATATTTTTTTGGAACTAAAATTTGATGGATTTGGGGGACTGACAGTTTTGGGGGTTTTAGGAATGATTGTTGATGTTTTTTATGATGTTTTTGGGTTTATTGGGGATGAGTCTTGATGTGTGTTTTTGGGGATGAGGGTTCATGGATTTTTGGTGCTGATCAGTTATAGCTTGTTGGGGATGAGGTTGAATGGTTATTTATGGTTGAGGTTTGATGTTGTTTTGGGGGATAGGGGTTTATAGTTTTTTGGAACTGATGGGTGATGATTTTTTGGGGTTGAGGGTATTTTTTGGGATGAGGGTTGAATATTTTTAGGGGTAGAGGGTTTAATGTTTTTTTGATCCTTGGATTGAGGGGTATTTTGGGCTTAAGTTTTATGGATTTTATATATTGAAGGATTAGGGATTTTAGGGGATGATTGTTCATAGTCATTTAATAATGATGTTTTTGGGTTATTTAGGGATTATGGTTCAGGATTTTATATGTCTAAGAGTTTATTGTTTTTTGGGGTTTGAGAGATTATCTTTCTATGTGGTTGAGGGTATAGTGTTTTTTGGAGTTGAGAGTAAGAGTTATATGGGGTTTATGGTTAATGGTTTATGGGGTGGGGGTTGGAAATTTTTTATGACTTCAGATTGAAGAATTTTTTTTTGAGGATTGAGGGTTTTTTGGGGATGATGATTGACTGATTTTTGGGGATAATGGTTTAGTGATCTTTGAGGCATATGGTTTATTGTTTTTCTGGTGTTGACGAGTTCAGGATTTATGGGGCTTCAAGATGATAGGTTTTCTGGGTTGAATGTTTAGGTTTGTTAGGTATGACTGTTTAGGGGTTTTTGTGACTAAGGGGTGCGGTTTTTTCAGGGAAGAATATTAATGGTTCTTTTATGGGTGTTTTTTTGGGGTTGGGTTTTTTGGATGATATATAAGGGGTAATTGGGGATGTTGGTTTAGATATTTTAGGGGTAAGGGTTGATGGTTTTTGAGATAATGTTTGAGGTGTATTTTTTGTTCATAATTGAGGGTTTTTAGGGCATATGTTTAATGATTTTTTGGGATAAGGGTTTATGGTTTTTTAGGAATAAGGATTTAATGTTTTTTTCTGCAGAGGGTTGAGGGTTTTTTGGGGGATCGGGGATGAGGTTTTATGGGGGGATGTGGGTAGAGGCTTCTTTTGGGGTGAGTATTGACTTTTTTTGGGTGATAGTTCTTTTGTTCTAGGGATTGCTGTTTTTTTGGGTTGAGGGTAGAGGGTTTTTTTGTTATCAGGAATGTGGGTTTTTTTGGGGAAGAGGATTTAGGGTTTTTGGGGATGAGGGATGATGTTTTTTTTGGATTGAGGTTTTTTGTTTTTTTTTTGGGATGATGGATGATGTTTTCTTAGGATGAGGTTATAAGGGTTAGGTTTTTGGGGGGATAAGTGTTTATGGATGTTTCAGGATAAGGATTTATGGTTTTTGGGGGATGTGGGTTTCATGGTTTTGAGGTGGTGGTATATGTTTTCTTTGGGTTTGATGGTTTAGTTTTTTTGGTCATGAATGTTCAATTTTTTATAAGGATGAGAGTTTTGGGTATTTTAGGGTTGTGGTATAATTTTTTTATGGGGATTGGTGTTTAGGGTTTTTTAGGTGTGAGGGTTTTGTATATTATGGGACTAAGGATTTGGGGTTTTTGTGGGGGGTTATGGATTTTTGTTTTTGTGGGGATGAAGTTTTAAGTTATTTTGGTGATGAGTGTTTTGTTTTTTAGGGTTTCAGTTTTTTTGGGGCTGAGGATTAGGTTTTTTTGGATGAGGGTTTAGGAATTTTTGGGGTAGTGTGGTTAGGGTTTTTAAAGGATAAGGTTTTTTAGTTTTTTACACCTGATGCGATGTGAGATAATAATGTTGTATGATCATCATGACATAGGGCTATGGATAACGAATATGGTTCAGGGATAATTTGAGGATTATGGGTTAGAGTAGTGGAATAAAGTATTCATCCAATGTTATATGGATTATGACATACTAGTTAGATAACACACTAAAAGGATGGATGCGATAGATAATCAGAAAAATAACTCACTTGGATTGAGGAATGAAATTGGGGCATTATGATCATGGATCCTCGATCTACTATGTATACCAATAGGTAATGAATTCATAAGAGCAAGGGGAATATCAGATAAATTATTAAAAATGCAGATAAATGGAGCATAATATATCTAATATAATCATCATTGAAATACCAGTTCGATGGGGGTGGATATTTATATCCCAGAGGCTATATAACATTATAGGGTATAATACTATATATTTTTCCTATCTAAGCTGACATTGTCTCCTAAAAGATAAAAATATAATAAATAAAAAATAATTTCTGGAAATGTAAAAGCTGCCTTTGCACCGATATCCAACTAGATTTGACTTTAAGTACATGGCATTGAGGATCTGGAATTTGTTTCCAATGATTCCCTTAATGATCCTTCATAAGGGGGAGCCATCCACAAAATCGTGCAACCAATTGGGAAAAGCCTATTTATCTTTTTTTTGTGTGATAGAATTATAGAGATAATTAGTGAATTTTACACTTATAATCTTGTAATTTGTGTTTTATTCTTTTAATGCATTGAGATGGGATCATGTTTCTTCTCATAGTCTCTTTAATATTCCAAGATTCATTGGGACAAAAATTCCATCTATGTACATTCCATCAAATTATTTTCATCCAATAGTTTCATCGCATCCTCCCCATATTGAAAATGATTCACCCTCAACTCTTTAATATCTATATAAAAATATATAGAAATATAATAGATAGTGACATTTTAATTAACATTATACTCACCTTGAAATGTGATCTTGAAATATACCATATAAAGCATTATGCATGGTATATCTCCTCGTATCATGATTATTGAAATACATTTCACTATAAACATATCTATCTTAATTTCTTTTGTCAGGGGGTTTCTTAACATCCCATTTTCCTTCAATATCAACATGTTTCAACAATGGAAATGAATCTTAACCAATAGGGGTAATGAGGATAAATACAAATGGAGTTCCATATGAATAAAATTTAGCAGTTGGGTGATCTAACCATTCGTAAGAAAACTCAATGTATGGAGGAAAAACCTTATTATTATTTATATTCATGATGTAGTTAATCGATCTATTAATTTATTATATCCATCTAATAAGCCTAAAAAAGGTGGTACCTCGTCATGAATGTCACCATCATACATATGTGACAATGATTTCACTATATATGAAAAATAAGATGTTATGTTGTTAGTGTTTAGTGTTTCATATTGGTACATTAGTAAATGGAGGGTTTTTAATTAAATAAAACCATCCTTAAACTCTACCTTCCCTATCATTATCACATTTTTAAACTCAATGACATCTATTTTATCTATTGATTTTTCATTAAACTCAATATCTTTTCTTCTGTAATTTTAACCTCTTCCCTTATTATATCCTTATTCATTTTCTCTCTTTTTATTAATTATTAATTTTCATCTTCCATATCATAATTGGATTTATGTGGTTCATGGCATGAAGGGGATTTTAGGGGTTGAAGTTAGACTAGATTATGAAGGTGGATGGCGCATGATTTCACATGACCCATTGCATGGAATTTGTGGCCGAATGATATGGGGGTAGACCAAGAGAACGAAGAAGGAAATAAATGTGTTAATCATATAATTCCAAGAGGATCGCCAATACCCTATATTTAGTAATCCTCATAGATTATAAATACATTAATTAATTCCAAAACATGATTTTATATGTCCATCCCAAGTGATGATACAATATTTTATTTCCATTCCCATGGAATACTCATTGTCGTAAGGTCGTGGTCTACACGTTTTCACTTTTCCTAGAGGGGATTATACATGTCTCATAAAGACATCTGCATGTTTCAATGTTTTCCAAAGTGAAATTTAGGATTTTTTTTTGTTGAAGAAACTTGGTGTAATATGTTTTTATCAATCTTCTTCTATAAATATCCAAACCCTTGTACTCTTTGAAAATCATGAATGAAGGAAATGTTATTGTGGTGTGTTTTTAATCCAACCATTGGGTTCCTGCTTAATTCTTGACATATGAAAGGATTCATTAAATTTTGTTGTGCCTTGTGGCTAGATATATTAGTGTCAATTTCTCTTTGTTTTCTCCCATGATTGTCCCAACCATCTGTATCATTCTCACTATCCGCACCACATTTTACTTGTTTTCTTGCAACGATCGGGGTTCTCAAAACACAATCATTGAACATGATTCCTAGGAAGATTCCTAGTGCGACTTGGATCATATATCATTTGGTATTATAGAATAATTGCAACAAATCAAGTTCATACTTTCTTTTCCCATATTCCTTATTCATTTCACTTCAAATCAGGCTGACATCAACTTTGGAACATTTTCTTCTTCACCAACATAAAAAATTTATTTTTCATTTAGGACATAAAATATATAATTCTTAAAGTTAAAAATCTCATCTTTCTTCTATATTTTCAATAAACAAAATCAACACTATATATCGTGATATACAACATGTTCAAATGTTGTGATGAGTTCTTCAATTTTAAAAACATTCTAATCTTACATTGACTCTATTTTATGTTTTAAATTATTTTTTCTCCTTCTTTTAAATATCGAATATTTATCTTTTTGTTGGTAAATTTTCATAAAAAATAGAGATCCCAAAAAATTAAGCCTAAAAAATTACAAAATTTTTAATTCTATATCCCATTATCATCCTTTATTCATCAATTTTCTGCACATTCCCACATTTATTATATTGAATCCATTTTAATTTTATCATGGAATTATAGTGTGTGTTTTCTACATTACAACGAACCGTTATATTTTTCATAATTGGGTAAGAAATCGATAGAATTAAAGTTGAGTGGTAAAAGGAATTAGTGTTAAATTTTGATAAAAAACATACAACATTAGTAAAACATTTTGGCATATACTATTTTCAGTTTAAAAATGTGAGAGAGTTTGTGAGGTCCATTTTACCTTATCATAAAAATTTATTAAAGGATTTTAAAATATTTGAATCTATTAACCCCAATGATACAAAAATTATGTTTTTCATAATGTATGGACAAGAAAAATTGAAAAGGTTCAATGTGATGATGGATGAATTAAAATCCCCTTTTAATTATAGAGGACCAGTAAGGAGGTGGGTCATTGAAGAAGAGTGTTATTTTTCTGACTTCCATGAATCCTCAATTCAGATAAATCAACCACCATTGAAGAAATCTAATGATATTAGGGGATAAATGATGAGGATCCCTTCATTACAAGGTAATAATGTTAAAGGAATTTACATAGAATGAGTCCAAAAGGTATAACATGTTTTTTTGTCACAACTATTATAATGATAAAAAATTTAATTTAGAGGATTTAGAATTCATCGACAATGAGATTATTTTGTTAGACTAATTTCAAATTAGTTGTTGAATAAGTGGATAAAGACCTATCTATTCTTGGGAGGATTTGAATTTGGTAATCTGTTAGAGGTCCATATCAAGCGACTGTTAACAAAATTTTTTCTACATGTTTAAATGTTTGATAAAAGGATTCAACAGTGTGGAGGAGTATCAAAAAGAGATGTAAACCATCATGATTCATTCCAATATCTATGAGGAGTAGGAGGGCATAATGAAAAGCTTTGTGAACATCCTCAACCATAAAATTCAAGATATAGGGGACATTCACAACTACTTGGACATAAAGTATAGACTTCACAAGGATACTAAAGTGTAGAAGAATGTAAAGGCATGAAATATGAACCCTATATCGTATTTTAATGACTCAAAATCATCTTTTAGTATTAAGGATTCAAAACCAAAATAGTATGTAACAGAATAAAAAATAGATTATGAGGTGGTGACCATACTGGAACGATTATATCTTGAATCCAAAGGAAAAATAGTGGGTGTATTTGTTTTTAAATAACATGATATCAAATGTTTTAAATGTCATGTATTTGTAAATTCTTCCTTGCAATGAAGAAAAATATTAACATAGTTATTTTTGATAATAGAGATGTTATTAATTCTATATCACTATATGATGAAATGTCATAACGTTATGAGGGTTTTAATGTGGAATTAGAGATCCCAAAACATGGTGAAATTCATATGTAAAGGCATTATTTGAGTTCTAAACCTGAAGGATAACATGATAAAGTGAAAATGGAGCTCATTTTTCATGTTATATTCCTCATCAAAGATAAGGTATGTGTTATGACTATTGATGGGGTAGGTGAAAAAATATAGAAATTGGTTAGATGGTTGATAATTTGGGATTATATACAATAAGGAATCCTATTACTTATATACTACAATGGTTAAACAATAAGGGGTCTCAAAGTGAGTAAGAAATCAGAAGATAAATTATCTATTAGGAAGTATGATGATAAGGGTTTAGGTAATGTTGTTCTCATGTATTCTAGTCATATAATTTTAGGAAGACCTTGTTAATATTATAGGAGTGCCACACATGATGGATATACTAACTTACATTTATTTGAGTACTCGGGTGGGATATTTATAATTACACCCTTGAAGATATTAATTGATTATGGAGACCAAGTGACGATTTAGAATGATTTTGAGAAGATATAAAAAGAAATGAGAGAAAAAATAAAGATAATGAAAAGTTTCGGAAAATCAATAGTGAAAAAGGAGTGATCTATGACATCAAAAAAATGAGGGAAAGAAAAAACATGAAAACAAGAGTGAAAAAATTGTGAAAACAATTGTTTTGAGGGAAATTTGAATTTATTTTCAGTTAAAAGAGAGATCAATATATAATTATAGGGAAGGAAACCCACATACTCGTATATATGGGAAATGATTTACCACTAACTCTCCTAACCCATCAAGTAAATCTAGATATGTGTCTCTTTTTAAGCTTTTTTATGTATATAATGAATATATTTTTGATGGTATACCTCCATTGTAGGGTATTGAGAACCACATAAACATCCTATTAGGATAAAAACATCCAAATATTCTTTCCTATTGGGATAAAATTTAAAAGGATCAATAAATCGAATGACATATGGATGAATTATTAAGGGATTTTTCCAAGAGATCTCGAGTCCTTGTTTGGTTCTGGTAAATCTTGTCCCAAAAAATAGAGGTTATTATAAAAGGTGTGTTGATTGTTGACTATTAAAAAAATCATCGTAAAGTATCACTCTCCCAAAACTCAATCAGAAGATATAACTGAATAACATCATGGTGAATGATTGTCTACTAAAATTGTCCTAAATAGTGGATATCGTCAAATTGAATGATATTTTGAGATGAATGGAAACCCACATTTTAAACTATGTATGGACTGTATGAGTGTCTAGTTATGACTTCTGGCTAACTAATTCCACAAGAACATTCATGAAGTTAATGAATCATTATTTCCATCCATCCATTGGGAAATTTTTGGTTTTTTATTTTAAAGAAATATTGGTTTATTATAGGATATTTTATGAACATCAAGAACATTTGAAACATGTTTTTGATACTCTTAGAATAAAAAAGTTGTTTTAAAACATGGAAAAATGAACAATTTGTTTAAAATTGGTGGCTATATCTAGTTTTTGTAGGAATATATGGAATGAGGGTTAATGAAGAGGATGTGAATGATATTTGGGACCAGGAAACACCAATGAATTTCAATGGGATGAGGAGATTCCATGGAATTGAGAGTTCTTATAGAATACATCTGAAGGAATTTTCAACCACTGCATCACCAATGAATTAGTTGGTCAAGAAAGGAGTGATCTTCATTTTGGGAAATTCATATGAATTTTAATTTTCTACACGTAATGGTATGCTGAAAAATTGCACTATATTAATTATACCCAATTATTCTATTGATTTTGAGGTTGAATTTCATCACTATGGAAGAGTAATTTGTGTTGTTTGGATGTAAGACTCTAAGACAATTTCATTCATTTGTAATATGTATAACGGGGTTTCATTAAACTACTATTACAATTATAAGAAACTATATTCCCCCATAATAACTTTAGAAAGATGAAAACATGGACTATGGATAAGGGAATTTGTGATTTATTAGTATCATGAAAGCCTAAAATTCCCAAAGTCCGAAGTAAATAAGAATAGTAGACATGAAAAATGAATTTAAACCATTAAAAATGTTTTGTATTTATTTAATAATAGAAATACAAATATAATGTTTTATTTATTATTTTTATAGGATATACTCTCTTATCACTTCTTTTAATGATAAAATATGTGGTTTTGAAATTTTGTAAAGCATTTATGATAATGAGGCTTTTTTTCTAAAATTTTAAAGATGTGTGAAAAACATGGAAAATTTATATGTACAAACAATATGGGTTTCATTTTATAAAAAATTAAACTTTATGATCCATCTTATTTCAGGTATTAATTTCATATTATAGAAACTTATGGGGTGGATTAATGGTGCATTTTTAGGGGTTGATAAAAAATTATCCTTCATGAGTGAGCATTTTTATTGGCCTCAAATTCATATAGAGGTGGTTATTGTTTGTGAAATTGTGATGTGTGTAAACATGAAACGTAAAAAAGAGGTCACCCATATATTTTCCACCCCTATTACCATTTCTTCTCATCATTGGGATGACATTTCATCAAATTTTGTGCTCGGATTTCCACGTTCACAATCTGGGAAGGATATCATCATTATGGTGGTGGACATGTTTAATAAAATAGATACTTTTAATTATTGTTCTAATGAAAATTATGTAACACATACCAATTAATTTTTCAAGAATTTTTTAGGTATCATGGCATACCCAAGAGAATTGTCAGTGATCGGGACGTAGAATTCCATAGACACGTTTTGGAGGACATTGTAGAACAAACTTGGAACGAGACATGTTTTATCCACCCCTGCACACCCATAAACAAATGGTTAAAATGAGGTTGTTAATAGGACAATTTCTACATATTTTTGTCTCATCCATTGATAAAAATTAATCATTAGAAAATATTTTTTCCTCAAATTAAATTTTCTTGTAATCGAGCAGTTCATTCCACTACTAATGATTCACCATTTGAAGTTATGTATGGTTTTATCCCATTTACTCCACATGATATTTTAGCATTTCATACTAATAAATTAATTAATCTAGAATGTGAAAATGGAAATTTTTATGTATGATTTACATGAAAAGGTAATGTCCAACACTGAGTATAACAGTGAACAAGTGGTGAAACACACCAGAAAAAGATGACATAAAATGGTGTTACAACTAGGATAATGGGTGTGGGTATACATTATGCAGGAGTTGTTCCATGATTAGTGGAAATAAAAAACTCATCTAGGAGGAAATGGTCCTTTACAAGTCATAGATATGATCAAGGATAATGCATATTAGATTGACTTAACAAACAATTATGGAAATTATAGTTCCACCTTTAATGCCGTAGATATTTCTCCCCTTAAATTTTTAGATTTGAGGGGGAATACTTTTGCAGAGGGAGGTGGTGATGAGGGTCAAGGAATGAAGGGGAATCAAGGAGTTAAATTAATACATGATTAGTATGGATGAAGAAGCACAATTTCACAAGATTCATTGCATGAAATTTGTAGTCTAATGAAATATTGGTGGACTGAGAGAATGAAGTGTCCTCAAATGGGTTAATCATGTAATTCTAGGAGGAGGGCCAATAAAATTTCTTGTAAGAATCATACAGGCATATAATTACATTAATTATTTCAAAAAATTATTTTAAATGTGCATTTAAGGTGGTGCTATAAATTTTCATTCCCATTCCCATGGAATCCAAACTGTCAAAAGGTGGTGTTCTACTTGTCATTACATTTCCAAATGGGGGTGTTTCATGTCTCCTAATGTAATGGGCATGTACTGAAATTTTCAAATCTTTAATTTATGATTTTAGACTTAAGAAAAGTTGGTGTTAGAATTTTCTATCAATATTTCTGTATAAATAAAAACTCCTTGTACTCTTTTAACATCATGAATGAGGGTAATGTTTTTATGGTGAGTTTTTTTTGAAACATCTATATTCGTGATTAAATCATGAAATATAAAAGTATTGTTTGTCCATTTGGGTTTATTATGGATATAATTCATTGTTAAAAGATCTATTTAGGATCTTCCTTACCCATTATCCCCCATCCAAATCATTTTCTCTATCTGAACCACATTTCACTTGGTTTTTGTGGCGATTTGGGTTCTCAACACATTAACAATGAAAGATTTTCCATGGAAAATTCATATAGGGTATTAAACCATGTATCATTGATATTTGATAATAATTTAGAGGAGAACAGGATATGGTTTAGAGGTTCCACTTAGAGAAAAAAATAGTGATAGTTTAGATAACCATCATGTCCGACACGTTGATCATATTTCCTTGGATTAACTCTAATTAATTGGAGCCCCTTCATTGGAACCACATCACATAGTAACTCATTGTTATAATTCCCAAAGGTGATTAACAACATTGATATTTATTTACATTTATATATCTTCAATAATTAAACCACTAAATATGGTAAGGATATTTTTGGAACATAGATGTGAGTCTCAACCTCTCAAATGACTCGATGTTTTCCACACTACTGCAACTTTCTAAAACAATGTTCACATCATATACCATCCCATTTATTTGTAATTTTTTATCGAAATGGTTATACCTTTTGACCATCTCATTTGAAATGATTTTAGAACTCAAAAACATATTTTTGTTGAAACTATGTCCTTATTCAACAAATTCTCCAATATCATACTTGGAGGTATCCACCACCCCTACCTCTGAGAACTCTCCATCAGTCTCTCATTGTCTATACATGTGGATAGTCGTGGTACGTCTGTTTGGGAATCCAATAGAAATGAAACCCCTAACCTGACATTTGAAACATTGAATATCCTATTTTTACATTTGGTTAACATAAAAAGAAGGGTTTTTTTGTGAGTATTACCTTGTAAACATTTTGATCATCCACCAATTATGAATTTAATGATTCTCTAGTATCCTTCCTAGAATTTTTCTATCGAGTTAAATGTTTGTGTGTTTCCTTATGTTTCTTATTTTGATTTTTTTGTTGAATTTGGTGGCTTTTGGGTTATATATTGTATCTCCACAAGATATTAAATATACACTTGATTGGAAAACACCTAATTAGAACCATGTACAAATAATTTTGTTTCCTCTGGATCCTCTTAAATGTTGTCTCGAATCATGTATTTTTTCATCTCTATATGGTAATCATCCACAATATTACTCCCTTGGGGTAATACATTGAATTTTTTTGTGAATATCCCAATGGTTTTGTGAGTGAAGAGACCACTTATTCATGGAAAACATCATTTCATACCAAAATGTTGATGGGAATTCCTTTAAATTTAACATGTTCCAATTTAGTTAGATCCCAAAAAATTAAATCATAAACTGAGAATTCAAGGGATGTATGTTTGACCTTTTTCTTATAAGTACACTCATGGAATTAAAATTCATGCCTTATAAACATCTCCCACTCTATGTAGGCATCCTTATAACTTTTTCTTTTGAAAGAGGGGACTTTAACCTTATAACTACAAGTATTTCATCATATTTTTATCCCATTTGTCTTAATATTTGTTATTAGAACAAATTATTACTTTTTTGGAAATACTCCAAAGTGTCATCAATGTTCCCCATATCCACCTTCATGATGTGGTGATAACGTGGTGTCGTAGCACATTTCATGTTACCATGGATCATCCACAGGATTTTTTGATTCTCTAATCATTATATCATATCATATAGAACCTCTAAATTACTTTGAATAAACATCTCCAAATGGAAAACCAAAGCATGAATTTGGGGCAGTGTAGCCTACCATGATGGGGATTTACTTATAATTCTATCATCACTAGAATGAGTAATTATCTCCCCATGATCATATTCCATGACATGTTACAGAAACATATATGGGTTGAAAAAAACAGAATGAAACACACAAATTCATTCATGTGAAGATACACACACTAACACAAAAGGACACAAACTCACACACAGATATACAAGATATACACACTTACGCAAACAAGGATAAAAAATAACATGATCAAGATATACACACTCAAAAACCCAATCATACACACTCATGTGTAGATTATGTCCACACTCACACTCAAAAGAAGTATTCACTCATACACACAAGGATACACACTCATTTTTACTTCTTTTTTCTCTCAAATCATATCAATCTATTAAAATAAAAAGCTCTTAATAAATCAATTTCCCTATTTGGGATTATCACATTACTCCAATCCTTAAAAAATCATTTTTATATTGGTGGATGGTTTTGCATATCCCATTTTAGTGGTAGTGGTTTAAAAAATTATAATTGGATGATAAGAGGCTGGAAAATATTAAAAAATGGTGGAAAATGGTTCATTGGTGTGAGAATGGTCTTTTCCCTTATTATGAAAGATAAAACGATTAATTAAATTTTTATCCAAATATTATATTGTATTAAAGTAAAATGATGGGTAGTCTGATATATGGAAATGGAAGGTGATAATATCATAAAGAACAAAGATATGATGAAGTAATTGAATCAACCATTTTTCTTTCTTCCTTTTTTACTTTTTATCAAATATACCCAAATTGGTTACTATTTGGTTTATTAAAAAATATGTTGATGAAATTTGAGTAATAACTTTTTTTAACTCTCTTAAAGAAAGATAATATTCTTGACTTTCAAAATCACAGAAATATTAGTTTAGATAATTTGATATTTTTATTTTTCTGATAAAAAATATATATAGTGATTCAAATGTATAAAAAATATGGATGGATATTTCTATAATTATAAAATATTTAAATCTTAAAAAACATAAGAAAATTAAGGAGGATTTGAAAAAAAAAATATTTTTGGAATTTTTTGGAGTTGGTGGATAATATGTAAAAATTAGAAGGGTAGTGGATATATGTAGCATAAATGAAGGGAATGATTCCTAGAATATAAGATAGATCTCTAATATCATCTGATGTGAGATTTTTAGGATGGACTGATCTTCATGTCATTGGGTGTTAGATGGAGATTATATTTTGGGTCTAATAGATGGATGATGGGTTTAGGTAGTGGAATTAAGTAGTGAACCAATTATATAAGTAGTGTGACATATTACATAGACACCATAGTTAATGGAAGAATATTAAATCCAATGCACCCAACAACATAATTGGGTTGTGGAAAAAAATTGGGAGAATTTTTATCTTGGATCACCGATCTAACATATAGACTGACAACAAATAAATTCAAAAAATAAGGGGGAAAATAAGAAAAATCCTCACTAAATGCAGAGAAACAAATAATAATCCCTCTAATTTAATCATTAATTTAAAATGATTCATTGGGTTTGTAATCTGTATCAATGGAGTTTAAAAATAATCCAGGGTCTAATACCCTACATTCAGAGTGGTTATACCTACCTTATCCCCTTAATGTTAAAAATATTGTGTCTTATAATGAATTTTTGAAACATTAGCACATGCCTTTCCACTAATAGAACAATAGTATAAATTTGGGTACCTATCCCAACAGATTTTAATTTAGTGTCTAAAATTTCAATCCATTATTATAAAATAGGTATTGGATTCTAAAAAACGTTGCAACAATGTTTTCTAATCCTAATAATCATGTTTGGCCTTGAATAAGAGAGATAATAAGTCCATTTTCCAATTTAATTCTTTCTCCTTGTGTTTGTAAATTTTCATATAGGAAGATGGGTTTCCTTTTCCCCTATTAGTATCTTTAATCTTCCATTAATCATTGGGATTCACAACTCCAACTCTTCCCATTCCATCAACACAATGTCATCAAGTAATTTTATATAATGAGGGTTTAGGATTTTTTGGGTGTGATGGTATAGAATATTTTCTAACTAAGGGGACAGGTGGTTTTTTGGATAAGGGTTTAGGATTTTTTGTATCATAGGTTTTATGGTTTTTTGGGGCTTAGGGTTTATGGTTTTTTGGGGAAATGGTATAAGGAATTTTGGGGCTGACGGTATAGGTATTTTTGTTTTGTGGTTTAGGATTTTTAGGAGCAGTGGTTTTCGGTTTCTTGTATATGAAGGTTAAGTGTTTTTTGGTGATGAGGTTTTTGTATTTTCTGGGGAATATGGTTTGGTTCCTTTTAGGTTTTATGGTTTTGAGTATTTTTTGAAGTGGTTTTAGTTTATTTTTGGGGATATGGGTTTTTGGGGTTTTTTTTCAGGCAATGGGTTTAGGGTTTATTAGGGTAGGGGGTTTTGTGTTTTTTGGGATAATCGAATAGGTTATTTTGGGGATGAGGTTTATGGGTTTTTTTTGTATGAGAGTTTTGGTTTTCTATGGGAGGAGGGTTTAGGTTTTATTTTGGATTAGGGTTTAGTGCATTTTGGGGTTGCAGGTTTTAAGATTTTTTATGAAGCATGGGTTTGGGTTTTTTGGGGGCTCAGTGATTATAATTTTCATGGTCGGTGGTTTTAGGTTTTGGTAGGGAAGAGGGTTTCTGGTTGTTTTGGATATAGGGTTGATGGTTTTTGGGGATGAGGGTTCACTTTTTTTTGGGTGTGGAGGGTTTAGGGTTTTTTGCTGATAAGAATTTAGGGTTTCTTTTGGTGTTGAATGATTTGTTTTATTTGGTCTGAGGCTCTATAATTTTTTCGGGACTAGTTATTAAATTTTCTACAGATTAATGTTTAAGGTTTTATGGGTCATAGTATTTAGGGTTTTTGGGGAACATGTTTTTTGGGTTTTTGTGGCTTTTGGATTAGATATTTTTGAGTCTTAGGGTTTGGGGTAGTGCGTTTAGGGTTTTTTTTGGATGTGGGTTTAGGGTTCTTTG
This sequence comes from Viscum album, assembly GCA_963277665.1. Taxonomy (NCBI): domain Eukaryota; kingdom Viridiplantae; phylum Streptophyta; class Magnoliopsida; order Santalales; family Viscaceae; genus Viscum; species Viscum album. The sequence goes on along the minus strand of OY728167.1, from coordinate 681,883,504 downwards.
GGAGTGAGTGTTTGGGGTTTTTGGTGATAACGGTATAGTGTTTTTTAGGGCTTAGGATTTGGGGTTTTGTGGGATGACGGTATGTGATTTTTTGTGTTTTATTTTTTTAATTTTTTGGGGCATAGAGTTGACAGTTTTTTGAGGATGATCGTTTTAGCTTTTATAGAGATGAGGGTCTCATGTTTTGGGTTTGAGGGTATTGGGTTTTTTGTGGTTGATTGTTTTGTGTATTTCTGTTCATAACGTCAAGGGTTTTTTGTATTGAGTAATAATTTTTATTTTGGGATGGGATTTAGGGTTTTTTAGAGAAGATAGCTTTTTTTCTAGAAGGTGGATTTGAGTTATCTGGGGTTGAGGGTTTTAGGTTTTTGGGGCTGAGGATTTAAGGTTTTCTATATTTGGGGGTTTAGGAGTCTTTTAGGGATGATAGATTAGTGTATATTGATACTGAGGGTATATGGTTTGTTAGGGAGGAGAGATTATGGTTTCTTGGGCCTTGGGGTTTTTAGTTTCATGAGGATATGGTTAAGGGGTTCTTGTGGATGAGATTTTAGGGTTTCATAGTGATGAGGGTTTTGGGTTTCCTATGGTTTATGTTTTATATTCTTATACGAATAATGGTTAAGGTTTCTCTGGGTAGGAGAGTTTAGGTATTATTAGAGATGTGGGCTTACAGATTTATAAGACTGAGGTATTATGGTTTATTGCAAATGATGGAATTATATTTTTTTCCTTTGTGGCATATGGTTTTCTAGGGATGAGGTGAAGAATTTCATGTGGATATGTGTTTAGGATTTTTTTTTGGGATATGGGTTAGGGGTTTTCTGGGGTTGGGGGTTAATGTTATTTTTGGTTGATGGTTTAGGGGTTTTGGGGGGATGACGGTTAGTGGTTTTTAGGTATGTGGGTTTGTAGTTTATTAGAGATGTGGGTTTTGGTTTTGGGGGGATGTTGGTTTAGTTTAATTTTTGGATTACTGTTTATAGTTTTTAACCATGGGGGTTTCGTTTTTTCAATGGATATGGGTTTTGGGTTTTTTGGTGATGAGGGATTAGTGTTTTGGGGCTGGGTATTTATGAATTTTTAATCTGGTGGGTTTAGGTAATTTTTGGATGAGGGTTTTTTAGGGATGAGGGTTTATGGATTTTGTGTGATGATGATTTACTGTTTTGGGCTGAGTGTTGAGGGTTTTATTTGGGGTAGTGAGTCGAGGGATTTGGGATGCTGGTTAAGGGGTTTTTGGGATGAGTTTGTAGTGTTTTTTTGGGATGAGGGATTGGGTTTTTTAGGAATCAGGGTTTAAGAATTTTGGGGGCCGTGTGTCTAGGGTCATTTTGGGATATGGCGTTAGGGTGTTTGGGGGGTGATTGTAAATAATTTTTTTGGACTGAGGGTTTAGGTTTTGGTTGGATTAGGGTTTACTATTTTTTGGGGCTGAGGGGTAATGATAGTTGGGGGTGGAGGGATAATGTTTTTTTGGAGTAGGGTTTTGTGTTTTTTTGGCACTGAGGGTTCATGGTTTTTTGGGGATGATAGTTTAGTGTTTTTTGAGGATGAGGGTTTATGGTTTTTTTGTGCATTGGGTTTAGGGTTTTGGGGTTTGTGTGTTTATAGATCTTTGGTGATGATGGTTTTTGTTTTTTATGGATGAAAAATTAGAGTTTATTGGGGATAAGTGACTTTTGTTTTTGCGGGATAATGGATTTGGTTTTTTGGGAACAAGGTTTCTAGTTTTGTGTGTGTAGGAGGATCAAGGTTTTTTAGGGCTGATGGTTTAGGGTTTCATAGGGATTATGGTTTTGTTTTTTTGGGTCTGAGGGTTTAGATTTTTCATTGGATGAGGTTTTAGTGTTATTTAGGGCTAAAGTTTTAGTATTTTTTTTTTGGAGATGAGGGTTGAGGTTTTTTGGGGCCAAGAGTTTAGGGTTATATACTGATGATGGTTGACAGTTTTTTTGGGGATATTGGTTGTGGGTTTTTTTTATTGTGTTTAGATGTATTTTTTGGATGAAAGTGGAGTTATTTTTTGAGTTTAGGGTTTCAGGATTTTGTGGCATTGGGTGAGTTTATTTTGGGAATGTGATTTGAGAGTTTTTTGGGGATGATTATTGAGGTTTTCTAGGTGCTGAGGGTTGAGGTTTTGGGGGCAGAGAGTATAGGGTTTCTTTGGGTGGAGGATTGATGATTTTTTTTCTTGGGTGTTTAGGATTTTATAGGATTTAGGGTTAATGGTTTTCATAGGATGAGGTTCGATGATTTTTAGGGCTTACTGTTGAGGGTATTTTAGGTATTAGGTTTGAGGAATTTTCAAGGTCTAGTGGTGATGGTTGTTTAGAGATGAGGATTGAGTATTTTTTGGGGCATGATGGATTAGGTAGTTTCTATGATGAAGGTAGAAATTTTTTTTTTCTGGTAAGCGTTGAGGTTTATTGGGGAATAGGTTTGGGGTTTTTTTGGGTTGGGGGTTGATTATTATTTGGGATGACAGTTTAGGGTTTTTGGGGATGTGGTCTTAGGGTTTATGTAGAAGAGGTTTGAGTGTTTTGGGGGCTGAGGGTAGAATGTTTTTTGGGCATTATGTTTGATGGTGTTTTGATATGATGGTTGGGGGTTTCATGGGTGTGAGTGTTGATGGTTTTGTGGGAGGATTGGGGAGTGATTTTTGGTGTTGAAGATTGATTGGTTTTTGGATATGGGGGTTAGTTTATGTTGGTGGTGAGGGTTGAAGGGTTAGTGTTTTTTGTGAATAATGGTTTAGGGTTTTGGACTGTGGATTTTTTAGGGTTGTTTTGGGTTAAGGATTTAGGGTTTTATTCTTTCATATTTTAAGGTTTTTTAGAATGGTTTATTGTTTTTTGTGAAAGAGGGTTTAGGTTTTTTCGGACATAGGGAATAGGGTTTTTTTGGATGAGTGTTGAAGGTTTTTTGGGGTTGAGGAGTTATTTGTTTGGGATAAGGGTTTATAGATATTTGGAATCAGGACTCATATATTTTTATGGTTAAGGTTTGAGGGGTTGTGGGGGATTATGGTTGAGGTTTTTTAGGGATAAGTGTTGATGGCTTTTTTGGGATTAAGGTTGACGGTTTTTTAAGGATTGGGGTAGAGGGGTTTTTTGGGGTCGAGGATTGAGTATTGTTGTCGTATAAGAGACTGGGGGTTTTTTTGGGGCTGATGAATGTTGGTCTGTTGTGAATAATAATTTTGGGTTTTTTGAAGCTTATGTTTTCTGGTTTTTTAGTGATGAGGATTTAGGTTTTTTTGGTAAGCGTGTTTAGGGTTTTTTGGGATGAGGGTTTAGACATAAGAAACACCGAGATCCATTATGGATCCCCCATGAGCTCCGCTCACTCACCCACTGATGTTTCTATATTCACCTGATATTCTGCACCACCTTCCTCCACTATACATACACTATCCCAAAACTGCCATCAGCTTTATTTTCAACTCTTTTTGTCACCATCTCCGATGAACACGAGGAACTAAGGACTACCACCATGGAGGGGAGATTGACCCATCCATACAATGTGAATTCTGGATGGTATTTTATTGTTTTCCCCACTAAATAAAATGTTGTTCCTAAATCAAAACCATACTCCACTCTCTATTTGTGCCATTAAGGCTATTCCACTAAACATCATCAGCTACCTCTACACCATCTATTTCACTGCAGAACCATTGATAGAACCCGAGGCATTTCAGAGCTCCTCTAACCACTGTAAAGGATGAAGGAAGGATAAATACCCATTTCACCGTGGTCGAACATCATAGACACATATCAGGACTCCTTGGGCTACTGTGATGTTTAGAGGAGAATATGAGCACCCGTCGATGATAACATGGTCACTCAATAACTACATTCATGATTCCACCACTATTGGTGCCTCTTGTTGCCAACTATTGTATCTATTCTTCCTTTCAAAACTATATGAGACCCCTAGATCACCTTTAATGGACCATTTTCCTCCACGTGGATCCTTATCAACGGGTTATTCAATCACCGGCAGGTCTCAAGGGTTTTAAATTTTTAAACCCCCAAACCTCAATGTGATTTCATGAAATAGGGACGATAATCCACTCCTCTCATATCTAGAAAATTTGGGACATCCCCTTTCCATAATCATCATAAAACACTCACATGGAGATACCCATAAATATTTAATGAGGAACCATTAAGGAGAATAGCTCACTGTCTATGTAGAGAAGGCTTCTGCCACCCCCTCCTCTTCTCCATCCCACTACATTTTCTCCTTATCATGCTTCATACCTCCTCTTCTTCAATGAACCCTTCCTGCATGAAGGGGTAGAATCCATTTTTATTGGGTTAAGGGAAGGTGGATTCCATTTTTTGATGTTTTTTATATTTTAAATTATTCAATCAATATAATTACTTGATTTTAAATATTAATGGTTTTCAATTTAATCAATTTTCTAATTGAAATTAAATATGATGGTATTTTATTTTATTCATGATTATTAAATAACATTGATTTATATATTTATTATAACATTTATTGATTTATTTTATTGACAGACTCAATTGGTATATCATTAAATAAAGTTAAGTAAATGAGTGATTTAGTGAATACTAAACACGTGAGGGAAGAAAAATGGAAAAATTTGAATATTTGGGGAAACTCAAGGCCAATTTTTGTTTTTCATGAATTATTAAATGATTCCCCATTTGGATATCCACACTTAGATATATTTAAATTAAAGGTGAAAAGGAAAAAAACTTCCACTCAATTGATATAATTATTTTAATCAAAACCAAAAGATTATGTTTTCTAAAAACCATTATAGCATCACAAAACGGGGAAAACCTAACCTAAATCTAATCACGTCTCTCTCATCTAAATTTCACCATTTATAAATTATCATGATTTGTAGTATTTAAAATCTTTTTATTTTATTTATTTTATACATATGTGATGATAGATTAAAACATTACTCTATATATATGACTTTTTGAAACCACTATACAATACCCTTTGGGGAAATAAATTTTTTTTCCACATTCGATGATCTGTGTTAAAAAAATCAACAATGATTATAAAAATTTCAAAAGATTATTAGAATGTTTCAAATTCGTAAAGGAAACCAAATTTATTCTATAAACAATATTTATATTATACATTTTAAATTACCATTTCTTTAATTGAAAATTGAAGTTAATGGAAATTAACATTGTATAAAACATAAACCCATTGAAATTTGAATAATCAATTGCTCCAAATTAGTGTATTTCTTTAAAAAAAAATCATGACTAGGACGTCAAATGAGAAATAACATGAATTTGACATTTAAATAGAGAGAAATTTTTTAACTAGGATTAAGAGTTTTAATCCTAAATGATTTGGAATAAATATATTTATAAGAATAAATTGTTCATAAAGAACCAACCACCATGGAAATCAGCCCTAAATAACCCTTAAGGGTCCATTTTACCACACAATTTTCTAACCAACAAAATGGATTGGCCATTCCTACATAGAAAAATGATTTTTATCAATATGTTAACATGATCCCTATGTTTCCTAAATTCCATTTCCTTATAGGTGAATAACCAAAAAGTCACATTTGAGAACATTACTATGATTTATCATGTTTCAAGTAACAGGGTGTAGTTGAGGAGAAATTCAAGAGGAAGGAATTCTTCTTTTACATAAGAAATTATCTAAGGAGTGGTTGTATAGATTACAACCTGGTGAGATACATGTATGGGATTATCTCCATCAAAGTTTCATGAAGAGGTTCTTACCGTCATACCAGAGCACAAAACATATAAATAAAATATAAACCATTCAAAAATATAACAGTGAAACTCTTTACGAGTAATAGGAACAATTCAAGAAGATTTGTGAAACATTACCACATCTTGTAGTAGAGGAGTCCAAATTATTGGTCATATTCTAGAAATTATTTAAAAAAATTTAATTGGAACTTTTTTTATGGATCCTACATGGGGTATTTTTTTGGAAAATCACTTGCATTATCTCAAAACCACATTAAAAATATTTCTTAGAATTCACAATAATTCTGAATAAGAGGCATAAGTGTTATAGATATTCTTGAGTTAAGTACATTGCCTCATCAGCTCTCTTTGAAAATAAAATTGATGAAATGAAAAGCATGGTTAGAAAAATTTTCATTAAACAAGTGAATGAGAAACTATATACACTATAGGAATGTGGAATATGTAAATGACCCATTCACTAGAATGATCAATGTTATATGATATAGGGTATGAAATGTTTTGAAGCAGCATGCTAGTAGAGGAAAGATTCATAGAATCAACAATGGAGAGAAGGGAAATCCAAATATGCATTTGGAGGTCAATAGAACAAATTCATCACCCATTTTCTAATCACCCATATTTCTAGAAGTAATATCAAAACCTAACACTATTCCAAAAAAAAACTAAAATCCGTCATTCCATGAACATTAATCCCATCAACTACTACCATTACAGTGGAATAATATTGAGCCTCAATGAACAAGTTGGCCATCAAATAAGAACCTAAAAAAAACTTTTCTGAGGAGTTAAAATAATATGGTAAACATTTATCCCAATAGTTATAAACTGTTTTGGATATTCTAAACAAAACTCTACGAAAATTTCCAGCCCAGATATTCCCATATCCCAAATATATTTTCAGGGAAGTTATAACTTGAAGCAGCATGAATCTTCCACCACCAAAATCATGTATGATGGATGTTTATAAACCTTAAGATCGACTCATCCACCAAAAAGAGAGTAAATAAAACTATAAATGTATAAAAGGGATAAAACAATAAAATAAGGTACCATCCACTTCAGTGATAACTCAATTGAGAAAGGTTAAATAAGAATCTCTTTAAATGAAAGATCCATGAAACCCTCTATATAGTTAAAATCAACATTTTTTTCTAGAGGAAATTAAAAAAAATCCCAATATATTTGATGTATCTCATATAAATATGCACAATGTGAAAGAAGTGTGATAGGGATTATGTAATCAACATTTCAAGGAGTTCCTTAGCCATCAACCCAACATTTAACAAAAAATGTCAAGTTCTAGGAACATTTTCTATTCCATGTACAATGGGTTCATTGAAATTTTTTGGATGCCTTGTGAGATATTGGTGCTTAAATTAATGTCATTTGTAACTATATCTTTTCGTAATTGAAAATAGTCAAACTGAACTGCATAAGAATAGTTGTCCAACTAGAAATCTGATCAACTATTTTCCATCCAGAGTTGTGGAATGTGTGCTAGTAAAAGTTGAAGGACTAGTTTTCATAATATATTTTGACATAATAACCAAAGAGGAAGAAACTTTACTAGGAAATTCAACCATTATTTTGGAAGAGTATTCCAATAAATTTCCAAAAAATCATCAATTTGCTCGATCGATCTAATGCCATGTAGCTAGGAGACAACAACGTGAACTTAAATGATATTGAAAAAAAATAAATCCTTCAGAAAATAATCCACTCATTGTTATTTTCCATGAAGTAGGTATTGATATAATTGAAGATTCAGGTATGAAATGAGAATTATTAGATTTCTCAGATCAAATTGATTAAGAAAACATAATGGATAGAGTGAGTACTCAAAATTATTAAAATTAAATATTTTTATCCAAAAAATAAATCTATGTTTAATTATTTGATATTTATCTAGAATAAACTGATATGAAACCCTTTTTATGTTAATTAAATCTATTTAAATGGTAAATGTGAATTAATTATCATCCATAGAATATTCCTTAGTACTTGAATTAACACCCCACCCATGTGATTTATAATATGTGTACTTATAAGAGGGAAAATAATTGAAAATTATCATTTCCAATAATCTATCTCGGACACAATAACAATCAATGAGTTATCTTCTAAAAAAAATGTTCGATCAGTAGATTAAATTCTAGAAGATATAACTAGAATTACACCCAGGGTATAATCCCATTGAATCCTTTTAGAATATGGCTCTCAACATATTTGATATCCCCAGAGAAGACTAGACCCAACCATCATGGACATGGGAAAAATAAAACGAAATTTTTTTGGATGTTGACATTATTTATCCAATTTTTGAATCACAATAATTCATCCCCATACATGTTTTTCCCTAGAAAACAAGCTTTAACATTATGGAAAATGATAATAATGAATTAATTCCCATGAGAGACAAGAGTAGTTTGATTGTATGCATTGATTATATAATCTAGAACCATGTCACCTGAAAAGGTAATTTCCCAATCCCATTATTTGATCAAATAATAAAATGTCAGGATGTTAAGAAAAAGTACTGCTTTTTGGATAGATTTTCTAGTTATTTTCCAGTTGCAATTTTTCTATAAGAACAAGAGAAGTTAGATGTCCCATGTCCTTTTAGGAAAATTTCATACAAGAGAATGCATTTCATTTTTTTTAATTCCCCAAGAACATTTCAATGAATTATTTTAATCATTTTCTCTGATCACGTTGAGGACTACCTTTAGGTATTTCTTGATGACATTGGTATTTTTGAAAATTTGATTGGTAAATTTTTAAGGAATCTTGAAAATGTTTTCGAAACATTCATGAAAAAAATATAATTTTGAACATTGAATTTTTTCACTTCATTGTTGAAAAGGAATACTATAAAGAAAAATCAGTTCATTAAAATGCATTGAGGTGGATAAATATAAAATTAAAGTGATGAATTGTTTACCATACACCACTTCTGTGAGACAAATTAGATTATTTTTTAGGAATGTGGGATTATAGAGAATATCCATCAAGGATTTTTGTAAGAAATATCTTCAACATTCATGACTTATCATAAAATATGCTGATTGTTTTGAATGAAACTTGTAGGGAGTAAATTTTTTATCTGAACCAGAAGTTGATTACCCGAATGGTAATGTATCCACAAAATTTTGATCATCCATTTGAATTTCTTTTTGATTCATCAATCCGAGATGTAGGAGATGTTATATCCCAATGAATTTATAGAAAACCCCATGTTATGACCGATGATTCAAGAACCCTAGATGTCACTCACATCAATTTCAAAACAACAGAAAATGAGTTTCTTCCAATTTAATTTTTATTAAATTAATTAATGTCATATTTACATTGAATTAAAGTAGTAGGATTTTCTGATCAGGAAGCAATTAGGTACTCGAGGAAGAAGTTCAATTCCAAACCAAGGATGGTAAGATGGATACTACTCATTCTTGAGTTTAATATAGAAATTAATAACAAAAACGGATTTAAACCCCATGTGTCATATCAACTCCAATGGTTAGAAATTGTTATAGAAACATAAATTCTAGAGTTGATCCCACTCAATGATCTCTTACGCATAGAAACAATTCACACCATAGAAGGTAAAGTAGCATGGTATGCTGACATAGTAAATTATTTGGCCACATCTCAGGTACATTCTTCCCTTAATTACAATAAGAAGTAAAATGTCTATTTTGAATCTTTATTTTATATCTAGGAAGATCTTTTTAACCATAACATATAAAATGACGAAGTCATAAGAAATGTTTTACAAAAATTGAAATAGAATTTGTTTTTCAATTATTTAATACAATATATGGTGGAGCCCACATTTGACCTCGAATAATAGATAAATATGTATTGGAATATAGAATATACTGGACTACCTTATTTAAAAATCCTCATCATAAATGTAAAAAATGAGAAAATTATTAATTATTTTGAAGCATTTCAATTATACTAGATATTCCCCAAAAAACCATCATTATTTGAAAAACATATGAATTTTTTCAGTGAATTTATGGGTACCTTTCCCTTTTATTTTGCGAAATATTATATTTTACTGGTTTTTGATTAGGTCTCCAAATGTATAGAAGCCAAAGCCACCAAATCGGATGATTCCAATGTTGTGTGTGATTTTTTGAGGGATAAATTTTGGTATAGGTTTGGAATGGAAAGAGACATTGTTAGAATCCAAGGGTTACATTTTTTCAATAAAACAATAGAGGCTATAATAAAAAAGTGTGGGGTGCACCAAACATGTCTACAACTAACCAACAAAAAACAAATATCTAAGCTAAAGTGTTCAATCATAAGATTAAAAGTATTTTGGAGAAAAAAGAAAAAAAACTGAAATGACTGGATCCAAAGTCATGAAGATAATTTATGGGCATACCAAATAGAATACAAGAAATACATAGGTATGATCCCCTACCAATTGATTTATGGAAAATATTTTCATCTTTTAGTGGAATTGTTCCCCCGAAAATATTGTGTTGTTAAAAAGGTTAATTTGGATTTTGAGAGTGTTGCGATAGTGAGAAAAAAATTAATTATAGGTTATGTATGAAGTCATAAGAGAATATTTTGAAAATTAAATAATTTACAATGAATGAACCATGGTGGAACAAGAAAAAATGATTCAGCCAAAGACCATTCAACCTAAAGAACATATTCTACTGTATAATTTAATAATAGTGTTAATAAAAACAAATATTCATTCTATGTGGGAAGGTCCTTTTCATGTGACTAATGTTTATCCTCTTGGTACTATTCAAATCAATAAATAAGTATGAGAAAACCCATTCAGTGTAAATCAGAAAAGGTTGAAAATTTCCATTGAAGATTGCCTCATGAAATTATCACTACTAGAATTTTAGGTATTTATGATGCGATATTTGCAACGGGATCCCATTAAAAATGAGCTTTTATGATAGGGTCTAATCATAAATAGCCTATTTCAAAAAATGACGTCACAAATAGCTCTCTAATTATATAAATTATATATATATATAAACGTGTTGCGATGGGAACGCAGGAAACAGAATTTGTGATGGGCCCGTTTTCCCATCGCAAATAGTTATCTGTTTATATATGTTATATATATCAACACCCTTTGCAACGTGCCCTTATTCCCATCACAAATACTTATTTATAAAATATATATCAACTAGTCACAATAGGTCCCATTCAAATACTGAATAAAATAAAATAAAATATATTTAATAAAATTATGATAAATTAATGAAAAGTTAATATTAATAATAAATAAATAATAAATAAATAATAAATAATAAATTCTAAATATTCCCAATAAAAATATAAATAATCATAAAATATTATTTTTATTATTATAAAAATGAACAAAAATTCAATAATATAATACTATTAATAAATAATATTCTAAAAAAATATTAAAAATAAAGAAAATTATATAATGCAATATTCAAACCAAAATAAAAGAAATAAACTTTAAATAGTTCATATTAGAAAAAATAATAAATGAAAATGCTTTTAACATAACAAAAAATCATTGGGGCATAGGCTTCTGGAGGAGGTGGTGGAGCTGGAGGAGATGGTGGTGGAAATTCCATCCCTAAACCTTGAGTCAGACGGCGTATGTACTCCATTGGCTCGTGCTACTGATGCAACCATCGATGCATCTCCTCCACATGCAACTTCTATTTCTACTACTTCCATCAACGCATATCCTCCTCATATTTCTGCTGCTTTTTCTGCTGACACATCTCCTCCTCCTGCTTCTACAAACTCTCTATAAGCTCACTTTGAGCTTACAACTGCTCCTAATACTGTGATCTAGAAGATGATTCCTCTCTATGACATCTTCTTCAAATGGATGTTCACATCGCACCAGCAGCATAATAAGAACCATGAGTCAAATGAGAGCTGATACCAACTACTCGGCCCTTTTCGAAGGCATACTTGGTCAAATGAATACATGTTGCCCCATCGAAATGGTGAGAACTAGTCTGATCACCCATTTCATCTTGACTCTCATCATGTTTCTGAGGGGTTGTGTCCTTATATGACTCCTTCAATTCCAATTTGAAATTAAAATAGTAAAAATATTATATGTAGTCAATTTTTAAAAAGGAAAAGTAATAATACTGACCACAATCTGACGCTGGCAATTACCTCTAATCTCTCCAGAGTTTGGATCACCCTAAATCCTCCTATAAACGTTGTACTCCGTAATATTTGGCTTCTAGAAATCCTATATGAATATAAAAAAACTATTTATATTTTATGTCAAATATAATATTTAAAAAAGATACATACGAGCTCCCCTCTTTGCTTACTGAATGTACGTCTACCAGCTCGATGTGTCACCTCCTATCTCCCCCACTTCTATCGGCCCAATGAATATCTCCTCTGAAATCCACCACCCAACCAGTGTGAACATAATCAATTCAAAACATGAGATGAAATATACTCTGGTCAGTGGCCTCTACATGACTCATCTTATAATGTCAGTCCTGCTTTCTTTATGGTCTTCCTTCTCAAATTGTGCAAAAACTGATAGAAACAGTCACACATAGACACCTCCCATGCCTTCCGGATAGCATCATGAATTCTATCATAGATGAGATAGCATAAAATGTAATAATAATTTACAATATCATGTTATTAATGATATAAATTTCAAAATAAATAATATTTATTTACGTACCAGCCAATGATTGAACATTATGAGCTTCACATCAACAGGAATCAGTTCCCAAGTTATCCAAGGCTAAGTAAAATAATTGTGCAATATAGCGCTCCCCTTTCAAAAAACCACATGCGCAAAATTGTAAAAAAAATTAATTATAAAAATTATTATATAAATAAATTGATTAAGGCTAACTAAAATACATAGGTTATCATACCTCTGTGTGAGGGGATCAAAGCCAAGATGTGGATGTCACTCGGTGATAGGGTCAAGAATCATCAGTCAAACAAGACCGCGCACCCTCTGCATACCCCCAAAAACACAAGTCCGCTGAGTGTTAGATAATCCCAATTCTTCCTCATCCAAAGGTAGATCAGCCTCTTGGAACACACTAAATAGATCATCGTTCATCTGAAATAAAAAATGATTGTTGTCAGAAAATGATTGAAAATAAATATTATATATAGATATATATTAGTTATGATTATAACCAACATTTAACTGTGTCAATGTTCCCCTTCATCATCATATTTATATTAGACAATGTCAATTTCTTCATATTCATCCTCAGAATCATCGATATCCATTTGAGTTTTAGTTTCATCATCTCTTATCATTTAAAATTCAACTTTAACATCATTAACACCATCATCACCATCAACCCTTAATTGTGGGGTGTCATCATCATTATTCATGTCTCTTGGTGAGAAATATGGATTATGATTATTCTCTTGAAAAATTTCTATTTCTTGCACTTCATCAGAACCAAATTTAATTTATATAAACTGACATTCCTGATATTTCATTTTTATTATGCTCCAACAATCACTCAAGACAATTGAAGTAGCTATTTACTTTGCGTAATAAATATTATGTGACTATTGAGCCAGTAAAAATGGTTCATTTACTACAATAAGTCTTTTATATTTAAAATCGATGATTTCATGAGTCCGATGAACATTAAAATCCCTCTATGTATCCATTCACCCACATTTAAACATTGTTATTTAATTTTTCCCTACATAAAAATGTTCAATAATTTTATCTAGAAAACTGTTAATGTTAACTTCAGTTTCACTAGGACGATATCCTATCAAGAAAATATAACTTTTAAATGTTTTTTAATTCCCCATATTCACATGTACGAAATCAAAAATCATTCAACACATATAAAATATAAAATCTAACCATTTTTTATGGTGGGTTACTCAATACACATGAACGCATATCAATATTAACAGCATGTTGGGACACCGTAGAATTTGAAATTAAATTATCAATATAATAAATAATAAAAAAATTGATATTTTAATCCCTCAATAATTTATGTTACCGATTTGTAAAACTATTGAAAAATTTTATTTCATGGTTCTTCAAGAGAAACTGCTGTAAATTGTGTAAGATTTTTCATGATATTATTATCACATAAACTAAAAATAAAATATTTTTACTTAATGTAACATAAATTATAGAATAATTTATAGAAGATGTCATAGTAAAAATGAAGACATATCATCACAGTTGAGAAGAACATATTTATGTGATCTGTGATGTTCATCATATGAATGCCATTGTTCAGGAACTCCACCGAATCCAATATATGGATGAATAAAAAATGATAATTGATTGCCTATTTCATCATCCACATTCACCCGGTTCCATCCAATGATAGTTTTTTAGGGATGTTCAGATTCAAAATAACGAGACAAGAACAAATCAATTTTCTCTTTCAAATAAGCATTAGAAATTGACCCTTCAATAGATGATTTGTTATGTATTTTTTTCCTCAATTTCTGCATGCATCTCTTTAATGGGTACATCCATTGAAACTATACAATACTTCCACATTTTTCTTCAAGTAGAAAATGTTATATCAGATGTTACATTGGGTCAAAGAAAGACGATGAGAAGTTTTTTTAGTTTACATATAATTACAATATTATCTTCTTCCAGTTTTTTTAGTGCATAATACTTTTTTTTCAACAAAAAAATGTCTAAAAAATATCATATCTCTATTATCGAATCCCAAATCATAGAATTCAACAAAACTCTTAATCCAATCTCTATAATTATTTCCATTATAACATGACAATCCTGACTTTTTAATCTTATAATATGAACATTCATAACCCGTCTTCCTAAATTAGAATCACAACCATATGGATGTATGAAATCTGTAATCCAAAAAAAACGAAACAAATGACTCTCTTTTGACCATATAAAAGCTACTTTTGGCTTCATTGACCTCTATGATCTGACATTTTCAAACATTTCATGTTCTGGTCGCTTGCAAATTTGGGAAAGATCTAATAATTCCATTACATTTTCATTTGTCTTACCTCGTGAATCCAAAACTGTATGAAATAAATTATGAAAATAGTCCTTCTCAATGTACATAACATACAACATGTGGAAGACCAAAAAATCAGACCAATATGGAAGATCCCAAAAAATGAGCTCTTTTATCCAATTGTGTTCTTTCCCAAGGCCAAGAATTTTCTATTGGTTTATAGTTGGTCTAAATGTGAAGGGAGGTATTGATAATACAACTGTTTTATACATTGTGCCTAAGATCATTTTTGGAGGTTAATCCTTTTCAATTGTTCCTTTTATGATATGGGAATTGTTCCTTAGAAAACGATAATCTATTGGAATAAATCTATGATGACAATAAAAAAATCAAGGTTTTTTCCATTGATGAGCATAAATGGTTTGTTGTCACCCATACAGTAAGGACATGATTTCAAACCATTTTTACTCCATCCAAATAACATTCCATATGTTGGAATGTCACTAATTTTCAACATTAATTCAACTTTTAGTATGAAATTTTGTTTCGTAGCACCAATATATGTACTCACACCATTACTCGACAATAAATTTAACTCATCAATAAATGGTTTCAAATAGATATCAATATTAATTTTTTGATGTCTTGGGACTAATAAAGTCAAAATGATAAAAGGTTGATTTATCAACATCTATGGAGGTAAATTGTACGGAGTTATAAAGACATGCCAATATGAATACTGACTACCATAAAAATCAATGAATATAAACTATTTGTAGAAAGACCCAATCACATGTTCCAATCTTTTAATGTAAAAAAAGGATGCACTCGGTCAAAATGTTTCCATGAATAACCATCAATTGGATGATTCAAGATTCTACCATTTTAGATCCTGGTTTTTTCCCATGACATCATCGTCGTTGTGCTCTTAGATATAAATAAACCCTGCAACCCTGGTGTAAGTGGGAAATATTTCAACTTCTTTACCGGAATCAATCCCGACTTCCCCGATTGAACTTCATTATACCTCGATTTTCCATATCTGGGAAAACTATTCAACACCTCATTTTTACCATAATATAAGATTCAATCATTTGAACATGCATGAATATTCTAATAACTAAGGACCATATTATGAACCAACCTCTTCCTCTCATATTAATTTGAAGGAAACACATTTCCTTCAACTAACAGTGTTTTAACCAAAGAAAATATCTGATCAAAAAAGTAGTTTGACAATCCATTATCTGATTTAATAGCCCTATATTTTGTGACCGCTTCTAATTTTCTTATCTTTCAAGCAGGATATAACGAATTCTTAGAAGACCTGAACAACTCATAAACATTAGATTGTTCCAACTCGGGAGTTAAATCAATATCAACCTGAGTTTCAGTTTGTTGATCAGATGGACATGCAACATCATGTACTAAATTTTGAAACTATGATGGATCTAGAATAAAATTATTAGTATCTTCTCTAGAACTGCGTTCACCGTGTTGGTACCAAAAAATATAATCTCGTTGAAAACCAAAATGATTGAGATGTCCCCCAACGTTGTAAAATGTTCTAAACATTCTCAGAGAACATTTTTTACAATGACACTTTCTTGTACCTTCTAAAACAAATTATAGTTTTGATGATGAAAATGATAAGTCAACACCATCAATATATACATGATTTAAACCAATCTCGTTTTGATTTATGTGCTATTTTATCCAAGAACAATCATATAATAATGAATGTT
The DNA here is from genome assembly GCA_963277665.1 of Viscum album. NCBI lineage: Eukaryota > Viridiplantae > Streptophyta > Magnoliopsida > Santalales > Viscaceae > Viscum > Viscum album. The sequence goes on along the minus strand of OY728167.1, from coordinate 681,867,040 downwards.
TTCGACATCCTTGTTCCATATTTTTCAAAAAAATTTAAAATAATTACTATTTTAGAATAATTTGGAATAAGAAAAACACTATCCAAAAAATAGAAGATAAATAATTACAGGTACTTCTTACAAATTACCACTAATTACATGTGACACAATTTTCAGTGGATTGATGGAAGCTCCTTTTTATGATAGCTCATTTAATTGAATCTTTCTCACAACTAAATTACAATGAAGAATCTGCTCGATGGTATGAATACCCATTCCCGTGGATACAATATTTCATAAGTGTACCTTTGACCGGATTCTTCACTGTGATTTCAGTGTGAGAAAGATGCAAGTAAATGAGTTTCCAGACAAAAGAGCCCCCTTTTCTTCAATGAATCATCTTTTACCAATTGTCACCTTCTGAAAACATTATGAAAAATATGTTCCTATGAATTAATATTCTATATTATGTATATAAGATTGGATATGCATATATAGAAAAACATTTTTCATAATATTTTGAGTCGGTGAGTGTTGAAAGGAGAAGAGACATCGAGCAAAAGGAGTGTCGTCAACCCACTAGAAATTGTGCCATGTTCTTATAGTTTATAACAATTTATTACAATTTATTACAATTTATTACAATTTATAAATAATTATTCCTTGTTATTCCTAATTATTTCTAATTTTTACTAATTATTGTTAATTAATCCTAATTATTACAAATTTTTCTTAATTAAACCTATTTTTTCCAATTTTTCCAAAATTTTCCTATTTATTGCTAATTTTTCCTAATTATTGTTAATTTTTCCTAATTATTGATAATTTCTATTAATTATTTCTAATTTATCATAATTATTAATTATTTTTCATAATTATTGCAAATTATTGCTTATTATTTCTAATTATTCCTCATTACTACTAATTATTACTAATTATTCCTAATTATTTATAATAATTCCTATCTATTCCTAATTATTGCTAATTTTTCCAAATATTTCTAATTATTGTTAACTATTGCTAATAATTGCTAATTTTTCCAAATTTTCCATAAATTTTCCTATATTTTCCAAATTTTGCCTAATTATCCCAAATTATCCCGAATTATCCCTTATTATTCCTAAGTATCCATAATTATCCCTAATTATCCCGAATTATCCCGAATTATCCCAAATTATCTCTAATTACTATTTATTACTATTTATTACTATTTATTACTATTTATTACCATTTATATCTATTTATTATTATTTAATATTATTTATTACTATTTATTACTATTTATTACTAATTATTACTAATTATTACTATTCATTACTATTTATTAATATTTATTACTATTTATTACTATTTATTTCTATTTATTACTAATAATTAAAAATTATTATTAATTTTTAACTATTTTATAAATATTTTATACTATTTGATAACATTTTATTACAATTTATTACTATTTAATACTATTTATTACAAATTATCACTATTTATTACTATTTATTATTATTTATTACAAATTTTTATTATTTATTGCTAATTATTATTATTTTTACTAATTCATACTAATTCTTAAAAATTGTTTTTAATTGTTACTAACTGTTACTAATTTTTACTAATTATTAGTATTTATTACTATTTTTTACTATTTTTAACAAATTATTCCTATTTATATCTAATTAATATTAAATAATTATTATTATTGGTATTTATTACTAATTGTTACAAATTATTAGTATTTGTTACTAATTATTAATATTTTTTACTAATTACTAGTATTTATTACTAATTGTTTGTATTTATTAGTAAATATTTGTATTTATAACTATTTTTTACTAATTAGTACTATTTATTATTATTTGTTACTATTTTTTTACTAATTATTATTAATTATTCCGAATTATTACTATTTACCGCTAATTATTACTAATTAGTGTTAATTATTATTAATTACTCCAAATTACCACTACTAATTAATAATTACCTCTAATTATTTATATTCATTACTAATTATATTTAGTAATTCCCATTTACTACTAATTATTAATAATTAGTACTAATAATTTAAATTTATTATTTCAAATAAATACCGTTGGTAGAAGAATCTAAATATAATTTAATTGTAACCAATTGAAAACAATTAAAGTGATTATAATAAAATAAATAAGTATTAAAATAAATTAAACAGAAATACCATTAAACAGGATCTCTTACAGGTGGAGACAACTTCAAAAACATCATTGTAAAAAAATTAACTTAGAGAAATTTTCAATCTAAAATTAGATTTTAGAGAGAGAAATAAAGTTGGAATTGAGAGGAAGAATGAAAAAAATGGACGGGGGTATTTATGTTAGATTAGTTACGATAATAATATTTTTGACGGGACTCCTATCACAAATTCTTTCGGCCACATTAATTTTTTTCGGTGGTTAAAAGGGTATTTTTGACAAGACCCGTCACAAATTGTATTTACTGACGCTGGGTATTTGCGACGGGTCACGTCACAAATAGTGACCCGCACACTAACTATTTACGACTGGGAAATTCCCTATCGAAAATGTTTATTTACCACCTCTGGGTATTTGCGACGAGGGGTGCCTCCCCGTCGCAAATACCCTTCCTATAGTTTGGCGTGAAAATCATGCCTAAACGTGCCTAACTTTTCGTGACTATCCCCCAATGTCCTGTCCCAAATAACTAATGTTTTTCAACATGTTAGTGCCACCGTCACAAAAGGCCATTATTCACGTAGTGGGCAGAGGAGTTAAAGTTTCTCTAAAACATCTACAAATTTATTCTCATTATTCGAGGCTGATCTTTGGACACAATCCAGAGAAATGTCCATAATAAAACCCAATTTGTACTATATTCCAAGGATATTGGATTTAGATGCTTCTTACATCAACCCTTTGATCATTAATAGAATGGTTCTTACAAAGGAATGAGTTTTTTAGATTTTAAAAGACCATTATATAAGGAAACCTCAAGGGAATCACATGAAGTAAAGTAATAAATACGACTGTAGTTTCATGGGAAAGGGAGTTTGCGTTAGTTTTTTCACACTCCTGTCGTAGGGCATGGAAAAATAAATCTTTTTCCTAATGTAACCTGGAATCTGATCAGGGATATCTCACTTGAGGAATGTCATAGACAGTTCAATCAATAATTTCTAATTCACCTAATCTAATTATTTTTTGTTATTTATTATTTATGAAAAATAAGGTTTTGGACTTTTGGTATACCAAAATTTTAAAAAAACTTTTGCAGAATAGAAATATAATTGTTCATGAAGACAAAATAAAATTATGGAAGATATGTATTGGTCATATGGTTGGCTACATGAGTTCTTTCATTAGTTTGTTGCTGTTTAAATTAAATCTGATAATTCATTTCCCGAAATATCATTAACTAATTAAATTACATTAAATTTTTTAGTGTGTGATTTAATCCTGGCTTTGGCACACCAAACCCCACCTCCTCTAGAAATCAAACAGTATAACACCTTAACGGAGAATGAAATTTCTAAAATACCCAGCTCTATCATATGTCATTTAATCTTTTCAAAAAACCCCATATCCATTTAATAAATGCTTTTCTCGAGACAAGGGAGGGGTAATAATGAATAAAAAATTGGAATGTAATTAGGAGTAATGTTATGGTGGAATACCTCTGCACCTATGTAATTCTCTCTAATATATAAAAAATTCATTTAAAACATGTTGAAGTGTTGAAAAATAATTATGAATTCCACAAAACGTCCCCTAAAGACATGGCTAATGTTAGTCTCTTTCAATTGCAATGTGAAAAGAGATCATGATGTAAAGATTGAAAATTTTGAGAATATGATTAGGATTAGAAGAGAAAAAGAGGTATTAAATAAGTTGTATGTACATGAATTAAAAATAACCCTATGTGTTACATGACAAAAGTAATTTGAAATAAAAAGAAACGAAGAATGAAATCCTGAATCAGAAGCATATCCCTTGGATTCCTCTATTTCTATGTTGTGTAACTCTCCTTATCCATTGGTGAACTCCTCCTTATATAAGCAAAGGGGGTTTCATCCTTCTGTTTTTAAATTTAATATCATCCAAATCTCCCTTTAAGATCTCATCGACATTCCATCCAATGAAAAATTGATCATGTTTCATACATTTAATTACCTAATTGGGGAATGTTTTTTCATGGATTTTGTTCATATATGTCATACTCATTTGAACCCAACATTTCAGCTCCATCTACCAGGTGTTTTAAATGTTGTCTCTAATTTACTCTAATAATTTATTCTCTCTACAATGAATCATTTTATTTTTAAAATATGTTTTCCAATAAATTTATGGTGCATATATTGATAGAATTTAGTGGGGACATAGTTATGGTAGTTGGCCCTCAATATCATCAAATTATCACTGTTTAATATAGACTTCATTTATTCATCCATATAAAATATATTTCCCCATTTTTGACAATCATCAACTCTATCCATATATTTTGAGGTCTAACTTTTGAGCATCTTTTGGGACATGAAATGATGTGTTCAAATTTTTTTCCACAAGAATGAAATGAATCCCAATATATATTTAAACCTAAAAAAATAATTTATTTAATTAGTTTGTGGTATAAAATATTATGTCTTAAATACATAAGTAAATTAAAATAATTAAATTCAAAAACTAGGGATTTTTTTCATTTAAACCAAAAAAACAACATAAATTAAAAAATGATGCACATTAGCTCATGTGTTTTTATTGGATGGTATTAAATATTTAAAATACATAAAAAATTGCGGAAAATGTTATCTCTATAAATTCCCTACACATAAACCATGATTTTCCTCAATCATAAAATCTAAATATTGAAAATCAGAGGGCACTAATGTTTACAATATTCATATTCAAAAGAAATAAAATCAAACAAATTTCAATGTAAAACCAAATTTTCAAAATCCACATTAATTATCAACATAATTTATCAATTATTAAAAGTGGAAATAAATTAATATATATTAATTTTTCCCTTTAAAAAATCATGTAACTACTATGTTAATTCATTCAAGCTTCTCAATTCATTATTATTATACAAACCAATTCACCACCTACCTTAATTTTGAATATTCTCATGCATCACTCATGATACAATTCAAGGAGGGTTATGGACATATCAAGAGAGCATTATACTTATCAATAAGCTTAAAATTTAACTAATTTCTCCACTTTTAAATATAAGAGTCACATAAAATCATGAGGGATTTCATTAATCTGTCAAATTACTGTAAGTCTTAAGTTTAGTAGGAATTCATGCTTAAAAATTAAGTCTTAAGGAGGAGGATTAACTGTTCATTATAATGAATGATATATGAAATAAAAATTTAATAAATATATTCACATTAAATTAAAAACTCCAACTTCCCCCAAACATTCAAATAAAAGGTTATGACCAAAGAAAATAATAATGAATAATTCACACCTTCTTAATTTTTTTCTACAATTTTATAATTTTTCATTTTTAATATTTGATTTTTTTTATTTTTATTCTTATTCCAATGTAATTAATAGACTAAAACTCACATCTACCACGTAACAACATATGCTAAAAATCGTTGGTCCAGATCTGGTGATTTTTAATACTTCAAAGTCACAACCCATTCCGTTTTTAAAAACGTTTTTAGTGAAGATAGAATAGTTTAGTACATTGAATGGATCAAACACCTTTATTTATTCCCACAATATGTACCCAACAATTTTTCCATAAAATTTATTGAATCACATCCATAATTACTCAATACACCCCACAACAAATCTATAAATACCATGGAAATTATAAGACTACTGTTGTATTGGACAACAAATGGCTAAAACAATGGATAATTCCAAAAATGTTCATTCATGGTTTATATGGGATGGAAAATGATTTTTAAATGTTTTATTTTAATGATGAGGTATTTTTCAAATGATTACTCATGAATTTTAATTTGTTTTTTCATATTTGTAGCTTTAACAAGTTCAGATTCATGTTGTAGTTAGTGACATGTCTGAATATCACTCAAGAAACATACTCAACATAAATATTATGAACATGGTCTAGAAATCATCTATTGAATGTGAATATGATATTGGAAAACCACTCAAGGAATGACTTATAATAAAAAACCAATTCTCATGATTTTTAGAGATTCAAAGCATGAAAATTATTGGAAAATTTAATTTAGATAAATCAATTAATTCCATGAAATCATGAGACAAGATTTTATTATCCACACTTCACATTAGAAAACCAGTTATCTATTTACTCATTAAATTTCATTAAAATTTAATAGTAAAACTTGTAATTGTAGGATTCTAAATAAAATTATGTTTCATATATAGGTCTTGTAAATCATTAATTCAGGCATGTGCATGCAATTTCAATTTAATGCTCAAAACTTGTTTATGAAAAAACTTATCATCAGTTTAAAAGATAATCATTAGAAGTAAACTCCATTATTAAATAAATAATAGTAATTTTATTAAAATATTTGAGTATTCATTCTTCGATCATGGACCTACAAAATATAATAACTTAATTAAGTATAATGGCTATGTCATTGAATCCTAAAAAGATAGGAGGGAGAGGGTATGCATGGAAGATAAATCTAAGAATCAAATTTGAAATCTAAATTTCTAGAAAGAATGTAAAAGGACACGACTTAGTATAATCCCCATGTGGGACCATATTTTTTAATGCCTATATAGGTAAGTAGAATATGTTATCCAAATATTGATGGTGGATGAAGCTGCTATGATTTTCACCCACACATGTTGATTTTCCATGATTTTACTTATTTTTTCTTGGTGTGGAGAATTGCATGTATAGTGTAAACCAAATCCTCCCCCTTGTCAATGATTTACAACATTCATTGAAGGGTTTGGATGATGTTTGGAACCTCCTCATCATTGGTTGTGGCATTTGCAACCCCGTCTTCATTATCCAGTAGTTTCTTCAAATATGCTACATGAATAGAGGAAACAAAGGAAATTTTTTAATGTAATTTAATATGAAAAAAAATTAAATTTGAAGAATTAGTTTTAAATAATTCCCATTATATGAATGCAGCTCTTTTCCATTTTCATTAGGTAAATGAACATATATCATTTAATTTCCATCTTGTATTACATGTGAAATATGTTTAGGGATCTGAATCAGATACTCAATTGGTGCCTCCTATTATTCATTATCTTTCTCCATGGGAATTTTTATTCAACCAAATTTATAAAATCTAAATAGCACATTGTGATTTTCCAATCAATTTAAATTAAATTGGAATATAAAGAGGTCGTGAATGGGTAGCCTCCATGAATTGGTTTGGCTTAAATATCCTCTTCAATGGAAAGTACATCTTGAAGTCTATCTTCATTGGAAGAATATGGGTAGTAAGTAATACCCATTATTTATGATAATTCAACCACTAGAGTTGTTTCTTATTATTCCAAGTATAGATAGAGGTTTATTGGTACTGAATCTTCATATTTTTACAAGATAATGGGCTCATCATATTTTTAAATTTCTGTAAAACTTCTCCAAAATATATCCAAATTTACATGATCTTCCCTTCAAGGTCAATAGAAAATGATCTTTCATCTATCTCCACCAGCAATGTTTGAGCATCGTGGAATGAATCTTCTAGTACCCCCACTATTAACTCCTTAGGTTCTTAAATTTCAAATATGTTTGGTGAAATTGCTTCAACCATAGCCTCCGGTACTTGCACTAGCTTATGGTCGGGTTGCTCCATTAATACATGAACACATTCGAATTCTATTTCATCTTTTCTTATTACTTGTTAAATTATTTCTATAATTTCTTTCACCTTTTCACTATTATAACATTATTCTCCATGATTTTTTTATTCTTTCTATTTTGGAACCATTAAGTAATATAACCATGCATAATAATCATAATTTAAATACATCATGGAATTAGGGGTTTTTATATTTTTTAAATATTGAAAACATAAAAACATATCCAAAAATTTGAATTTATAAAAGTGATAAAAAATACTATTTAACTCCCTAGTGATAGTGCCAGTTTTGACACACACCTGTCGTATGGTGTAGAAATGAATATATATTTTCTTAATGCGGAATAGAGGCTGACCAATGTCATCTCACTTGAGGAGTGTCACAATCATTTGAATCACTAATTACTAATTCACATAATTTAATTAATTTTGGGTTTTATTTTATTTATGAAAAGCTGGTTATTAGGATTTTATAAAACATGAAAATAAATCAACTTAATGTAAATTTGATAACAAAATGAAGATGTATACAGAATGAAATTAGGGAAGAAAGGTCTCATTCCTCAGGTTAGATACATGGGTTCATTATATTTTTTTAAAAAAAATTCAATATGATAATTTTTTTGATGAAAACTTATTAAGGAGTTAATATTAATTGATTTATTTAGTGTGTGATTTAATCATGTATTTTTTTCACCAATACCCACATCATCTAGTAATCAAATATGATAACCCCTCAACCATTAATTTTATTCCTAAAATACTTTCCTCCACTATATATCTTTTCATCCCTCCAGGATACACTACATCCATAGTATGAATGATTTTCCCAAGAGATGGGAGGGAAAAATATTAAATCAAATAAATGGAATGAAATCAGAAACAATGTATCTATAGACTACCACCTCATACATTGAATAATTTCTCATCCACCAAAAATAGATTTAATACATTTCTAATTTAATCAAAATAATGAATAATGCCATTAAACCTGCACCAGGGGAAAGCCTCGGGAAAGTCACTCTCCATTTGAAAGTCAAAATGTATCACGATGGAAGGACAGAACCGAGAGGGAACATGACTAGGGTAGGAAGAGAAAGTGAGATTAATGAAGTTGAAAAACGTGAATTAAATATATAGATATGTTTTACATGACATAATTAATTGAGAAAAAAAAATACAAAATTAATAAAAATTTAGAAGTTTGTCCCTTGGAATCCTTTATATTGTGGATGTGAAAAACTACAATAGGCATCTGTGAACTCCTCTATATATATTCCAATTGGGTCCCATCCGTTGGTATTTAAATTCATAATATTCCAAATCTCTGGTTATGATTTCTTCCAGATTCTTTCCAGAAATGGATTTATTATGGTAGGAAAATTGAATGAAAAAAATTTAGAATAGATTATTATTGAACGATGTTCATTAATTTATTGGGGATTTGAACAAAAAATTTCAACTTCATCTTCAGAATGGATTAAAATTTATCTTTAATTTACTGTAATAATTTACTATGGATATGCAGAATCATTGAATTTTAGAAATTGGATTTCAAATGTATTTATAGACTTTATATTGGAATAATCAAGTGGGGACATAGTTATGACTATTGTTCCTATGGACCTTCTATTTATAATTATTGATTTTCAGCTCCTATATTTCATCGATTTACGTGATATAGGCCTATTTTCAAAACTATGAAAATGTATACACAGATTTTGAGGCCTTATATATGAGCGTCATTTGGGCCTTCAAATGATGGATTCAGATTCCTATCTTGAAGATTTAAATGAATCTGAAGTTGTATATATGCCTTAAAAATAATGTGATATATTAAATAAATGTATATATGTTATGTACTAAATTCATAAATAAATTAAAAGAGTTGATTTCAAAAATTATTCTTTTTTCAAATTAAACCAAAAATAGACAAAAAATCAATAAATGATTCAAGTTAGCTCAAATTGTTTAATTGGAAGGTATTAAATAATTAAAAAACATATAAAAATGATGAAAATATTATATATATTTGGGGTATAGGTTTTCTACGTGGTTTGGGTTTCATTGTTTTTTTGAACTATGGTTTTAGAATTTTTCGGGGCTGAGGGATTAGTGATTTTTAGGTCTATGGTTTAAAGGTTTTTAGGGCCAAATATTGGTGTGTATTGGGGATGATGATTGTTGTTTTTTTCTGAGGGTTGAGGGTTTTTTTGAGTTGAGAGTTAGGTTTTTTGAGCAATATTTGGGAGGGGTCCAAGATGATGGTATATTGTTTTTGTGGTTTAGGGTTAAGGAATTTTTAGAGATAGGTTTTTCAAGGATGGGGGTTGAGTTTTTGTTGTGTATGAGGGTATATGGATTTTCTAGGATGAGATATGAATGGATTTTGGGGATTAGGGATTAGGGTTTTAGGGGGCTAAGGGTTGAAGGGTTTTTTAAGGTTATGGGTTGAGGGTTTTGGGGGTTGAGAGTTTAGGGTTTTTTAGAGATATGGGTGGGGTTTTTTTTGGGAGTGATGGTTTAAGGATTATTAGGGATATTGGTTGAGTGTTGTCTTGGGATGAGCGATAAGGGGTTTTTGGATGAGGGTTTAGGGTTTTTTGGGGTTCAATGTTTAGAATATTTTACGAATTAGGGTATTTTTAGGGATAAGTGTTTAGGGACTTTTGGGGGATTATGGTTTAATGATTTTTTTGAAGATGGTTTAGGATTTTTTGGGACAATGGGTTTAGGGATCATTGGGACTATGTAATTTGGTTTTTTTGGGGGATCAGTGTACTTTTTTTTGAATGGGAATTTTGTGTTATCTAGTGATGTGGGCTCTTATTTATTTTTTGGCTGAGGTATTAGGGTCTTTCAAGAAAGACGATTAAGATTTTTATGTGGAATAGGGTAATGTGTTTTTTGGTCTTGAGGGTTGATGGGTTTTTTCAGATGAGGGATTAGGGATTTTTGGGACTGAGAAGAAGTTTTTTTTTTTTAAAATAAGGGAAGAGTGTTTTTTAGTATGTATATTGGTTGTTTTTTGGATTCTGATTTATAGTATTTTGGGATGTGGGTTTAATGTTTTTGGGGCTGAGTGTTAGGGTTTGGAGGTTGAGGGTCTGTGGTTTTTGGGGATGGAGGTATTGGGATTTTTTGGGAATGATGATTTAGGGATTTTTTGGAGTTAATTTTTTTTTGTGTTTTTGAGGTTGTGTCTTTAGTTTTTTTTCATTGAGTCTTTACGGTTTTTTTGGGTTGAGGGTTTAATTTTTTTTTGAACTCAGAGTTTAGTGTTTTTAAGGGCTCGGGTATTAGTTATTATTTGGGATGAGGGTTTATGTTTATTTGGGTTAAGGGTTAAGGGTTTTTTCCCTTGGGGCTAAAATATTTTTGCGGATGAGGGTTGAGGTATTTATGGGGATGAGGTTTTTGGTTTTTTTGGGATGAAGATCGAGGTTTTTTTTGAAGGTTTACATTTTATAGAAAGATGGTTGAGGGTTTTGGAGTTTAGGGTTTAGGGTTTTTTGGTGTTGAGGTTTGAAGGTTTTCTAGCGCTCAAAGTGTAGGGTTTTTTTGGGATGAGGATTTATGATTTTTTTGCGATGATGGTTTAAGATTTTATGGGTAATAATTTAGTTTTTTTGGGGCTTGGTGATGAGTATTTTTTTAAGGATTATGGTTTAGGGTTTTTTTAGACTGAATGTTTAGGGTTTTCCAGGGTGGAGTATTAAGGATTTCGTAGTTCTAAGGGTTGATGGTTTTTGGGGTTGATTGTATTGTTATTTTGGGAATGACGAGTGAGTTTTTTAGGGGAAATTAATGAGGGTTGTTAGGGTTAGAGTTTAGAGTTTTTTGGGATAATGGGATGAGTTTTTTTTGATGAGGGTTTAGTTTTTTTATGATATGTGTTGTGGGTTTTTTGGGGCTGAGGGTGAGGAAATTTCAGGGATGGTAGATTATTTTTTTTTGGCAGAGGGTTCAGGGTTTTTGGGGCAGAATATTTTTTCTTCTTTTGGGTGGTTGAGTGAGGGGGCTTCGGTTATAAGTGTTATGATTTTTCTGGATATTAAGGATTATGGTTTTTTGGGGTTGAGGAAATATGATTTTTTGGACTGAGGGTTGATTGTTTTTTGAGGATGAGGGTTTAGGAAGGTTTACACCGAAGGATTTAGAATTTTCGGAATCTGGGATTAGTGTTTTTTTAGTTCCAAGAAGTATGGGTTTTTTAGGGATAATGGATAAGTTTTTTAGGGACGATAGTTGAGGGGTTTTGGGACTGAGGACATAGTTTTTTAAGGGTGATAAGGATTGATCATTTTTTTGGGAGAGGATTTTGGATTTTTTTGGGATGATGGCTGAGGGTTTGAGGATGAATGTTTTGTGTTTTTGTGGTGTAGGGTTGATTGTGGTTTGGTTTTTTGGTTAGAGTATTTTTTTGGGATGAGGTTTTACATATTAATGTTGTTTAGGGTTTATGTTTTTTGTGGCTGTGTGTTTATAGATTTTTGAGGGATAGAATTTAGGGTTTTTTAGGGATGAGTGTTGGGGGTTTTATAGGGATGAGTATTTAGGGACATTTTATGTATGAGGGCTGAGATTATTTTGGGATAAGCATCTAGGTTTTTTTTGGGCTAGGGATTGATGATTTTTGGGGGTTATGGGTTTAGTTGTTTTTGGTGTTGATGGACAATTGATTTTTAGGGATGTTGTAAAAGGTTTTTTGGTGGAGAGGGTTGGTGGTTTTTTTAGGAAAATGTTTTATGGTTGTTATGGATGTGGGTTTTGGAATTATTGGAGATAAAGGATTATGTATTTTTGTTGAAATGGTTTTAGGTTTTTTTGGGTTTATGGTTTATGGATTTTGGTGCTGAGGTATTCAGGTTTTAGGGTATGGGGGTTTATGGTTTTTTTGGGGTGGTGGGTGTAATGTTTTATTAGGATACAGGTTTAAGGTATTTCAAGGATGGTGGTTTAGGGTTTTTTGGGCCTCATTATTTCACTTTTTTGTTGTTGAATGTAATGGTTTTTGTTTGTCTGAGGGTTCATTCTTATCGAGGGATGACTGCTTATTTTTTTGGGAAAATGTTTGAGGGTTTCATGGGATGAGGGTTTGGGTTTTTTTAGGATAAGGGTATAGAATGTTTTTTGGATGAGGGTTTAGGTTTTTCTTAGGACGATTGTATATGTTTTTTAATAGATAAGTCATTATGGTTTATTTGGGGATGGTGGTTTAGGTTTTTGGGGTCTTTGGGTTTAGGATTTTCTGGTGCTATGGTTTTAGTAATTTTCGAGGATGAGGGTATAGGAATTTTATAGGATAAGTGTTTATGGGTTTTTGTGGTGATAAAATTGGTTTTTTTAGGGATGAGGGTTTAGGGGTTTTTTGGTTTTGAGAGATTAATTTTTATTATGGTTGAGTGTTTAGAGTTTTATATCAATGAAGGTTTAATGTTTTTTTGAACTGATATTTTACGGGACTTTTAGGGATAAGGGTTTACAATTTTTTTGGTATGAGGTTTTAGTATTTTCTTAGGCTGTAGGTTTAATGGTTTATCAGGCTTAGGGATTAAGGTTTTTTTGGGACTAATGGTCTAGGGGTTTTAGGGATGAGGGTATAGGTATTTTTAGGTCCAGTTATCATGGATTTTTTTGGATCCGATTGTCTAGGATTTTTTTGGAGCTAAGGGGATATGGGTTTTTTCTACTAAGGGTTATGGTTTTTTTGGGGGGCTGAGGGTTTATGGTTTTGGGGGGTTGATGGTCTTGGGTTTTTTGGGCTGGTAATTATAGATTATTTGGGGTGGAGGGTTTTTTTCTTTTCGAAAGAGGGTTTGAGTGTTTTTTGGGGTATGAGTGTTTAAGGTCATTTTGGGTCTTTAGGTTTTGGGTTTTTGGGTATAAGGTTTTAGTGTTTATTTTGGATTTCGGGTTTAGTTTTTTTTTGGGTTGAGGGTTTAGGATTTTAAGAGGATGACGGTTTTGGGTTTATTGGGGATGAGGGTTTAGTGAATTTGTAGAAGAGGGTATAGGGTTCTTAATGGCTAGTGGTTTTGTTGATTTGGGATTATGTTTTAAGATTTTTGGGGTTGATGTTTTAGGGATTATTAGGGAAGTAGATTTAGGGTTTTTTGGGAAGAGGGTTTTGGTTATTCTGGGATAGAGGGATATGGTTTCATTCGGCTAAGGGGTTACAGATATTTGTGGCTATGGTTTTATTTTTTTGGGATGAAGTATTATATTTTTTTTGGAATGAGGGTTTTGGGTTTTTGGAGCTTATGTTTGAGAGTTATTTAGGGGTGAGGGTTGTGATTTTTTTGGTGTTCTGGGATGAGTGTTTTTTTAGTCTGAGTTTTGGTTTTTTTCTACTGAGGGTTTAAGGTTTTATTTGGAATAAGGGTATAATGTTTTTTTGGATGATGAATTAGTGTTTTTTAGCACTATATATTTACGGTTTTCTAGGGATAACAATTCATTAATTTGGTGGGTAAGGGCATAGGGTTGTTGAGGCATGGTTTTGAGGGGTTTATGGGTGGAGGGTTTATGATAATTTAGTGCTGATAGTATGGGTGTTTTTTTCTGTTAATGGTCAAGAATTATTTTGGGATTAGGGTTGATTGTTTTTATTTAAGAGAGCTTGTGTTTTTTTGGGGATGAGGTTTTTGGGTTTCATGGGGAGGGTTTTTAGGGATATTTTGACCGAGGGTTTTTATTTTTTAGAGATTAAGGTTTATGGTTTTTTGAGGATAAGAATATAGGGTTTTTTGTGTCTTAGGGTTGAGGGTTTTTTATGGAGGAGGGTAAATGGTTTTTTTGGTGTTGAGGTTTGAGTGGGGTTTTAAGGTAGAAGGTGTTGGTCTTTTTGTAGGAGGATTTTTTATTTCTTGGGGAGGATGGTATCAGTTTTTTAGGGATGAGGTTATAGGGTATTTTGAGGAAGATGGTATAGGGTTTTTTGAGGATGGGGTTTAGGTTTTATTGGGGATCAGGGTTTTAGTATTTTGGTGGATATGGGTTTACAGTTTTCTAGGGATGAGGCATGAGGTATTAATGTTTCTAGGGGTTTCTGGGTTTTTTGGGGATGTCAGTTTATGGTTTTTGGGGGCTAAGGGATTTTTATTTTTATTATTGAGGGTTTGGATTTTTTATCTAAGTGTTTTTTTATAGGGTCACATAATTCATATTACTTGGGGTTTAGGGGATAGGGGGTTTTTTAGGCTGAGGGTTTAGTGTTTTTTATGACAAACGATTATGATTTTTTTTGCATTGGGTAGAGGGTTTCATGGGGATGAGGGTTTTACGTATTTTGGGGGTATGGTAAAGGGTTTTCTCAGGCTGAGGGATTATGATTTTTTTGTGGGATGGGTAATGTGGATTTTTTAGCCATAGGGTATATGTGTTTTTTAGAAAATGAGGGTTTAGGGTTTTTTTATTTCTAACGGTATAGGGTTTTTGGTGCCATTGGTTTAGTGTTTTTAGCATTGGTGTTTTAGGGATTTTTGGGGTTGTATTTTTAAGATTTTTTAGGGATTAGTGTTTATGAATTTTTTAGGCTGAGGGTTTAGCGTTTTTAAAGGGTTAGGGATTAGGGTATTTTTTGGTTGAGTTTTTTAGGGTTTTGATGGTTTAGGTTATAGGAATTTTATGGAATAAGGGTTAAATGTTTTTTGGGGAAGAGTTTTTAAGGTTTCTTTGGGATGAGGGATTATGATTTTTGGAGATGTGCGGTTTGGGTTTTTTGGGGTTGAGAGTTTAGGGTTTTTTGGGGGTGAGGGTTTCTTTGGTTTGGGTATTAGGGTTTAGTATTTTTTGCGGAGGGAATATGGTTTTTTAGGCTGAGTGTTTACGGTTTTTTAAGGATAAGGTTTAATGATTTTTTGGGATTATGGTTTTCGGTTTCAGAGATGAGGGTCTTCCTTTTTTGAACTAATTTTTTAGGTATCTCTTGTCTAAGGGTTGATGATAATTTTTTGAGGTTTGATGGTTTTTTTGGGGATAAGGGTTGAAGGTTCATTGGGAAAAGGATTCAGGTCTTTTAGGGAATATGTTTTATGGTTTTTTATGAGGTTTAATTTTTTTGGATGAGCTCTAATGGTTTAATTAGAGTTGGTGGTTTAATTTTTTTACAGACGATTGAGAATTTTTGGGGGATTACGGTTCAATTATTTCTATGGAAGAGGGTTTAGTGTTTTTTGGGGCTATGTGTTGGTGTATTTTCATTATAGAGAGTTTAGGTTTTATTTCGACTGCGGCTTCTGAGTTTTTGGGGGTTGAGGATTTTAGGTTTTTTTAGTTTTTTTGGTGTTTTTTGGGGTTTAAGGATTGGGTCTTTTTGGGTAGAGGGATTATTGTTTTTTAGGGTTGAGTGTTCGGGTTTTTTTGGTAATGAGTGTTTGGGGGGTTTTTAGTGCTAATTATTTTAGTGTTTTTAGAGGTTATTGTTCAGTTTTTTTGGGGCTGAGAGTTTAGGGTCTTTTGGGAAGACGTTTTAGGGTTTTTTTGTCGATGAGGGTTTAGGGTTTTTTTGGGATGAGTTATTCTGGTCTTCTCAAGATGAGGGTTTATGTCATTTAGGGGATAAGGGTTAAGTGTTTTTTTATGGGGGTTGGGAATTTTTTGGGGCTGACAGTTTAGGGTTTTTTGTTGTTGTGGGTTATGATGTTTTTTATGAGGGTTTAAGGTTACTTTGGGATGATTTTTTAGGGTTCTTTCATAAATGTACATACGGTTTTTTGGAGATAAGGGTGCAGTGTTTTTGCCGACGAGGGTTTCAGGTTTTTTTAGGGAGGTGTGTTTTCGGTTTTCTAGGGCTCAGGGATTTGGATTTTTTGGGGATCAGGTTTTTTATTTTTTTGGGGATTATGGATTTCAGGGTTTTTGTGGGAAATGGTTTTGGGTAATTTGAGAAAGGGGGTTTGGGGTTTCTAGTGGATGTGGGTTTGTGGATTTTTGGGTTAGAGGGCTTGGATATTTTTAGGCTATCGGTCTACAGAATTTTGTGGATGGGGGTTAAGGGTTATTTAGGGATGGCGGTTTTGGGGTTTTGGATTTTTATGATTACGGTTTTATGGTTTTGTGTGAAGAAATCATTGTAATTTTTGGGTATGAGGGTTTTCATTTTTTACAAATTGTGGGTTAATGTAATTTAAATATCATGTCAATAGACCCCAAAAAAATTTAATTTATGACATATTTGGACTTATTTTAACCATTTGGACAAATCTTATATTTTTAGGAATTTAATGTCATTTAATAAACTATTTTATGTTTTATTTTATGAATTATGTCAATTTTTGATTCTATTCATATGTGACTTTTTAAAAGATCATTAAAAAATTATTCATTTTCAAACAAATGCAGTAAATAATATCTGATATGTTAATTTCATTGATAAAATTCAGGGATAGAATCAAAATATTCAAATTAAATTTATTTTAATATCTATAAATTCGTTTATTTGAATCTTTCATTAATGAGGTAATCACTACATAATAATTGTATCATAAATAAATATATTTGTCTAATGAATAAAAATTCTAAATAAAATTTCATGATGTAGGAAATAGATTATTATTTTTAATGAATATTTATATACATAGATATCTATTACATAACCTCGTATAAAAATCTGTTTAGTATAAGATATATGTTTAGGTTATAATTATCTTTACATTATATTAATTCTTATAAAATGTCCTTTTCATATCCAATTGAATAAACAGGGTCATAAAATCAACCCAAGGATTCCCATGGTCTGAAATATCTCATCCAATAAGATTATGACATGTTTTAGGGTAGTTTAGTGTTATTATAATATTATTTTTATCCTTATTTACGAAATTTTCCATTTAACCATGGAAAATAAAATAATTACTGAAGTTACTAATTCATAATGTCTAAAAAATAAAATTTAACCATTTACAATTTCTTTACCACCAGATTCCAAATTTGGAATCCATTTTTAAAATTTCAAAATACATAATTTCCATTAATTAATTTAAAACAAATTGCCATTTTTAAAACCAAAAAAGTGTTTTTAAGAAATATAATAGGAACATCGAAATTTACATTGGATGAAATTTTGGTATTTTTTTGATAAAATTTATTTTTTATGAATAGTGCATAATAATGTATTTTAATTCAAAACTACCTTTTAATATAATTTATTTATATAGGTATATTGTACTTTGATTTTTTTAATGTATAATTGCATTAAATTTTTATCATTTAATACAATGTTTGTCATGGGATGTAATTTTACTTTCAAAATAGACATCAATAGTTGACAATCATTTGATAGTTATACTTCTTAAAAAAACTTTTTTGGTTTTGACAATGGAAATTTGTTTTAAATTAATTAATGAAAATTATGTATTTTGAAATTTTAAAAATGGATTCCAAATTTGGAATCTGGTGGTAAAGAAATTGTAAATGGTTAAATTTTAATTTTTAGACATTATGAATTTGTAACTTCAGTAATTATTTTATTTTCCATGGTTAAAGGGAAAATTTGGTAAATAAGGATAAAAATAATATTATAATAATACTAAACTACCCTAAAACATGTCATAATCTTATTGGATGAGATATTTCATACCATGGGAATCCTAGGGTTGATTTTATGACCCCGTTTATTCAATTGGATATGAAAATGACATTTTATAAGAATTAATTTAATGTAAAGATAATTATAACCTAAACATATATCTTATACTAAACAGATTTTAATACGAGGTTATGTAATAGATATCTATGTATATAAATATTCATTAAAAATAATAATCTATTTCCTACATCATGAAATTTTATTTAGAATTTTTATTCATTAGACAAATATATTTATTTATGATACAATTATTATGTAGTGATTACCTCATTAATGAAAGATTCAAATAAATGAATTTATTGATATTAAAATAAATTTAATTTGAATATTTTGATTCCATCCCCGAATTTTATCGATGAAATTAACATATCAGATATTATTTACTGCATTTGTTTGAAAATGAATAAGTTTTTAATGAACTTTTAAAAAGTCACGTATGAATAGAATCAAAAATTGACATAATTCATAAAAGAAAACATAAAATAGTTTATTAAATGACATTAAATTCCTAAAAATATAATATTTGTCCAAATGGTTAAAATAAGTCCAAATATGTCATAAATTAAATTTTTTGGGGTCTTTTGACATGATATTTTAATTACATTAACCCACAATTTGTAAATAACATGATATAAAAATATGATTTAAAATAGGTAAAATAAGGGTTAAACAAAAAAGATAAGGATAAAAAATTAATCAAAAAATGTCTAAATATTTTTGTATGAATTTTATTTGAACAAAAAGAAACATATATTAGAATTAAATAAGTTTTGGTCCATTTTAAATATAAATTTAATATATAATAAATTAATATTTTGAGACATTTCTAATGTGCCCCTCTCCTCTTTTATAGAAGGGCACCTCCTCCCTCTCCACTACACTCCATTTTAAACATTAAATATCGGTCAAAGACTTCCCATTTCCCTTAAAAATATACCTAGTTAAATTATAGAGGTGATGGTCTTCTCAAAAGAGAAACTCTAGTTTTCTTAGAAGATATTTAAAGGAGGCACGTCGAGGAAAATGTAATCTCTTCTACCGATTCTTTCAAATTTCATTCTTCTTCTACTTCCTCTTTTTTTTTTGTTTCATCATAAATTAATAACATAAGTATCACTCATATACAGATATGTTATTATAAATATTAAACATCTATATTTCACCTTCTATCCATCTTACAAAAAATGAAATCACTGCGCGTGCGTACGTACAGATTACCGTCTCCACGCCAACGTATAATCTGTTTTTCACCACCACCTTACATGGTTTGGTATAATGGTGCAAATAATATCTATATATGATTATTATAACATGATACTAATTCTTAGATATTATAAACTATCCAATTAAATACCGTTCTTTAATTATGGGAACAATATCATCACTCGTGCGTACGCACGGCTTACCGTCTCCATGACGCAATAAGATTTATTATCCATGTCAACCATTCAAGAATGATTACAAAGTATATAAAAAAATAATCATGGAATAAATGAAATAATAATCCTACTGGATATATATATATATATATATATATATATATAATTTACTTACTTCCACTCAATTCAATAAGGAAACGAAAACATCAATCATGTGTATGTACGACTTACCGTATCCATATATGGTGAATTAAATTTAATTTATATATATATTATATATATATACTGAATATATATGATATATAAATAATTTTATACATTATGGAAGTAATTAAATCATGATATATGTAATAATATCAATAATAACAAGTCAGAACACATACGATAAATCAAACGATTACTACCCAACACCTTTATTTCACAAGGAATTGACAAATGAACGCGTAATATAAAGTCATAAGAAAATCATATATGATATCATATATATTTTTATGGTTATTTTAATAGTTAATAAAATTTTATAAACCCGCTATATAAGAGTTTCAGGAACATACGGATGAAATCAGACCTATGTTAAGGGATAATTTTTTAATCTCATCTTTATCTGAGTTTGTTTATACGTAAATATTACTCAGGATATATTAATCATCCATGTACATGTTTTCTAAAAATGATTTCATAAAATGATTACTATTATTCTATTTGTGTTTAAAGTCATTTTAATCATTTTTTACTTTTACTACATGGTATGAAAAAAATATTTCTTTTGGTTACCATACGAGGTATTTTTTGAATTCTCGGGCATAAGTAAGAGGAGAATATTTTTTAAAATTATACAAAATGAATTGTTCTATACATATTCAAGAACCTTATTTCCATGAATAATCATATGAACTATTTCAATTTTATTATCAACTCTATTCTTTTCTTTTAAAATTGTGTGGCATTTTTTGAAACGAAAATGTTTTTGATGAAGAAAGGATATTTTCCTTAAGTACTATGTTTAAGTGGTTAATCAAAATTAATTTCCATCAAAGATTATACTCATTAAATAGGATTATGTTTGAATTCCTTTTATCACTATGATTTGATTGTTTTAATGATGGAATGGTATTTTATATTGATTATGTTATGATGGAATGATGTTTAAGAAAACCCCTTTAATTTCATGGGTTATGCTATGATGAATTATTTATGTTTTTTGGAACATGTAAGAATGATTTCATTATGAGATGGGTGGATCCTATATCTCCCTAAAATTCATTTGGTAATAATTTATATTTCATGAGATAGGCATTAATGGAATGAGAACTGAATTCAGTTCAATAACACATGGATGGAAGGGAAGGTAAACCCAGTTCAGTAATGGACAATATCAACAATGATGGTCTTGGAAGCAATGCATTGGATACTATGAAATCATATTATGTTTTTATTATTTTTCCACAATTACATATTTTATGATAATGTGACTCAATCATGGTTAATGTTCTTTTATAATAAATTCCTTTTATACTACCAATATTTATGTCATTTCTCAAGATTTTGATGTTTAGACATTATATTCATAAATATATATATATATATATATATATATATATTCATTCATATGTTTATGATTTGTTTTATGTTATCCGTGTTTACCCTTACTGATAATTTGATCTCACCCTTTTTATGTTTTATTTTATCTAGGATATAATGAAAGGGTTTAGGTAGGAAAACTAATGGGCAAGATCTTTATGGGAGATGTTGAAGATCTTTAACCAAGATATGAGTATTTGTTCCACATGTCAACAGATACTAAACTAATACGGTATTTGGGTGTTCGTTTGTGTCTTTTATTAAGTATTCCGAAAAAGAAATTTAATGACTGTGTACGTCAAGATTGGGTCTCTATATTTAGTATCAGAGTGAAGGTTTTGTCACCCTTTAGAAATTAGGATGTGAATGCTTTAGTGAGATCCCCAGATATATTTCTATAGTGTGTCTAGGGATGTCCCAAATGGTAAGTCTAATAATAGATTACAGTCCAAAAATTTGGTCACGATCATGAATAACCTAGGATTAAACATAAGATTATAGATATTAAATGTACTCCTCCAACATAATTTTCTTTTCTTATTATGATTATTTCCTATCGCATTATTCCTTTTGGATTTAGACAATGGTGGGAACCTAAAGGAAACATGTTAATGATCAATGCAATGGGTGGTGAAATGATTTTCCTCCTAAAAACCCAAATGTTAAGGGAGATAGAGTGAAAATATTATCATTATACTTACACAAGAAATGAATCATTCTAGAAATCCAAATTAGAAGAGAATGGAACAACATTCTATGGAGTTTTTCATGAGGCAACATAGACCTTCTTTCAGTGGGTCATCTAATCTAGTTGTTGCAGTAAAATGTATCAGTACCATTGAAAAGATATTTTAAAAAATTCTCTGTTTTCAACCTGAAAAAGTAATTTTTGATTTCTATCGTTTAGAAGGTGAAGCAGACCAGGGGTGAACTCTAATTAAGAATACAAGGCAGAAAAATGAAATTTAATCCATAGAATCAAATGAGTTCAGGAAATTATTTTTTAATAATTACTTCCCCCATATGATTTGAACAATAATGGAAAAGGAGTTACTTGATGGTAAGAAAAAGGACGATTAATATGCTAGTACATAAGATTCAAATTGAACAAGACTTGCACAGTATGCTTATGGCCTTAACATTTAACCTGAATGTAATGTTGATCGATTCTTTAGTGACTTCAAACCGAGTCTTCGAAGGGAATTAGCTATAAGGGGATTCAGTAGCTATGAAGAGATTGTGCATTGTGCTATCAAGGTAGAACTTGAATTTGGTGTAACATATCCATCACATGGTTTTGACAATAAATGAAGGATTGAGTTCAAGGAAAAATATCAAAAAAATTAAAAAGAAATTAAATGTTTCCTTATGCTCAGAGTGTGGAAAGAAACATGGTGGAGATTTTATTAAGTGGACTATAAAATTTTATAAGTGTGGAAACGATAGTCATCGAGCAGTTGAGTGGCAAAGAAATGGGAATAAGGTTGAAAATGATGTGAATAAAGAAAATTCTATAGAGAACGCACCACCAACAATTCAATGATAAAAGTGCAAAGAAATGGGTAATTATGGTAAATTCCCTAATCCAAAGGTTAATGATTATCGAATTTAGCATCCATTTAAGAAAAAAGATAACGGGAAGTCACATGTGATCACTATTGGTGATGTTGAGTATGATAACGAAGTGGTGAAATGATTAAGTGTTTATTTAATGGGATTCTAAAATTCTGTTATGGAATCTCATTTAAATTATTGTGGAATATTGGAATATATATGTATTGGTCTATTGTTGGTTTCCATAATTTTATGGTATTGGTAACCATAAAAAGTGTTTTAAATGTTTTGAAAAATCACATGATATTCGTATAATGAAGGGATAAGGATATAATGATACGATTGATAGTATTAATGATCTAAAGACTGATATAATGTCAAAGTGATATCATTGTTTTAGTAAATAGAATTTTTCAAATTTTCAGTGTATGTAATGCGTTAATTTTGACAGAATGAATGTTTTCACTAAATTTAAACTGTAATTCATGTTGCATTTTAACGGAATACATGATTATGGTATTCACATGTTTGGAATGTGTTAACAAAGAACTGCCTTATGAGATATGGGAGATTAATTTTATGTCCATTTAGTTCACCTCCATCTAATTTTTATAATTTTTTCATTGTATTTTTATCCATTTAAGGATTGTATAAGTTATTTCCAATTTTATGTTTGTTAGATTAATGTATTATCTCACTATATTTGGACAGATGTATATTTTATTACATGTGCTAACTTTTTTATTGAGACATATGGAATGAAATATAATTCCATATCATGATCTTCTAACACTTCATTAAAGAAAAATTTACCTTCATTTCTTTAAATAATAGGTGAAGTGGAAATTGTTCAAGGCACAAACAATAGTGAGATTGTACCAAAATCATGTAAGTATTTATTCTCAAAAAATAATATTCAACTTTAGGAAAATGACCATGAAGACCAAAACAATTTATCCTAGTAGCCTCTTATATGATAAATCATATGGTCCCTTAAATCATTGTATATTTATGGATTTCTTATAGTTAACTTTCTCCAAACCTTATTCTCTATCACTATCCATCAGAACATGATGCTTAGATTTTTCTTTTATACCCAAGTTTTCACTTCCCACATGTGTTCTGCTATGTTTAAACCCAGTGATATGTTAATTTTAGTAATAGGTATTTTTCTAACATTTCCTTTTAAAATTAATTTTTTGTATTACTTTTTACAATGTGGGCTTCCATGAAAGAATCTTTAATATAGTAACCATTTACAACCACGATGAATTTCGAGGGAAAGATTCATTTTAAGTGGGGTGAAATGCAACACCGTAAGATTTTATGAGATACAATATTTTTATTTTCAATTATTTCTTCTGTTGTATTCTACGCAAATATTATCTTGATCTATATGCAACACCGTATTTACTTTCAATACACACAACACTATTTTTGGCATGTGTTGCCCTTAATTTCAAGTTCTTTTTATAGAATTAATTTCAGGAAACATTGATTATAGAATTTTTCAATCTATAAAAGAACAATGTATCGACTATGTTATATGAAACACCAAATGAATCCTTTATTACATTCATCAATGACTTGGAATGCGTTACGCAGAAGAGTAACCTTCCTCGATAGCTTGCATTGTAAGCGATACCGAGTTTCATTAAAAAAAGATATATTATTAAAATATTATTATTAAATGGGATATAAAATATTATTAATTAATATTATTAACATCATTTTGAAGATTATATAACATTAACATTCATATTATACATTTTAAAGACCATTATATGAGAATTCAGATAAAAGAAGTATTTTCAAAAAATGAAATTTTACTACCTTTTGATGGAACACCCATTTTAAATATAGTTTTTTTCACATTAATATGTAAAATATTAAAAAGTAAATTTCTCCACTGCAATTGGAACATAAAAATTTACTTTGGATGAAATTTTGGTATTTTTTTAAAAAAAAATTCATATTTTTATGAACAGTGAAAAATATTGTATTTTAATTCAAAACCGCTATTTAATATAATTAATTAATATATTTTTATTTTTATTTTAATTGTTTTAAAAGTATAATTGGAATATATTTTTTTTCATTTAATCCAATTTTTTTTAGTGCTATTAATTTCACATTAAAATTGGATATAAATAGATGTTAATCATTTGATAGTTATTATTTCATAAAAACCTAATTTTTGGTTTTGACAATAGGAATTAATTTTAAATTAATTACTGTAAACTATATGATATGTAGATGGAATATTGGATTACATATTTAGAATCAGTAATTAAAAATTGTGTAAATTGGATCCTTTTATTTTTCTATATTAGGAATTGTAACTTCAGTAATATTTTTTTTACCATGGTAAAAGGGAAAATCTAGTAAATTAAGTTAGAAATAATATTATAATAATATCTAAAGATCCTAAAACATGTACAAATATTAGTGGATAATATATTTATGACCATTGGCATCCTTGGGTAGATTTTGGGACCCCATGGATTCACTTGGATGGGAAAATGACGTTTTATAATAATTAATTTAATGTAAAGATAATTATAACCTAAACATATATATTTTACTAAATCCATTTTCATATATGATTTTATAATAGGTATTTATTTATATAAATGGTTATTATATATATAAAATTATTTCCTACATCATGGTATTTTATTTATAATTTTTAGACATTAGATAATTATATTTATTTATGAAACAATTATGATGTAGTGACTACCTCATTAATGAAAGATTGAAATAAATGAATTTATAAATATTAAAATATATTCAAATTTAATATTTTGATTCAATAAAATAATTCTATGGATTTTAGTGACATACTAGGGTTGATTTAATTAATTTTTTTCAATGTAATAATGTTGTAATGAATATTAATAAAGCCATTTATTAATAGTATCCAAATTTTACATAATTCCAACATAAGACATAAAATAGTTTATTAAATTATATTAATTTTATAAAAATATAATATTCTTCCAAATTGTTAATATAAGTCCAAATATGTCATAAATAACTTTTTTGGGTCTTTTTACATGATATGGTAATTACATTAACCCACAATGTGTAAATAACATGATAACACGGTAAGATTAAAAAGGGTAAAATCGATATCAAACCAAAAAGGTAAGGTTAAAACAATATTCAAAACATGTATAAAAATTATTTTATGATGTTTATTCGAGAAAAAATAATATTATATCAGAATTAAATATGTTTTTGACCATTTTAAATCGAAATTTAATTTATAATGAATTAATATTTTAGGACTTTCCAAAAGTACCCTTCTCCTTTCATATAAAAGGGCACATCCTCCCTATACTATTCACTCCATTTTGAGCCTTCATTATCATCCATACACTTAAAATATCTCTTATCATCTTCTATAGTTAAATTCAATAGGTTTTAGTCTTGTCAAATGACCAAATGTAGTGCCCTAAGAGGAAATTTAAATATGGCATGTCGTGGAAGAGGTAATATCTTCTACCAATTTTCCATTCTTCCTCAGATTCCTATTATTTTGTGGTTTCATTATAATGTAAAACAAAATTATCACGCCAATTATGAAATTTTAATATAAATATGAACCAACCCGTTTTCACCTTCTATCCCTCCTACGGAAAATGAAATCACCGCACGTGCGTACGTACGGATTACCGTCTCCAAACTGTGGTATAATATGTTTTTCATCACTACCTTACATGGATGGGTATAAGGGTGGAAATAATAACTATATATTTTTATTATAACATTATACTAATTCATAGATATTATACAACAAAAAATTCAATAGCGTTCAACAATTATGGGAATGATTTCACTTCTTGTGCGTACGTACAACTTAATATCTCCACGACGCGATAAGACCCATTATCCATGCTAACCATTAAAGAATGATTATAAAGATTATATAACAAATAATAATAAAATACATGAAATAATAATTCTAACAGATTTAGGTATATATATATATATATATATATCTCATTTACTTGCTTTTATTCAATACAATAGGGAAATGAAAACATCGTTCATTCATATGTATGACCTACTGCCTCTATGAACGGTGTATTCTGTTTCATCTATCCATCTATTATTTATATATTTATATACTAAATATATATGATATGTAAATAATTTTTTATATTATTCATTTAATTAAATAATTATCTATATAATAATATAAATAATAACAGGTCCAAACACATACTATAAATAAAACGATTACTACCAAAAACGATGGTTTGACAAGGAATTGACAAATGAACATATAATATAAAGTCATAATTAAATCATATGTGATATAATAAATATTATTATGGTTATTTACAAGTTATTAATATTTTTAAACCCACTATATAAGAGTTTCAGACACATAAGGAAGAAATCTGGCCTAAGGTAAGGGATAATTTTGCAATCTCATCTTTATCTGTGATTCTTTATAAATAAGTATTTACTGGGTATATATTTATATTCCATTCCTATGTTTTCTATAATTGTTTTCATAATTTTTTAATATTCTTATATGTATGCTTAATTCCATTTTTACCCATTTTTTACTTTTACTACATGGCAAGGACGGAATCATTATTTTTTTACCATACGAGGCAATTTTGGACTTTACTTGAAAAAGAACGATGATAATATTTTTTTAACTTATACATAATGAACAAGATTTTAAATCATCATTACTCCTTATTTCCAATAAACATCATCTACACTATTTCACTTATTTATTAAATAAATTTATTTCTTTTAAATTTGAACATCATTTTGAGAAAATTAAATGTTATTGAAGAAGAAAGGATATTTTCTTAAAGAACTAAATTCAAGTGGTTTATTAAAATTATTTTCAATCTAAGATGACACCATTTAAATAGTTTTATTTTTATATCCCTATTATTACTTTGGTTTTATTGTGTTAATGAAGGAATAATATTTAATATGGATTATGTTATGATGGAAAGATGTTTAAGAAAACCCATTTTATTTATGGGGTTATGCTATGATGAATGATTTATGATTTTTTGGAACAAGAAATAATGATTTTATTATGAGTTGGGTGGGAAATATGTATCCCTCCAATGCATTTTTTAAATATTTATATCAAATGATATAGACATGACCAAAATAGAAAGTATATCTGGTTCATTAATATATGGCTAGAACGACAATTAAACTCGGTTCATAAGTGGACTTTGTCCACTATGATTTGCCTGGCGGCAATGCCTTGTCTACTATGGAAATAAAATTATGTTCTTAGTAGTTTCCAACAATTACATATTTTATTTCAATGAAATTATAACTTAATTAATTTTCTTTTATAATCTATGCCTTACATGATTCCGTGATTTCTGTCAATTCTCAATATTTTTATGTTTAATCTTTATATTCATATTTTTTTATGATCAAATGTTATTGTTTTTTTTATGTTAACCATGATTACCCTTAATTATAATTTTACCACACCCTTTTTATGTTTTCTTTCCCATAGGATATAAAGAAAAATTTTATGTAGGAAAACTAATTGGGAAGATCTTTACGGGAGATGTGTATGATCTTCCACCATGATAGAATAATGTGTTCTGAGTTTCCAAAAAAACTAATCAAATATGGTCTTTGGGATTTTTTTTGTGTCATATATTAATTATTATGAAAAATATATTTAATTTACATTTATGTAAATCTTGGTTATTTATAGTGAGTTTATGCTTTTGGGGGATGAGGGATGACGTTGTGTTGCTGATAAAGGTTTTGTATGTTTTATGGTCAAGGGTTTAGGATCCTTTAGGGAAACGGGCTGAGGGTTTTTATAGTGGTGAGGGAATCTAGTTTCTTTGTGGATGAGGGTTTATGTTTTTTTGTTGTTGTTGAGGTTTTATGGTGTTTTGGGATTCATGGTTTAGTTTATTCTATGGATGAGGTTATAAAATTTTTTCAAACTTAGGGTTTATGGTTGTTAAGGGATGAGGGTTGTGAATTTTTTATGTGCGGATAATTTATCATTTTATAGTGTTTAGGATTTAATGTTTTATCAGGAATTGGGTTTAGTGATTTTTTGGGATGAGGTCCTAGGGTTTTCTAGGGAAAATTGTCTATGGTTTTATAGGGATGGGGGTATTGGGTTTCTTGGCGCTGAGGGTCAAGGATTTTTTGGGGCTGAGAGATTAAGGTTTTTTGGAGTAGAGGGACTAGTGTATTTTTTAAGGAGGGTTCGTTATTTTATTTCTAGGGGTTTATAGTATTTTGGGATTGAGGGTTTTTTATTTTTTTAGATGACGGTATAGGTATTTTTGGGACATAGTGTTTAGGGCTTTTGGGTTTGATGATTCATGTTTTTTCTTACTGAGGGTTCAGGGTTTCTTTGGGATGAGGGTTTACATATTTTGGACCTGATGGTTTATGGGTTTTAAGGGATATTGTAATTTTTTTGTGGATTAGGGTTTAGGGTAATGGTTTCTGCGGTATTGGTGCTTTTAAGCTTAAGGGTTCATGGTTTTTTGTAACGAGGGTTTAAAGAATTTTAAGGTAGACGGTCTATCGTTTTTTAGGAATAATAGTTTATAATTTTTTTGGGATGAGGATTTAGAAAATTTTGGGGAATATGGATTAGTTTTTATTTTGGATGAGTTATTATGGTCTTTTGGGGTTGGTGGTTCATTATTTTTTGTGGATGAGAGGTGAGGGTTTTTTGGGATGTTTTTTGAGCATTTATTGTGGCTGAGGTTTGTGGATTCCATTCTTAGGAGGGTGTAGGGTTTTTTTCGGGATGAGGGTTTAGATTTTTTTAGGGGAATAAGGGTATATTGTTTTTTGTTTCTAAGGGATTATGGTTTCTTGGGGTTGAGAGTTATATGATTTTTTGGGATGATAGATTAGTTTTTTTAGGGCTAAGGGTTCAGCGGTTTTTTGGGTATAAGGGTATATGGTTGTTAAATGGATTAGTGTTTCGGGATTTTTTTGGATAAGGGTTTAGGGGTTTTTGGGATATGTGTTGATTATTTTTTTTGCCATTGGGTTTATGATAACTTTTTGGATGAGGGTTTTTTGGGGAGGAAGGTTTTGGGAATTTTGGGGACGATAGTTGATGGTTTTTTGGAGAGGAATAAATCTGGTTTTTATTTGGGATGAGGGTTTATGGATTGTTGGGAATGATATTATAATGTTTTTTGGGGATGAGTTTTTATGTTTTTTTGGGTCTGAGAGTTGAGGACTTTTTTATGGATGAAGGATTACTATTTTTTGGAGATTAGGGTTTAAGTATTTTTATATCTATGGATTTTTAGTTTTTTTATGGATAATGGTATATGTTTTTTAGGATTAGTTGTTAGTGATTTAGGGTGGTAGAGTATAGGTTTTATTGGGGATGAGGATTTTAGTTTTTTTAGGGATATGTGTTTACGATTTTTTTGGGAAGAGGGTTGAGGGTTTTTGAGACTAATGGTTTGGGTATTTTAACTGCTGAGGGATTTGGGATTTTGTGGGATGAGGGTTCGGTGTTTTTTGAGGATAATGGTTTTTATCTTTTTCCACTTATGTTTTTATATTTATTAGGGTGGAGGTTTTATGTTTTTTGAGGGTTTAGGTTTATTTAGTGAATAGGTTTTAGTGTTTTTTGGGGAAGAGGGTTTCTGATTTTTTAGGCTCAGGGTATAGGGTTTTGTTAGCGCTAATAGTTGAGGATTTTTTGTTGTTATGTTTTGTGGGATATTTGAGGATGAATGAATCACGTTTTTTTATGAGTGTTGATTTAATTTTTTGGATGAGGTTTTAAGGGTATTGTTAATGAGGTATTATGGTTTTTTATAAATGATTTTTTAGTGAATTTTTGGGGTTGAGGGCTTATGGGTTATTTGGAATCTATTATTTAAGGATTTTTGAGGATGATTGATTTTTTTATGGGATGAGTGTTTAATTTTTTTTTGGGTGAGGGTTGTGTGTTTTCATTGGAAGAGGGTTTAATTTTTTGGATGATTGTACATGGGTTTTTGGTAGATGTGGGTTCATTAATTCTTTGGGATGGGGGTTTATAGTTTTTTGATTTGAGGGATTATGGTTTCATAGGGATGCTTCTTTAGCGTTTTTTTGGAGATGCGGGTTTACCGCATTTTAGGGATGATGATTTAGGATTTTGTTAGGGCCAAGGGTTTAGGGTTCCAGGTTCTGATGGGTTTAATATTTTTTTGGGAAAATAGATTGGGATATTATGGGTTGAGGTTTATAGTTTTTTAAGGCTATTGGTTATGGGATTTTTGGATTGGGATGTTTCTGGAATTTTCAAGTTGAGGGTTTATGTTTTTATAGAAGTGACTATTGAGGATTTGGTTGGACAAGGTTTGAGGTTTTTTTGGTAGAGATGTTTTAGGGTTTTTAGTGGTAGAGCATTATTGATTTTTTGGGTATGAGGTTTTATAGGTTTTTGGGGATGAGGGTATATTGTTTTTTGGGGATATGGGATTAGGGTGTTTTGTGATGAGGGTTGATGGTTTTATTGGAGTTGCGGGTTTTAGGTTTTTTTTGAAATATGGTTTTTGGTTTCTTGTGAATGCGAATTGATGTTTTGGGGGGGGGGTTAGGGTTATGGGTTTTTTTTGGAATACAACAATGGGTTTTAGTGATTAGGGTTTATGTTTTTTTTAGATGAGTATTTGTGGTTTTTTAAGATGAGGGTTTTTTTGGGATTAGGTTTTGGTTATTTTTAGGGTTAAGGATTCATGGTTTCATGGGGATCATGGTATAGGGTTTTTTCAGGATGAGGGTTTCAGGTTTTTCATTGTTTATTGTTTGGGGATTCATGGCGCGGTGGTTAGGAGTTTTTTTGGGGATGGGGGTTTTGCGTTTCATTGGTTTGAGGGTTTAGGGTTTTTAGTTTCTAAGTGTTTATTGATTTTTGGAATTTTGTTTTTTGGGACTTTAGGGGATGATTGTTTTTGGTATTGTGGGGAAGGTGGTTTAGGGTCATATGGGGATAAGTGTTTAGGGTTTTGGGGGATGAGGGTTTGGGTATTTTATAGTATGGGGTTTAGGATATTATTATTTTTTGATTCACAATATTATAGATTTATTAGGATGAGGTTTTTGGGTTTTTGGGGATGAGGAGTTATTGTAATTTGGGGATGTTGATTAGGGTTTTCTGGGGATAAGGATTTAGGGTTTTTTGGGGATGGGGATTTGGGGTTTGTTGAGATTGATGGTTTAGGTTTTTTGGGGAAGAGGGACCTAGTTTTTTGTGGTTGAGGGTTTGGTGTTTCATAGGGATTCAGGGTTGATGGTTTTTTTGGGAAGAGTGTTTCAGGTATTTAGGGTCATAGTGTTTGATTTTTTTTGGGTTTTGGGTTTGGTGTTTTTTCTTTTGATTATTGGTGGTGTTTTTGGCCAAGGACCTATTGTTTTGAGGATGAGGGTTTAGGTATTATTTAGGATGGGGGTTTAGGATTTTTGGCCTCAGGGTTTATGATTTTTCTGGTGGATGGATTCAGGGTTTTTGGTTATGAGGGTTTAGGGGTTTTTAGGGAGATATATTAAGTTTTTTAGGGGTAATGGATAATGGATTTGGGGGCTGAGGGATTAAGGTTTTTTGTGTAAGAGAGTTTCAGGATATTTTTCATTGGGGTTTAGGTATTTTGGGGTTAAGGCTTTTGTTTTTTATATATGAGGTTTAATGATTTTTGGAGTTGAGGGATTAATGTTTTTTTGGGGGATCACGGTTTAGTGATTTTTTGGAATGAGTTTTTGGTATTTTTGGAAATGAGGGTTGAGAATTTTTCTTGTTGACATGATGATTTAGGGTTTTTGGGAAGATTATTTTTGTTTATTCAAGGATAATGATTGAGGATATTTTGGGGCTGGGGGTTGAGGGTGTTTTGGGCTTAGGGTTTTGGGTTTTTTGGGGCTGAGGGATTAGGGTTTTTTTTGGTGATATGGGTTTAGGATTAATTGGGTTAGAGGATGTTTTGTTTTTTTTCCTATGTGGGTCTATGTTTTTTTGATTATGAGGGTTTATGGTATTATGGGGTGGATGTATGAAATTTTTTCATGCCTAAGGGAATAGGGTTGTGTGAGGCTAAGTGTTTGAGGGGTTTTGGGGGCTATGGGTTTCATGTTTTCTACAGCTAAGGGTTTAGGGTCATTTGGGATGAGGGTATAGGGTTTTCTAGGCTGTGTTGTTTTGGATTTATGTGGTATGGGGTTAATGTTTTTTTTGGGTGAGGATTTATGGTTTTGGGGATGATTGTTTAGGGATTTCCAAGGTTGATGGTTTCATGTTTTTTTTTGTACTAAGGGTTTATGGGTTTTTTGGGCTAGGCATTTAATGATTTTCTAGGTTGATGGTTTTTGGGTTTTTTGCATGATGGTTTAGGTTTTTTTATGCTGAGAGTTTAGGATTTTATAGGGCTGAGGGTCTCGGGTTTTTTTTGGGGATGATGGTTTGTGGATTTTTTGGGGTAGACAAATTGGGATTTTTGTGCTGAGTTTTTCATGTTTTGTGTGGTTTAGGTTTTGGGGTTTTTAGTGAATATTGGTTTTTTGGGACTAAGTGATTATCATATTTCTGGGCTAACGGTTTAAAGATATTTGGGGTTGAGGGTTTGGGTTTTTTGGGTATGAGTGCTAGTGTGTTTTGGATCAAATTGTCTGTCATTTTTTTGGACTCGGGGTTTCTGGGGAAGAGGTTTTATGGATTTTTTGGGAAGAGTGTTTGGGGATCTTTTTGGCTGAGGGGTTGGGGATCAATGGGGTTGAGGATTTATGGTTTTATAGGGATGTGGGTTTAATTATTTTTTGGACTATGTGTTTATGGTTTTTGGGGATAAGGGTTTAGTGTTTTTTATGGTTTATGGTTTAGGGTTTATAGGACCAAAAGTTTATGTTTTTGGTGTTTTTGGTTTCGTGTTTTTTAGTTTTGATGGATTGGGGGATTTTATGGGTGATGGTATAGGGTTTAATGGGTATGAGGTTTCAGGGTTTTTGGGGATTAGGGAATGGGTTCTCTGTGGCTATGGTTATTTGGTTATTTGGGAATACAGTTTGGGATTTCATGGGGTATTGGAATTTTTTGGGGATTAGGGATTATGGGTATTTTTATGGTGGATTAGGTTTCTGAAATATGAGGTTTTGGGGCTTTTATGGATGTTTTTTAGGGTCTTGTGGGATAAGGGTATCAGGTTTTGGGAAAGAAGGTTTGGATATTTTTGGGGTTAATGATTTATGGTTTTTTGGGACTAAGGGTTTCGTGATTTTGGGATCAGTATTTCAGGATTTGAGGCTATATGTTTTTTATATTTTATGCAATAAGTTTTTGGGTTTTTTGGGAGAAGTGTGTAGTGTTTATTATGTAGTGGAAGGTATACAGTTTTTTGGGGGTGAGGGTTTTGGGGTTTTGGGGATAAGGGATTAGTATTTTATGGGGCTTATTGATTAGTGAATTTTAGGGATGAGTGTTTAGGAGATTTTAGCAATGATGTTTTAATGGTATTGGGGATATGGGTTTATGGGCTTTTGAAGATAATGGTTTAGGGTTTTTTGGGGATGAAGGTTTTCGTTTTTTGGTGGAAAAGTGTTTTGGTTTTTTGGGGATGAGGCTGTGAGGATTTTTGGGTATGAGATTTTAGGTTTTTTGGGGATATGGTTTTGGTGGTCATTATGGTATGGGATTATGGTTTTTGGGACCGTATTTTTAGGTTTGTTTGGAGATGAGGGTTTTGGTGTTTTTTTGGTCTGGGGGATCAGAAATTTTTTTTGCTATGGGTTTATGGTTTTTTGGTGTTAATTGCTTATGAGAACAAGGGACTAGGGTAATTTTAGCTATGGATCTTTGTTTTGTGGTTTTGGTACTAGGGGCTATTGGGGAATAGGGTTTGGGTTATTTTGGGTGGATGTTAATGGTTTTTTGTGGATGATTGTTTAGGTGTTTTGGGATAGAGGGGTTATGGTTTTTCAGGCTGTGGAATTAGGGGTGTTTGGCGACATGGGTTTCGTTGTTTTAAGGGAAGATAATTTAGGGTTTTTTGGAACTAAGGGTTGAGGATTTTTTTGGTGGTGGGGTTTTATGGTATTAGGGGGTCAGGGTGTTGATATTTTAGGGGAAATTTTTTAAGGGTATGCTGATGAGGTTTTAGGGACTTTGGGATGATGGTTTTGGGGTGTTGGGGGATATGGGGACATTGATTTATGAGGATAAGGGTTTTGGGTCTTTTTGGATGAGGGTTTAGTGATTTTGGGGTATGGGTTTTGGGATTCATTGGGATGAGTGTTTGTGAATTTTTGTGGTTGGGGTTTTAGGGTTTTCTTGGATAGTGGGTTTAGGGTTTTGGTGGCCATGGATTTAGGGTTTTCAGTCGATGAGTGTATAAGGATTTTTTAGTATACGGGTTGAGGGATTTTTAGATGATGGATTAGGGTTTCCTATGGCTAAGGGTATTTTGGATTTTGTGGTGTGGATTTACAGTTTTTTAGGATTATGTTTTAGTACTTTTGGGGGATTGGGATTAGGGTTTTTTTGAGCTGATTGTTTACAGTTTTCTCAGTAAGATGGTTTATGGGTTTTGGGATCGAGGGTTTTGGGTTTTGGATTGATATGGGTTAACTATTTTTGGGGAAATTTTTTTGGGGTTTTGGGGTTGATGGTATTGTTTTTTTATAATGATTTCAGGTTTTTTGGTGAATGTGATTTATATTTTTTTGGATGATGATTTACGAATTTTTTAGTGAATAGGGTTTGTAGTTTTTTAGCTATGAGGGTTCTGGGGTTTTGGAGATAATAATTCAGGGTTTTTATGGTAGAGTGCTTTGGGTTTGATGGTGCTGCATGTTTAGGGTGTTTTTTGGATAGTGGATTCAGATTTTTATTTGGTCTGAGGGTTTAGGATTTACTAGGGATGAGGATGTATTGTTAATAGGGATAAATGTTGAGTTTTTTTTGGGGAATGAGGTTTTGGGATTTTTGTTGATGAGGGTTTACTGTTTTTCTTGGGATGAGGGTTTAGGAATTTTTTTGCGTTGAGGTCTGAGGGATACTTTTGTGATGAGGTTTTAGGTATTATTGGGGCTAAGGATTGAAGGTTTTTTGGGATCAAGGGTTGATGATATTTTGGGTCTAATGGTTTTTTTGTTTCATAGTGACGAGGGTTGATGTTTTTTAGATGACGTTTTAAGGTATTTCATGGATGATGGTTTAGGGTTTTTAAGGAAGGGGATTGATGTTTTTTAGGGGATGAGAATTGAGGTATTTTTGTGTCTATGGATTGATCGATTTTCATGGCTCATGTATGAGGGGTTTATGGGAATGAGGGTTGAGTTATTTTAGGGGATGAGGGTTTAAGGATTTAGGGGCATGCGGGTTGAGGTTTTTTAGGTTGGTAGTATAGGGTATTTTGGGATTACCGTTTTTGTATTCCCAGTGATAATGGTTTAGGGTTTTTCTAGGGCAGAGGGTTTAAAGTTCATTGGGGTCAAGATTTTGGTATTATTGGTGCCGAGAAATGGTGATTTGTTTGGGTTAAGGTAGAGTTTTTTTGAGGAAGATGCTTCAGTTTTTTTTATGATGAAGGTTTAAGGTATTTTGGGGCAAATGAGTTTCATCTTTTGAATGAGGTTTTGGGATTTTTCGGTGGATGGATTTCTATATTTTTGGGGGATAAGGATTGAGGTTTTTTTGCTATGGTTTGGGGATTTTTTTATAAAGGTTGAGTGTTTTGGGGTTGAGGGTTTTTAAGGAATAAGTATTGAGGTATATTTGTGAGTCAGGGATGAGGGTTGTTTGGGGTATGGGGTTAAATATCTTCTATGGTATAGGTTTACAGTTTTTTGGTATGAGGACTTAGGGTTATTTAGGATAACTATTTAGGGGTTTTTTGGGTATGCAGTTTAGTATTTTTAGGGATGAGGGTTGACAGTTTTTTGGGGATGATAGATGATTGAATATGGGGGTGAGGGTTTAAGGTTTTTTAGTGTAATGTTTTTATGGTTATTTGGAATGAGGTTTTTCGGATTTTTGGGGTCATGCGTAGAACGTTTTTTGTTGGATGAGGGTTTTTCATTTTTGGGGTTAATGGTTGGGTTTTTTTCGGGATGTGGGTTGTGTTTTTTCTGATGTGGGTTGTGGATTTTTAGTGGTTGTTTGTATTTTTGGAATATGGGTTAACTATTTTTGGGGCCATATGGTTGAGTGGTTTTTGGCGATAACGGTTTAGGGTTATATTAAGATAGTGTTTAGGGATATTTGAGGATGAGGGTTTAGGGTTTTTTTTGGTGATGAGGGTGTAGGTTTCTTTGGGGATGAGTATTTTGGGTTTTTGGGGGCAAAGGGTTGAGATTTTTTGGGGATGAGGGTTTATGTTTTTTTGAGGGAAAGGGTTGAGGGATTTTTGGGAATAAGTGTTGTGGGGTGTTTAGGGTTAAGAGTTTAGGAATTTTTAAGGCCAAGTGATTAGAGTACTTGAGGGATGAGGGTTGTTGATTTTTTAGAGAAAATGGTTTAGGATATTTTGGGGATGAGGTTTTATGTAATTTCAATTATGAATGTTAAAGGTCTTTTTGTGATATGGTTTTAGGGTTTATAGGGCTAAAGGATTAGGGTTTTTTTTGGAGGTGACAGTTTATCATTTATGGGGGATATGAGTTGAACATTTTTTTGAATAATGATTTATGGATTTTTGGGACTGAGGTTTTAGGTTTTTTTGGTAGAAGGTGTAGGATAATTAATGGATCTTTGTTTAGGGGTTTTCGGGAAGAGTGTTTAGTTTTTTTTATGAGGGATTAGTGTTTTTATAGGTTTATGGATTAGTGTTTTTTAGGATTGAGCGTAAAGTGTTTTTGTAATGGGGATTCTGAGAATTTTTGGGCTCATCTTCTAGGGGGTTTTGGAATTGGTTTTAGGTTTATTTGGGGATGAGGGATTAAGTGTATTTGGGGATGAAATTTATGTTTTTCTAGGGATGATGATTTAGTGTATTTTGTGGGGTGATGTTCTATGGTTTTTTTGGGGATGCGGGTTTTTGGTTTTTTGGGTATAAGGGTTGTGGGTTTTGTGTTAGATGGTATAGGGTTTTTTTGGACTATGAAGTGATAGTTTTTTGGGGGTGAGTTTTGTGGGTTTATTTTGGATGAGGAATTATTATTTTTTGACCTGAGTTTTGAAGATTTTTTGTTTCTTTAGGTTGAGGGTTTTTTAATGCTGAGTGTTAAGGTATTTTTGAGATTGGGGGATGATTGTTTTTTGGAGATCAGGGTTGATTGTTTTTTTTATTTGGGGATTGAGTGCTTTTAGGGATAATGGTATATAGTTATTTGGTATTGAGGTTCATGGATTGTTGGGGCTGAGGGGTGAATGAGTTTTGGGGTTGAGGGTTGAGGTCATTTTAAGGGTGAGTTTTTATGGTTTTTTGGGGCTGATGGTTTATAGTTTATTTGGGATTGAGGTATTGGGTTTTTTATGAGAGATTGGTTTTTTTAAGGACGAGGTTTTCGGTTTATGGTAGATGATGGTTAATTTATTTTTTTGGATTATGTTTGAGGATTCTTTAGGGCTATGGTTTTGGGGATATTTGGGGAAGAGGTTTGATGATGTTTTGGTTGATGTTTTATTGTCTTTAGGGGATGAGGGTTGATGATTTTTTGGGATGATTTATTATGTTTTTAATGGATGTATTTTTGGGGTTTTTTGGCAATATGTTTTGAGGGGTTTTTCTAATTTAGGTTTTATGTTTTTGGGCTGATTTATATGGTTTTTTGGATGAAGGTTTAGGGTTATAGGGGGATGATGGTTGAGGTTTTTTAGGTCAGAGAGTTTAGGGATATTGGATTTGAAGGTTGAGAGTATTTTTTGAGAAGAGTGAAGAGTGTTTTTTTGGAAATTGACTTTTTATTTTTTAGGGATGAGGGATGTGTGTTTTTTTTGGTAGCGTGTTGTGTATTTTTTTGGGCTTAGTATAATGGGTTTTTTGATGATGCGGATTCTGGGTTTTATGGGTCTTGTGGTTCATGGTTCTATTGGAATTAGGGTTTCGTCTTTTTTTTGGGATGAGGGTTTAGGGTTTTCTAGGGAAGAGGGATCCAATTTTTTAAGGATGAGATTTAAATGTTTTTTTTGTGATGAGGATTCATATTATTTATGTTGTTAAGGTTTTAGGGTTTTATTGGGATGAGGTTTTAGGGTTTTTTGGGGATCATGGTTATGGTTTTTTGGGGGATATGGGTTCAAGGTTTTTATGGTAATGAGGGTTAAGGGATTTTATGATGAGGACTCATGGTTTAATGGGGATAGGGATCATGGTTTTTATGGGGTTAAGGTTTTAGGTTTATTCTATGGATGAGGGTTAATGAGGTTTTTGGGGTTGAGGGATCAAAAAAAATATTGGTTGAGTATTAATGGTTTTTATTTTGAAGAGGGTCCAGTTTTTTATAGTTTTGTGTGTTCATGGATTTTTGGGGATGAGGGTTTACGGTTTTTAGGTCTATGTGATCGAGGATTTATAAGTAGTAGGGTTATATGTTTTTTTCGGGGCTCAGGGATCAGTTTTTTTGTGTGGTGGGTTCCGGGATTTTTTGGTGATGAGGGTTAATTTTTTTATGTCTCAGTGTTTAGGGTTTATTTAGGTTGATTTTTAGGGGTTATATCGCTAAGGGTTTAATATTTTATTTTTCTAACTAGGGTTTAGGGTTTTCTAGGTTTATTGGTTCATGGTTTTGGGGACTAAGGGTTCAATTCTTTTTATGGATAGTGGTTTATGTTTTTTGGGGATAAGGGTTCCTGGTATTTTGGGGATAAGGTTTAACGGTTTTTTAGGATGATGGTTTATGGTTGTTTTTTATGGGGGCTTACGGGTTTTTTGGTGTAATGTTTTAGGGTTTTTCTGGTAGATTTTTCATTTATCCATTGAGGATGAGGATTCAAGGGTTGTTTATATGATGGTTTGGGGTATTTAGGGTCCAATGGTTTGGGGTTATCTAGGGATTGGAGTTCAGGATTTTTTATGTCAAGTGGTATAGGGTTTTTGGTGATGAGGGTTCAATGATTTTTAGGGATTAGGGAGTAGGATTATTTGGGGATCAGGTTTGAGGGTTTTATGGGGATCATGGTTTTGGGTTTGTTGGGGATGAGGGATAACCGTTTTTTAGTGCATTGGGTTAACTTATTTTTGGGGTAGTGGGATTACTTCTTTTTGGGGATGCAGTTTAAGGATTCTTTGGGCTATAAGTTCAATTTTTATTTGGGATGGGTTTGATGATTTCTTATTTAAGAGGGTGTGTTGTTTTCCACATGGCGTGTTAACGGTTTTTAGGGTTTTGGGGTATTCAGTTTGAGTGTTTCTGGTCTTGAGGGTACAACGTTTTTTAAGGATATTGTATTATGGTTTGGGGGGGTTAGGTATTAGTGAGTTTTGTGGATGAGAGTTTAGGTCTTCTTATGTAATATGTTTTAGTGTTATTAGGGATGAGGGTTCAGGTTTTTTTTGGTGTGGATTCATTGTATTTTGGTGATAAGGGATTGGGGTTTTGATAGTGCATGATTTTTAGGGTTTTCGTGGTGTTAAGGGTTCTTGTTTTTCTGGGGATATGGGTTCATGGTTTCATTGTGATGATGGATCAGGATTTTTTTGGGGGATATGGGTTTTCTAATAGAAGTGATGGTTTATGGTTTTTTTGGGATGATTGTTAATGAATTTTTTGATAGGGGTTTTAGGGTAACATCAGGATGATAATTTAGAGGTTTTTATGGATGTTTTTCAGTGTTTTTTGTATGATGTATTGGGTTTTTGTCGCTCCGGGTTTAGTTTTTTTCTGAGGGTTTAGGATTTTTGGGGCTCAAAATTTATGGTTTATAAGGCTAAGGTTTTAAGGTTATGGGGGGATGAGGTTTGAGGGTTTTTTATGGTTGAGAGTTTATGGTTTTCTAGTTCTAACTATTTTGGGATTATTTTGTCTATGTATTGGAGGTTATTTGGTATGAATGGTTTTTTTGATGTAGTGGGATGAAGAGTTTTTTTGGATGAGGGTTTAGAGGTTTTTACGTTTGAGGATTTTGGTTTTATGTTGGAATTAGGGTTTATTGTATTCTGGTGCTGATATTTTGGGGTATTTTGAGGATAAGGTATATGGGGTTTTTAGGGATGATGGTTGAGGGATTTCTTTGGATAATGGTATAGTATATTTTGGGTATTAGGGTAGAGGGTTTTTTTGGCTATGTATTTAGTGTATTTTAGTGATGATGTTTAAGTTTACATGGAGGATAAGGGTTGAGGATTTTTTGGGGATCTGTGTTTTTGGTTTTCACGGGATGAATATTTATAATTTTTTGGGGTTGGGAGTTGGGGTTTTTTAGGAATGATGGTTGAGGTTTTCTTGGAGTTGATAGTTTATGGATTTTTGGGTATGAGGCTTTAGGAATTTTTTATAGTTGATGTTTTTTGGGGGCTTATGGTAGAGGGGTTTTGGGGGGTGAGTGTTGAGGGTCATTGGTTTATAGGGTTGAGGGTTTTGCAAGGATGAGGGTTCAAGAATTTTTGGGGCTGATGGTTGAATTATTTTTGTGAATGACGGTATGAGGTTTATTTTGGGATGACGGTTCAAGTTTTTTTGGGAGTGAGTTTTTAGCATTCTTTAGTTATATGTTTTGATAGTTTTTTGGGGATGAGGGTTTAGGGGTTTTTGGTGCAGGGTTGAAGGTTATTTAGGGGATTGGTGTGGAAATTTTTTTTGGGATTGATGGTCTATGTTTTTTGGGGGGTTGAGGGTTTAGATATTTTTGGGGGTTTAATTTGAGGATTTCTTTATGTCTGAGGATTTATGTTTTCTGTGTCTAATTTTTTTGGGTGCATTTTGGATCTAATTGTGGAGGGTTCTTTTGGAACACCTGTTTGACAGTTTAGGGTTACAGATTTTTTGGTTTGAAGGTTAAGGTTTATTTGGGTATGAGGGTCAAGGGTTTTTTAGGGTTGAGGGTTGATGGTTTTTAGGGACGAGGGTTTATGGTTTTTATGGATGAGGTTAAAGGGAATTTTATTGATGAGGGTGTTGAGGGTTTTTTCAGATGGGTGATGAGTTTTTTGGTATGAGGATTTATTATTTTTTTAGTAATAAGGGTAGTTTCCTTTTATTGTTGATGGATGTGCTTTTTGGGGATGAGGTATGAGGGTTTTTTGGGGGGTTGATGGTTTACTGTTTTTTGGGGTGGTCTGTTGTGGATTTTTGGGGATGAGGGTTTAGGGTTGTTTTGGGCATCGGGTTTAGGGTTTATTTAGGGAAAAGTGTTTATTTTTTTTAGGACTGGGGGTCTAGTTCATTTCAAGGAAGATGGATTAGGTTTTTATGGGATAAGGGTTTATGGTTTTTTTGATCTAATGGATTAAGGTTTTTTCGTGTTTAGTGTTAAGTATTTTCAGGTGATAAGGGTTCATTATTTTTTGTGGGATGGGTTTATATAGTTTTTTGGGGAAGATGTTTGATGTATTTGGTGGGATGAGAGTCAGGTGTTTATTGTGGCTATTGTTTTATAGTTTACAAGGTCGGAGGGTTGTGTATTTTTTGGTAATGAGAGTTCAAGGTTTTGGGGGATGAGGGGTTTGGGTTTTGGGGGCTAACTCACAAGGGGTTTGTTTGTGGGTGAGCGTAGAGGGTTATTTTTTTTAAGTTTTGTGTGTGTTTTCTTGTGCTGAGGGTTGAGGGTTTTTTGGCGATGAAGGATGAGGGTTTTATAGGACTGACGGTTGAGGGTTTTAGAGGATAATTGGTAATGTTATTTTGGAGCTCATGTTCATGGGATTTTTTAGGGGTGATGGGTGATGATTTTTTAGGGATGGGGGTTTAGGGTATTTTTTGGGGTTGATGGTTTATGTATTTTTGGGGCTTAGGGTTTAGTTTTGTTTGAGGAAGAGGGATTAGGGTTTTTTAGGATGAATCAATTGGTGTTTTTTTATTTATGGTTTTTTATTGATGCGGTATTAGGCTTTTTTGGGGCTGAGTTTTTTTTTTATTATTTTGTATTATGCCTTAGGAATTTTTTTAGGTTTTGGGTTTTGGGTTTTTTAGGAGTAAGGGTTTAGAGTTTTCATTGTTGAAGGTTTAGGTTTTTTTGGTGATGCTTTTATAA
Organism: Viscum album; assembly: GCA_963277665.1. Lineage (NCBI taxonomy): Eukaryota > Viridiplantae > Streptophyta > Magnoliopsida > Santalales > Viscaceae > Viscum > Viscum album. Next base: position 681,824,072 of record OY728167.1, on the reverse strand, counting down.
TGTTTTTTGGGGATGAGGGGTTAGGTTTTTTGGCTGATGCCTTAAGGTTTTTCAGGATGATGGTTTAATGTTTTTTGGGGCTAGGGTTTTCTGATTTATGGGGATTTATTTTTAGGGGTTTTTTATACCTGAGCATTTAGTTTTTTTAGGGATAATTTTATAAGTTTCTTGGTGGATGATGTTTTATGGTATTTTAGGTATAATTATTTAGGATTTATTAGGGTTAGAGTTTTGGGTTTTTTTTGGGATGGTGTTTTAAGGTTATTTGGGGTTTTAATGATATGATTTTTTTTGGGATAAGAGTTTAGGGTTCTTAGGGGATGAGTGTTTTTGTTTTTTGGGTATGGGTGTTTACTATTTATTTTTGGAAGAGAGTTTCTGATATTTGGTGATGAGGTTGTTCAATTTTTTTTGGAGGAAGTTTTAGTGTTTTTTGGGGTTGAGGTATTAGAATATTTTTCAGATGAGGGTTAACGGTTTAGGTTTTTGGGAATTATGGTTCTGTGATTTTTGGGGCTATGGGTTTACTATTTTTGGGGTAGAGGTTAGAGAGTTTATTGGGGACGAGGATTGATGTTTTATTACAACATAAGGTTCACGGTTTTTGGGATTGAGGTTTGAGATTTTTTGGGGGTGATGGTTTTGGGTTTTTGGGGATAAGAGTATAGGAATTTTTTGGGGCTACAGGTTGAGTATTTTTTGGGTATCAGGGTTGAAATTTTTTATGGTCAAAGGGAGGAATATTATTTTTGGTAAAGTATTTAGTTTTTTTAGAGATTAGGGTTATGTGTTTTATAGGGATGATAGTTGATGGTGTTTTTGGTCTATGGTAGTGGGGTTTTTTGTGTAGAGTTTTGAGGTTTTTGAGTCGATGAGGGTTGAGGTTTTTTGGGGTTGTGGATGTAGGGTTTTTTGAGGCTTTGGGTTAATTTATTTTGGGGGTATACAGTTGGGTGGTTTTGGGGGTTGAGGGTTAATGTTTTTTTGGGTATGAGATTGAGTGATTCATGGGGATGATGGTTGAATTTTATTAGTGCTTAGTTTTGAGTGTTTTTTGGGAATGAGGGTTGATGTTTTTTTAGAATAGGGTTGAGGGTTATTTGGTTTGAGGGTTGCGAATATTTGGGTGCTATGGTATGAGGGTATTATTTGGTTGAGGGTTAAGGATTTTTTGAGGCTGAGGGTTGTGAGTTTATGGGTGATTATGGTTGAGGGTTTTTGGGGGAATTGGTTGAACATTTTTGGTGGAGGATAATTTAGTGTATTTTGGAGATGAGGGTTTAGGGTTTTTTGGGTCTCAATAGATTAGGGTTTTTTGGGGATGAGGGCTGAATGTTTTCTTATATGAGTGTTGATGGTTTTTGAGACTAATGGTTGAGGGATTTTTTCATGTTGAAGGTTGATTGTGTTTTCATTCTAAGGATTATTTATTTTTTGGGTTTGATGGTTGAGTTTTTTTATTAATAATGGTTAAGGGTTTTGGGGGATTAGGGTTTTGGTTATTAGGGATGATGGTAGAGGGTCTTCTAGGTAAGTGGTTCTTTAGGTTTTTTGGGTATGGGTGATGAAATTTCTATAGGGATGAGGTCTTTTAGTTTTTTGGGGATGAGGATTGAGATATTTTTATGTTGGGCTATTTTTTAGTGTTGATAATTGACTGTTTTTGGGAATTGGGTTTTTGGTTTTGGGGATAATAGTTTAGTTATTTTTGGTGTTGTGTGTTGTTGTATTTTTTGGAATAATGGTTTATGGTGTTTCTTTGGATACAGTTTTAGGGTAATTTGGGGATGAGGGTGTGGGGTTTTATAGGGATGAGGGTCGATGGTTTCTGGGGATTATGGTTTTGGATTTTTCATTGATGTGGGTATAGTGTTTTTTTGTTCAACTACGTTTGGGTTTTGGGGGATTCATGGTTTGGGGATTTCAGGTGCTAAGTGTTACGTGCTTTTTGGAGGATGAGGATTTAGGTTTTTTGGGTGCCGATGTTTGAGTCTTCCAAGGGATTATTATTGATGGGTTTTTTTGGATTAGGGTTTAGTGTTCATTGGGGATGAGGGTTTAGTGGGTTTGGGTTTGAGCGTTTAGGGTTTTTGGGGATGTGGGTTAGGTTGTTTTGCAGATGAGGGTTGATCGGTTTTTATGGATGGTTGTAGAGTATAATTTGGCGGTTGAGGTGTGAGGATTTTGGTGTTGAGGGTTGACGGTTTTTTGGGGATGAGGGTGGAGGCTTTTTTGGATTAATGTTGAGGTAATTCCGGGATACGAGATGAGGGTTTTCTAGGGATCGTGTTTGAGGTTTTTTGGGGGTGATAGTTGAGTGGTTTTTTGGGTCGAGGGTATATGTATTTTTTTAGGTTACATGGGGTTTTTTTATTAAAATTTATTTGGGTGGATTATTTTTTAGGGATTATTGGTGCATATGGTAAATAATTTTTTGGGATTGATAGTTTAGGGTTTTTTCAGCCGATGGTTTAATATTGTATAGGGCTGCGGGATTAGGGATTTTTGGGGTGAGGATTTAGGGTCTCCTTCGTGTAGGTATTCGATTTTTATAGGGTATAGGGTTTATGGTATTTTAGGAGTGAGGGTTTATGTATTTTAGATGTTTTACGGATTGCAATATTTTTGTTATGAGGTTTTAATGTTTTTTGGGGATGTGGGTTTATGGTTTTGTGGGGATAATTTTTTATGTTTTTTAGGGGATGAGTATTTAGATTTTTTTGGGGGATTTGGTTTTAGGTTTTTTTGGGGATGAGGGTTTAGAGTTTTTTAGGGCTGAGTGTTTAGGGTTTTGGGGTTGAGGCCATAGGTTTTTGGGGGATTAGGCTTTAATATTTTTTTGGCTGAGGATTTAGAGATTTTATGGGGCTATGGTTTTAGGATAATCTGGGGATGAGGGTTTTGTGTCATTTGGGGATGAGGGTTTAGGCTATATTTTGGGGATGAGATTTTACATTTTTTTAGGTGGGATTATTTATAATTTTATACGGCTGAGGGTTTATGATTTTTGGGGATTATAGTATAGGGTTAGTTGGGGATGTGTGATTAATGTTTTTGGGGTTGTGGATTATTGGGTTTCTTGTGATTGTGGGTTTATGGTTTTTTGGGTATCAGGTCATACGGTTTTTTTGGTGAATCTTGTTTAGGATTTTTTGGGGTCAATGTGTTTATCAATTTTTTGGGCATGAGGGCTTGTTGATTTTTTGCGATGATGGTTTATGATTTTTATATGACCAGGTATTAGTGTTTTTTTAGGATGAGGGTCTAGGGTAATTTATGTATGAATCTTTTGGGTTATTTTTGGTTAAGGGTATAGGGTTTTATGGGGTTTATGGTTTTTTCTGGATGAGGATTGACTATTTTTTAGGAAATTAGATGTTTGTTGTTTGGGGATGAGGGTTGAGGTTTTATTAGGGATTTGGGTTGAGATTTTTTCTGGGAGCAAGGTTTAGGGTTTTTTATGGATATGGATTTTTTCTTTTAGAGGATGAGGGTTGTGGGTTTGTTCTTCTAGGGGTGAATGTTTTATTTTTTCATTGAGGGGTTATATTTTTTTTGGTGAGTATGGTCTAGTTTTTTTTGGATGTTGGTTGATGTTGTTTTGGGTTTGAGGATTTAGGGTTATTTTAGATAGTGTGTTGAATTTTTTGGGGGGGGGGGTTTGAGGGGTGAGGGATTTTCTGGGGACTGGGGTTTAGTGTTTTTTGGGATGAGGGATGACTATTTTTAGGGTTGGTTAAATGGGGTTTTTTGGGGGTGAAGGTGGATGGTTTTTTATGAATGAAAGTTCAGAGTTTGATGGGGATGATGGTTGTCCCAGTTTAGGGGATGATGGTTGAGGGTTTTCTATAGATGCGGGTTGGGGATTTTGGGGATGATGGTGTTTTGGTGATGAGGTTTGATAATAATTTGTGGTTAAGGGTATGTGGTTTTTGGGCATGAGTGTTGTAGGTTTTTCAGACGATGAATGTTGGGGGTTTTTTGGTGGTTAGGTTTTTTTGTTTTTTGGGAATGAGGGTTTAGAGCTTCCTTGGTGAGGAGGAGTTAGGATTTTTGGGGCTTAGGGTGAAAGTTATTTTTGGGGAAAAGGGTTGAGGTTTTTTTGGGTCTTAGGTTTGAAGTGTTTGTACGGTGAGGGTTTAGGGTTTTTTTGGAATGATGGTTGGGGGTCTTATTGGGGATGATGGTTTAGGTTTTTCAGGATTTGGGTTTTGTTTTTTTAGGTTGATGGATTATGTTTTTTTGGGGTTGATGGTTTAGTGTTTTATGGGGGTTAGGCTATGTGAGATACACATGGTGGACCAATCCCCACAATATACGGTGGAGGATGACAGATATATATTAGGGATATTTAGAAGATTATGTGTTTGGAGGGAGGATAAATGTATACAACCAAGGATATTAGGAGTTTGACTTACTATATGGAAAAGACAATCAATGGTGTGATGTGATGTAAAATCCAAAAACCATGCAGTTGGGTTAAAGAATAGTGTAGGGGGGTTTGGGATCTTTGATCACCAATTTTACTTGTGGAATTACAATGCATGAATATATATGGAAAACAGAAGAACGTAATGATCCTCAAAATGGATTGAATTATTTCTCTGGGTTTCACTATCGAAAACCTGAATGAGAATTAAATTCCATGGGTTGGAAATTTATTGCCAAGGGGCGACACAAAAGTCCAAGCATAAAATTACCTATAATCATTAATAATATTAATAAATTATAAAAATAAATAAATAAATAAAACTTATAACAATTAATTTTTCCAAAAGGGTCACATTTTATTTTAGTCACAGCCCACCAAATTCGACTTTCAGTACCTAGGTAACCATATTTGACATTGGTGTCCATATATGAAATTATATAATCTCCACGTGGTCATTTTATCTAGTAATACATTCATACATATGGAATAATATTATAACATTTTGTTTCTTCTTGAATAATAGATATAATAAGTTCATTTTCTCCATATAGTCAAGGAGAGATCCATTTTACCTTAAATTAACTGAGATATATGCCCATTGTTGAACTCGGCATATTTAATCTCCATCATGTCATTAGTCCTTTCAAATCCAACTCTTCCACATGGTAATTTGATTCAGTTCCTTTATCTTGGTTCTCATCTTCCTCCCCCTCTTAAAAAATATTGAACCTTAACTCATCATCCTCTACACCCAAAAATGTGAAATATTAGAAATATAGAAATTAACACATACACTATAATCAATGGAAAAATACATAAAATAATAACCACTGATAATATTATTGAGTAATCAGTGTGGTCCATCTCCTCATGGAATGGGTTTTAATTTTTTCTTGCAGATAAATATTTCAATTCTCTTATGAATACATTTAATGTCACCAGGCCTGAAAAATAGTTGTTTGAGACAATTTTTTCATTATTAGTGTATTACTAGGTCATTCACCCAATATTTTTCATTAATTTTTTAAAGAGTTTCTTGATTGGTTCTAAAAACCTTTTTCACTACTCTCATAATAGCACCGGTCTCTTCTTTGTTAATTCACAAGAGAAGGAACCCATAAAAGACTCTTTATAGAGGAAATTAGGATGATGTGGGATGTCATAAAATGTGATGTATTTCAATCATTGTATGATTTTATTTTTTTAGCTCTATCCAAAGAGATCAACCCATTATGAAGGTTTTCCTCAATGGGTGTCATCCAATTGATCGTAGGACCTCTTGAGTAAGGAAACAAATCAACCTAAACAATTTCGTCCATGTTGACGGGGGAAAAGTGGATATCATTTGGCAGTGTGAAATAATGATGAAAATATCATCCTGGTGTGGATCTATCAATGTTGTATCTGCATTTTTTAGGGAATCATATTGGGTATTCAATGATCGGGGGACATAATTCACTATGATATCCATGGGAAACACTTCCACTAACCCCCAAAAATAGTCAATTAAGGGGATTAGCTATTCCTTTATGACTGAATAATCACTATTGATCTTCTTGATTAAAAACTCTTATACACCTATTACCATTTGATGATATACTAGTATTTCATGTAACATTCCTAGACCTGTATTAAGGGATTGATATTCCACCTCATTTTTGTACAACATGTTATAAACAGAATGGATTAAGTAAATAATTCCATTGTTGGAGAGTATAACAAAACAAACAAATAAATTTCATTGAGCATTGGGTCCTCCATTCTCTTCCATGTTGGGATTCTATATGCATCATTAAAATACAACTCACATGTATGTGGGATGTCCTGAATTGATATGTTCTATTCATGTGAGAAATTAGTATTCGATGGTGTTGTTTTTGAAGATGTATGACCTTCAACAAAGGATACCAATGAATTGACTTTTATTTATTTTTGAGACCAAAAGTGAATTCCAAAATACTTAAATATCACATCCTACCATGCCTTATATGAATTCAACATTGGATGACTTAGTATGAATTTTAGCGGGTTATTGTGAGTGACCAGGTGAACCCCATGGTGTTGCAAGTAGTGCCTTTTCTTTTGAACCACGACAATTAATGAAAATGAAGCTCCTATAGGTATGATATTAATGAATATTAGTACTAATCATGGATTTAATGAGGTAATAATGTATTTTTTTCATTACATTCACCGTTATTTTGTGCGAGGAATGCACTTAGTTACTATTCAAGGTTTGTCACCTACAGGATGACCAGCTTCCCTTAAATGGGTGGAATTAAAACTACTAGACTCGAGTGATATTTGTTGAGCCAAAAGAATTATTCCTAATAGTCTTCAATCCGCTAGTCGGTGACACTTTCCATATTCATCTTAGTTATGGGAAAACTCTTTCTTGAAAGGCTTTCTATAAAGAATAAAATATAGGAAATGTGTTTGTAAAGTCCTCTCAACACATTTAGGTATCATAGAGGTAAAATATTAAGGATATATATCATTTTTTTGTATAAAATTAATTCCAAGATGTCACACAATGAAGTTGAGAATGTTTTTAGAGGTTACACTACAAGCACATTTCAAGGGGTTCATCTTTATGCTATGTTTTTATAAATTAATTAAGATATTTCCGAAGTCATCCAAATGTCCAGAAATCTATCTTGACATAACCATAATGTTATCAGTGCAGAATTTGAAAAAATTCATCAGGAAGGGTTTGATTATGCAATGCATTGTTTGTTGGTATGTAGCACTGGAATTCATCAATCCATACAGAATTGCCCAATAGAATAGTAATCATTGGGGGGATGAAGGTGATGGATTTTTCATATTATCTATCCCAAAACAAATAATTATACCCTAAATAGCCATCTATAAAATAATGTTCTTGATATTTGTACATGGAATCAATCAGTAGAATTGTTATTGTAACAGGAAAATCATCATTCTGACAGTTTTGGATGAGATATCTTAAGATGATGAAGACCCAAATTTTTCCATTAATTTTATATACCAAATTATGATCTCCTTATATTTATCATACCATAAATTTCTATTGATATTTGAATTTTTATAATTTCCAACATTGGAATTAGTTTTCAAGGTGTGAGTTGGGTGCATCCTCTAGGCTTCCTGTTTGTAGTCTCTATGGTTTTCTAGGAAGCCCTTGTTTTGAGTGGCCACCATAAGATTAATCTCTGGAATTTCAATTTAATTCAACTAAATAATTTCTCAATTTTTCATTATAAAAGTTCTATATACCGATTTTTCTTTCGGAAACATGGTCATGCTGATCAGTTTGCTTCATGGGACCTCTCCAGATTCTAGTTTTATTTGCATTAGTTGGTCAATGGTGGTAGAGAAAAAATCCTTGAATGGTGGAGGAGAATCATGGAGGGTTTCATCCAATTCCCCCTTCATATTTCTCATTATCCAATGATTATACATTAATCTTTTATAGAGTAGGTAATGAATAAAATTCCTTACGACTCATAGTTCGGTCAACATCTCATTATCAGGTAGATGATATTGCTTCTTTCCCCCCAGCTTACCATTTGGGGTCTCTCTGAAGAATCAATGTGGATACGTAGTATAGTGATATGGTATCTCCTTTATCTACTTATACCATTATAACATTTTCTATCCCGAAAAAAAATTATGGGATTTTTTAGGCAACAAGGAAAAAATAAGGGAATTTTCACCGAGGATTCCAGTACATTATGAGATTCAACGACATATGTAGTGTTGTAGGCCACAATTCTGATGGATGTTGTAATGAACCTTTCCAAATATGTGTTTGAATTTCGCTCCATTACTTAAATATAACATCTTTCCAACACATTATATTTAGAGATATATTTTAATGTATTTACTATGAACATTTATAGGTTATTTGGGTCATTAATTCGAGCAGCACCATCAGCCATGGGTTGCTTCCTATCCCTTAAAAAGAATATAGAATCAATGTATTTTTATTCGTAAGATTATAATGAAAATTTATCTACGTGAAATTTTCCAAATTTATGATTCATGTAGTAGATGAGTCATTTTTTGTATGATGATTGGATTGATTCATCCTGATGTAACCAAAGCATTCACAACATGACATTGATGGCCATATCTTGATAGAAAACTAGATTATATAAATCAGATACAAGGCCCCCAAAGTGTGTATGGATCTTGATTCCCCTATAATTATTTTTCCAACTCTTTCATAAAATTATATGGTGAAATTGGAATTGGATAAGTTGGAATTTCTCAAACCCAGTAGAAAAATTATTCATACTAGAAAGAGGTTATGTCCTTATCAATTATCTATAAAATATTATTTCATATTAATTCCATTTATCTATATTGTAATATAAAAGGGTTTAATGTTCCCCTATATGATGTAATATATGTATTACACTATGAATGATATGATCTTGTGGCATTCTATGGGATCATTCTCCACACGATATTCCTCAGTAGTGGTAACCCATGCTTCATACTCATGTGGGATTAGAAAATCCCCTATGAGTGATTCACACTGGTATTTTGACAGTTTGTGAGAATCCAAGATTGTCAAATTAACTGGTACCTGGGATAATTTCTTCAAAATGTAATATTAGGGGATAAATATCTACAATTCCCAATGTTAGAATGTTTATTTTTAAAGGTTTTAGGGGATGATGTACATGATGTAGGAAGATTGGCCATTGGAACATGAGTCCAAGGTTCTCACATCCTTATTTGGTTAGGCTGGAATGATTTTTCTACTCGCCGAGGTTGGCATAGAAATATCACCCCCTAAAGTTGATGTTCCAGGATTATTAAAGAAGGATGATTCCTATCACATTTCAGAGAAAATTCTTACTCTTGATGGGCCTACTGGATGGCTCTCCAATGAGTTTCAACAGTATAGATGGTTCGAGTGGGGACATGGCCTAAGTATTGATTTCTTTATCAATCATGTCTTTTCATTTATCCTCATCCCTAGAGTCCTCCCCATACATTTATAATATCATTTTTTGTGAATTATAGTTCAGTATCATATTAATCATAAAAGAAAGTGTTTGTTAAGACAATGACATTAACAGATCTGTTTGTTAATTCCTCTTCTAATGAGGAATCTGTCTGGCGAGTCAACTCGTGTTTTATTGTTTTGTGGTGTAGTGCCAATTGTTCAATGACTATGTGATTAATGTATGATATGTTCATGAATATAGTTTTACTTGGATTGGATTCACATTTATGTTCCTTTTTCCTATGCTTGAGGACATTCCAATTTTTATAATGCTGGATTTTAGAGCTTTGTGGTGTAGACGAGTCGGCTGATTTAGAGAGGAAGTGTCTAGTGGAATCGTTGGTGATTTACATATACTCAAAGAAAAGTTTGAGTATTATTAAATATATTTTTATCCATACAATCACAAAACCAAGGTGCATTATATCTATAAACATCCTTCCACTAACCATATTCTATATGTTATTATTTGAAACACATACAACCTATGTGGGAGGTTTTCCAAGCATCAAATTCTCAATGTCTATCATCTTTTATTGGATGTCATTAAAAATAGATATTTCCTTTATGGTTTGTTACAATCCCTAGTGGAAGGGGTAATATTTGGGGAGATCATTGAGACCTTCATTTTTTGGTATCTTAGAATTTTGAAAAACGGTTAGATTGTTCTCCAAAGACACGGGGAAGTAGCAAGGAACCTTCAAATCATAGAAAGAATAAAAAATTATATTTATATCCTCAGTATACATTACTAGAAATAAAATATTTCCCAATGGTTTATAATCATTAGGAAAGGCTGCAGAACCGTTGGTATTTGTTATACCAACGGTTCTACAAACCGTAGGGAATTAAGCCATTGAGAATGATTTTCCCAACAGTTTATAGTGAACTATTGGGATAGGGTGGAGAAAAATTACCCTATCCCAACGGTTCTGCCAAACCATTGGGAAAGCTTTTCCCAATGTTTTACAACCATTGGTATAGGGTGGGAAAAAATAACACTATCCCAATGGTTCCGCCAAACCGTTGGGAAAAACTCATTGTCTCTTCTTTCCCAACGGTTTATAAACTGTTGGGAAAAGGGTTTTACCAACGGTTCCTGGAACCGTTGGCATAGCCTATGCTAGGAAAATTCCACAGCAGCTCTACAATTTTCCCAGCAGCTCTCTAATTTTCCCACCAATTTTCCCACCATGTCTCATTTTCTGGGTTCCCTCCCATTTTCAATCCAATTATTATACCTGTAATAAACTAACACATACAAATACAATTTTACCTGCAATAACCAACTAACACATACATATAGAGCACAAATTCATAAACATTTAACCTATAATGCTGGAACTATACACATCCATAACTAAATTAGAATTCATAACGTAATTATAAACATAAATAATTCATCTAGAATTCAATTTAAAATTTAGATCACAATTATATGTGGAATCCAGAAGTCAATTCATAATTTGATCGGTTTTTTGTATACCATATATTTTTACCTGAAATGATGTCCATTTTAAACAAAATACATACACCTGGAGTTCTACCATCCACAACGCGCCTCGGATTGAGGCGGGGTTGACTCGTACACATCACATATGACCCATGGATCGTTCTCCTAAAGTTTGAACAGAAACGGAATTTGTTTGGTCGGTTTTCCGTATTCCAGTTAATGTTTTTCAATTAAAATGACATCCTTTTGAAGCAAAAGGCAGGCACATTGCATGGTTCCAGCCACAACGCGTCTCAGATTGAGGTGGGTTTGATTCGTACACGTCCCATATGACCCATGAATCGTTCTCCTAATGTTTCAATGGAAATCGAATGTGTTTGGTCAGTTTTCTGTATGTACTTAAAATGTTGTCCATTTTAAACAAAATAGAGATACATAGAGTGATTCTGGCCACACCGTGACTCCGATTAAGGTGGGTTTGACTCATACACATCACATATGACCCATGGATCGTTGTTATAATGTATCGACACAATCTGAATGCGTTTGGTTGGTTTTCTGTATGCCAGTTGATGTTGTTCACTTAAAATGACGTCCTTTTGAAACAAAAGACAGACACTTAGAGTGGTGGCGGCCACACCGCGCCTCAGATTGAGGCCGGGTTGACTCATACACGTCACATATGACCCATGGATCTTTGTGATAATGTATCGACACAATCCGAATGCGTTTGGTATGTTTTCTGTATGCCAGTTAATGTTTTTCTATTAAAATGACGTCCTTTTGAAACAAAAGGCAGACAATTTGAGTGGTTCCAGCCACACCGCATGTGAGATTGAGGCGGGGCTGATTTGTACACGTCACATATGACCCATGAATCGTTATCCTAAAGTTTCAATGGAAACCGAATGTGTTTTGTTGGTTTTTCGTATGTACTTAAAATGTTGTCCGTTTTAAACAAAAGAGAGCCACTTAGACTAATTATGGCCACACCGTGCCTTCGATTAAGATGGGGTTGACTCGTACACATCACATTAGACCCATGGATTGTTTTGTTAATGTATCAACACAATCCGAATGTGTTTGGTTGGTTTTCTGTATGCCAGTTGATGTTTTTCACTTGCAATGATGTCTATTTTAAACAAAATACATACACCTGGAGTGCTACCGGCCACACCGCGCCTCGTATTGAGGTGGGGTTGACTCATACACGTCACATATGACCCATGGATCGTTCTCCTAAACATTCAATGGAAACCGAATGCGTTTGGTCGGTTTTCCGTTTTCCATTTAATGTTTTTCAATTAAAATGACGTCCGTTTGAAACAAAAGGTAGACACTTTGAGTGGTGCCGGCCACACTGCATCTCAAATTGAGGTGGGGTTGATTCGTACACGTCACATATGACCCATGAATCTTTTTCTAAATTTTGTAAGGGAAACCTAATGTGTTTGGTCGGTTTTCCGTGTGTATTTAAAATGTTGTCCATTTTTAACAAAAGAGAGCCACTTTGAGTGATTATGGCCACACCATGCCTCAGATTAAGGCGAGGTTGACTCGTACACATCACATATAACCCATGGATCGTTTTTATAAAGTATCGACACAATCCAAATGTGTTTTGTCAGTTTTTCGTATGCCAGTTTATGTTTTTCACTTAAAATGACGTCCTTTTGAAACAAAAGACAGCCTCTTTGAGTGGTGGCGGCCACACCGTGCCTCGGATTGAGGCGGGGTTGACTCGTACACATCACATATGACTCATGGATCGTTGTGATAAAGAATATACACAATAAGAATGTGTTTTCTCGGTTTTCCGTATACCAGTAGATGTTTTTCAATTAAAATGGCGTCCTTTTGAAACAAAAGGTAGACACTTTGAGTAGTGCTAGCCACACCGCCTCATAGATTGAGGCGGGGTGGATTCGTACACGTCACATATGACCCATTAATAGTTGGCCTAAATTTTCAACGGAAACCGAATGCGTTTGGTTGGTTTTTTGTATGAACTTAAAATGTTGTCCATTTTAAACAAAAGAGAGCCACTTAGAGTGATTCTGGCCACACCGTGCCTCCGATTAAGATGGGGTTGACTCTTAAATGTCAAATTTGACCCATGTATCATTTTACTAAAGTATCGACACAATATGAATGTGTTTGGTTGGTTTTTCGTATGCCAGTTGATGTTTTTCACTTCAAATGACATCCTTTTGAAACAAAAGACAGACAGATTGAGTGTTTTCGGCCACACCACGCCTCGGATTGAGGAGAGGTTGACTCGTACACGTCACATATGACCCATGGATCGTTGTTATAAAGTATCGACACAATCCGAATGCGTTTGGTCAGTTTTCCGTATGCCAGTTGATGTTTTTTATTTAAAATGACATCCTTTTGAAACAAAAGGTAGGCACTTTGAGTGCTGTCAGCCACACCACGTCTCAGATTGAGGCGGGGTTGATTTTTACATGTCACATATGACCCATGAATCATTATCCTACAGTTTCAACGGAAACCGAATGCGTTTGGTCGTTTTTTCGTATGTACTTAAAATGTTGTCCAATTTAAACAAAAGAGATCCACATAGAGTGATTTTGGCCACACCGTGCCTCCGATTAAGACGGGGTTGACTCGTACACGTCACATTTGACCCATGGATAGTTGTGCTAATGTATATACACAATTTGAATGTGTTTGGTTAGTTTTCCGTATGCCAGTTGATGTTTTTCACTTCAAATGACTTCATTATAAACAAATGACAGACACTTTGAGTGGTGGCGGGCACACCGCACCTCGGATTGAGGCGGGGTTGACTCGTACATGTCACATATGACCCATGGATCATTGTGCTAATGTATCGACATAATCCGAATGTGTTTGGTCAGTTTCCCGTATGCCAGCTGATGTTTTTCAATTAAAATGACGTCCTTTTGAAACAAAAGGCAGACACGTTGAGTGGTGCCTTCCACACCGCATCTCAGATTGAGGCAGGGTTGATTCGTACACGTCACATAAGACCCATGAATCGTTCTACTAGTGATTCAATGGAAACCGAATGCGTTTGGTCAGTTTTCTGTATGTACTTAAAAAGTTGTCCATTTTAACCAAAATGGAGCCACTTAACGTGATTCAGGCCACACCGTGCCTCCGATTAATATGGGGTTGACTCGTACATGTCTCATTAGACCAATGTATCGTTGTGATAAAGTATTGACACAACCCGAATGCGCTTGTTTGGTTTTCCGTATGCCAGTTGATGTTTTTAACATCAAATGACGTCCTTTTGAAATAAAAGATAGACACATTTAGTCGTGGAGGCCACACCGCACCTCAGATTGAGGTGGGATTGACTCGTACATGTCACATAAGACCCATGGATCGTTGTGATAAATTTTCGAAATGATCTGAATGCGTTTGGTCAGTTTTCCTTATGCTAGTTGATGTTTTTCAATTGAAATGACGTCCTTTTGGAACAAAAGGAAGACACTTTGAGTGGTGGAGGCCACAATGCACCTCATATTAAGGCTGGGTTGACTCTTACACATCACATATGACCCATGAATCCTTCTCCTAAAGTTTCAATGGAAACTGAACACGTTGGGTCGGTTTTCCATATGTACGTAAAATGTTGTCCATTTAAAACAAAAGAGAGTCACTTAGAGTGATTCTGGCCACACTGTGCCTCCGATTTAGACGGGGTTGACTTGTACACGTCACATTTGACCCATGGATCATTGTGCTAATGTATAGACACATTTCTAATGCATTTGGTCAGTTTTCTGTATGCCAGTTGATGTTTTTCACTTCAAATGACGTCCTTTTGAAACAAAAGACAGACACTTTGAGTGGATTTGGCCACACCGCACCTCGGATTGAGGTGGAGTTGACTCGTACATGTCACATATTACCCATGGATACTTTTTCTAAAGTATCGACACAATCTGAATGCCTTTTGTCATTTTTCCGTATGCCAGTTGATGTTTTTCAATTAAAATGACGTCCTTTTGAAACAAAAGGCAGACACTTTGGGTGGTGCCGGCCACACCGTGTCCCAGATTGACGTGGGGTTGATTCTTACACATCACATATGACCCATGAATCGTTCTTCTAAAGTTTTAACGGAAACCTAATGCGTTTGGTCGGTTTTCTATATGTTCTTAAAATGTTGTCCATTTTAACCAAAAGAAAGCCACTTAGAGTGATTCTGGCCACACCGTGCCTCCGATTAAGATGGGGTTGACTCGTAAACGCCCCATTTGAACCATGGATCATTTTTCTAATGTATCGACACAACCCGAATGCTTTTAGTCAGTTTTCCGTATTCCAGTTGATTTTTTTCACTTCAAATGACGTCCTTTTGAAACAATAGACATACACTTTGAGTGGTGGCAGCCAGACCGCACCTCGGAGTGAGGTGGGGTTGACTCGTACGTGTCACATATGACCCATGGATTGTTGTGCTAATGTATCGACACAATCCGAATGCGTTTGGTCGGTCATCCGTATGCATGTTGATTTTTTTCAATTAAAATGACGTCCTTTTGAAACAAAAGGCAGACATTTTGAGTTGTGGCGGCCACACCGCACCTCAGATTGAGGCGGGGTTGACTCGTACACGTCACATATGACCCATGGATCATTGTGCTAAAGTATCAACACATTTGAATGCATTTGGATGGTTTTCTGTATGTCAGTTGATGTTTTTCAATTAAAATGGCATCCTTTTGAAATAGAAGACAGACACTTTGAGTGGTGCCGGCCACACTGCACCTCGGAATGAGTTGCAGTTGACTCGTACACGTCACATATGACCCATGGATCGTTCTCCTAAAGTTTCAATGGAAACTGAATGCGTTTGTTCGGTTTTCCGTATGTACATAAAATGTTATCCATTTAAAACAAAAGACAACCACTTAGAGTGATTCTGGAGACACCGTGCCTCAGATAAAGGAGGGGTTGACTCGTACACATCACATATGACCCATGGATCGTTGTGCTAAAGTATAGACACAATCCGAATGTGTTTGGTCACTTTTCCATATACCAGTTGATATTTTTCACTTAAAATGACGTCCTTTTGAAACAAAAGACAGACACTTTGAGTGGTGGCGGCCACACCATGCCTCGGAGTGAGGCGGGGTTGACTCGTACACGTCACATATGACGCATGGATCATTGTGCTAGTGTATCGACACAATCCGAATGCGTTTGGTCGGTTTTCGGTATGCTAGTTGATGTTTTTCAATTAAAGTGACGTCCTTTTGAAACAAAAGGCAGACACTTTGAGTGGTGCTGGCCACACCACATCGTAGATTGAGGTGGGGTTGATTTGTACACTTCACATATGACCCATGAATCGTTTTCATGGATTGTTGTGCTAATGTATCGACACAATCCGACTGCATTAGGTCAGTTTTCCATATTTGAGTTGATGTTTTTTCAATTAAAATGACGTCCTTTTGAATCAAAAGGTAGACACTTTGAGTGGTTGCGGCCACACCACGGAGGAGGGTGGGGGGCTGTCCGGCGGGGCTGTCCGGGGGGCTGTCCAGTGGGTGTCTGGGGGGCTGTCCGGGGACCACGGAGGAGGGTCGGGGGCTGTGCTGGGGGTTGTCCGGGGTCCAAGGAAGTGGGTGGGGGGGCTGTCCGGGGGGCTATACGGGGTCCAGGGAGGAGGGTGGGGGGATGTGCAGGGGGCTGTGCGGGGGGTGTTCGGGGGTTGTCTAGGGTCCAAGGAGGCGGTGGGGGGCTGTCTGGCATCCAGGGAGGAGGGTGGCAGGGCTATCCGGGGGGATGTTCGGGGGGCTGTTTGGGGGCTGTCCAGAGGTGTTCGGGGGGTTTTCCGGGGTCCAAGGAAGAGGGTGGGGGGGGCTGTCCGGGGGGTTGTCTGGGGGGTTGTCCGGGGGGTTGTCCGGGTTACAGGGAGGAGGGTGGGGGGGCTGTCCGGGGGCTGTTCGGGGGGCTGTCCGGGGGCTGTTCGGGGGTGTTCGGGGGGTTGTCCAGGGTCCAAGGAAGAGGGTGGGGGCTGTCTGGGGGCTGTCCGGGGGACTGTCTGCGGTCCAGGGAGGAGGGTGGGGGGGGGGGGCTATTTGGGGGGTTGTTCGGGGGCTGTCTGGGGGATGTACGGGGGGTGTTCGTGGGGTTTTCTAGGGTCCATGGAAGAGGGTGGGGTGGGGCTGTCTGGGGGGCTGTTCGACGGGGCTGTCCGGGGTCCAGGGAGGAGGTTGAGGGATTTTCCAGGGTCCAGGAAGGAGCGGGGTTCCCAAACACACAACCACTAAAAGACAAAAACATCCATAAAAACAGATAATATATAAAAATAACTCAACTCCAATACTATACTACGAGTCTAGATAAAACCACAAAATAGAATATATTAAATATAAAATCTCAGTAATATTAGTAAAAAATGTAATTGATCAACTTTTCCCACATCACCATCACCATCATCACCATCATCATCACCCTCGTCCTCGTCCCCATCATCATCCTCGCCCTCTTCACCCTCGCCCTCCTCCTCATCCCCACCCTCCTCCTCGCCCTTACCACCCGCCTCACCCTCCTCCTCTCCCTCCTTTTCCGCATCAGACTCCTCGCCATCATCATCGTCTAGCTATAAATCATCTTGAACACCACTAGAACATCCACCTGGTGCACCGTATAAAGAACGTATCGACGACATATACTCATCAAAAGCTAGGTTGGCCTCTGCTAGAAGTGTAGGACGTATAACTTAAATAAATTTCATAAATGCACTGTTTGAACTATTAGACTATTATTCCATCTCTGTGGCCCTTTTCTCATCCTGTTCTGCATGTGACCTAACTTGCAGCAGCTCGGTGGCACTATAGCTCGTACATGAGGAGGGCTAATACCTCTTCGGGGATATCCTAGGTCGGCAGCGTACTCTACCAGAATGCTCCTCTCCCAACACCTGATGTAAGTGATCTTTTGGCCCAAAAATGTCTAATTCTTAGGCATCTAGGGCCTCTAAAGTATCCTTTTACAAATATAAATATATCATTATGTTAAAAAAAATATATTAAAATATAAATTCAATATATTAAAACTTATAATCAACTGCTGAGTCGCTTCGTTGATGGCACTTCCATCCTTTTTCTATCTACTCGAGCAAAACAGTTTTTCTCGAGGCACACATCCTTCAATTTTTTGTATTTTCCTCTATAATAACATTGAAAACTAATTTTATATGAAAACTTTAGAAAACTATTAAATAATTGAGGAAACAATAGAATGTTTAAGTCATAAAGAAAACTTATAAACATTTGTCATACCTGCTTTCTCTCATGATCATGAATCGTAGTGCGTCCCAGTGTGTGGAGTTATTTTTTTTGCATCAATGTTATTTTTATTTTTTCCAGAAGATTCCTAAATAAAATTCGAAAATGAAATAGATAGTGTTTATGAAAAACATGAAATTTATTATTTAAATACCTCAAATGTTATTAATACCTTCAACTGGGTACTCGTCCAATGAGTAATCATGTGACGATACTGCTCTATAGGACAATCATCCACCACTGGTACCGCCTCTAACTCAATGCCCACTGTAGAAACCCACCCAATATACAACTCATGCTTGTAGGCTCTCCAAATCTTTCCTAAATCTTTTAGACGTTCCCGTCGTGCACCCTCACCATCGGGAAAATTAAATCGAAGGTGAAATCAAAATATTAATTCATATAAATACAAAAATAATTCATGGAATTAAATAAAAGATATTTTTTTACCCATATCTCTGCCCAAGCTCTATCCTTGACCCCATGTGGAAAATGACTCAACAATAGCGGGCTGACGGGAATGATGTTGGAGTATTTGGCATGCGTCGCCAAAAAACTACGACATTACTGCCCTGTTTTCTCAACCATTTGGTTGTCTTCATTATAATCCACCATAACCTGTGTGAGGCATTTCCACACCGAACACATTTGTGTATGCCACCAACCATGCCTCCTGTCAGTAGATGTATCTGTCATGAAAGTAAAACAAATATTTTATCAAAACATGTTATAATGAAAATAAATATTGCTATAAAAATTTGTTAGGGTTCTATAAATATACCTCTGCCGGTCTGATCGCTGAGCGCCGCTGGATCCACATAAACTAATGTAACACCATGTGGTGGAACAGGAGTCGAAGAAGATGGAATATAGAGGCTTGGAGAGACATAAGTAGAAGGAAAAGAATATGGGACAGTTGTCTGACCGGATGCTGACTGGGGAGTGGGAATCATCATGGGATGTGAAAATGATGTGCCAGAAGATGCAGAAGGTAGAGAAAACATGGGAGGCCTATATATCATGTGTGTCCCTAATGACACATCGGGATCAAAATGTGGGAAGGATGACATGTCAGTGGGAGGGGCAGGGTTTAGTCGGGCACGTGAAGCTGCTCGTCCACCTCTGGTACGAACCCTCCTCGTACCACCAGCCTGAGTACTAGGACCAGTACTAGGCTCCTCGTCGAATAACTGTCGACATATAGGTGGATCCAAAAAAAGATTTTACAAAAAAATTAATCACATGATATTATATATTCTTTAAATATATCAATTTGAAATAATGTACTCACTACAGACACTAATGATGGAATTACCAACTCCGTCATTCGATGATTGTTCTCCATCATTTTTTCCCTTCATCTCTCTTCAATTGGATTCATTTCTTTCTTTTGAAAACAAATATGTAATTAATTGGAAAAATAAAACTAATATGTAACCCAAAAAACTAAATATTTGAGGGAATAGGGGGATTCATTGGTAATTTAGCTATCAATTGTTTTAGAAGAGCTTGAATGGATTTAATAAATCATAAAAGTTGTAATGTTCTCCAAGTTAGAAATATTGTTTGACAATGTTTGGATACAGTTTAATTCCAAATTAGAAAATTCAATTCAAATAAAACTGTAACCAATAAACATTGAAAATTCACATAATGGACAATTCAGCTATCAATTGTTTTGGAAGATCTTGAATGGATTTAATAAATCATACAAGTTGTAATGTTCACCAAGTTAGAAATATTGTTTGACTATGTTTGAATACAGTTCAATTCCAAATTAGAAAATCCAATTCAAATAAAACTGAAACCAATAAACATTGAATATTCACATATTGGTCAAGTAAGATATCAATTTTTTTAGAAGATCTTGAATGAATTTAATAAATCATACAAGTTTTAATGTTCACCAAGTTAGAAATATTGTTTGACTATGTTTGAATACAGTTCAATTCTAAATTAGAAAATGCAATTCAAATAAAACTACAGGGAATAAACATTGAAAATTCACATAACGGTCAAGTCAGTTGTCAATTGTTTTAGAAGAGCTTGAATGGATTTAATAAATCATACAAGTTGTAACGTTCACCAAGTTAGAAATATTGTTTAATTGTGTTTGAATACAGTTCTATTCCAAATTAAAAAATGCAATTCAAATAAAACTGCAACCAATAAACATTGAAAATTTACATAACGGTCAAGTCATCTAAAACATATTTGTGATAAATACTAAATCAATTTGAATATGACCAACCTTAACAACCCCAATCGAGGTAATCCAATATAATTGAGAACATGGATGAATGATTCTATATATTTTAAACCACAACTTTAAGTTCACAATCAACTCTGAAAATTGAGCTATATGAGTCATCAAATGAAATAAATGGATTGGTTCCAATGGAACTAGGGACAGTTTCAATTCCATCATCACCATAATCAAAAATATGTCTTGGAATTACATCAACTATGAAACCAAATTCAGGTCAAAGTTGGTCTTTGACATAAAAAACTTGTTTAGCCATTGATGCCAACACATATGGTTCTCCGGTAGCAAGAGTGTGAGTCATATTAATTACTTGAAATCCACGATAATCAATAAATGTGCCATGTCTCATCATCGAATCAAACCAATGGAATTTCATCATTGTGACTCGTCCATGAGAGTAATAATGCAATATTATTATTTTCTCAATAACTCCATAATAACCCACATTTTTAAATCGCAGTCTACTATCTGATGCACTGGAATAAAAATTTGTTGTTGTAGTAACCATAACAACATCATGCTGTGTTATCATGTTCTTTGCTCGTTCAGTGACAATAAATTTGTACCCATTAATAACAATTGATTTACAGTCACGGACCACGATATTAAGACTAAAATCCAAAGCTCTTATTTCCTCATAGACAGAGTCAGCAGACAAAATCAATACCTACAGTTTAAATGTCTATTAAACTTAATTAAATATTGATATAATTATTTCAAACATTAAATTTTTTATACCTTCAATTTTAACCAAGAATAAAACTCTTTTCTATGCAAAGTCTCTCTCCTTCTCGAAGATAAAGAATGATGATTCCTATTTATCATTGTTTTATGTTCCGTGTAGATAAAAAATATGAATAGTTTAACAGATATATATGTAAGATATTCATAATCAATTTAGTTACCCGATATAGTCATCGAAAAAATCAATGTGGAACAAAACTGTGCGATGTGCCATCTCCCGCTCTTCATGGCTTAATGTCTTCAATGTATATGATCCAGGAATTCCTCCTATTTGAGGAAGTGATGGAAAACTGGGTTCAATTTTCTCATAATGTTCTTCTTCATTTCTCATTGTTCTGTTCAATATTGTAGTAAGATCAGACAAATATATCGAGCAGAAATCCTTACATTCTTGAGCCAAGTAATCGTTCACGAAAGAACCTTCGAGATGATTTCTTTTTCGGACATTAGAATTTAATGTGAACATATTTATTTCAGTTGGATACATCCAATGAAAAGAAACAGGTCCTCCAAGAATTATTTCAATTGTAATATGGACAGTCAGATGCAGCATGCATGTGAAAAATTATGGCGGAAATATTTTCTCCAACTCACACAAAATTAATGGGGAATCTGACAACATTTTTTGCAAGAAAGACTTGGACATCATCTTAGTACAAAGATCTCTAAACAAATGGAACAACCAAATAATAGCCACCCTTACATTATTGGGAAAACGATGAAGGACTTATATTTAAAGAAACTCATGCAGTAGAACGTGATAATCATGAGTCTTCAAAGATTTTAACTTTAACTCTCTTCTTTTGACCCGTTTAGATATGTTGTGTGAATAGCCATCCGTAACTATAATAGTTTCTAATACTTCCAGAAATTGTTTTTTTTGTAGGTGTCATCACATAAGAAGCACATGGAAGATTCCATTTATTTTCACTGATACGCACATCATGTAATTCTGGTCTGATGCCCCAATCCACCAAGTCACGCCGAGATCGTAAATCATCTTTTGTCTTCCCCTTGACATTTAGAAGAACCGAAACAAACATTTCACATATATTCTTTTCAATATGCATTACGTCTAAGCAATGACGTAACAAATTGGTTGACCAATAAAGCAAATCAAAAAAGATATTTCTCTTCCTCCAATTGTAACAGGTTTCAGTGGAAACATTCTTTCGCCTTCCAGATTTCATTTGACCCTTCCCGAATGAAAAACTAAAATCATTCAATTCAGTAAGCACGTCAGTTCTAAACATACGCTGAGGTGGATCATCGGTCACTATGGTATTATCAAATCTTTGATGATTCATTCTATATGGACGATTCTTTGGAAAGAATCGTCGATGTCCCATAAAACTGAAACTACAGCGATGTTTCAGTCTTCTGGATCGTGTATTCTTCATACAAACTATACATGAAAGTTTTCCCTTTGTGCTCCATCCATATATCATTGCATAAGCTGGAAAATCATTGATTGACCACATAAGCGCATCACACATCTGAAATATGTATTTCAAACATGCACCGTATGTGCGCACACCCACATCCCAAAGAAGTTTCAACTCTTTTATTAAAGGTTTCATGTAGACATCAATATCAATGCCTGGATCAGAAGGACCAAATATGATTATACTCATGAAAGTGAACTGGTTTTTCATACACAACCATGGGGGAAGATTATAAATGTTTATAGAAACTGGCCATGTGCTGTGCGAAGTAAGCATCTCCCCAAACGGATTAAAACCATCACATGAAAGACCCAGCCTCACATTACGCAGGTCAGCTACAAAATCAAGATGTCGAGAATCAAATCTCTACCATGCAAATCCATCTGCAGGATGAACCAACTAATCATTAGTCTTCTTTCTCTCTGTATCATTCCCTCTCATTTTTATTGATATGTTATCAGACATAAAAAGATTCTAGAGTCTGGGGATAAAAGGAAAGTGCAACATTACTTTCTGTGGAACATGGGATGGTGTTCCATCAGATTTTGACTTCCAGCGGGATGTGCCACATTTTATACTATCATTTCGTTCAGCGGTTTCCTCCCAGAATAAACTGCAATCTTTTGGGAAAGTATGAATTTTGTTTCTTGAAAATCCAAGTTCCTCAAATAACTTCCATTTAATATAGTAGTTTGAGGGAATATCTGCATCATCTGGAAGTAAATCCTTCAATAGGGTAAGAATGTAATCGATTACTGTATTAGAAATCCCAAAAAAAGTTTTCCCATGAAACAATCGGATTAAAAATTCCAGCTTTTTCATTTTATCGCATTGTCGATATACTGGAGTCATGGAAGCATCCTTCAATATTTTCACCCTATCAATATCATCATTTTCTCTAGATGCATCAACTGTTCTCATTTCAATGTATTCTTGAGTCGAAATCCTTTCTTTTTCATGATGACGAATAAATGGAAACCAGTCATCTTACAAATTATCCATTCCAGTCTTTTCATTTTGATCATCACCAATTTGAGATTTCATTTTCTCCGCATTGTGATACCACACAATGTAGTTTTCTTGAAAACCATTTTTGGTTATGTGGTAACTGACTTTTTCACATCTCAACCAAGGTCTACCAACACAATTGGAACATGGGCAGTGTATGCGACCACTATCTGAAGCATTGTGAAATGAAAAATCTATAAATCTCTCCAAATTTTTTTGAAAATCGCTTGAGATCTGATCAGTTTCATACATCCAACTTCTATCCATTCTGTAAAAAGAATTTATATAAGACATTTTGTCATAATCAATTCAATAGGATTGAACTATAATAGAAAATACATTTAAGTAAATGATAGAGGAATAAGTTTCTATTCAATGTAGTGAACTAAAAAAATAATGTAAAGAACAAGTACTCATAATTTAAATTAAAATTTATTTATATTAATTTTTATTAGGTCTATAAGAGGCACATGCCTCAGGTCCCATCATGTGTTATAGGAATCCCAAATCATTCACTCATGTTCAATAACACATTATTGACACTTGGCCATACCTTTCATTACCCAATTACTTCCCCAAGTCAAGAGCACCCCATGGGTGAATAAATTTTAGGCTTCTACAATAATAGGTTGTTCATGACCTGTAAAAATATTTAATTTCATAAAGTATAGAAAAAAACATTTATTTTTAAATTTGAAATTCTTTATAAAGTATGTCAATGACAACAACATTACTGATTTAAACTTGTGACTTATCGAACATTTTTATGGCTGTCTACACATGCCAAAATGGGTAGTTAAAAGCACCCCACCCTCATAAAACTGGGTATTGGACAAGAAGGACACATAATATACAACGTACATTGAGAACCATATTTAGTTGACCCTAAATTTATATTAGTACAGTCATCTTGGGGGAAATGGAATATATGATCCTGGTTAACTAATGAATTCAAAAGCACATATTCCATATGTTGGACACTATCTAAGGTAAGAAATCACGTGAGGATGGGTTTACATCATTCAATTTCTTACATTCTAGTGAGAATGGAGGCTTAAATTAATGACTCGAGTTCAATGATACCATTTCAACCGTTATAGACACCATGTGAACCCTTATACACACCACATGAACTGTTATACCATATCGTCATTATTACAACCATTAATAACAACTTATTAAATAACATCACTTGTTAAAGATAATGAAATTGAACATAAATCAATAATAATATTGGATATATCAAGTAAAATGAAGTCCTACTATCTTACATCCTAAATGAACACCCACAACCATGATTAATGACCACAAAGCTCCCCTTTAAGCCAAATCAAAAGTGAAAATAAAAACCCATAGTTGTAGAAAAAAACAATAATTGTGTGAAGAATAATAATCTCACGGTCCTCATGATATTTGAACCACGCAGTCATGATTTTCAAGATGAACCTTTATCCATGAAACCATATGAGAAACATGATTCAATACATGCATTTTCCTGATTTGCCCAAGCATTTTGAGCAACCCCAAATCAGTGAAAATGGTCATTGTGTTTTAAAAAGGTGATTTAATAACACATGTACGATGTCAAAGGCTGAATGATTAATGGTTATATTAGAAAGACTAATATTCACTAATATTGCGAATTTGAAATTCTGTGAATTAGTTTCATGAAGAAGGAAGAAGTAGTAATTAGGGACCACATACTATTTGGCAAAGATCAAGAAGATACTCTATATGTTCTATTGTGCAAAGGATAAGTGAATAGTGTGTCATTTTATATATATATAGATTTTGATAGAAACATGATACATACTTGTTATGTAATACACATAGTGTACAAAAATTAATATGAACAAGATCTTCATGTTTGGCATGATCTTAATGAAAGGAGTGATTTTCATGAAATAATATCAATAAATATTACAAATAATATCTTATTTGTTCCTACACATGATCCTATAATATTTGAAGCAGATTTAAAAACTCTGAATCCTCAAAATTAGAACACAATAAAGGGAAAACATGCCCTTATAAATGTAAATGTGTAATGAAAACATTAATTGGACATATACCGATATAGGGATTTGAGTAAACAATTCGTGGAACAATCATAAAATTTTACAAAAACAGTAAAAATTGGGAATAATGAAATCGTTAAGAATAGAAGGATATGATTTATAAGAGGTGGAACGATATCCTTGATATAATATAGAAGGAGTCTAACCAGGTAGTTGCTGATCCGATGGAAGATGTGGGGATTTGGAAGTGCTTCTATCAAGGAATCACTTCTGGAGACGAGCTGAAGGTTTCTAGAATCATGGGGAGGCTGCTGCCTGCATTTTGAGAATTTGGGGCTTTTTTCCCAACTGTTATTAAAAAACGTTGGGAAAAGTATGTTTTCCCCATCTTTTCCAACGGTTTGAGGAAACCATTGGGGAAAGTCAGTTGTTCAAGGTCTTTGCCAATGGTTTATATAAACTGTTGGCAAAGACAACATATACCAACAGTTCTTTGAACCTTTGGTATACAAGTGTTAGGAAAAGTCCCCTTTCCAGTATTTATATTTTTTCATCTATTCCCAATGGTAATCTGGATGAGGTGGTCAGTATTTCTGATTCTCTAGAGGGGTTTTCCCGTGATATGTTTTTTGATTTTGAACTAATGTTAGTGAATGTACTGGGTTAAGTGTGATAACAGAAGCCATTAAGTTCCCTATTATCATCCTTTATGGATTATAATTACTCTATAATTTTCCATGGTTCATGAGATAGAATATTATACACTATGAAAAATCATAGTCAGGTATTGAAACATCCCATTTCATTCAAATTGATGAGTTCTGTTAAAAAATTATTGAAAAGATTATATACATAGATATACACCAAATATTCTTGATAAAGATATATTATTTGAAAAATTTTCAACTATTTACCCGATGTGAAAAAATATAAGACCATGTCATTTTTGATGTTTTTATTTTTAGATACAAAGGAGTATTACCTTCTACTAAAATTAGTTCTATTTTAATACAAACTTCCAATAGTGTTCTTTCCATCCATTGATTGACCGTGCTAGAAAAATGGTGTATCATACTAAGACTGGACCTTTTAGTGATTCTATGAAGCATATGAGTTTCACTAATTCCTATTTTATAGGGTCCCCATAAGGGGAATACAATGTGACAGAAGGTATGTTAAATTCTTCTCCAGTCCCCCTAGGCCATTGAAAATGAGAAATGTAGGGCTCTGAAATCATGGTGGAGGAGGATTGAGATCGACCGATTTAGGGTAATCATTCCTCCCAGGCTGTGTTTATAGAGTATTCTGTGGATAAGGTGTTAGGGTTTTTCGGTTTTGGGTTTTGGGTTTTTTTGATAGGTGGTATGGTGATTTGTTGGGCATAGGGATTAGATTTATTTTGGAATGAGGGTATAGGTTATTTTAGTATTTAGGGTATAGTTTTTTTGTGGCTATGGTTTTAGGATACATTAGGGATTGAGGATTTATGTTTTTTCTACATGGGGATTTTAGGGTTTTTTGGGGATGAGGGTTTAGGTATTTATTGATAAGTGTTTAGAGTTTTTTTGGTGATGAATGTTTAGGTTAATTAGGGTTGTGGGTTCATGGGTTTTCGTGGATGAGGGTTATAGGGTTTTTTAGAGATGAGTGTTAGGGTTTTTCAGTGATGAGTGTTTTGGGGTTTTGGGGACTGAGGGATTAGGGTTTTTTTATGCTTATTGTTTAGGGATTTTGGGGGATAATTATTTAGGCTTTTTGGGGAGGAGGGATTAGAATTTTTTGGGGAAGAGGGTTTAGGGGTTGTTTGGGAATGAGTTTTTTAGTTTTTTTGGAATATTGTTTAAGGTTTTTTGGTTGATAAATTATTGTTTTTTGGGCTCTAGGTTTTTATATTATCTTGGCCGAAGGGATGAGGGATTATTTTTTACTGGGGCTCAGGGTTCATTGTTTTTTGGGCTGAGGTGGTTAGGTATTTTTTGGAAGGGGTTTTATTGTATGATAGGGATTAGGTTTAGGGTTTTTTGGGATGGGGGTTTATGTTTTATTGGGGGTTAGTGTTTATGTTTTTTGGGGGATGAGATTTTTTTTATTTATTTGGTTATGAGGGGTTTTGATTTCTTAGTGATGAGGGTTTTTTGTTTTTTTGTATTGTGGGATAGAGATTTTTTTAGGATGATGTATTATGTGTTTGGGGGGGTTGGGGTTTTAGTGGTTTTATGTGATGAGCGACTAAAATTTTTTGGTGATTAGGGTTTGGGGTTTATTAAGGATGAGGGTTATTTATTTATTTTTTTGGATAATGCTTATTTGTTTTTTTGGACTGTGATTTAAGGTTTTTCTGGGGCTACAGGTTTGGCGGTTTTGGGTGATTATGGATTAGGGTTTATTAGGTATTTTGGTTAAGGGGTTTTTTGTTTTTTGTTTTAGGTTTTTTGGGGAGTGTTTTCTGGGTTTTGGGGGGAAAGATCTTTCACGTTTTCTGGAATGGGGATTTTGGGTTTGTTTAGGGATGACTATTTTGGGATTTTTATGGTTTAGAATTTTTATTTTTAGGGGATTAGGGGTAAGGGTTTCTATGGTCGATGGTATATGGTTTCAGGGGGATGATGTTTTATAATTTTTTAGACAACGATTTTGAGTTTTTTGTAAATAGGGTTTATGGTTTTTTGGGATAAAGGTTTAGGGTTTTATGGTTGGGGGTTTATGATTTATTTGGACTGAGGGTTTACAGTTTTTTTAGGATGAGGGTCTATTTTTTATTAGGACTGAAGGTTTATGGTTGTTTGGGGATGTGAATTCAAGATTTGGGGGATGAGGGATTTGGGTTTTTGTTTGTTACTGAGGGTTTAGGGTTGTTTGGGGGTGATTGATTTGGGGTTTTGGGATAAGGGGTTAAGGATTTTTTAAGGAGGATGGATTATGGGTTTTCAAGAATGATGGATTTGGTATAATTGTTTCTCTTCGTTTCACGTTTTTTATGGATTAGGGTTATGGGTTATTTGGGGATGATTGTATTGTATATTTTGGTACTGAGTGTAAAATTTATTTTAGGGTCGAGGGTTAGTGTCTTTTTTGGGTTTAAGGTTTATAAATTAATAGGTATGAGGGTTTATATTTTTTTCAGGTTGAGGGTTTTTTGGATTTTGGGGACAAGGGTTTAGTATTTATTGGGGAAGGGGATTTAATTATTTTTAGGGATTAGGGTTTAGTGTTTATTTTTGTTTAAGGTTTAGGGTTTTTTGGGAATGGGGTTTAAGGTTTTTGGGATTAAGGGTTTATCGTTGTTTGGGTATAAGGGTGTATGTTTTTTCTGGCTGATGATATAGGGGTTGAGGGTTTAGGGTGTTTTGGGGATGGGGGTTTAGGTTTTTTTTGGTTTAAGGGTTTACAGTTATTTGGGGATAGATATTATGGATTTTTGGAGTTGAGGGATGATGATTTTTTAGGGTGGAGGGATTACGATTTTTTTGGGGAGGGATGGATTATAGTTTATAGGGATGAGGGTTTAGGGTTTTATGGGGACAATAGTTTAGGGTTTTTTGGGGATAAGGTTTTAGGATTTTTTGTGGATGATGGGATTGAGTTTTTTGGGGCTAGGTGATTACGGTTTTTTCTGTTTGAGTGTTTAGTGTTTGGGTGAGATGTGGGATTATGTGTTTTTGGGGATGACGGTCCAGTGGTTTTGGGGATTACGGTTTTGGGTTTTGGGGTATTGGGGGATGAAGGTTTAAGTGTTTTGTGGCTTATGGTTGAGGGTTTTTTGAGGATGTGGGTTTATGATTTTTTGGACAAGGTTTTTAGGTATTGAGAGATGAGGGTTTAGGGATTTTAAGTGTATAGGGTTTATGTTTTTTTGATAGGATTGTTTAGGAATTTTTTTGGGGTCGAATGTTTAGTGTTTTTTGGGATGGATAGTTTATGGTTTTCTTGGGTGATTATTTATTTCTTTTTTGGGCAGGGGGTTTAGGGTTTTTTGAAGAATTTTGTTTCGGGTTTTCTGGGGATTATGTTTTTGGGATTGTTGTGGATGATGGTTTTTGATTTTTTGGGATGAGGTATAAGGTTTTTTTATTCTCAAGGTTATGGTTTTTTGGTGGATGAGGGTGTATTTTTTTAGGGGTGATGGTTTGTGATTTTTTTTGATATAGGTTTACAATTTATTTTACAATGAGGGTTTAGGTCTTTTGGTTGATGTTTTATGGTTTTTTAGGACTGAGGGTTTAGGGATTTTTGGTGTTGTGTGTTATGGGTTTTTCAGTGATAAGGGTTTTGGCGTTTTGGGAATGATGTTTTACAGTTTTTAGGGTTGAGGCTTTTGAATTTTTTTGGTGATGATGTAATGCTATTTTATATGGATGAGATATTAGTTATTTTTTTGGAAGGGGATTTATGGTTATATGGAGATATGAGTTAATGGTTTTTTGGAAGTGGTATTAGGTGTTATTGGGCTGAGGAAATATTATTTGTTGTACTGAGGATTTTTTATTTCATTTGGGTTAGGTTTAGGGGTTTTTTTATGAGAATTTATTGTTTTTCTGTGATGATTTTTTACAGTTTATTGGGATAAGTTTTTAGTGTTTATTGGGATGAGGTTTTAAGGTTTTTTGCAGATGATCGTTTAGGAATTTTTTGGTGATAAATGTTTAGGATTTTTTAGGACTTATGTTTACAAGTATTTGGGGATAAGGGATTAATTTTTTTGGGGATGAGGGTTTAGGGTTTTTTAGCGATGAGGTTTGATGGTTTTTGGCGAAGACTGTTTATGGTTATTTTAAAGTGAGGTGATATGGTTTTTTGGTGATTAGGTTTAGGTTTTTTTCTAAGTGAATAGGGGTCTTTAGGGATGAGGGTATATTATTTTTTCTCCTAGTGTTTATTGTTTTTTGGGGCCATGGTTTTGGGTTTTTGGGGGTCTTAGGGTTTAGTGTTATTTGGGGTAGATGGTTTTATGTTTTTTTGGAACTAGGATATAGGGTTTTCTGGGGAAGAGAGTACAGGTTTTTTTGGGGTTGAGAGTTTATTTTTTTGGGGTTAGGTTTTAAGGGATTTTGGGATGAGTGTTTAGAGTTTTTTGGTGATGAGGGAATAGGTTTTATTGAGACAATGATTATGGTTTTTTTTGGATGAGTGTTATTATTTTTGGGGGGATGAGGGTTTAGTGTTTTTTTTGCTAAAGGATTATTGATATGTGAGGATTTGGGATTAGGGTATTCTAGGGTAGTGGGATTGGTATTAATGGGGATGAGGGTTTAGGTTTTTTTTGGTATGAGGGTATAGAGGGTTGTTTGTTGATGGGGGTTTAGGTTTTTTTAGGATGAATTGTTAGGTTTTTTAGGCTGGGGGGAATACTATTTTCTTTTTCTATGGGTTTATGGTTATTTTGGAATTGGGGTTTAGGTTTTATTGGTAAGAGGTTTTAGTGTTTTTTGGGTTTATTGTGTAAGGTTTATTTGGGATATGGTTTTAGGGACTTTTGGGTCTGAGAATTTAGGGTTATTGGGGTCTGAGGGTTTAGGGTTTTTTTATTAGGATATAGATTTTTTTGTGGAATAAGGGTTTTGGTTTTTTGGTAGATGATGGATTAGGATTTTTACGGATAAGGGTTATGGGTTTTCTAGGTTTGATTTCATATGGTTATTTGGGGATAAGGTTTTGGGTTTTCTAGGCTGAGGGATTACGGATTCTTAGGGCACATGTTTTGGGAATATTTAGGACTGAGTTATTATTATTTTTTAGGAAAGAGTGATTTCAGTTTTGTGTGGCTGGGGGATTACGATTTCATCAGAATGGGGGTTTATGGTTTTTTGAGGCTGACCGTTTAGGGTATTTCTTGGCTGATAATATAGGGTTTCGTGGGATGAGGGCTAGGGTTTTTGTTTAACATTGGGTTCAGTGTTTTCTGTGGATGAGGGTTTTCGGTTTTTTGGGATATGGGTTTAGGGTTTTTTGTTGTTGAGGTTTTATGGTGTTTTGTGGATGATGTTTCATTTTTTTTTGTAGATGAGGGTTTAGGGTTATTTTGGATGTCAGTTTTTATGGTTTTTAGTGATAAAAGTATATATTTTTTTGGGGATGAGGGTCTAGGGTTATTTTTCAGATTAGTGTTTAGTGGATTCTGAGGATGAGGGTTTAGGGTGATTTTGATTGAGGGTTTGGGGTTTATTTGACTGAGGAGTTAGGGTTTCATAAAAAAAATGGTTTAGGTTTTTTTTGGAGTGTGTAGGTTTAGGATTACTTGGTGATGAT
Source organism: Viscum album (assembly GCA_963277665.1). Taxonomy (NCBI): domain Eukaryota; kingdom Viridiplantae; phylum Streptophyta; class Magnoliopsida; order Santalales; family Viscaceae; genus Viscum; species Viscum album. The sequence continues at coordinate 681,792,157 of OY728167.1, read as the reverse complement.
TGTATTGGGGTTTTTTGGATGAGTGGTTATGAATTTTTGTTGTTGAGGGTTTATGGTAATCTGGGGAAACACGTTTATTGAATTTTTTGGTTGTGGGATTAACTAATTAAGTGCTGAAGGGTCAGGGTATTTTGGGGATGTGTGTTTAATTTTTTTTTTGGGTTTTGGGTTTACAGTTTTTCGGGGCCATGTGTTTACAATTAATTTGGGGTGAGAGGTTATGTATTTTGGGGGATAAGTGATTTGATACTATTTTGGTTTATGGTTAAGGATTTTTTGGGAATATTGTTAATGGTTTTTTGTGGATGAGTGTTTAGTGGTGTTTGGGGGTGATGGTTTAGGATTTTGTGGAGCTCATTGTTTAATGGGTATTGGGGATGAATGTTTAGGGTTTTTTTGGGATGTGGGTTTAGGTTTTTGGGGCTAAGGAAGTAAAATTTTAGTGGGGGGGGGTTTGGGGTTTTTTTGGGAGTAAGGTTAAATGGATTTTTAGGGATAAGGTTTTTGGATTTTTTGGGTAGGAATAGTTTAGTAATTTTTTGTGTTTTTTTTTTGGTCAATAGTTTAGTGTTTTTTGTGGATAAGGTTTTAGGTTTTTTTCTGTATTTTATCGTATAGTGTTTTATGGGGCTAAGTGTTAATGGAAATTTATTGATGAGAATTTAGGGATTTTTAGGAATATAATTTTATTGGTTTTGTGGATAAGGGTTTTTGGGTTTTAGTGTTGAGGGATTCAGGGTCTTTGGGGATGATTGTTTATTGGTTTTTGTGGATGAGGGTTAAGGGGTTTTGGGGATGATGGTTTATGGATTTGGGGTGTTCCTAGTTTTAGGGTTTTGGGGGATGCAGGTTTAGGATTTTTAGTGTTATAGGGTTTATGGGTTTTGGTGATGAGTGTTTAGGGTTTTTTGGGGATGAGGGTTTAGTATTTTTGGGGGATAAGGGTTTAGTGTTTTTTGTGCATTGGATTTAGGGTTTTTTGGTATAAGGGTTTATAGTTTAGTTGGGGAATAAATTTTCAGTCTATTGGTGAGGAGGGTTTATGTTTTTTTTGGTGTAGAGAGTTTTGGATACTTTTGGATAGTTTATTGGAGTTTTTTGGGGGGTGAGGTTTAACAGATTTTTTGGGGATGGAGGTTTAGCATTTATTAGGGTTGAGGGTTTGGGAATTTTTCTAGAATAGTGTTTAGGGATTTTTTAATTAGGTTTAGTGTTTTTTTCATCTGATAATATTTTGTTTTATGGAGATGATTCTAGATGGTTTTTAGGGGATGATCGTTATGGGTTTTTTGGTGTTGAGTGTTCAGGATTATTTTGGGGATAACGATTTATGGTTAACTGGTGATGAGGGTTTATAATTTTTTTGGAAAAGGGTTTATATTTTTTGGGGGGTTAGGGATTAGGTTTTTTTGGGGAAAATAATTTATGATAATTTGGGATTAGGGATTATATTTTTCTAGGGATGAGGGTATAGTGTTTTTAGAGAGAGTGTGTTTATGTTTTTTTCAGGATAAGGGTTTAGAATTTTTCAGGGTTGAGGGTTAAGTGTTTTTGGGGGATGAAGGTTTTATATTCTCAAGGGCTAATGGTATAGGGTTTTGTTAAGTGGGTTCAAATTTTATGGGGATTAGTTTTAAGAGTATTTTAGGTAGAAAAATTACTATTTTTGGGGATGAGAGTATATAGTATTTTGGGGATGATGGATTTGCGATATTTAGGTTTGGAGGTTCAGATTCATTCCTGACTAAAGGATTAGGGTTTTTTGTGGATAAGGGTTTAGTTTTATCTAGGATTGAGGGTTTAGATTTATTTTTGTTTGAGGTTATAGGTTTTTTAGGGTTATGGGATTATGGGTACTTTGGGAAAATATTTAAGGTTTTTTTGGGGAATAGGGGTTTGGGATTTTTGGGGCCACTAAATAATGATTTTTTAGCGATGATGGTTTTGGACTTTTTGGGGATAAATATTTATGGTTTTTGGGGACTCTGGGTAGAGGTTTTTTTTTAGTTTTGATGGTTTAGTGTTATATAAGGGTAAGATTTTAGGGATTTTGGGTAGTTTGGTAAGTGTTTTTTGGTGACGACGATCTATGATTTTATTGTGATGATAGTTTATGGTTTTTTGGGGTTGGGGGTTTAGGGGTTTATGGGGATAAGTCTTTATGTATTTTTAAGAATGAGGTTTTATAGTTTTTTTGTGGTTGATGGTATATTATTTTTTTAAGGATGAGTGAATAGTATTTTTGTGGGATGAGGTTCTAGGGTTTATTAGGGAATAGGGTCGCGAGTTTCCCAGGGATGTGGGTTTAGGGTTTGTGGATGAGGGTTCATGGTTTTTATTGGTTGTGGGTTTTAGGTTTTTTGGGATGAGGGAGTAATTTTTTTGTCAAATAGTGTTTTTTGACTGAGAATTTTTTGTTTTGGGGCATAGTTTTTGGGGGTTTTGTGGATAAGGGTTCAGGGTTTAGGGTTTTTTTGGGGATAATTTTTTGGGATTTTTATGGATCAGGGATTCTGGTTTATTCAATGGGGTTTCAGGTTTTTTAGATTTATTAGTTTAGGGGTTGTATTGATGATATATTATGCTTATTGGGGATGATGGTTTCATATATTTCTTGGGCTAGGGAATTTTGGTTTTTTGGGGATGAGGGTTTAGAATTTTTTGGGGAATATGATTTAGAAATTTTTTGGGATGAGGGTTTACGGTTTTCTGGGATGGGGTTTAGGGTTCTATGTGGTTAGGAGTTTTCTATTTTTTTTGGGATGAGGGATTATCATTTTTGGGATTGAGGTTTTATGTTTTATTTCTTTCTAGTGTTTTAGGGATTTTGGGGTTTAGGGTTTAGTGTTATTTCGGGATTAGGGATCATAGTTTTTAGGGATTAGTGTTTAGGGATTTTTTTGGGGCTTATGTATTTTTGTTTTTAGGTCTAAGGGTCTAGGGTTTTTTGGGAATAAGGGTTGATGGTTTTTTATTGTTGATTTTGTAGGGTTTTTTGGGGATGAGTAATCATTGTTTATTAGGGTTGAGTGTTTTATTTTTATGGGGATGACATTATAGGTTTTTTTAGGGCTGTGGGTATAGTGCTTTTAGGGATTATGGGTTTTGGATTTTTTGATCCAGATGTATTATGGTTTTCTATAGCTGAGGATTTATTTTTTATTTGGGATGATGGATTTCATTTTTTTAAGGATGAGGATTTAGGGTATTTTGGATGAGGTTTTATGGTTCATTAGGATAGTGGTTTTATGGTTTTTAGTGATAATCGTTCAGGGTTTCTTGAGGATGAGGTTTTTGGGTTTCTTGAGGAAGAGGTTTTATTGTTTCTTGAGGTGAGGATTTACAGCTTCTTGAGACTAAGGGTTTAATTTTTTTTATAGAGGAAGATTTAGGTATTTTTTTGGTTGAGTTTTTGGGGTTATTCTACTCATTGTTTAATGAGTTTGATGGTTTTGGGTGTATAGGTTTTTTGTGCATAGTGTTTAGTGTTTCTTGGGATGAATGTTTATAGATTTTTGGGGTGAATAGTATAGTTGTTTTGGGGGCTATGGGTGTAGGGTATTTTATGATTATGATGTTATCCAATTTTTCACTAAGGGATTGGTTTTTTTTGGAGCATAGGACTTAGGTGTTTTGGTGAAAATGTTTTAGGTTTTGGGGGGATGAGTGAATAGGTTTTATTGGGGATGACGGTCTTGGTTATTTTGTGTATGATGGTTTTGGGTTTGTTTGGGGAATATGGGTTAGGGTATTTTGGGGCATCTGGTTTTGTGATTTTTTGTTCTCTAGGTTTAGGTTATTTTGGGGATTAGGTTTTTTTTTGTTTTTATGGGTTAACTGTATTGTGATTAATGTGGATAAGTGTTTAATGATATTTGGGGATGAAGTATTAATGGTTTTTTGGACTAGGGTTTTAGCGTATCATGGAAATAAATTCTTAGGGTTATTGAGGCAGAGGTTTTTTAGGTTTGGGGAAAAGCGATTAGATTTTTGTGTTTTGGGTATAGGATTTTTTGGGAAAAAATGGTTTATTAGATTTTGGGTGTATGGATTTAGGGGTTTTATGTAATAGGTGTTCGGTTTTTTTGGGGGCAATGGGATTTGGGATTTTTTTGTGATGAGGGTTTACAATATTTTGTGAATGGGTGTTTAAGGTTTTTTGGGGTTGGTGATTTACTATATTTTGGGGCAGTGATTTTTTTGGTGCTGCATGTTTAGGGGTTTTGAGGGATGATGGTTTAGGGGTTTTGGAAATGATGGTATTAGGGTTTAGAGGATTATTTTATTTTTTTGGTTGTGATGGTGTTGGGTTTTTTAGGATAATTGTTTTGGGGTTTTGGTGTGACTATTGTGGGGTTTTGCGGGGATGAGGGATAAGGGGTTTTATGGATGTGGGTTTAGGTTTTTTTATGATGTAGTTCTTGGGTTTGTGGGGATGAGTGTTTTGGTGTATTGGGGGATTGGGTTTTAGGGCTTTTAGGAATGAGTGATTAGGGTGTTTTGCAGTTAATGGTTTAGGGTTTTTTGGTTTTTATCATAGGGTTTTTTTGGTTATGATGGTTTAAGGGTTTTGAGGAACAATTTTTAGGGTATTTTGGAGCTGAGGGTTTAGGGTTATTTGGGTATAATGTTTTATTGATTTTATGTGATGAGGGTTTAGGTTTTTTTGGGTTGGAGGGGTTATAGGATACTGGGGTAGAGTGTTTAGGGGTTTTTTGGTTGGGGATTTTAAGATTTGTGGACTATGGGAATACAATTCTTTTTGGATGAGTGGTTTTGGTTTTGGGGGATGTTATATTAGGGTTTTGTAGGGAAAAGTGTTTACAGTTTTTTAGAAATGAGTCTATTTAGTTATTTAGGGCTGATGATTTATTATTTTGTGGGGTTGATGGTTTATGTTTTTTATAGATGAAGTTTTATGGTTTTTTGGTGCTGAAGGTGTATAATTTTTTAGGCTAACTGTAATCATTGGGGGATGTGGGTTTAGGAGTTTTTTGCCCTAACGGATTATAGTTTCTAGGGATGAGGGTTTATTTATTTTTTGGGGCTGGGGATTGTGGGGGTTTGCAACTAAGAGTTTTGTGTTATTTTTGTCTATGGGATTAGGGTTTTTTACACCTGATGGTTTTGGGTTATTTGGGGTTGAGGGTTTTGGTTTTTTTTGTGATGATAGGTTTTTAGTGCTGAGGGTTTTGGGGTTTTGGGGCATAGTGTTTTCAAAATTTATTGGGGTGGAGGTATTATTTTGTTATGGTACTGAGGTGTTAGGGTTTTTTGGGAATGAGGGTTTAGGTTTTTTTGGTTAAGGGATTTTTTGGGTCAAATGATTTATTAATTTTTGGAATAAGGTCGTAGAGTTTATTGGGGCCAAGAGATTATGGTTTCTAGTGTTAAGGTTTCTTTGTATTTTGGGGTTGAGGTTATAGGCTTTGTTTTTGTTCGTAGGGTTTATGTGTGGGTGGAGATGAGGTGTTTGGGGTATTTTTGGACTGGGGGATAAAAAGGTTTATGGTTTTATTTGGGTAAGAGTTGAGGTTTTTGGGCTATGTGTTGATAGTTTTCCCGGATGAGGGTTTATTGATTTTTTGGGATCCTAGTTTAGGGTTTTATGTGGATATGTTAACAGAGTATTCTGGATGAAGGGGTTTATGGTTTTTTGGGGCTGACATGTTACGTTTTTTGGGGGGCTGAGGGTTTAGCTATTTTTTGTCCCGGGGGTTATGGATTATTGGTGAAGAGGAATTAGGATTTTATGGTCCCACGATTTTATGGATTTTGGGGGATTATTGTTTTAATGGTTTTGGGACTATGGTTTTTGAGGTTTTTGGGGATGAATGATTATGGTTTTCTAGGGTTGATGATTTAGTGTTTTTTATTAGGGTTTATGGTTTTTGTATATCATTTTTTCGGGTTTTCTATAGATGAGGGTTAATTGGTTTATAGTGTTTAGGGTTTGGGTATTTAGAGAGCTGATATTTTAGAGGTTATGGGGATAACTGATTAGTGTTTTGGAGTTATGTGATTCGGGTTTTGGGGGATGATTGTTTCTGGATTTTATTACCTAGGGTTTAGGGTTTTTTGGGGATGAGAGTTTAGGTTTTTTGGGTATTAGTGTTTAGGTTTTTGTTGATGATAGTCTATTATTTTTTGGGGATGATGGTTTAGTGTTTTTTGTGCTGCAATTCAGGCTTTATAGTGAAGATGGTGTAAGGCTTTTAGGGCTTCGGGTTTAAGGTTTTGGGGGATAATGTTGTAGGGTCATCTGGGGTAGGGATTTTATAGTTTTTGGGGATGAGTGATTATGGGATTTGGGGGATGAGGGTTTAGGGTTATTATGGACTTGGGTTTTGGGGTTTTGGGTATAATTGTCAATTTTTTTGGTGGTCCATGTTTAGTATTTTATTGGGATGAGGCTTTAGTGTTTTTTTTACTAAGGGATTAGGGTTATTTTTGGGGATGGGGGGTAAGGTTTTCCTAGGGATAGAGGATGACGGTGTTAAGGGGATTAGTTATTATATTTTTTTGGGGCTAGGGTTGAGGGGTTTTTGGGCATGAGGGATGATTTATTGTGGGACTAAATGATTGAAATTTTTTAGATATTGGTGGTTAGGTTATTTATGTGATGAGAGTTGATTTTATTTTTTGGGCTTTAGTGTTTAGGGATTTTGAGTGCTGGGGGTTGAGGGTATTTTGGGGTAGAGTGTTGATTATTTTTTGGGGTCCAAGGGTTGAGGGTTTTTTGGGGATGAGGATTGAGAGGATTTTAGGGCTGATGGGGTTGGGTTTTTAGGCAGTGGGTGAGGGTTTTTTGGGATAGGTGTTGATGGATTTTTGGTTATGATGGTTTATTTTTTTATTCATGGTTTAAGTCTTTTTAGGGAGTATTATTTAGGGTTTTTTGGTAATAAGGTTTAGGCCTTTTGGGAATGAGGTTTTATAGTTTGTGGGATGAGGTTTTAGTGTTTTTTTCTATGGTTTTATGATTATTTAGGGATTAGGGATTACAGTTTTCTTTGGGTATTAGTGTTTGGTGTTTTCTAGGGGTTGAGGGTTTTTTGTTTTAATGAATTCCAGTTTAGGTTTTTATGGGTAACAGGGTTTCAGTATTTTTTGGGGATGTCAGATTAGGGGTTTTTGGATATAATAATTTTATATTTTTTGGGCTATGGTTTTAGGGTTTTTTGGGAAAATGGTTTTGGTTTTTTAGGGATATGGGTTTAGGGTTTTTGGGCCTGATTGTATACGGTATACAATGGAATGGGGATTATGGTTTTGGAGGATATGTTTTCAGGGTGGTTTGGGGGATGAGGGATGAGGGTTTTCTGGCGCTGAGGGTTTAGGGGTATGGGGATGATGGTTTTCTGCTTTTGGGGGATTATGATTTATGGTTTTTTCAGTTGAGGGTTTAGGGTATTTCTTTGTTGTGGGTATAGGGTTTTTTCTAAGATAATGGATTAGGGTTTTTTGGGGTTTAGGGTTTAGGGTTTCTTGTGGATAGTGGTTGAGGATTTTTTAGATGTTGCTTTACGGTTTTTTGGGGATGAGTGTTGATTGGTTTTTTGGACTGAGGGTTGATGGATTTTTGGGGACTGATGGTTATTTGTTTTTTTATCAATTAGAGTTTAGTGTTATTTGGGGCTGAGGGTTGAGTTTTTTCTGTTGTTGGAAGTTTACTATTATTTGGTACTTAGGGATGAGTGTTTTCTGGGGATGTGGGTTAAAGGTTTTTTAGGGGACGAGGGGTGAGGGTATTTTGGAGATGACAGTTTTTATTTCATTGGAGTTGATGTTCTAGGATTTTTTTGGACGGAGAGTTTGGGGGGGGGGGGTTGTTGGTTTTTTTGGGATTATGGGTGAAGATTTTTTACAGTAGAGGTTTGAGAGTTTTTTGGAACTGGGAATATCTTTTTTTTTGTGACTAAGGGTTTAGGGGTTTTTGTTAATGATGGATTAGGTTTTTTTGATGCTATCCATTTAGGGTATTTTTGGGAAGTGGGTTTATGTTTTTTGGGGTTGTGGGTCTAGAGTTATTTGGGGCTGAGGGTTGATGATTTTTTATGGATGAGTGGTATTGGGGTTTGGGGATAATAGTTTAATGCTTTTTTGGGATAAGGGTTTATTGATTTTTAGGTTTGGGGTTTATGTTATTAATGATGGGTTTTGGGGTGTTTGGGGATGATGGTTTATATTTTTGGGGGGATGAAGGTTTCATGGTTTTTTAGGATGATATTTTAGTTTTTCTTGGGTCTGAGGGTTTACATTATTTTTTGGATAAGGGTTTATAATTTTTTGTGGCTGAGTGTTTTGGGATTTTGGGGGATGAGGGATAGGGGTTTTAGGGATATGGGTTTAGTGGATTTTGTTGTTGAGGGTTTGAGGGTATTGTGGGATGATGGTATATAGTTTTCTGGCATTGAGGTTTTATAGTTTTGTAGGTTTGACTGTTTATTGTTTTTTGGGGACGATGGATTAGTGTTTTTTGAGGCTATGATTTTTTTGGTTTTTATAGACTGAGGGATTATGAATTTTTGGAGATTATATATTTGGGATTCTTATGGCTTATTTTCTAATGAATTATTGGGTATAGGGTTTTGGTTTTTCTAGGATGAGTGTTTATGTTTTTTTCAGGATATGTGTTTATGATTTTTTGGGACTAAGGATTTAGTGTTTTTTGGGGCTAAGGGTTTAGAATTTTTTGGAGTGTAGGGTTTATTATTTTCTTGGAAGAGTGTTAGGGATTATTGGGATGATTGTTTAGGAATATTTGGGGCCGAGGGATTATATTTTTTATATAGATAAGGGTTTTGGTTTTTTTTTGGTTTTGTGGGTTTAGTGTTTTCTATGTCCGAGTATTTGGGGATTTTTTAGGATGAGGTTTTTTAGTTTTTTGGGGATGATGGTTTGGGGTTATTTGGAACTGATGAAATATGAAATTTTTTGGATGATACTTTACGGTTTTTAATCAATATGTGTTGATAGTTTTATGGGGTTCAGGGTGTTGGGTTTTTTCAGGGTAGTGGGTTATGTTTTTTGAGGAAGAGTGTTTATGGGGTTTGGGTATTAGGGTTTAGGGTTTTTTGAGGATGTGGGAATAGCCATTTTTGGTGATGATGGTTCTGGGGGTTTCAGATGATGGTTTTGGGGTTTTCAGGAATATTGTTTATGATTTTTCTGACCTAAGGGATTAGTGTTTAACCGGGCTATAGGATTTGGGTTTTCTTGGGTTTGGTGTTTATGGTTCTTGCGTATAGTGTGGGAGGGGGTTTTTTTAATAAAAGTATAGAATATTTTTGGGGGGAGTCTGGAAGGGTTCTTGGTATTGAGGGTTGATGGGTTTTTCTGGAATCGTGGTTTATATTTTGGGGGATTATGATTTAGGTATATTTGGAGCTGCGTTTTTGGGGTTTTGGGGATGAGTTGTTAGGGTTATTTGGTGCTCAGGGTTGAGTGTTTCTTAGTGATGAGGGATGTGTGTTTTTTGGCTGAGGTTTAAGGGTTTTATGGAGATGAGGGTAGAAAGTTATGTTTTGTTTTGGGTTTAGGGATTTTTGGGTCTGATGGTTGAGTGTTTTTTTGTAGATGAGGGTAGAGGGGTTTTTTGGGGCTGAAGGTTGAGGTTTTTTTGTGGATAATAGTTTATGTGTTTTTTAGAATGTGTTTCATGGTTTTTTTGTGGGATGAGTTTTTAGTGTTTTTTATGAGGGTTTATGTTTCTTTTTGGCTGAGGGTTTAAGGTTTTTTGGTCTTGATTGTTTCTAGTTTTGTGGGGATGAGGTTTGAGAGTTTTTTGTGGGAAAAGGATTTCAAATTATTAGGGATGTGGATTTATGGATTTTTTTGGCATAGGTTTTATGATTTCCTATGAATGAGGGTATATGGGTTTTTGTGGATGAGGGTTTACTATTTATTTGGTTTGAAGGAATATAGTTTTTTGGGATAGTAGGTTAGGGTATTTGGGGATAAGGGTTTTGTATTTTTTTCAGGATAAGGGTTTATGGTTAATTGCTGGTGACGTTTTTGGGTTTTTTTGTGCAGAGCATTATGGGTTTTGTGAATGAATGTTTAATGGTTTCGGGTATAAAGGTTTAAGGGTAATGTGGGATGATGGATTATGGTTTTTTAGGCTGAGGGTTAATGATTTTTTTGGATTGAATGTTAATGGATATTGCAGAAGAGGTTTTATGGTATATTGGGGTTGAGTGTTTAGGAAATTCTTGGAGTTGAGGGGTTATTGATTTTTGTATCTTATGGATTAGGGTTTTCCTAGGATAATGTTTTTAGTTATCTTTTAGGTAGAGGGATTACTTTTTATGGGGGTGAGTGTTTATATTTTTTAAGCTATGTACTTATGAATTATTCGGTTGAGGATTTAGTTTTATTTGGGGATGAGGAAATATGGATTCTTAAAGCTGATGGATTATGGTTTTTTTGGGATGAGCGATTATGTGTTTTGGGGGATGAGGATTTAGGTTTTTTTGAGGATGAGAGATTACATCATAATGGGGAAGTAGGTTTGAGTTTTTTCGTTGATGAGGGGTTAGGGCATTCTATGGTTGAGTGATCGGGTTTTTTTGGGATGATTTTTTTTTTGTTTATTTGGGATGATGGTTTAGGGTTATCTTGGGTTGAGGGATTTTGGATGTGAGGGGATGAGGGTTTATGGTTTTGGGGTATGAGGACTTACGATTTTTGGGGTTTATGGAATTTTTTAATTAGGTTTTTTGGGTTTTGGGGGATGAGGGTTTAGTGGTTCCTAGAACTGAGGGTTTTGGGATTTTTGGGACTAGGTGTTTACGGTCATGGGGAAGAAGTATTCTAGTTTTGGGGATAATGCTGTAGAATATTTTGGAGATTTGGGTTTCAGGTTGTATATGGATGTGGGTTTAGAGTTTTTTGGGAGGATGGTTTTAGGTTTTTGAGGGGTTGAGGGTTTTGGGTTTTTTGGGGCTAAGGGTTTTGGATTTTTTGGAGATGAGGGGTAGGTTATTGTGTGGCTAGGGGTTTATGGTTATTTGGTGATGAGGTTTTAGGGATTATTTGGGATGAGAGTTTATTATTTTTTATGGTATAGTGTTTATGGATTTTTAGGGATGAGTGTTTTAGGGTTTTGGGGGATAAATTTTTTGGGTTTTGTGGGGAATCGATTTTTGGGGGTTTTCTAGGGATGATGGTTTAGGGTTTTTTGGGGATGTGGGATTAGGGAATTTTAGGAATAAGGGTATAGGGGTTTTGGAAATGAGGGTGTAGGTTATTTTTGGATCAGGGTGTAGGGTTTTTTGGTTTTGTGGGATTAGGGTTTTATTGGGGATAACCGTTTATGGTTTTTGGTGGTTGAGGGTTTAACGATTTTTGGGTATATGAGTTTAGTGAATTTTTGGGCCAGGGGTTTAGTGTTTTTGAGGATGAAGACATAGGGATTATTGGGGATACGATTTCACCATTTTTGGGGGCTAAGGGTTTTGGGGTTTTTGGGAATAGGGATAATGTTTATTGTAGTTGATGATTTAGGGTATTTGGGGATAGGGGTGTAAGGCTTGTTTATGAGGGTTTTTGTTTCTTTAGGGATGAGAGTTTTGGTTTTTCTTGTGGATAACCATTTACATATGTTTGGGGCTGACGGTTTAGGGTTTCATTAGGATGATAGATTAAGGTTTTTTGGGGATGGGTTTTTAGGAATTTGGGACGTACAGTTTAGGGTTTTTAGGGATGAGGGTTTAGTGTTTTTTGGGACATAGGGTTTAGATTTTTTTTCACATGAGGGTATAGGTTTTTTGGGGGGTTGAGGGATTAGGGTTTTCTAGGAATGAGGGTTAAGGTATTTTGGGGTAAGGTTGTATGGTTTTTTCAGGATGAGGTTTAATAATATCCGGGACAAAGAATTAGGTTTTTTTGGGGAAGTGGGCATAGGATTTCATTCATATGATTTGGGGTTTTTTTGGATATGAGGGTTTATGGTTTTTTTCGTGTTTACAGTTTATAGTTTTTGGGTGGAGGGATTTTTTTTTGTGTTGAGGGTTTTGTATTATTTAGTGATGATGGTTTAGGGTTTTTAGGGTCTTAGGGTTTACGGTTGTTTCATGTTCATAGTTAAGGTTTCTTTTGGGATAAGGGTTTATTATTTTTATGGACTTAGTTTCATATGGAAAAAAATAATCCCATAGTGAATACATTTTTTCTTGACAAGAATTCTAAGCCTAATAGTTATAAAAATTTGTTTGGCCTTTATTTTATGGAATCGAACACAATGGGGATGACCAAAACACTTACTTTTGGCTCAAAATGGCATATCCTCATGTAAAATGAATTCAATTTATAAAAAAACAAAAAATATGAGAGTGACCATGGAGAAAATCATCATTAATAAGGAATATAAATTTTTCATTTAGCGAGGTAATTAATTTCCATTGAAATATGGATATGTTGATTTTTATGTGACCTTTGTGTGACCACATGCAATTTAATAAGATTTGGATCATTAAAATCTCCTTACTATATTATTATAATGTATGTTCACTAATTTTTAATGAATGAACATGAATTATACTAATTTTTATCTTTTTTCATCAATAATATTTTTTTGTATCTTCCCTTTATCCCGAACTGGTGGGGCATCTTTGTTGCTGGTGGAATAGTCCTTAATCAAATCGAAAACATGAGAAAGGGTGTTACCTTTCAGCCTTATTCATTTGAATACATTAAATTGATACATATTAACTTACACATTTCATGCTTATGGTGATTCAATAGTGTGGTATTAGCCGTGTGGTTCCAACAAGTATGTTGTTCCACATTCTTCTTGTTAATATCTACACACAAAAAATTCGCTTCCATCTATAATCAATGAAGATACTTTACTCTACCTGGTCAATGTAAAATAGAAAAAATGTAACTATAATGGTAATTTACTTAAATTATTAAGAAAGTTTCTCAAATTTGGAGGGAATGACAACACTATTACCCTTCACCGTAGTGGAATCCTCAACATCCACTTCCACATAATACAATAAATCCTTCTTCATTTTATGAATATCATACAATGGGGATGATTTAATCAATTCATAAGTGGATTAGGGACTAATAATAGATTATGCTGATATTGAGAGAGGATTGTAGATTGACATTAAATATTTTGGTGGTATTATGAATCCAACTATGTTTCTTCATTGGCTATATGAAGAAAATTGATTATTCAAATTTACAAATTGTTTCGATGAGAAGAAGAGTATGATAGAAATTATAAAAGTTAATTTTTATGAATCTATCTGGTGAAAATATAGGATGAAATTTTCTAAATAATATGGAAAAGTTAAAAAAAAATAATGGGACATGCTGAAATAGATTTTCATTTGTGGAATTATACTCAAGAATTATAAGAATGATAATTATTTATGAATTCATAGCTTGTGATAACGATAGAAATCTATTAAAGAGTACATTAAAGAGGTTAATTAGTCATTAATTTGATGTGATGTACCATAATATAATGAGAAAAGGATTTCAATGTTTCAAAGTGGACTAAATGATGAAATTGAACATTTAGTGGAGTAACAACAATTTTTTCCATTGGATGGTTGCAATCAAAGTGGAAATGAAAAATAATACCTCAATGGAATCAGTGCATATGAACTACAATATATTTACATATTTTTTTAATGGTGTCTCTTATAATAAAAATGTTGATGGTGATATGGAATTTGGAGGGAACATGATTTTGTATAATGGAAATGGGAATTCTATCGAATAACGAAAATAATTATCCTTCTCTTTTGAATATGGGAATCAAATGTACTTCAAATGTCATGAGATTTGTCATTTTTTGTCCAATTTCCCAATAAATATTATTATTAATATAATTTATATTGAGGAGATCGAAAAGAAAAATGATTAGGATGAACATGGCGGTGATTTATCTAATAATTATTATAATGTTTCATATGAAGCTGATATGGCTAATGAGCTTATGTTATGAGGAGTTTTGGAAGGTAAAATATACGAAAAATAATATTAATTAGAAATATTTTTGAAAACTAAATTCACCATAATTAATCACTTTTTATGGTTATTATTATATGAAGGAGTTTTTAAAGAATGTTCTTCAACAATAGTTGTAGAAAAATAGAAATATCTTACTCAAAATCATTATTAATCATACAAAATACAAAGGTTGAACAATGAGAGTACAGTTCATGCCAAAAATAGGTTCTTATTTAATTTTACTTTAGTAAGAGCTATGATGATGTGGTATTGTTCGATTTTATTGATCTAAATACCTATTTAATTTTTTTATAAGGCCTAGGAAGATTGATAGGGTTGTGAAATATTATGAGAGATGAAATTATTTTCTGTCCAATCATGGGAAATTTATATTACACATTAAAATTTGATTCCAACCTTGATCCTTGAAGAATTGTTTTTCTTGAAGATCATAAAGATAAACCCTTCATCAAAAAATCTCATTTTGAGAATTAAATCCATAAAAATTAATATTTTTTCTTTATTGATGGTGGATAAATCAATCCAAGATGGAAAGATTCTTCACTTTTTGTTAACTTGTTCTTCGATTGAGTAATAACATGATGCTTTCCTAATAATATTTTATATGGATTACCATTATTTAGAGGAATTAAAAAAAATCATCTTGTAATAGGTTCATAATTGTATACTAATACAGAATATCATTGTAATATTTAGGGCCCAATGTAATTGAAAAAAAAGTGAATGAATTTATAGATCAATTATTAACAAGGGAAGCATGAGCTCGTGTTTTGTTCCAGCATTGCTGGACCCACGTGAAATATGGTATGTATCAACTGTGTTATAATAGTAGTGTAAGGAATATTATTACCATAAGATACATGTTTCACATTCCATGACATGATGATATAATTGATTAATTACATGGGTTGTTAAATGTTTTAAGGATGGTCACTATTGTTGATACCACGACATTCGAATAAAGGAATGTGATGAGGGAAAATTGCATTTTAAAACTAAACGAGGATTGTTTGAGTTGTTTTTCATTCCATGAAACCTCTCAAATGATCATATTAAATTCATGTTACACATGAAAAATGATTTTAACCCATTTATTGGTAACTATGTTATTTTTTATCTTATTGAAATTTTTATTTAGTAATGGTTGTGGAGATCTATGTGTATATCCTTAGGCATGTATTATTTATTATGTGGGAACAAAATCTATATGCAAATCCTAGAAAATGATTTTTAATTTCAATACGTGTGGTGTTTTTGGGATACTTGGTATCCAATGAGGGCATAATTTTGGATCAATCAAAGGTGGAAGATATCATGTCCTGGACACTAATAAAATCCATAAAAATATAAGGGGGTTTTTATGGTTTGCAATATTTTTATCATATATTTGTTTTTTATATTAGCACTATCATGGTGAACATCACTAAATTCTTGAAAAATGGGAAAAATTTTTGGTCAATGGATGATAATAATTAATTCTAATTGATTAATAAAATCTTATAGGAAGAACAGGAATTGGGATTACCTTATTTTTATAGAGTATTGGATGCTTTCTATGAGGAATGTGATTTTGGGATCGGCGATTGTATCATCTAAATAATAAATAATTTTTCATATTTTAGAGTGAAGCTAAATGATTTATTGAGGAATTACAAAGCCATTGGTAATTAATTTTTATGTTTTTTTATAGATCTAGATCATTTATCTCATTATTTGAGACCAATCAGATTTTTCATCAATCAAACATCCTGGTATTGGGATTTTTCAATGGTGAAACTAGCTAACATCGAGTCATGAAATTTATGTGTAATTCAAGAAATAATTCACATTTTCCTCAAAATAAAAATATGGGAAATATCACCTAGTGGAAGATTATTTATCTATATATTATGAATTAAATACCTTTATAGATGTTTGAATTCATGGATTGAAGATTATGAAATAAGATTACTAGCATGATATTGAGTTAATTTCCATTTTAATCAAATATTGACAATGATGTCTGGAATATTATTACATGCATAATGGGTTTCTATTTAACATAATCTTGTTGTGTGTTCTGTATAGTAATTACATGGACATTCTTATATAAGAGAACCATTAAGAAGGAATTTTTGGCCATTTTCGAATTGAAAAAACCCTGTACATACTAAATGAGAAATTATACTAGCCAAATATGTAATAATATTTCCATGATGATCATTGACGATACGGTACATGTCAAGGAGAACAGAGTAAATTCAAACCAGGTTAATACACTCTTTTACATATTCTAGAGAATCTATTGGACGATCTGTGCATGGATTTCATTATTGATTTACCAAATACAAAGTGAGAATATTTTTTCAAAGTTATTTTTTCCTTTATGGAGTTCCTTAAATCATTTTTTTATAAAGACGATAAATTTCTCACCCATTTTTAGAGGACAATATGAGGGAAATTTCATATAGAGATTTTTTTTAATAATTCTCATGACTCTCAAATAAATTTGAATAATGAAGTTATTAATGAAACATTTGGAACATCTCTGAGAACAGTAGTGTTTAATAAGAGTATATATTGGGATTTATAGCTTTCACAAGTTGAATATTCATACAATATATCTCAAAGTGCTAGCACTCGACATTTTCAATTTGATTTTTTTATGGGATAAATAAAATCACTCCTATATAATTGTGTTCATTTTATATTGTTTAAATGTTATTACTAATGTGGATGATAAGGAAAATAATATGAGTATCCTTCATGAATCAATTCGGGTTGATATATAGAAGTCCAATGAATCATATAAGAGGCACCCTAACAACCATCAGAAGGGGGGAATTTCCCAACCAGGAGAAAAAGAGTAGATTCCCCATCACAAGGAATAATTTACATAAAAAATTAATATAAATTGACAACATGTGCTTAAGTTCCATTCAAGGTACATTAACAAGTGAAAAAATGACTACATGATTTATTTACCTGATAATTTTGGTGACATTTATTAAATGTTCGACATTATGGGATTATCTACAAACATTGAAGTAGATGATGGCATGTATTTGAGGGAAAATACTATGAAATTAGAAGGAAGGATATCACCATGATTAAACTCAAGGATAACACTTTTTTCCATGAAGATAATTTTAATCCCACTTGTTATTCAAATCATACAATCCCACACTTTTTGGTATCAAACATTTGGGTGGGACACAAGAAAATTATTTGGGCCCAAAATTGAATATCCACATGAGATTTTGTGGAAATTAAAATAGGAACAATAATAAGAAGGGAGCCCATGGTAAGAAATGTGATTAATATGGAATCATTCTACTTTATTTAGTAGGGTCATTATATACCATGTGAATGTTGTTTTTGTTTATCTTATGTGAATTTGAGTTCCCACATGAAATGTAATTAAATTTGGGTAATTACACTCACTTAATATTATCTTTATAATTTATTTTCACTTTCCTATTATTATTACACTTTATTACTAGGGATTTTTAATTTTACTATGAAAATTTATTTATCTAGACTATCTGATTTTCTTAGAATTTGTGGTGCATATCCATTTTTTGTGACATTTTCTTTAAGCATGTGGAGACCATGTTTGGTGTTATTACCATTAATACTTGGAAATTAATATAAATTTCAAGGTTTACATTAAATGACATATTATGTGATTCTAAAACCACATAAGAGGGTTTATGGTTTTTTTGAGGTTGAGGGTTTAGGTTTTTTTCAAGATGGGGGTTTAGGGTTTTTAGGGACGAAAATTTATAGATTTTTGGGGGATGTGGGTTTAGGGGTTTTTTGGGGATGAAGGGCTTGGGATTTTTGGAGGTGAGGGTTTAGGGATTATTTTTGGGATGAGGGTTTAGGACTTTTTTGGTTTGAGAGTTTATGGTTTTTTGGGATATGGGTTTTCAGTTATTTGGGGATGAGGGATTATGGTTTTTGGGGGATGAGAGTTTAGGGTTTTAGGATAATGTATTATGGTTTTTTGGGATGCAGTTTTAGGGGTTTTCTGGGGATTGCGGTTTAATTTTTTTGGGGTGAGGGTTTAGGGTTTTATAGATATGTGGTTTTATGGTTTTTTAGAGAAGTGGGTCTAGGGTTTTTTGAGTTAGGGTTGATGAATTTTTGGGGAAAATTGTTTTGGTTGTTTTTTAGGATAAAGGTTTATGGATTTTTTAGGGTTGAGGGGTTATTGTTTTTTCGTGTTTAGGGATTAGTGTTTTTTGGTGATGTATGATTACATTTTTTTACATGAGGTTTTATGGTTTCGAGGGAATACATGTTTTGGTTTATTTAGGGCTAATAGTTTAGGTTATTTACAATAGAGGGTTTAGTGATATTTCCCTGAGGGAATTGAGTATTTTGGGTTTTAGGGTTTAGTGTTTTCTGTTGCCGAAAATTTAGACATCTATAAGGATATGGGTTTTTGGGATGTTGGTTTTGTATTTTTTTTTGGGGGGGGAGGGTTGTCCATTTTTTGTTGTTTAGGGATTATGTATTTTTTGGGGATCACGGTGAAGGTTGTTTTGTGGTTGAGGTTTTAGGTTGTTTTGTGGATTTTTGTGTAGGTGTTTTGGGAAATAGGGTATTTGGTTTTTTGGGGATATTGTTCATGGGTTTTTTGGGTATGAGTTTATGTTGTTTTTTGGGGATTAGGGTCTATGGATTTTTTGGGCTAGTGGGTATTGTGTTTTTTAGTTCTTAGGCTCATGGGTTTTTTGAGGCTGAGGGTTAATGATTTCTTTGGCATTGAGGGTATGGATTTTTTGTTGAAGACTTTCTAGGGATTTTTTGGTTGAAGCTATATAGTTTTATAGATATGAATTTATTGGGTTTTTTGGGCAAAGAGAATGGGTTTTTTGGATTAGGGTCTTTGTTCTTTTTTTCTTATGAGGGTCTATGGTTTTTTGAAGCAAAGGCATGATGGATTTTTGGGGATTATATTTTTCTTATTAGGGTTGAGTATTTTGTTTATTACTAAGGATTAATGGTTGTTGGGGGATGAATATTTGGGGGGTTTTTGTGGAAGAGAGTTGAATGTTTATTGGTGATGTGGGTTTAGGGTTTTTTGATTCGAATGATTGAGGGTTTTGGGGGAATGAGGGATGAGGGTTGAGTGTTTTTTTGGATTTGGGTCAAGGTTTACTGGGTACTGGGTTTAATTTATTGGATAATTAATGATTATTTTTCGGGGGTGGGGCTACAAGTTTATGTTATTATTGGGACAGGGGGTTTAGGATTTCATAGGGTTGTGCGTTTAGGTATGTGTGGGAATGGATATTTTATATTTTTTGTGGCTATGTTTTAGGTTTTAGTGTGGATTAGTTTTTAGTTTTATTTTTCTGATAAGGGTTGATGGATTTTTTAAGGATGATGGTTTAGAGTTTTTTCTACTAAGGGATGAGGGTTTATAGTGGTTTTTTTGATGAGGATCTTTGAATTTTTTGGACTGTGGGTTTATGTTTCTAGGGGATGAGGGTTTGGGTATTTTGGATCTGATAGTTGAGGGTTTTTTTGGAATGAGTGATGAGGGTTTTATAAGGATGAGGGTTTATTGTTTTTTGGGGAAGGGGGTTCAGGTTTTTTTGGGTTTTGCATTCATGGTTTTTTTGGGGATGAGGTTTTATGTTTCTGTGGGGAAGAAGGATTATGTTTTTCGGAATAAAGGTTTAGGATTTAAAGGTAGAGGCTCTTGATGGATTTATTGGAATGAGGGGTTTGGGATTTATAAGGTGGTGTGGATACCTCTCCCATCAAGGGGACCTTTCGTGGGGGATGCCTATAGGATAGACCCCAAGGAATGAAAAAACATACGGGCTATGCTCATAGAGGACAATATCAATATAATGGGATGAACTTGGCTGATACAAACTGTAGTCGATCCAGTGACCATTTTATGTGCCTACAAGGGATTTGGGACCTTCTAGGGGTGGATTATTGTTATCCCATATCGATGGAGGAGTAACATGAAGAAAACCTTTATAAGTTGTTATTGATATATCTCCCATCATGAGGCCTTTTCATGGGGGATGACTAACAACCAGAGCCTAGGGAATGAAAATAGATGCAGGATAGCCCCAAAGTAGACAATAACATGATCGTGGGCCAACTGGGCCATTACAAAGAACTTATAGGGATAATGAATTTGTGTATTATTGGGCTATGGTTTTTGGGTATTTTGGGGATGAGGTTCTATATTATTCTTAGGCCGATTGTTTAGGGTTTCCTATGAATGAGGGTTTAGGGTTTTCAAGGGAAGATGGTTTTGGGGTTTTTTGGGCTATGGTTTTATGGTTTTTATGGTCGGAGAATTAGGGTTATTTTGAGGTTGAGGGTTTATATTTATTTTACTGATTGGATTTTAGGGTTTATTTGGGGCAGTGTGACATGATTTTTTTTCACAAAGGATTTATTGTTTTTTAGGGATGAAAATATATATTTTTCTAGGGCGAAGATTTTACATTTTTTTGGGATAACTGTTTAGAGTTTTTTTGTGAGATATTATAGGATTTTTGGGATGAGGGTTTAGGGTTTCTTGGAGAGGAGTGTTTATGGTTTTTTTGTAACAACCTGAGTTTTTATGGACCAATTTTTTTCAAATAAATTTAAATTTTCAAATATATATTTCAATGAACTATGTAAATAATCCCTTTCACATGGAACTGAATAAGTGTTCATTACACAC
This sequence comes from Viscum album, assembly GCA_963277665.1. Lineage (NCBI taxonomy): Eukaryota > Viridiplantae > Streptophyta > Magnoliopsida > Santalales > Viscaceae > Viscum > Viscum album. Next base: position 681,771,474 of record OY728167.1, on the reverse strand, counting down.
AACACCGACTTGGTGTACATTCCACAAAACAACGACATGGAATATCTTCCACGCAACACCTACTTGGAGTACTATGCATAGAACACCGAGTTGGCGTGCGATACATGCAACATTGAATTTAAAAAAGATATTACTTTTTTTGTTTTAATTATTTAAATAAGATAACTATAAACTAGCGGTTAAACATATTAATATGAATATTAATAACTAACTTTCAAATATTTTTTATATTTTTTTTCAATAAATAAAACATATTGATGATAAACGATATGATTTTTGTTAAATCCCGTTTAATGTTTAAAAACATAGTTTTCTTGAATGAACAAATTATAATAATAAATATAATTTTAGAGACATTTAGAAACATATTTTCATAAAATTAACATCATTTTTTAATTCAGAATTTCTAAATTATCCTATGGTGAATTTTTGTGATATTTCTGAGAAACAATATTTTTGATGAATAGTGTTAAATACTGCTTTTTAGTTAAAAGATACCTTTTTTTCTAATTAATTATTAATGTTAAATGATATTATAAATATTTTTTAAGATCTCATTAGATGAATATTACATCTATTAATAAAATTGGATAAATTTCACTTTGAAACTAAATATAAAATCATAACAATCATTTGAACTTTTTACTATATTAAACCCCTATAATTTCGACCAGTGTGTGGGATTAGCAGTAATCTTAATTTTTACGCTTCAGTGAAGTGAATTTCAAAAATATGAAATATAACATTGTATTCAGTATAATATTTATAGAATAATTATAGCATATTAATTTTTTACAAAAATGATTGGTAAAATCAAATAAAATTAATCACAGCAATGAAGACCAAATTAAGATTAATTAGGAACTAAACCTTAAAATTAAGGGGCCAAATGACCTAAACACGTTTCCAGCTACCATTTTACAACTATACATCTTCCATAATCCTTAAATTAATTATTTTAGTTTTATTGGTATTTATTTTGTTGTGTAATAGCATGTTCACACCTAATTTGTTCTAAAAATTGAATGTGACTCATGTTTCTTCACTATAAAAGGCCACCACCTCTACCCATTCCTCAAACCTCTCAAGACACTCATGTTCGACCAAAGCCTAAAAAACTTTCCTCCCAAATATACTACCTTAAACCATGAATACATCATTTTGGATGAAACCCCCTCAAGGAAGCCTTTCGGCACAATCCAAAAGGAGTTACCGGTTTAAGAGGTAACATATTCTCTCAACCTCCTTTCTTTTATTTTCCTTATCCACGCCTACAATCTTTTTTATTACCTTATTATGTGATGAAGCCATTATCATACATGTAATATTATGTTTTTATGAAATGGTTCATACCTCCACATAAAAAACTCCATCTAATGGATGTTGAACACACTGTATTTGTGTACAGTGAGATACTACCTCAAGAAACGATGACTGTTCTTTTGTCTTTTAAGACCAATTATGGGGGACATTAAGATAGAAAAAATAATTATATATTTAATATATTATATTTATGATGTATTTAAGATTTTTTTCCTTTTACAACACAAATCTTTTTACCTTTAATTTGGTGTTAATATGATAATCTCGTTTGGGGATGTGGGGACTACCACCCCTCAAAGTGATGTGATTCATTTACACACCAGAATGAATGTATTAAGGATGGTTTTAATATAATTATATGATATATATGATATATTAATTATGCTTTAATAATGATATATATGTAAATATATATATATATATATAAATAAATATATATCATTTATATACATCCTATCAATACGACAATAAGGACAGAAACAACGTTCTCGCATATGTATGACTTACTATCTCCAGGAAGAATGTATTCCATTTCATAATATGATACTGAATAGATTAATATAATATATATACACCTTATATACCAGAAATTATATCATGGTTCAAATTATGGAATAATGATATAAGTATAATAACCACGAATGTAACAAATTAAGACCCACACGAAGAACAAAGTTATTTTTACCCGAAGCGAAACGGTAACATTGGATCGTTAACTAGTGGGTAATATAAGGTCATAAGAAAATAATATATTCTATTGTTTATAATAATTTTATTCTATAAATGATTTATAATAAATTTAAATTTGTTATATAGGAAGCTATTATGTGTATGAAGAGATTCAAGACACAAGGTAAGGGGGTTTAATCTCACACATTAATTTCTATGAGATACAAGCTATGTTATCCACTCTTTCCTTTTGTGTGGTGTATGTAATTCAAATTTAATTATTATATGTTTAATTTATATAAAATTTTGGGCATTTTATTTCCCATTTTTTATCCTTCTTCCTTGGGTTCTATCTTTCAAATGTTATCAAATTGATAAAACAGTTTTATCTCAATTTTCCTTCTTTGAGATTCATGTTTTGTTATGAACCTAAACTCATAATTGAGTTGTATATAAATCCATTTTACATGTTATAACATGGATGTACTTATATTCATGATATATTATTCTTCATTTAATTACCATTTTATTATATGGAGAGTATGATTCCAAGTTACCGACTTAATAGTGTGTTTTGATATAATCTAATTTCATTACAAGATTTTTTATGATATTACATAGGATGATGAAATATTAAGATCCATCACTCAATAGTATTAATTAGTTTCACTATCCACTATTATTTAATTATATATTCACGTATTATTTCCATATTATACTATTTGTTACATAATATAGACTAAAATTATTTTTTAGGAAAGCCCAAATTTACCCTTTCTTTGTTTTGAAATATATTTTTTACAATAAGATATTAACAGAATATTATACCATGATACTATATGATATTAAATACATTTTACCCCCTTTCTATTTTAGAAATATCTTCTTGGTGATCTACTTATAACTTTATGAACTATCCATTCCTTCTAACCATTTTACCCTACAAAAGCACTATTCGTTTTTTTTCAACGTATGACATGTCCTGATTTACCCACCATCAATACTTTGATGATTCAGTTTCATTTTTAAATTATTAATCATCAATATTTTTTAAAGAAATTAATTTTTAATAAAAACATATTTTAAAATTGGATTCATTCCTTCTTTATATGTTTCCATGGAATTTTTTGGAAAATTTATTTTTTAATCGTTTTATGTATTAAGAAGCCTTTTTCAAAGAAAAAAGGATATTTTACTCAAGAAATATTTATAAAAGACATTTAAAAACTATTTTTCATCTAATATGACATAAATTGATGTTTATCCATCCATTTTTGGAAATTCTCTCAAGGTTCCATTCATAGTAGTTCTAGGAATGGGTCACACTTAATTTGATGGTCTTTATGATACCATTTTCTCTTTCACAGGTTATATGTTTATGAAATCTATGTCTATATGATGGGTTATGCTTCTATGAAATGGTAATGAAACCTATCTATTTTATAGAGGTTATTATGTGATGAAATTATAATGATACCCATTTTATTTTATAGGCCATGATTGTATGTTTATAATAATTATATTTTTTATGGGTCATGATATGAAGAATGTTTTATTATATTGTGGAACATGTGTGATTGATTCTACAATGAGATGGGTGAGACCTATATCTACCTCCAATTCCTTGGGTAAAGATATGTTATATATGATATAAATGGGTATATGGGTTATAGCCGAATCCCAAAAAGAAAGAGGGTGTTTGGGTTGTAGTTCAAGACTGAAAATAATGAGGGTATACATATTGTAGCGAAAGCCTGAATGAAAGAGTGTACATGGGTAGAATCCCAAGCCTGAAAACAAGAAGGTACATGGGATGTATCCCAAACCTAAAAGAATGTGGGTACAAAGGTTACTAGCCCAATCCCAAATTAGGTACACATGTTGTAGTCCAAGCCTATCTTGTTATATATTTCATGGTAGGTATCCCTAACAAAAAATTTTATATTCATATATGTATGCCCCAAATCCTATTTCTTATTTCGTAGTTATGATTTCATGGATTTTGATGTTCATTTCCTTATGATTCATTTCTTATGAACATCCATGCTTTATCACATAGGTCATTTTTATGATCTTTGATTGGAAGGGTTTGATCTATGAATTTTATGATCACGTGATCATACTACTATGTTCATATTTATGGTTACATGTATCCCTTGTTTACCCATACCAAGAATCGGAGCTCACCCATTTTTTATGTTTTCTTTCTACATGTAATGAATAATTTTTTTAGGAAGAAGTGATAAAGGTTGTCATCTTTATGAAAGATGTTGAAGATCATTCACTAGGATAAATGATTTTTTTTATGTTTCTAAACACACTCTTCACTTATTTTCCACTAGAATGTATTTTTTAATGTACTGAATAATAATAAAAGAAGATTTAATACCCATGTATGTTATGCCTAGGTCACTATAGATGGTATTAAAAAAATGGTCCAGTCAACTTTGGAATCTAGTATTATAACGACCCATACTTTACATACATTGTTATTACTTTAAAATTGAAGCACACTTATTACAACATATGACAAAACCATGAAAGGACCGTATAGGTATAGTGTCTTTAGAAACTGGAAAGCATAAACAACTGGTTCATAAAGCATCTACTTTGCCTCCCATTTATTTCATCATATCTAGAGTCCCTTTTGGGTATATCCTACTTAATAACCTTCTTCCTGACCTGGGGAAATAAATCATACAAAAGGGTGAGCTCAAATTCTCAGTAAGGGTAAACAAAAGAAATATAAATCACATCATATTCATAAGAACAAAACTTCTTGGAAATCTTAACCTGCAAAAGAGATCATAATATCATAACATGGGATAAATCATAGTACTGAAATGTAATCCCAATAATCATAACATAAAACATGAAACTTTGTGGAGTACACACATAATCATAGAGAATCATTTCTTATTAGTCAAGATTCATTTCCAAGACTATCTTAGCGGACAAAGTCCATTTCTGAACCGAGTTCACTCCTCGTTTCAGTCCTGTTTCACTGAACCGGTTTAACCCGCCGTTCCAGCCATGTCTATCACATGAGATATAAAATCTTTACCCAATGAATTGGAGGGATATATAGGTCCCACCCATCTCATAATAATACCATTCTTATGTGTTCCACAAAATCATAAACCATACATCATTGCATAACCCATGTAATAAAAATGGGAATCTTAAACATCGTGACATCATCAAACAATTCATATAAGATAAAAGAATTCATAAAAATAATTCTATTACAACATAATCAAATCAATGTAATAATAGGGATATTGTTGAGACCTGAAGCTTAACGTACAAGGACATTACATTACTTTTGCGGAATACTTATTACATAACAAAAACACACACACAAGGACCGTAATAGTTTAGTGTCTTTGGAAACTCAGAACGTAATCTTCTAATCATGGTGAAAGATATTCAACATCTCCCATAAAGATCATCCCTTTTTTTCTTTCCTAAAACCTTTCTTTATATCCTGGGGATAAGAAAACATAAAAGGGTGAGCTCAAATGCTCAGTAAGGATAAGAAAAAGAAATATCAATCACATCATATTCATAAGAACATAACATTTTGGAAATCTTAACCTGCAAAAGAGAGCATAATTTCATAACATGGGATAAATCATAGTAGTGAAATGAAATCCCAATAATCATAACGTAAAACATGAAACTTTGTGGAATACACACATAATCATACATAATCATATCTTATTAGTCAAGACTCATTTCCAAGACTATCTTAGTGGACAAAGTCCATTTCTGAATCGAGTCACGCTCGTTTCAGTCCTGTTTCACTGAACCGGTATAACCTACCATTCCATCCATGTCTATCTCATAAGATATAAAATCTTTACCCAATGAATTGGAGGGAGATATAGGTACCACCCATCTCATAATGAAATAATTCTTTCTTGTGCCACAAAATAAACATACATCCTTCATAATAACCCAATGAATAAAATGGGTTTCATAAACATTATCCCATCATAAAATAATCCATATAAAAAATGTATATCATTTCATAATAAGAAAATTGAAAACATGTAAATCATAAAGACATTATACTTAAAACATACACATATGAAATAATTTCATTTTATATGGAAAATGGTTTTGATAAAACACTTGAAATGAATTCTTGAGGAAAATATCATTTCTTCTTTAAAATCATTTTCTTTTCACAAAATGTCATGCATTTTTAAAAGAATAGAATTTTTCTTGAAAATAGTCATCAAATATTATTTAGGAAGCTTCATTAAAATCATGCTTTATAAAACCGTAAAAATCCGTTCATGCCGTATAAGTTAAAAAAACATTCTTCTCGTACTTTTGACGGAAAAGACAAAAACTACCTCGTAGCGTAAACAAAAGAAAGATTCCTTACATACCATGTAGTAAAAGTAATGAATGGGTAAAAATAAATTTAAATATACATGAAAATACTTTTATAAAACATGGACATGGATGATATAAATAACCCTAGTAAATACATATGAATAATCAATCTCGGATAAAATTGAGATTTGCAAAATTATCCCTTACCTTATGTCCGATATGCTTTGTACATATCCGAACCTCATGTATAATGATTTAAATAATTTCATTAACTTATTAAAGAATCATATTCATTGTTATGATATCATATATGGTTCACTTATGACTTTATATTACCCGTTCTTTTGTAAATTCCATGTTAAAGAAGCGTTTTGGGTAAAATCGTTTCATTTATCGTAGGTGTTTGGACTTGTTGTTCTTGACATTATTATTACTTATATCATGATTTACTTACTTACAGAATATAAAACATCATTTATATATCATATATATTCAGTATATATATATATATAATAGATAGATAAATGAAATGAAACACACCGTTCATGGAGACGGTAGTCGGTACGTACGCATGAACGTTGTTTTCCTTTCCTTATTGTCTTGAATGGAAGTATCTAGATGACATACATATATATATATATATATACATAAATCTGGTAGATTTTACATTTCATATATTTCATTATATATACTTTGTAATCATTCATGAATGGTTAATGTGGAGAATGAATCTCATCGCGTCGTGGAGACGGTAGTCTGTACGTACGCACGAGTGATGACATCGTTCTCATGATCGTGAACTTGTGTTAAAGTGTATGTATACTATTTCAATATCAATATAACTTTATAATAATCATATATAGTTACTCATTACACCATTATACCCATCCAATTAGGGTGGTGGCGGAAAATAGATTACACCACGGCGTGGAGACGGTATTCTGTACGTACGCACGCGCGGTGATTTCCTTTTTCCGTAGGATGGATAGAAGGTTAATTAGAGTTGTTTCATATTTATAATAACATATCAGTATATAATAAATACTTATGTTATTACTTTATCATGAAACAACTAAAGAAGAAGAATTTGAAGAAGAAAGAAATTGAAAAAGATCGGTAATGGATATTACCTCTTTTTGACGCGCCTTTTCTTAATCTCCACTTAAAGAACTAAGGATGGTCTTTGAAGAAGACCAGGACCTCCAGGATGATACTAGGGAAGTGGAGAAGAGATTTTGGCAGGGTTTGGCCGAGCATTAATTCTCAAATTGGTGTGAGGAGGAGAGGGAGGAGGTACCCTTTTATAAGGGAGGAGAGGGGCACCTTAGGAAAATCTCAAAATATTATTTTATATTAAGGTCAAATTCGGTTTATAATGGTTCCAAAGGGTCTTATTTCGAAGATAAAGTGGGGATGGGTCGAAATCCTCTCATCCAATAGGATTTAGACAAGTTTAGGTTATTATTTTAACCTTATCAATTAGATTTAACTCTAAGTTAAATAATTTAACTTTTACCGTGTCTTTTTTGTTTTCTTACACTATATGGTTAATAAACATACTATATCAAGCAAAACGAACCCCAAGTTGTTTATTATTAATATATATAATCTTATCTAAGTCATTTGGCCGAACCTTAGATTTTTAGGAATAAAATAACAATTAATAATATAATATTTGTTTTTAAAACTAATTTATGTCAATTTTGACACTATTTGGTACATGATTTTTATGAAATTCATAACGGAATGATAAGTTCGAACCAAGTTACTTAAATCAACAATAACATGTCCTATTAACCTATAAAATTAGTGTAAGTCATAAAAAGTCTCAAATTACATTTATTTGGGCATTTATAACATCAATTATGTCAATATTTTATTAATAAGACAATTACTACATCATCTTTGTGTCTTAATAAATGATAATTATTTAATCCCTAAAAATTCTAAATAAATTCCTATTATGTAGATAATTGTATTAGATTTCTGTAGACTATTCATGTTCGAAGCTTCATGATGTTTATCACTAGATTAAAATTATTATACTTATAAGATTTAAGAAAGTGACATGTTGTCACATTCTTTGGTTTTAATAATAATTAAATTATTTTCATTGAAAAAATTTAATTAAATGAATCTAATCCGACCCTTAGGTGATATGGGTCGACGTTTAGTCATCCAATAGGATTTTGAAATTTTTTAGGGTAATTTTAAAATAATATATTTACCCTTAATTACCCGATTTACCTTTAACTATGGTAAATAAAATTTACCGTAGTTACTATTCATAATTCCCAAAAATAAAAAGTAGCTTATTAAAATAATTTGGATCAACTGATTTCAAATATGGAATCCATTTTTCCAAAATCAATAAACAAAAGTTTCAGAAATTAAATTAAAATTAATCCCGTTGTAGAAAGAAAACAGGTTTTTCTTTAAAACATTGCAAAAGATTGAATTGATTTAACCTACGAATTCTAGGTAAAATCAATGCTAATGACATAAATTATATTAAATGGTAAAAATATATTCTATTTATACTTTAAAAACATTCAATATTATAATTTTACCACATAAGATATTACGATGAAAAAAGTTGTTTTTAATTAAAATATAGCGTGTTTTTACTATTCATTAAAATATGAAAGTTATCGGAAAAATATCAAAACATTATCTAATGTAAATATTTATATCCTAATTCAAAAGAAGAATTTTATTTTTTCAAATTGAACATATAAACATTCAAAACTATATTTGAAGTGGGTGCGCCATCAAAAGGCGGCAAAACTGCATTTTTTGAAAAATACTTATTTTACCCGAAAAATTTATTTTGTTCTTATACCATGTTCTAGAAATGTGTAAGATAAATAATAATGTTATAAAATTCAAAATTTAGTTAACACTATTCATAACGGAAAAACCATAACAATATTATAATAATATATCATTGTTTAGTAAAACCCAATATTGCGTACAACACACTCTATCGAGGAAGGTCGTGATTGCGTGTAATGCAAGCCAAGTCAGGGTTGCGTGTTGCGCAAGAATCCTTCGTTGTTTCGTATAACAGAATCCAACCATATTTCATTTATACATTGAATATATATATATATATATATACTCAATGTTTCATAGAATAACTATTATCAAAATTGTGTGTATCACGATCCAAGAATAGTGTTACGTATACTGCAAGCTAATAAGGTGTTGCGTATAGCACAAGGTAATCTTGGTGTAGCACAAGAAATTAATAAAATTAAAAGAATATTTTTCATAAAATCTTGGGGTGTTACATTCTACCCCCCTTAAAATGAATTTCGCCCTCGAAATTCGTCGGGGTTATAAATGGTTTACTACTCGAAAGTTTGTTTAATAGAAACCCACATCGTAAAAAGGAATACCAAAACATGGCTTTTTAAAACTAAAGTATGAAATGTAACGGTTACCCAAATTAACTCATCACAGGGTAGGAGAACATAGGTGAAAATATGGATATAGAAGAAAAATCTAACCATCATGTTCTGATGGAGAGTGGAAGAGAACATGGCTATGAAAAAGTCAACAATCACAAAGCTATTGATTTGTGATGATCTAAGGTACCATCTGATTAATCAGATATAAGGGAACTAGGACAACATTTTTGGTTTTCAAGATCATTTCCCTAAATATGATGAATTAAAAGAAATACTTGCATGATATTGGTACAATCTCACTGTTGTTCGTTAATTGAACAATTTCCACTTCATCCCTTAATGAAATGAAGTTGAATTTTTTATTCGTGATGTGTTAGCAGGTCATGTGATAGAATGATGGGTCATTCCATCTCTTTCAAAAAAAGGTTAGCAAAAGTTATAAGTCCATATTATGGTTAGATTAATCGTATATGGTTCCAAAAATGAACTTATACATCATATATCATACCGCTTAATAAAATAAAACTTGTTTATACTAACCAGGGACTTCTTGTAGGCTAGTGGTTGGCGATAAATCCCAGTCGCACTTCGGTTGTGGGTTCGATTCCCATAGCCTTGTCCGATGCGATGGGCTATCGCCCATCCTGCAGGTTTTCCTTTTTCTAAAACTACATTACTATATCATCCCATCAATAATATCGAAAAAAGGTTCTATCCTTAAAAAATACTAACTTATGTCCAACATAATCCATTCCAATCTTTATGCTTATCCAAAATACTTCGGTCCAAGCTCATAGTATAGAGAAAATGATCACGTGAATGCCATCATTTATCTCTCATATGTCTTGTTCGTCACATTCCAGTCATGTGAATACCATAATCATGTAATCTCTTGAAAAATGAATACCCATTGAATCTTAGTAAAAACATGAGTGTTGTCAAAAGTTAACGCATTCCACATACCAAAAACCCAAAATTCTATATACTCAAACCATGATATAACTATTTCCTTCTATCATTCATGAGCTCATTAATACTATCAAACATTTAATTTTCTCTTTATCCCTTCATTATGCGCATATCATCTACATTCCAAAAATATCTGAATAATCTTTCATGGATACTGGTACCATTAATCATACAGTTTCAAAACTCAAGGAAAGACAACAGTGTAACAATCCTTAGATGTCTCTTTATTCCATAGTACCATGAGATTACTTATACAACATTACACATGATAAACATGTAATCATCCCACTACATTCTTAAACCATTGATCGAGCTTCAACAATTCTTTCATCTCACATATCATTTGTAGTCTCTTCATCATCACAACATAAATACTATCCATACGACCATACTGATTCTCTTCATGAGACTTTACCTTAGGGCATTGGGTTGCATAATTCCCGTACATTCCACATTTAAAACATTTAACCATTGTTGATTTCGTAGCAATACCATTATCCTCATCCCTGGTGTTAACTGAACCTTTTCCTTCACACTTACTGGCTTTGTGTCCTTCATTTCCACACCCAAAGCATCTTTCAGTTCCTTTGAAAAATTCTACCTGATGCCTCTTCCCACATCATTTACATAGGGGAAATTGAACTTTCTTTCCTCTATGATCATCATGAAAATCCATCTTTCTCTTATTAGACGAGTCAGGAAACTTACCAAATTTGAGTTTATTGATCATATTATGAGATTGCTGATTCGGCATAATAATGATGGTTGGACTTCCAAATCCCATTTCATTTGGTTTCTCATGAAGAATATCATTCCATTGTCCATAATATCCTCCATTATCGTGAATCATCTTGTTTCCAGCCATTTTATAAAACCCAAAAAGAATAGTGTTAGAGGCAAAAATCATAATAAATGGGAAGTAACTTCAATATCTAACATCTTAGGTTAAATTCTTAGATCGTTACCATAGTTCTAGGACTATATACTATACGTATACTTATCCTTAGGGACATCCCTAGACATACCTTAGAAATATCTCTAGGGATCTCACTAACATTCTCACATCCTAGTTTCCAAAGGTTGACTAAACCTTTCCCTTGATACCAACTGTAGAGACCCAAAGCATAACGTACAAGGACATTACATTACTTTTGTGCATTACTTATTACAAAACAAAAACACACACACAAGGACCGTAATAGTTTAGTGTCTTTGGAATCTCGGAACGTAATCTTCTAATCATGGTGAAAGATCTTCAACATCTCCCATAAAGATCTTCCCTTTTTTTCTTACCTAAAAGCTTTCTTTATATCCTGGGGAAAAGAAAACATAAAAGGGTGAGATCAAATGCTTAGTAAGGGTAGACAAAAGAAATATCAATCACATCATATTCATAAGAACATAACATTTTGGAAATCTTAACCTGCAAAAGAGAGCATAATTTCATAACATGGGATAAATCATAGTAGTGAAATGAAATCCCAATAATCATAACATAAAATATGAAACTTTGTGGCATACACACATAATAATAGAGAATCATATCTTATTAGTCAAGACTCATTGTCAAGACTATCTTAGTGGACAAAGTCCATTTCTGAACCGAGTCACCCTCGTTTCAGTCTTGTTTTACTGAACCGGTATAACCTACCATTCCAGCAATGTCTATCTCATGAGATATAAAATCTTTACCCAATGAATTGGAGGGAGATATAGGTCCCACCCATCTCATAATGAAATCATTCTTACTTGTGCCACAAAATAAACATACATCATTCATAATAACCCAACGAATAAAATGGTTTTCATAAACATTATCCCATCATAACATAATCCATATAAAAGAAATGGATATAATTTCATAATAAGAAAAGTGAAACCATGTAAATCATAGAGACATTATACATAAAACATACACATATGAAATAATTTCATTTTAGATGGAAAGTGTTTTTGATAAAACACTTGAAATGAATTCTTGAGGAAAATATCCTTTCTTCTTTAAAATAATTTTCTTTTCACAAAATGTCATGCATTTTTAAAAGAATAGGATTTTTCTTGAAAATAGTCATGAAATATTATTTAGGAAGCTTCATGAAAATCAAGCTTTATAAAACTGTAATAATCCGTTCATGTCGTATAAGTTAAAAAAACATTCTTCTCGTACTTCTGCAGGAAAAGTCAAAAAGTACCTCGTAGCGTAAACAAAAGAAAGATTCCTTACATACCATGTAGTAAAAGTAAATAATGGGTAAAAATAACTTTAAACATACATGAAAATACTTTTATAAAACATGGAAATGGAAAATAGAAATAACCCCAGTAAATACTTATGAATAAGCAATCTCAGATAAAATTGAGATTTGCAAAATTATCCCTTACCTTATTTCCGACATGCTTTGTACGTTTCCGAACCTCCTGTATAATGATTTAAATAATTTCATTAACTTATTAAAGAATCATATTCATTTTTATGATATCATATATGGTTCAATTATGACTTTATATTACCCGTTATTTTGTAAATTCCATGTTAAAAAAGCATTTTGGGTAAAATCGTTTCATTAATCGTAGGTGTTTGGACTTGTTGTTATTGACATTATTATTACTTATATCATGATTTACTTACTTCCAGAATATAAAACATGATTTATATATCATATATATTCATTATATATATATATATATAATAGATAGATTAATGAAATGAAACACACTGTTCATGGAGATGGTAGTCAGTACGTACGCATGAACGCTATTTTCCTTTCCTTATTGTCTTGAATGGAAGTAAGTAGATGACATACATATATATATATACATAAATCCGGTAGATTTAACATGTCATATATTTCATTATATATAATTTATAATCATTCATTAATGGTTAATGTGGAGAATGAATCTCATCGCGTCGTGGAGACGGTAGTCCGTACATACGCACAAGCGATGACATTGTTCTCATGATCATGAACTTGTGTTGAAGTGTATGTATACTATTTCAGAATCAATATCACTTTATAATAATCATATATATTTACTCATTACACCATTATACCCATCCAATTAAGGTGGTGGTAGAAAATAGATTACACCACGGCGTGGAGACGGTATTCTGTACGTACGCACGCGCGGTGATTTCCTTTTTCCATAGGATGGATAGAAGGTTAATTAGAGTTGTTTCATATTTATAATAACATATCAGTATTTAATATATACTGATGTTATTACTTTTTCATGAAATAACTAAAGAAGAATATGTTGAAGAAGAAAGAAATTGAAAAAGATCGGCAATGGATATTACCTCTTTTTGACACGCCTTTTCTTAACCTCCACTTAAAGAACTAAGGATGGTCTTTGACGAAGACCAGAACCTCCAGGATGATACTAGGGAAGTGGAGAAAAGATTTTGTCAGGGGTTGGCCAAGCATGAATGCTCAAATTGGTGTGAGGAGGAGAGGGAGGAGGTGCTCTTTTATAAGGGAGGAGAGGGGCACCTTAGGAAAATCTCAAAATAATATTTTATATTAAGGTAAAATTCGGTTTATAATGGTTCCAAAGGGTCTTATTTAGAATCTAAAGTGGGGAAGGGTCGCAATCCTCTCATCCAATAGGATTTAGAGATGTTTAGGTTATTATTTTAACCTTATCAATTAGATTTAACTCTAAGTTAAATAATTTAACTTTTACTGGGTCATTTTGTTTTCTTACACTATATGGTTAATAAACTTACTATATCAAGTCAAAAGAACCCCATGTTGTTTATTATTAATATATATAATCTTATCTAAGTCATTTGTCCGATCCTTAGATTTTTAGGAATAAAATAACAATTAATAATATAATATTTGTTTTTAAAACTAATTTATGTCAATTTTGACACTATTTGGTACATGATTTTTATGAAATTCATAACGGAATGATAAGTTCGAACCAAGTTACATAAATCAACAATAACATTTCATATTAACCTAGAAAATTAGTTTATGTCATAAAAAGTCTCAAAATACATTTATTTGGGCATTTATAACATCAATTATGTCAATATTTTATTAATAAGACAATTACTACATCATATTTGTGTCATAATAAACAATAATTATTTAATCCCTAAAAATTCTAAATAAATTCCTATTATGTAAATAATTGTATTAGATTTCTGGAGACTATTTATGTTCGAAGTTTCATGAAGTTTATCAGTAGATTAAAGTTATTATACTTATAAGATTTAAGAAAGTGACATGTTGTCACATTCTTTGGTTTTAATAATAATTAAATTATTTTCATTGAAAAATTTTAATTAAATGAATCTAATCCGACCCTTAGGTGATATGGGTCAACTTTTAGTCATCCAATAGTATTTTGAAAATTTTTAGGGTAATTTTAAAATATTATATTTACCCTTAATTACCCGATTTACCTTTAACTATGGTAAATAAAATTTACCGTAGTTACTATTCATAATTCCCAAAAATAAAAAGTAGCTTATTAACATAATTTGGATCCACTGATTTCAAATATAGAATCCATTTTTCCAAATTCAATAGAAAAAAGTTGCAGAAATTAAATTAAAATTAATCCCGTTGTCTAAAGAAAACGCGTTTTTCTTTAAAACACTTCAAAAGTTTGAATTGATATAACCTACGAATTCAAGGTATAATCAATCCTAATGACATAAATTATATTAAATAGTAAAAATATATTCTATTTATAATTTAAAACCATTCAATATTATAATTTAACCACATAAGATATTACGATGAAAAAAGTTTTTTTAAATTAAAATATAGCGTGTTTTTACTATTAATTAAAATATGAAAGTTATCAGAAAAATATCAAAAATTTATCTAATGTAAATTTATATATCCTGATTCAAAATAAGAATCTTATTTTGTCAAATTGAACTTATAAACATGTGAAAAACTAGATTTAAAGTGGGTGCGCCATCAAAAGGAGGCAAAACTGTATTTTTTTAAAAATACTTATTTTACCTGAAAATTTTATTTTGTTCTTATACCATGTTCTAGAAATGTGTAAGATTAATAATAATGTTATAAAATTAAAAATTTAGTTAACACTATTCATAACGGCTAGTTCATAACAATATTATAATAATATATCGTTGTTTAGTAAAACCCAGTATTGCGTACAACACACCCTATCGAGAAAGGTCGCGATTGCGTGTAATGGAAGCCAAGTCAGGGTTGCGTGTTGCGCAAGAATCCTTCGTTGTTTCGTATAACAGATTCCAACCATATTTCATTTATACATTTAATATATATATATACTCAATGTTGCGTAGAATAACTATTATCAAAATTGTGTGTAACACGATCCCAGAATAGTGTTGCGTATACTGCAAGCTAATACGGTGTTGCGTATAGCGCCAGGTAATCTTGTTGTAGCACAAGACATTAATAAAATTAAAATAATATTTTTCATAAAATCTCGGGGTGTTACAGATATAAACAGAACCCTATATTATCTTAGATGGAAAATAATTTTGATAAAACACTTGAACTCCATTCTTGAGGAAAATATCATTTCTACTTCAATAACATTTTCCTTTCTTAACATGTCATAAAATTTTAAACTAAAAGAAGTTGATTAAAAATAAACTTTAAAACTAGTAAATGAAGATTCTTGAAAATATTGTTTTAAAAATCCATTCATGTCGTATAAGTTAAAAAAACATTTTTCTCATACTTTTGTCGGAAAAGTCAAAAAGTACCTCATACAAAAAACGACAAAAGATTCCTTTCATATCTTTTACTAAAAACTCACCGAAGGGTAAAATTGGATATAAGCTATTTTAGAAGGATATAAATATTACATATTGAGGAAACATGGATGTGGATGATAAAATACACCCCAGTAAATATCAATGTATAAACAATCTTGGATAAAAATGAGATTGTGATATTTTCCGTTACCTTAGGTTCGATTTGCTTCGTAAGTGTTCGGACCTCCTGTATAATGATTTAAATAATGTTATTAACTTATTGCAGAATCATACTTATTGTTATGATATCATATATGGTCATATTCTTAGCTTCTTATTAATAATATTTCATTACTACTTGTTATTCGGGTGTTTATTACTTTTTGTTCTTATGCGTGTTTTGTCGAATAAATTTTTATTCTTCTCTTTAGGTTATAGATACCTCATTTCCAGAATGGTATTAGTGTAATATATATCATATTAATTCATTCAATTCATTTATATAATCATTATGCAATGAAGATCATGTAGAACGAGTCGCATCACATCATGGAGATGGTATTCCGTACGTACGCACTAGTGATGATATCGTTCCTATGATCATGGAATTGTATTGGAGTGTATGTATACTATTTCAGAATCAATATAACTTTATAATAGTCATATATAGTCATTATTTACACCATTATACCAATTCAAGTAAGGTGGTGGTGGAAAATATATTACACCGCGGCGTGGAGACGGTATTCCGTACATACGCACACGCGGTGATTTCTTTTTCTGTAGGATGGATAGATGATGAAATAGGGTTGTTTCATACTTATAATAACATATCAGTATATGATTGATACTGATGTTATTACTTCATAATGAAACAACTAAATAAGAAGAAGTGGAAGAAGAAATAAAGATGAAAGAATCGGTAATGGACATTACCTCTTCTTTGAAGTGCTTCTTTGAGAACTCCTTTTAGGGCACTAAAATAGGTCGTTGAAGAAGACCGGAAACTCTAGGATTTTTCTAGGGAAGTTTAGAGGAAAAATTGGCAGGGGTTGGCCGAGCATTAAGGCTCAAAGTGGTGTGAGGAAGAGGGGGAGGAGGTGCCCTTTTATAAGGGAGGAGAGGGGCACCTTTGGAATAACTAAAAATATTATTTTATTATAAAGCCAAATTCGGTTTTAAATAGTTCCAAATTGATTTATTTCTAAGCTAAGGTGGGTATGGGTCTAAATCCTCTCATCAAATATAATTTAGACAAGTTTAGGTTCCTATTTTAACCTTATCATTAAGATTTAACATTAAGTTAAATAATTTTACTTTTACTGTGTCTTCTTGTGTTCTTACACTATAAGGTTAATAAACTTACAATAAAAAGCCAAAAGAACCCCAAGTTGTTTATTATTAATATATATAACCTTATATAAGTCATTTTTCCGATCCATAGATTTTTAGGAATAAAATTACAACTAATAATATAATATTTGTTTTAAAAACTATTTTATGTCAATTTTGAAACTATTTAGTAATCGATTTTTGTGAAAATCATAACAAAATGATTAGTTCGAAAAAAGTTAATTAAATCAAAACTAACATGTCATATTAACCTATAAAATTAGTTTAATTCATAAAAAGTCTCGAATTACATTTATTTAGGTATTTATAACATCAATTATGTCAATATTTCATTAATAAGATAATTACTACATCATCGTTGTGTCATAATTAAATTAAACTATTTAATGTCTACAAATTATAAATAAAATACCATTATGTTGTAAATCTTTTTATCTTTCTAATGAATATATATTGTCGAATTTATCATATTTATAACCCCATATTAAAAATGATTTACTTATTAAACTTTGATTTGATCTATTTTAACCCTTCTTTAAGTAAATTGATAATATATGTCCTAATCTAATCCAAGTGGGCCTAAATGGTCATATTTTATTCCTAATATTGTTTTTGGTCGAATTAAACTTATCCAATAGAATTAGGACATGTGTTAGGGTAATAATAATATCATTTTTACCCTTAATTACCCTATTTACTTTTAACCGTGGTAAATAAAAGTAAAAAGTTACTATTCACCAAAAATTATTTTCATCTCATTGAACAACATTTTACTTACTGACATCAACCTTGTCTCTCGGATTTTCGAAATTCCACTCACAGAAGCGGTAAAATTATGTTTTATGAAAAATTCAGTTTTTTAACTACCACATAGTGGTTTCACTATTCATCAAAAATTGAATGTTTTCAGAAAAAAACCAAAATTTCACCCTAGACTAATTTCGATATTACGAATCCAAAAATGAATTCCATTTTGAAAAATAAAATTTAAAAAATTTCAAAAAAGTGGTTATTACTATTCATAACGGCTAGTTTTAATAATATTTTAATAGCTTATCGTTGTTTAGTGAAACTCGGTATTGCGTACGACGCAAGCTATTGAGGAAGGCCACAGTTGCATGTAAAGCAAGACAAGCTAGTGTTGTGTGTAGTGAAAGATTCCTTTGATTATTTATATAACATAAAAACAAAATATTTCTCATAAAAGTCTCGGGTGTTACAATCTACACCCCTTAAATTGAATTTCACCCTCGAAATTCGTCACCTTGTAACAAACAGATGAGGATACCTCTCCCTCATCATATCCTCAAGCTCCCATGTAGCTTCTTATAATTGGTGGTTCTTCCATAAAACTTTCACCAATCGAGTGGTCCTGTTTCGTAGAACTTTTTTGCTACGATCCATAATCTCTATCAGCTGTTCTTCATAAAAAAGATCTTGGTCCAGCGGTACAACTTCTGAGCTAAGTACATGTGAAGGATCAGGTATGTACTTTCTCATGAGAGATACATGGAACACATCGTGAACTTGAGAGAGATTCGATGGAAGCACCAATCGGTAAGCTACCTTCCCAACACAATCTAGTATTTCGAAAGGACCGATATATCTGGGGCTCAACTTCCCCTTCTTTCCAAATCTCATGACCCTCTTCCAGGGAGATATTCATAAGAACACTTTATCCCCCACTTCAAACTCTAGGTCTATTATTCGGTTGTCGGCATAACATTTCTATCGACTCTGAGCTGCTCTTATATGTTGTTGAATAGATTTGACCTTTTCTGCCATTTCATCAACGAGATCAGGTCCTAATAGCTTTTTTTCCCCAACTTCATCCCAGCAAGTTGGAGTCCTGCATTTGTTTCCATAGAGAGATTCATAAGGAGCCATCTGAATACTGGAGTTAAAGCTATTATTATAAGAAAATTCCACCAAAGGTATGTGTTGATCCCAACCACCTTTGGAATCCATAGAGCAAGCTCTCAACATATCTTCTAGAGTTTGAATTGTTCTCTTAGACTGGCCGTCTGTCTGAGGATAATAAGCAGTGCTGAAACTCAACTCTGTATCCAGAGTATGCTGAAGACTTCGCCAAAACATCAAGGTAAATCTCGGATCCCGATCAGATATAATAGAATGTGGTACTCCATGCAATCTTACCAGTTCCATTACATATATCCTGGCAAGCTGATCCAGAAAGAAATCCTCTCTAATAGCAATGAAGTGTGCAGACTTTGTAAGACGATCAACTATGACCCAGATAGCATTATTGCCTTTGGATGTTTTAGGAAGTCCTGTGACAATGTCCATAGTGATATTTTCCCATTACCATTCGGGTATGGGTAATGGTGGTAACATCCCCTTAGACTTCTGTCTCTCAGCTTTAACTTGCTGACAAACCAAGCATCGAGAGACATATTCAGAAACATCTCTTTTCATGCCATCCCACCAGAAGTACTCTTTCAGGTCCCTATACATCTTCGTGCTTCCAGGATGAATAGAGAATGAAGAACTATTAGCCTCATCCAGCAGCTCCTTCTTTAATTCGGGGATGGGAGGAACACAAACCCGATTCCTGAACATTATTATCCCATCACAATCAAGGATGAATTCAGGAACATTTCTCACCTTCTTTTGTAACTCGACATCTTCTTTTTGTGCATCTTTAATCTTCACATGTATAGATGGTTGAACATTCATTTGAGAAAGATAAGATTTTCTCCTTCCATTATAATTCCAAGATCCATCCTTTGTAAATCCATAAATATTGGAACTTTTGTGATCCTCATCATGGATAAACTGGCATGGTCTTGTCGACTTAATGCATCTTCCACCTTGTTTGCTTTCCCAGGGTGGTAATGGATTGAGCAGTCATAATCCTTAATCAGCTCCAACCATCTTCTTTGGCACATATTCAGCTCCTTTAGTGTGAAAATATACTTCAAACTTTTATGATCAGTATAAATGTCACACCTTTCACCTTAAAGGTAATGCCTCCAAATCTTTATGCCAAGATTACAGCAGCTAACTCCAACTCATGAGTTGGGTAATTATGCACATGGATTTTCAACTTTCATGAGGCATAAGCTATCACCGTATCATTTTGCATGAGAACACATCCCAGTCACTTCTTGGATGCATCACTATAGATCACAAAACTTTCTCCTCTACAAGGAAGTGTGTGTAAAGGTGCACTAGATAACCTTATTTTCAACTCCTTGAAATTATCTTCACATTCATCCATCCACACGAACATAACTCATTTTCGAGTCAACCTGGTGAGTGGATTAGAAAATGGTGAAAAATATTTTACAAAACGTCGATAATATCCAGCCAAACCAAGAAAACTTCAGATCTGAGTTACTTTTGTCGGTCTCGACCATCTTTCGATGACCTCTGTTTTTGCTGGATCCAAAGATATCCCCTCTTTTGAGATTATGTGACCCAAAAATGCAACTTTTTGAAGCCAAAATTCACACTTGGTAAATTTGGCATAAAGATTCTCCTTTCTTAGGGTCTTCAATATAATTCTCAAGTGATCTTCATGTTCTTCCTTGCTCTTTGAATATACTAGAATATCATCTATAAAGACTACCACAAACCGATCAAGATAGTCTCTAAAGACTCTATTCATCAGATCCATGAAGATAAGAGGGGAATTAGTAAGACCAAACGACATCTCATTGTGTCCATACCTTGTACGGAAAGCCGTCTTTGGTATATCCTCCCTTTTGAACCTTAATTGATGAGACCCTGAACGAAGCTCAATCTTGGAAAAGTATTGATCTCCTCATAGTTGGTAAAATAATTCATCAATGCGTGGGAGAGAATATTTTTTCTTGATAGTGATCTTGTTAAGTTCTTGATAATCAATGCAGAGTCTCATTGATCCATCTTTCTTCTTAACAAACAGAACAAGTGCTCCCCAAGGTGATGCACTAGGGCTTATGAATCCCTTATCAATATTCTCTTGGAGTTGCTTCTTCAATTCCTGCAACTCAATTGGGGCCATTCTATAAGGTGTCTTTGAAATAGGCAAAGCACTCGGTACGAGCTCTATTGAAAACTCAACTTCACGATTTGGTGGAAGACCTGGAAATTCCTCTGGAAAGACATCATCAAAATCCCGTACAACATGCATATTCTTAATCATGAGTTTCTCACCAACCATTTGAGATAAATTACCCTCATATAGTGGAATCAAGACCCATAAGATGGAAGAAATTTCCACTGAAGGTTATGTTCATCCTTGCATCGATAGACGATCATAGATTGATCTGGAATATGAAATGTGACTTCCCTTCTTTGGCAATTGATATGAGATCCATATAGATAAAGCCAATACATGCCAAGAATCACATCAAATTCAACTATAGGAAGGATCACAAGAATCTCAGGAAGCACTTTCCCAGAAACATCGATCGGGGAAGAATTATAAACTTTTGATCCGACTGTTGTGTCATTAGGTGTTGTCACAGCTAACTCAACATCTAATTGTTGAGGTAATATGGTGATACCCTTAGAAAAATCTTTAGAAATAAAAGAGTGGGTGGGTCTAGAATCAAATAAAACATTTTCTACTTTAGAGTGGATGGTAAGTGTACCTTTCACCACATCATTATCGTACTCCACATTGCTGATAGAAATTGCATGTGACTTTCCTTTATCTTTAGCCTTAATATTTTGTTGATGTCGATCTTCATCAACAACCCATGGATTAGGGCATTTATTGGCATAATGCCCCATCTCCTTGCACTTGAAACATTGAAGTGTAGTAGGTTCATTCTGTGTGTCCCTTCCTTTGTTTCCATCATTAGACATCTTCTTCCCATCATTGCGGCATTCAAATGCCTGATGATCTTCCTTTCCACATTTGAAACATTTACTTGTCCCTTTAAGACAACTCCCTCCATGTTTCTTTCCACACAATGAGCATAAGGGAAAGCTCAGCTTCTTTTCAGTGTGCTCTATAGATTTTCCTTTGAATTCCATTTTCCTCTTCTTGTCAAACCCATATGACTGATGGGTTACTCCAATCTCCATCTCAACTTTGAGAGCACATCGAATGATTTCCTCGTAGCTATTGAAGTCCCTTATGGATAATGCCCTTCGAAGACTTGGTTTTAAGCCACTAAAGAATCGATCGATCTTACTCTCAGGTTGGATAATAATACCAGAAGCGTACCTTGCAAGTCTGGTAAAATTTTCTTCATAGGTACCAACAAATTCATCATCCTTTTTCTTCAGTTCAAGAAACTCATTCTCCATCATTGTTCGGAGAATACGAGGGAAGTACTTATTGAAAAATAAGTTCTTGAACTCGTCCCATTCCATGGACTCAATTTCATATCTTTGCATCGTATTCTTAATAATATTCCACCATTGATCAACATCTCCTTCCAAACGATACACTGCTAGGATGACTTTATCATGTTCAGAACATTGAAGAACTGAAAATATCTTTACTGTAGTACTGATCCATTGTTCAGCAACTAATGAATCAGTAGACCCGCTGAATGAAGGTGGACGCTGACTCATGATGGATTCAACAGAATGTTGCTCCTTCCTTTGCTCGTTTGGAAGTCCAGCATGATTCATAGCTTGAGAAATTTGTGTGAGCATGGCTACAAGATTTTTCATTCCAGCTCCCATAACATTTGGTTTCTCAGGGGGACAATCATTGTATTGACCGTCGCATTCCCCATTAACACAGTTCCTTCAGGTTCTAGCCATTGACTAAAACCATAAAGAATAGTGTGAGAAACACTAATTATAATAGGAAAACCACATAATTAAGAATAAAATTTCACACTAAAGGTCTTATACTAGGTTATTCATGGTCATTTCTAAAACACTAAGATTGTGTTCTATGCTTAGACTTATCCTTAGAATTCTTACTATGGCTTTCACATCCTAGTTTCCAAAGGTTGACTATACCTTTCCTCTGATACCAACTATAACGACCCAGACATTACATACATTGATATTACATCAAAATTGAAGCACACTTATTACAACATATGACAAAACCATGAAAGGACAGTATAGGTATAGTGTCTTCAGAAACTGGAAAGCATAAACAACTGGTCCATAAAGCATCTACTTTGCCTCCCATTTATTTCATCATATCTAGAGTCCCTTTTTGGAATATCCTACTTAATAACCTTCTTCCTGACCTGGGGAAATAAAACATACAAAAAGGTGAGCTCAAATGCTCAGTAAGGGTAAACAAAAGAAATATCAATCACATCATATACATAAGAACATAACATTTTTGAAATCTTAACCTGTAAAAGAGATCATAATATCATAACATGGGATAAATCATAGTAGTGAAATGTAATCCCAATAATCATAACTTAAAACATAAAACATTGTGGAATACACGCATAATCATAGAGAATCATTTCTTAGTAGTCAAGACTCATTGCCAAAACTATCTTAGCGGACAAAGTCCATTTCTGAACTGAGTTCACTCCTCGTTTCAGTCCTGTTTCACTGAACCGGTTTAACTCGCCGTTCCTGCCTTGTCTATCTCATGAGATATAAAATATTTACCCAATGCATTGGAGGGAGATATAGGTCCCACCCATCTCATAATTATACCATTCTTATGTGTGCCACAAAATCATAAACCATACATCATTGCATAACCCATGTAATAAAAATGGGAATCTTAAACATCGTGACATCATCAAACAATTCATATAAGATAAAGGAAATAATAAAAATAATTCCATCACAACATAATCAAATCAATTTAATAATAGGGATATAAACAGAACCCTATATTATCTTAGATGTAAAATAATTTTGATAAAACACTTGAACTCCATTCTTGAGGAAAATATCATTTCTACTTCAAAAACATTTTACTTTCATAACATGTCATAATATTTTAAACTAAAATAAGTTGATTACAAATAAACATGAAAACTTGTAAAGTATTATTCTTGGAAATATTAATTTAAAAATCCATTCATTCCATATAAGTTAAAAAAACATTCTTCTTGTACTTTTTTTGGAAAAGTCAAAAAGTACCTCATACGAAAAACGACAAAAGATTCCTTTCATATCTTTTACTAAAAACACACCGAAGGGTAAAATTGGATATAAAATATTTTAGAAGGATATAAATATTAAATATTGAGGAAACATGGATGTGGATGATAAAATACACCCCAATAAATACCAAAGTATAAACAATCTCGGATAAAAGTGAGATTGTAATATTTTCCCTTACCTTAGGTCCGATTTTCTTCGTAAGTGTCCGAAACTCCTGTATAATGATTTAAATAATGTTATTGACTTATTAAAGAATCATAATTATTGTTATGATATCATATATGGTCATATTCTTAGCTTCTTATTAGTAATATTTCATTACTAGTTGTTATTCGGGTGTTTATTACTTTTTGTTCTGATGCGTGTTTTGTCGAATAAATTCTTATTCTTCTCTTTCGGTTATAGACACCTAATTTCAAGAATGGTATTAGTGTAATATATATCATATTAATTCATTCAATTCATTTATATAATCATTATGCAATGAAGATCATGTAGAACGAGTCGCATCACATCATGGAGACGATATTCCGTACATACGCACGAGTGATGATAACGTTCCTATGATCGTGGAATTGTATTGGAGTGTATGTATACTATTTCAGAATAAATATCACTTTATAATAGTCATATATCGTAATTACTTACACCATTATACCCATCCAAGTAAGTTGGTGGTGGAAAATAGATTACACCGCGGCGTGGAAACGGTATTCCGTACGTACGCACGCGCAGTGATTTCTTTTTCCGTAGGATGGATAGATGGTGAAATAGGTTTGTTTCATATTTATAATAACATATCTGTATATTAGTGATACTGATGTTATTAATTCATAATGAAACAGCTAAAGAAGAATTGAAAGAAGAAATAAAGATGAACGAATCGGTAACGGACATTACCTCTTCGTTGAAGTGCTTCTTTGAGACCTCCTTTTAGGGCACTATAATCGGTCATTGAAGAAGACCAGAACCTCTAGGATGTTTATAGAGAATTGGATTGGAGAAATTGGCAGGGTTTATCTGAGCTTTATGGCTCAAAGTGGTGTGAGGAAGATGGGGAGGAGGTTCCCTTTAATAAGGGAGGAGAGGGGCACCTTTGGAATAACTAAAAATATTATTTTATTATAAAGCCAAATTCGGTTTTAAATAGCTCAAAATTGATTTATTTAAAAGATAAGGTGGGGATGGGTCTAAATCCTCTCACACAATAGTATTTAGAAAAGTTTAGGTTCCTATTTTAACCTTATCATTTAGATTTAACATTAAGTTAAATAATTTTACTTTTACCGTGTCTTCTTGTGTTCTTACACTATAAGGTTAAAAAACTTACTATAACAAGACAAACGAACCCCAAGTTGTTTATTATTAATATATATAACCTTATATAAGTCATTTGGCCGATCCTTATATTTTTAGGAATAAAATAACAATTAATAATATAATATTTTTTTTAAAAACTATTTTATGTCAATTTTGACACTATTTAGTAATTGATTTTTGTGAAAATCATAACAGAATGATTAGTTCTAAAAAGGTTAATTCAATAAACTCTAACATGTCATATTAACCTATAAAATTAGTGGAATTCATAAAAATTCTCAAATTACATTTATTTGGGTATTTATAACATCAATTATGTCAATATTTCATTCATAAGATAATTACTGCATCATCGTTGTGTCATAAATAAATTAAACTATTTAATGTCTTAAAATTATAAATAAAATAACATTATGTTGGAAATATTTCTATATTTCTAATGAATATTTATAGTCGAATTTATCTTATGTATAACCCCATATTAAAAATTACTTACTTATTAAACTTTGATTTTAACTATTTTAACCCTTCTTTAAGTAAATTGATAATAAATGTCCCAATCTAATCCAAGTGGGACTAAATGGTCATATTTTATTCCTAATATTGTTTTTGATCGAATTACACTTATCCAATAGAATTAGGACATGTGTTAGGGTAATAATAATATCATTTTCCCCTTAATTACCCTATTTACTTTTAACCATGGTAAATAAAAGTAAAAAGTTACTATTCACCAAAAATTATTTTCATCTCATTGAACCACATTTAACTTAATGACATCAACCGTGTCTCTCGTATTTTTGAAATTACACTCACAGAAGCGGTAAAATTAAGTTTTATGAAAAATTCAGTTTTTTAACTACCACTTAGTGGTTTCACTATTTATCAAAAATTGAAAGTTTTCAGATAAATACCAAAATTTCACCCTAGGATAATATCGATATTACGAATCAAAAAATGAAGTCCATTTTGAAAAATAAAATTTACAAAATTTCAAAAAGTGGTTATTACTATTCATAACGGCTAGTTTTAATAATATTTTAATAGCATATCGTTGTTTAGTGAAAGTTGGTATTGCGTACGACGCAAGCTATCGAGGAAGGCCTCAGTTTCTTGTAAAGAAAGCCAAGATAGTGTTGTGTGTAGTGAATGATTCCTTTGATGATTTATATAACAAAAAAACAAAATATTTCTCATAAAAGTCCCAGGTGTTACAAGGATGATAAAAATTTAGTCAGATCCCTAGGTATATTTCTAATGATATGACTAGTGATCTCTCTATATGGATAACTATAAGGGTGGGATAACATTTAGGAAAATTACCTAAAATTTTCGTAAAGGATAGAGTGATTGGTTTCCATGAAATACATTAATATTTGGATACTTCATGTGGTTGTGGCTCCAGCCTAGATGTACCTAGGGTTAACAACTCTGAAAAGATATTTCGGGCATGACTCATGGTAATCTTGTACACAAAAATGGGCTTTTCTATACACCTGTTTAGGTACTCTTGTGGGATATGCTTTTGGAATTAAAAAACTCTTCATGAAACACCATGAATGATTTAGATATAATATAGCTATGAATTACCAATGAAAAACCTATTCGTTCATAGATTATGGATGGTTTCATAATTTATACATCATACAAGTAATTATTTTCATGACTCTGTGGTTTTATGGTATGATAAGTATTTTTAACACAATTCTCCTGGATTTAGTCAATGGAATGAAATAGAAGGAACTGGATTAATGTCAAAATTGATCGATGATTTTTTGATGAGTAGTCAAATGGGATGATCAGTGGAGGAAAAGATATTGTGATTATTTCAAATCAGCTATCATGGAAAATGATTAAAAATATTAGATTTAGAGATTTTTATAATAGGTCAAATAAGATAAAGATGTACATTCATGGTAAGGAACCTAGAGGAAATAATATTCTTCTTCTTTCATGTCAAGTATAAAGGATGAAGAACCTTGAGGAATACCTCAAATGAAAGGTAAGATGTTATTTGTCCAGAAAAAAAGGGTTATAGAATGACGAGTTTTCATAGAGTTCAATGTGTTATTTATGGATAACAACGGTATTACCATACAAAATTCCTCGAGCTAACGATTTACTTATAAACCCTAAAAGGACCGCTTCATTTTAAAACAATAATGTTAATGTATTAATGTATTTAATTATTTTGAATCCAGGATTAAGAATGGGTAATTATGTATCGAATATTCATTTTATATTTTTTCTATGGGTTTATAATAATATGATGAATGGTAATGATGGGAAAGAAAAGTGATTTCAAGGAAAGGTTATATTTTTATTAAGGTAAGGTAATCCTTAATTAATTCCTAATGCAAACATAATTATTTTTGGATAATTATATAATAGATAAGAATAAGAAAATTGGACGGTAAATATTTCCCTAGAATTCGTTATTGAAAAATCATTCTATGTCATCGAGGATGAAGTTTACAACATCATGGATTTATGGTATGTATACATTAATCTTGTGAATATGAATGAAAGCATGTTTTCCAATATGATTTATGGTAATTCATGTTATTAACATGTTTCAGGAGAATATTTGATGAGGTTATTCACATGTTTGGAATGTGAAAACCAAGATATACCATGTGATATACAAGGGAATCAATGATAAAGTTATTGTGTGAATATCTTTCTAATGTTATGGATTTTCACCTTTGAGAAGGGTTATAAGGATAACTGTTCATGAAAACATTATGATAAGCTTTAGAGGAAGTATTTGTCAACCAATTTTGGGTTTAAAACCTTTGTTAAATGGATAATTAGGGAATAAACTTATTTAAATGATGTATATTTTTATATTTTTTTGTGGGAAAGGGACATCATGTATGTTGGGTGGCAACAAATCATGTTTAGAATGGTCATGGTTATTGAGCCCATGAACAAAGTATTATAAGGTCTTTAGTCCTACCACTGGCCAATGTGATGTCAAAGATAATGTGTAATTATTTTTGATTAATATATACTAATGATGAACTAATAGTGTTACTTTTTTTAATTCATATTGATTTTTTTAAGAGACAAACAATTTGGTTTTTTATCCTTTTATGAGACTTAAAATCCATTAAAATCCCATTTTAATGCATTATTCATCAATTTTAATTTCTAGAAATTCATTCCATGAGGTAAGGGATGTGTTGGAACAAATAACAACCCAATAATTAATTTTTAGTTATTTAAATTTATAAACAATTAATCTACGTTGTAAAACTGATACAAAAATAATTGGTTTCATATTACCTTAAATTCAATTGAACCAATGGATTCTGGATTCATCAAAGATTTATTCTAGTGAAGCCCCTACACTCTCCTTTGATAATTCTCCTATTTTTTATTGAGGGTCCTTATAAGTATTTATTTTTTCCCTTTACGTCCAATATTAACTTCTAACCTTTGTTCGCCTATGTGGAAACTCAGTTATATGTTACTTTGGGTAACCATTAAGGTTCAAAATATCCCTTTACAATGGATGTTTTGGTATCCATATTTAGGATGTGAGATTCTATGAATTAATATTTAATTTATTAAACATTTTAAAACACATACGAATTTCGAGGAAAAAATGCAGTTTAATTGGGTATAATGTAACACAATGAGTTTTTATGAACCTATTTTTTGAATAAATTTAAATTTTCATTTATATCTTACAGTGAAAAAAGTCAATGATTACATTCACATTGAACTAAATCTGTGTATATTACACACAATACTAACTTAGAATACGATTCATGCAATTCTGACTTGGCATACCTTCCATGAAACATCGACTTAGAGTACAATGCACACAACACTGAGTTAGCGTACGATACACATAACACTGAGTTTCTATGAAATATATATTTTATTGTTTTAGTTATATAAATAAAATAATTATATCCAATTGGTTAAAAATTGTAATATTATTAGTAATAACTAATTTTTAAAAAAATTATATAAATAAAACATATTTATAATAAAATACTCTATTTTTTGTTAAAGTCCTTTTTATATTAAGAAACATCATTTTCCTGAATGAACTACTTTAAATAATAAAATTAATTTTTGACAAATTTAAAATTTTAATTGGATAAAAGAAAATTCAATTTTGAATTCATAAATTTAAAATTATCCTTGGGTTAATTTTTTGGATTTTTCTGAGATACTTCATTTTTTGATGAATAGTGAAAAATACTACTTTTTATTTAAAGAAATACTTTTTTCTAATTAATTATTAATGTTAAATGATATTATAAATATTTTTTATGCTAAAATTAGATTAATATTATATATATTAATTAAATAACATCAATTTCTCTTCCAATCTAAATATAAAATCTTAACCATCTTTTGAACTTTTTCCTACTTTAAAACACTATTATTTCAACCAGTCTGTGTGATTAGAACTAATCTTAATTTTTTTGGATTCCATGAAGTAAATTTAAAAACCTATGAAAAAAAATTGTATTAATTATAATATTTATATTCCAATGATTTCATTTTAATCTTTTACCAAAATGATTAGTAATAGTTATTAAAATTAATAGTAGTAATTAAGGCCAAATTAATCTTAATTAGGGACTAAAACATAAAATTAAGGTCCCAAATGAACTAGAAACTTATCCAAAACCCATTTTATATACATATTTAGTCCAAAAATTTTAATTATTTATTATGGTATGTTTTCTGAGACTTTTCTTAGGTAAT
Organism: Viscum album; assembly: GCA_963277665.1. Lineage (NCBI taxonomy): Eukaryota > Viridiplantae > Streptophyta > Magnoliopsida > Santalales > Viscaceae > Viscum > Viscum album. Next base: position 681,740,568 of record OY728167.1, on the reverse strand, counting down.
AACATGTTCACGTATAATTTTTTTATAAAATTCCCCTATGAGTCAATTTCCTTCCCTATAAAAGGAAACCACCTCTACCCATTACTCACTCTTCTCAAGACACTTATGTTCCACCAATACCAACCCAAATTTCCTCAACACAATATTTATTTGGATATTTAAGCCTCTAATTGGGATTAAACCCTCTCAAGGTATCCTTTTGACATAAACCAAGTGGAGTTACTTGATTAAGAGATAACATCTTTTCTCAAGATCATTTCGTTTATTTTCATTATCCACCACAAAAAATATATTTATACTTATCATTTGTGATTAAAAATGTCTCATCCATATACCATGTTGTGTTTATGAAATTTTTATGACCTACACTTACACACACCTCCATTTAATGGATGATGAACATACTGTTTCTGTGTATGGTGAACTACTGCCTCCTGAAACAATGATTGTTGATTTCTCTTTTAACTCCAATAATGGAAGACATTATGATGGAAAATATATTAATATTTTAAATATAATATATTTTTTATGTATTTGATATTATATATTAATTTTATAACACCCATCTATTTAATTACCTTTAGGTTTTAATAAAACAATCTTGTTTGCAGAAGTGTGGACTATCGTCCCCTCATAGCGAGGTGATTCGTTCACACACCACATTGAATGTATTAAGTATTCATTTAATGAAATTATATGATATACCGGATATATTAATTGTACTAGAATAATTATTACATATAAATATATAAATATATATATATATATGTCATTTTTATACATTCATTCAATACGATAAAAAAGACGGAAACAATGTTCATGAGTACGTACAGCTTACTGTGTCCATGAACAGTGTCTCCCTTTTCATGGACCTATATTATATTGATTATTATAATAAAAATATAATGTATATAAAAAATATTTATATCATTATTTATATTTTATGTTCAGTATATAAGTATAAGGAACAATTATGTAACAAATTAAGACACACATGAAGGAAAATGTGAATTTTACCCGAACTGAATCTTTAACAAAAGATCATTAACAAGAGGGTAATATAATGTAATAATAAAACCATATATGGTATCATTTATAATAATATGCATCTATAAAAGATTTATAATAAGTTTATATTTAATATACACGTATCCAGTACGAGTACGGTGGGAGTCAAGAAATTTGGTAAGGGGATTTCATCTCACTTTTAATTTCTGTGAGATACAAGATCTGTAAGAAACTAATTCCTTTTGTGTGTTATATGTATTTTCCACGATTGTATTATATGTCTTATTTACATAAAATTTTGGTTATTCAGATTCCAATTTTGTGATTCTTATTCAATGTGGTTTAGTTTTCAAATGTTACCATATCAGTAAAACAGTTTGTCTCAATTTGCATTGTTTGAGATTCATGTTTTGTTCTGAACCTAAATGCATCATTGCATTGTATATAATTCCATTTTACATGTTATACCATGAATATACTTATTTTTATCTTATATTAAGCTTCATGAAATTGAAATTTATTCACATGTAGAGTATGATCCCACGTTACCGTGTTATGAGAGAATAGTGAGACAATCTCATCACTTTCCAAAAAATTTTGTGTTATTAAATCCCCTAATAAAAGTTTTTAATAAACCACTCCAGAATATTCATGAGTTTTATTATCTGCTATTATATCATTATATACTCATGTATTAGTACCATATTCTATTATTTGTTACATAATATAGTAATTAAAGTGTTTTTAAGAAAGCCCGACATTACCCATTCTTCAGTCGAAAATCAATGTTTTCAAAAAAGGGATTCCAAGAATAATATAATGTTATCCTATAAGCTTTTAAATCAATTTTTACCCTTTTATATTTTAATAATCTCTTCAAGGGAATATTATAATCTCTTTCAATACAAGGCATTCCTTTTAGCCTTTTTATCGTGCAAAAGGGATGTCCCCCTTTACTTCGTAAGATATGTACGGATTTACCAACCATCATTCCTGTGAATATTCCTTTAATTTTTAAAATCTTAATATTTATAAATCACTTGAAAATTAATTTTCACGGAAAATTATTTTCAAAACGGTTTTATATCATCTTTATATGTTTTAAATGTAATTTCTATAAAAATGTTTTATAAAAGGTTTGGTGTGTTAACATGTATTTTTCAAATAGGAAAGGATATCTTCCAAAAGAAACGTTTTTGAAATATATTTCCAAAATATTTTCAATATAAGTAGACATACATTGATTTTACTCATTCCATTTTTGGAAATGATCTAAAGGATCCATTCATATCTTTTTCTATGAATAGTTCACACATTATTTCATGGTCCTTATAGAACATAATTCTCTTTCATGGGATATATGTTTATGAAATAAATTTCTATTTCATTGGTTATGTTTCAATGAAATTATTATGAAACCTATATATTTTCCATAGGATATGATGTGAGAAAATGATATTGGTACAAGTTTTATTTTATGGGCCATGATTTGATGTTTATAGTACCTATATCTTTTTAAGGGTCATGATATGATGAATATTTTATTACCTTGTCACACATGTGTGAATGATTTTACTATGAGATGGGTGGGACCTATATCTCCCTCTAATTCATTGGTTAATGATATGTTTTATATGATCTCAATAGTTACATGGGTTGTAGAAAAATTCCAAAAATAAATAGGGTGTTTTTTTTGTAGCCCAATTCAAAAGGAAGAAGATATATTGGTTGTATCCCAAGGCTAAATGAAAGAGGGTAAACGGGTTGTAGACCAAGCTAGAAAACATGAAGGAAAATGGGTTTTATAACAAGATTAAATTAATGAGTGTAGTCTGGTAGTAGCCCAATCCTAAAAATAAGAAGGTACATGTGTTGTATCCCAATCCTATAATAATGTGGGTACAAAGGTTGCTATCTTTGCACAAAGTAGGTACACGGGTCGTAGCCCAAGCCTAACATGTTATAAAGGTCTTAGTATGTAGCCATGAAATAAATGATTATATTATTATATGTATGCCACAAATACTATGATGTATTCCTCGGTTATGATTTCTTAGATCTTGATGTTTATTTCCTTATGATTCACATCTCTTGGAATGCCAAGCATTATCCCATATCTTATGTTTACGACCTTTTATATGCATTTTATGATCTCGTAATGTTAAGATCACATTATAATACTAATATGTTAATGTTTATGCTTACATGTCTCCCTTGATTACACTTACTGTGCGTATGATCTCCCAAATTTTTTTATTAATCCTTTTTCTAGGTTATGAAGAATGGTTTTAGGTAGATGTTCTAAACATGGAGTTCTTTATGGATGATTTTGAATATCTTGCACAATGATAGAAGATTTTGATTCCGTGTTTCCAAATATAGAAAACTATTACAATCCTCTGGCATGTATTGTGTAATGTATTGAATATTCATATAATAAGATGTCATATCCATGTATGTTAATCCTAGTTTGCTATATTTTTTGTTTTGAGGGTTTTATTTTTTTTTGGGATGAGGGTTCATTGTTTTTTTGGGATGTGGGTATAGTGTTTTTTGGAGCTTCAGTTTTAGGGTAGATTTGCGATGATGTTTTTTTTTGTTTTTTGGGTTAAGGTTTTAGGATTTTCTGGGATGATGGTTTAATGTTTTTTGGATCTGAGGGTATAATGTTTTTATGGGCTAGGGATTAAGGTTTTTTGGGGGATGAGGGTTTATGTTTATTTGGGGTTGAGTTTTTGGGATTTTTATGGCGGATTGTTTATTTGTTTTTGGGGACGGGGGTTTAGGGTTTTTTTGGGGTAGTGGGTTTAGGATTTTTTGTGATGAAGTTTTAGGGTTTTTTGGGAAAAGGATTTATATTTTTTTGGGAAAGGTGGTTTGTAGTGTTTCAATTCAAAGGATTTATGTTTATTTGGTGATGTGAGTTTAGTTTTTTTAGTGATGATGGCCTACGGATATTTGTGAATGAGGGTTTTGGGTTTTTTTCAGATAAGGGTGTAGGGTTTTTTGAGATAAGGGATTCGTTATTGTTTGGGGATGTGGGGTTAGGGTTCTCCCACGATGATGGATTATGGAATATAATGATGTAGGTTTTGGGTTTTATGAGGCTAAGAGTATAGGGTTTAATAGGGATGAGTGTTTATAGTTTTTAGGGATGTGGTTTTACTGATTTTTGGGTAAGAGTTCTGAGTTTTTTTGACTGAGGATTTAGTGTTTTTGGGGGCTTGATGTTTAATGATTTTTCTATGTTGAGGGTTTTCGGGGGGTTTTCTGGGGGCTGATAGTATATTATTTTTTCAGGATTTGGTTTTAGGTTTTTTTTTTGCCCGAGGGTTTAATTTTTTTGTGTTTCATGGTTTAAAATTTTTGGGGGATTACGGTTTAGAGTTTTGGGGCATTATGGTTTAATTTTTTTTAAATGGGGGGATTATGGTTTTTTGGGGGTAGTGTTTTATGGTATTTTGGGGCTGAGGGATTGGGGTCTGTTGGGGGTGAGGGATTAGGTTTTTTTGGATCCATGTGATTAGTGTTTTTATTGGGTGAGGGTTTAGTGTTTTTGGGGACTAGATATTGTATTATTAGGGTAGATATTTTAATAATTTTTATGGATTTGTGTAAAAGGGTTATTGGGGGTAAGAATAAGTTATATTAGGATAATTTTATCTATTTTTTTTGGGATAAGGGTTTATAGTTTATACATTTTAGAGGTTTTTTTATTTTTAGTGAATAGGTTTTCATTTATGTTGGGGATATGGGATTATAGGTTATTGGGCTAGAGGGTTTTGATTTTTTATGGATGAGGGTTTGATATTTTTGCAGGATGAGGCTTTGAGGTTTCATGGGGATGAGGGTGTGATATTTTTTGGGTTGAGGGTTTATGATTTTCTGGGGATTTGGGTTTTTGGTTTTCTAGTGATGAGGGTTTAGGGTTAGTTGGGGATGATGGATTTGGTTTTTTTATGTCTATGGGATTCAGAATTTTTTTTATTCAAGGGTTTAGGGTTAGGTTTTTTCTGGGCGGAGTGTTTAGGATTTTTTGGGGATATGGGCTTAGGGTTTTTGGGACATTGATTATGTTTTCATGGTAGATGAGTTGATGGGTTTTTGGGGGAAAGGGTTTTGGTTTTTTTTGGTCTCAGGGATTAGGTATTTTAGGTATGAAGGTTTAGGGTTTTTTTGGGGCCGAGAATTTAGTTTTTTTGGCTCAAGGTTTAGGGTTATTTTAGGATGAGGTCTTATGGTTTTTTGGGTTTTATTGTTTTGGTTATTCGGGTTGAGGGTTTTGGATTTTTAGGGAAGATCATTTCGATATTTTTGGGTATGATGGTTTAGGAATTTTTGGGGATGGGTGTTTAGGGTTTTTTGGTATGGTGTTTCATGTTTTTTTTGCTAAGGGTTTTAGGTTTTTTTGGGATGAAGCTTTAGGATTTCTTGGGGCTACCAGTTTCAGGATTTTTTGTTCTGATGGATTAGGGATTCTTAGGTGTGGGGGTTTAAGGATTTTTTTTTTGGAATGATGGTATAGTGTTTTTAGGGGATAAGGGTTTAGTGTAATATGTTGATGAGGGTTTATGGATTTTTAGGAATTAGGGATTTTTTATTGTTGGGGATGAGGATTTGGGTTTTTGGGGTTGAGGGTTATGTTTTTAGGGGATACGGGATTATGGTTTTGGGGGTGAAGGTTTAGTGTTTTTGGGGTTGAGGGTTTATTGGTTTTTGGGAATAGGGAATATCATTTTGGGGTGATGAGGGTTACGATATTTTTGGGACGAGGTTTTAGGGTATTTTGGGCTCAAGGATTGTGGTTTTTTTGGGGATAAGGGATTTATGTTTTTTTGGGATATGGGTTTTATGTTTTTTGGGCCTAAGATTATAGGTTTTTTTGAGGTTAATGGTTTTTGGTTTTATGGTATGGACAGTTTGGGGTTTTTTTGGGCTAAGAGTTTATGACTTTTTTGGGTTTAGGGTTTATGTTTTTTGGGGTCCATGGGTTTAGGGTTTTTTGTCTAACTGTTTATGATTTTGGGGGATGAGGGTTTAGGATTTATTGGGTCATATTTTTTAAATATGTTTTTTGATAAATTATTATGGTTTGGGGGGTTTATGGTTTTATGGGGAAAATGGATTATGTTATTTTAGGTCCTAGTTTATAGGGATTAATAGGTATTATGGTTTAGGGTTATTTAGGGATGAGGGATTAGGGTTTTTTCTAACAAGGGGTTATGGTTTTTTTGTGTAGAGGGATCAATGTTAGGTTTTTCTTGGCTGAGTGTTCAATTTTAGGGGATAATGGTTTAGGATTTTTTGGGGATGAGGGGATAGGGTTATTTCTTATGTATTAAGGGTTTTTTGGACTGAGGGATTTGGGTTTTTTTTTGTGCTAAGGGTTTTGGGTTTTGGGGTCAAGGGTATTGAGATTTTTTTGTTTGAGGGTTTATGTTTTTTAGTGGGATGGGGTTTTATAGTTTTTATATTATAAGGGTTTATGGTTCAGGGGGTTTTATGTATAGGGATTTTTGTAGAAAAATGTTTAGTTTATTGGGGAAGAGGGTTTTTTATTTGTTGTGAGCTAAGGGGATATGGGTTTTTTATGGTAGGGTTTTTTTTTGGTTTTCTGGTTCAGGTGTTTTACCTTTATTAGGGTCACATGGTTAGGGTTTTTGGGGGTGGTGGTTTCGTATTTTTTGGGGATATGGTTTACTGCTTTTGGGCATGAGTTTTTTGGGTTATTCACGGATCAGTGTTTAGGGATTTTTTGGGGACATTGGTTTAGGGTTTTTTGGGGATGAGGCTTTAGGGATTTTTGGGGATGAGGTTTTAGGAATTTTTGGGGCTGTGGGTTTAGAGTTTCTAGGGATGATGGGATATGGGTTTTTGGGGCTGTTGGTTTAGGATTTTTTGGGGATTAATTTACATTGGTTTCACTGAAGTTGGTTTTATGTTATATTTGGTATGAGGTTATTGGGTTTGTTTTGGGATGAAGGGTTTAAATTTAACTTAGATAATTATTTCGATTATTTTAGGGAATTATGTATATGATTTTTTGGGGATGATTGTTTATCTTTTTTGGGAATGTGGTTTTAGGGATTTCTGGGGATGAGGGTTTAGATTTTTTTTGTGTTGTGGGTTTAGTTATCTCTAGGTATGATGTTATATGTTTTTATGGGGGTTAGTTTTTTCTTAGGATTATGGTTTAGTGTGGGTATAGTGTTTTTTTGGAGATAAGGGAGTACTGTTTTCTCGGACTGAGGGTTTATTGTTTTATAGAGTTGCGGGTTTATGATTTTATGGGTATACATTTTTGGGGTTTCTAGGGATGAGTGTTTAGGGTTTACTATGGTAGAGTGTTTAAGGTTTTCTAGGGGTGACAGTTTTGAGATTTCTGTGGCTGAGGGATGAGTGTTTTCTTATCCTAAGGGATTATTATTTTCTATGGATAAAAGTTTATGGTTTTATGGGTATTATAGTTTAGGGTTTTCCAGGGAAGAAAACTTAGATATTTCTAGGTATAATGGTTTAGGGTTTTCTGGGGAAAGGGTTTAGTGTTTTATGGAGATGAGGGCTTAGGATTTTTTGGGGGTGACGATATGGGGTTTTTTATGAGTGTTTAGTATTTTCTGGAGTCTAGTGTTTGAGATTTTGTGGTGGAGATTTTACTATTTTTGGGTGCCATAGGGTCTTGTTTTTTGGGGTCAAAGGGATAATGGTATTTTTGGTCCCAAGTTTCATGGTTTTCTTGGGCTGATGTTTTAGCATTTTTTTGACTCAAGGTTGAGATTTTTTTTAAGGATGATAGTTTATGGATTTTTGGTGATAATGGATCATTTTTGGGGGGGATTAGTGTTTAGGGTTTTCGGGGAATGAGGGTTTACTGATTTTGTGGGCTTGGTAATTGGTGTATTTTTGTCATAAGGGGTAATGGTTTGTTGGGGATTAGGGTTTAGTGTTTTTTGGGGCCAAGGGTTTTGGGATATTTTCTGATGAGGCTTAGGTATTTATTTGGGGTTGATGGTTGAGGGGTGTTTTCGGTTGAAGTTGTAGAGTTTTATAGGGATGAGGGTATAGGATTTTTTAGGATAAGGCATTAGTTTTTTTGGGGGCTGAGGGTTAAGGGTTTTTACGGATGGGTGTTTAAGGATGTTTGGGCTAATGGTTTTGGGTTTTTTGTGGTTTTGGGTTTATAGTTTTATTGGGATGAGCATTTAGTTTTTTTCAGGGGTCAGGGTTTAGCAATTTTTGGGGCATGAGGGTTTACAGTTTTTTTCAGACTAATGGGTCAGGTTCTACAAGATTGAGGGTTTCAGGGTTTCTTAAGATGCTGGATTTTTTTATCTGTGGCAGAGGGTTTATGTTTTTTTGGATAATGATTTATGTTTTTTGGGGATGGAAATTCAATGTTTTTAGGTAACATGATTTTAGGGGTTTTAGGGTCAGAGGGTTTAGGATTTTTGGGGTTGACGGTTTCGGGTTTTCTGGGGTGGGGGTTTTACATTATTTAGTTGATGATCGTTTAGGGATTTTTTTGGGTCTCTGGGAGTGTAATTTTTTGGGTTAGTTGTTCATTATTTTTTGGGCAATGAGGGTATAGGGTTTTTTGGGGACTAGAGTTTAAGATTTATTTTGGGTTGACGGTTTAGGGTTCTATTGGGGATGAGGGATTAGGGTATTTTAGGGTTTGAAGGATCAGTTTTTCGGGATCAAGATTGTGGTTTATTGGGGAATTGGGTTTAGTTTTTTTTATGAGGGTTTTGGGTTTTTAGTGGATAAGGGTCCCATTGTTTTTTAGGATATATGGTTTATAATTTTTTTTGGGTTGTGGGATTACAGTTTTTTGGGATATATGGTTTTTGGTAATTTTGGGATAAGGGTTCTGGTTTTTTAGCCTGAGGGTTTGAGGATTTTTTGAGATGAGGGTTTTCTACTTTTAATGGATGAAAGATTATGGTTTTCTGGTGATAAGGGTTTTTAATTTATTTGCGGAACATTATTTAAGATTTTTTTTGATAGAGGATTTATGGTTTTTTGGGGCAGAGGGTTTTTTGGGTTATTAGGATTTAGGGTTTTCTTGGGGCTGATGGTTTGGTATTTTATGGGGATGAGTGTTTGATATTTTTAGGGGATCAATGTTTAGGTATTTTTGGGGTAGCGGGTTTAGTTTTTTTCTACAGAGGATTTGGATTTTTTTGTGGTAGGGGTTTGGGGGTTTTGGGGGCTAACTGTTTAGGGTATTGGGGGAATAGATTCATGAATTTTTAGGGAAATGCTTTTAGTATTTTTTGGGTTTTGGTGTTTAGGTTATTCTATGGTATGGGATTTCAAGATTTTTGGTTTTTTGGGTTTAGGGATTATTAGGGATAAGGTATTTGGAATTTTTTTGGGTAGATCATTTAGGGTTTTTAGGTCTTAGGGGTAACTACTTTTTGTGTATTATAGTTTAGGGTTTTTTGGGGATAAGGGTTTTGTTTTTTTATGGGCTAAGGGTTTATAGTTTTCAATGGATAATGATTAAGGGTTTTATAGGATGGGTGTTAAGGTTTTTTGGTGGTGGGGTTATGAATTATTGGGGATGTGGGATTTGGGAATTTTGGGGATGATAGTTTATAGTTTTGTATATCATTGATGGTTGATGGTTTTTTTATAAGGGCTTAGGGTTTTTTGGGATGAGGGTTTATGTTCTCTTAAGGATAAGGGTTTTTGGATTTCTAGGAAAGAGGTGTTGGGGTTTTTTAGGACAGAGGGTTTAGGTTTTTCTAGGACAGAGGGTTATATTGTTTTTTGGGTTTAGGGATTAGAGTTTTCTAGGGTGAGGTTTTAGGGGTTTCTAGGTATGAGGGTTTAGTATATTCTATGTAAGAGGGTTTACGGTTCTATTAGGGATGAGGGATGATGGATTTTGGTGTTGAGGTTATTATAGGGACGTGGGATATGAGGGTTTTTTTGTTTGAGTATTTATTTTTTCCTGGTGCATAGTGTTTAGGATTTTTGGGTGGGTGAATTATTATCGGTTTTGTGGGTTGAGGGTTTTGGGTTTTGGGGGGATGAGTGTTTAGTGTTTGTAGAGAATATGGTTTGGTGGTTTTCATGGACAATAATTTAGGATTTCTTTAGACCAAGGGTTTAGGGTTATTTATGGGAATGGGTTTAGGGTTATCTAGGGATGAGTGTTTAGGATTTTTAGGGTTAAATGGTTTACTGTTTTCTAGGGATGTGTGTTTATGGTTTTATGGGGCATTGGGTTTAGTGTTTTTTGGAATGAGTTTTTTTGGTTTGTAGGGGTTAGGATTGATTATTTATTGGGGATATTGGTTGACGGTTTTTTGAGTAAGGGGGTTTTGGATTTTATTTTTTGAGTGTTTACTACTATTTTGGGTTGAGTGATTAGGTTTTTTTCAAGCTGTTGGGTTGTGGTTCTTTCAGGATGAGGGTTTAGAGTTTGTTGTGCAGATGGTTTAGGTTTTTTTGGTGGGTGATGGTTGGGGGTTTTTTGGCCTGAGAGTTTAGGATTTTGTTGCATATAGACTAGTTAGGGTTTTTTGGGGTTGAGTGTTTATGGATCATTGGGGCACTTGATTTAGGGTTTATTGGGGATGAGGTTTGAGGTTTTTTGGTAATACGGATTCATGGTTTTTTGGTGCTGTGGTTTGAGGATTTTTTGGGAAAAGTGTTGTGTGTTTTTTTGAATAATTATTTAGTGTTTTTGGGGATGATGGATTACCGTTATGGGGGGTTTGGAATTTAGGTTTTTTTAGGTCCAAGAGTTTATAGTTTTTATGTGATAATGGTTGATGGTTTTTTGGGTGGAGGTTTTATTGTTTTTTTGGGAAGTTGGGGTTTGGTTTTTTTGGATAAGGTTTTAGGATTTTACAAGATAATAGTGTTTAGGTTTTTTGGTGTTTAGGGTTTATGGTTTTTTGGGGATATGTGTTTTGGTTTGTTTTGGGCCAATGGTTTATCGATTTTTAGGTAAAATTATTGGGTATTTTATTAGGATGATGGATGAGGTGTCTTTAGTTGTGCCTCGAGTGTTTTTTGGGGATGAATATGTAGGGTTGTTGGGTTGTGGGTTATGAGTTTTTCGGGGATAAGGGTTCATGTTTTTTGGTGTTGACATTTTTCTATTATTTGAGGATGAGGATATAGATTTTTTGTTGATGACGGTTGAGTGTGTTTTGGGGATTAGGATTGAGGGTTTTTTTGGGATTTAGTTTAACATTTTTTGATTCTCAGGGTTGTGGTTTTTTTGTAAGGGATTATTTTTTTCTGTATGAGTGTTTGGGGATTTATGGGGAAGAGGTTTTAGGGTTTATCAGTTAGATAGTTGAGGGTTTTCATGTGATGATGGTATAGGGTTATGGGGGGATAAGGGTTCAGAAGTTTTTTGGGGATGAGGATTTAACTTTTATTATGCTATGTTTTTAGGGTTTTATTGGTTCTAAGGGATGAGATTTTTTGGGGGCACATGTTTTATGGTTTGTTGGAGCATAGGGTTGTGGATTTGTTTGGTGAAAAGGGTAGAGGGTTTCATGTAGAAGAGTGTAGAGGTTGTTTTTGGGGCTATGGGATTAGGGGTTTTTGGGTTTAAGTGTTCTAGGTTTTGCGGGATATGGTTTTTATTGTTTTGGGGTTGAGGTTTTTTGGGTTTTTAGGATGAGTGATTAGGGTTTCAAGATTAATGTGATTGTGGTTTTCTAGGTCTTAGGGTCTATTGGTTTTCCGGGATGAGGGTTTAGAGTTTATTATGGACAATGGTTTAGTATTTTTTATTTATGTGGGTTTAGGTTTTATTTTTCTAAGGGTTTATGGTTTTATAGGGATGATGGTTTATAGTTTTCTGTATTATATGATATAGTGTTTGGGGGGATGAGGGTTTATGGTTTTTATGGGCTAGTGGGTTTGTCGTATTTTGGGGCTGGGTTTTAGGATTCGTTGTAGTTAAGGGTTTTGGGGTTTTTTGTGGATTAGGGTTTAGGATTTTTTATGTAAGAGGGTTTTGGAGTTTTTAAGGAAGTGGGTTTATGGATTCTTGGATCTGAGTGTTCAAGGTTTTTTCTGGGATCATGATTTAGGGTTTTTTGAGACTCTGAGTTTAATGTCTTTTGGTGATCAGGATTTAGGGTTTTTTGGGGATAATTGTTTTGGTTTTTTTGGGGATGAGGGTTTGTGGATTATTTATATATCAAGGCTTATATATTTTTCTATTTGAGTGTTTAGGGTATTTTGGTCCTTCAGGATTATTGAATTTTGGGGCTAAGGGTTTAGGGTTTTATTGAGATGATTGTTTAGGTTTTGTGGTAGATGAGGGTATAGGGGTTTTTTGGAAGAGGGTTAATGATTTATTTTGGGAATGGCGATTTAAGGTTTTTTTGGGGATAAAGGATTATGGTTTTTTATGGATTTATGGTTTAATTGGCATGATGGATTTGGGGTATTTGGGGTATTTGGGTTTGGGATTTGGGGATGAGGGTAAATGATTTTGTAAGGATGAGGGTTAATGGTTTTTTGGGTAAATATTTAGGTTTATTTGGGGATGAGGGTTTTGGGTTTTGGGGATGAGGATTTAGGATCCATTCAAGATGTGGATTTAGGGTTATTTGGGATGAATTTTTTGGGTTTTATGTGGATGAGGGTTTCTATTTTTCTAGCTAGGAAATTTGGAATTTTTGGGGATGAGTGTTTTGGGATTTTGGGGGGATGAGAGATTATAGATTTTTTCGATGTTGGTTCTTGGTTTTTTTGCAGATCATTCATTGTATTTGGGGGATGTGGGTTGAAGGGTTTATTTAGATGAGGGTTACCTAATTTCGAGTTCATAGGGTTCAGGGTTTAGGGGTCTAGGAGTTTATGTTATTTTTGGACTGAGGGAAATTTTTTTTTGTGGGTTTAATGGGGCCATGGTTTTAGTATTTTGTAGGAATGAGGGTTGAGTGTTTTTTTAGATATGATGTTATAGGTATTTTTTGGATAATGTTTTAGGTATTTTTTAGGAATTATTGTTTAGGGTTTTTTAAGGAAGAGGGTTTAGGGTTTTTTGGAGTTTTTTTGTTTTTTGTTTTTGAGGACTAATGGTTAAGGATATTTTGGGGGGTAATGGTTTGGGGGTTTTTGGCCATAGTAGAATTGGTTTTTTTTGGAGATGAAGGTTTTTTTTTCTAGGAAAATTCGTTTAGAATATTTTGGTGGTAATTTATTATGGTTTTGTGAGTCTGAGGGATAACTGTTTTTTGGTGTTTAGAGTTGAGGGTTTATTTTTGATTAGGTATTAGGGTTTCTTTTGCTTATATTTTAGGGTTTTGAAGGCTAAGTGTTCAGGGTTATTTGGAGGTTATGGTTATGGGTTTTTGGGAGTACGGTTTTAGTTTTTGTTGGGGATGAAGATTTAGGGTTTTTTGGGGTTGAGGTTTTATGTTTTCTGGTGGATGATGGTTTAGGTATTTTTTAGGTATAAGGATTTATGTGATTTTGGGGATGATGGTTTGGGTTCAATGGAGTGTAGGGATTTTGGTTTTAGGGATAATAAAATTTGAATTTTTAATGGATGGTGGTTTAGGGTTGTTTGGGTATGAGGGTTTAGGGTTTTTTGGGAAGATGAAACATGTTTATTTTGGGATGAGTGGTAATGGTTTTTAGGATTAAATTTTTTTATAGTTTTTTGTTGAGGATTTAGGTATTTTTAGGTTTTATTTAGTTGGGATTTTTGTATATGAGGGTATAGGGTTTTTTAGGGAAGTGTTTTTATGAAATTTTGGGTTGGGTGTTTAGGGTTATTTTGGGATTATGGTTTAAGATTTTTTAGGCTGGGGGTTGAGTTTTTTTTTGGGTTTGAGGTTTTAGTTTTTTTTTGGGCTAAGGGTTTATTGTATTTGGTTGTGAGGTTTTATGGAATTTTGGGATGAGGATTTTTTTTTGCGGTGGACGGTTCCTGGATATTTAGGGCTAAGTGTTTATGGTTTTTTTAGGTTTAGTGTTAAAATATTTTTGAGACTAATGGTTTTGTTTTGTTGAGGATAAGGGTTTAGGGTTTTTGGGTTTGAGTGTTTATGATTTTTTATAGATAAGTGGTCATGGATTTTTCAGGATATGGTTATTGGTTTTTCAAGGTAATAAAGTTCATGATATTTTTGGGATAAGGGTATATTGTTTTTTGGGTTCTTTGGGGTTGAGTGTTCATGTTTTTTTGGGGATGACAGTTAAGAGAAATTTGGGGTTGAAGGTTCATTGTCTTTGGGGCTATGTTTGTATTGTTTTTTTAAGAAATGGTTATTTTATTTTTTTGTATAATGGTTTATGTTTTTTGGTTTTATAGAATCTTGGACTTTTGGGGATGTGTGTTCAAGGTTTATTGGGACAATAGTTTTAGGAATTATGGGAGCTGTGGGTTTAGTGTTTCTTGGGGCTGCGGTTTTATATATTATTTGGGGTTATGGGTTCTTTGATTTATAGGGATGTGGGTTCATGGTTTTGTGGTGTTGAGGGTTATGGTTTTTTTCTTGATGGTTTAGGGTTTTATGGAGTTTAGGGTCCAGTGTTTTTTAGGCGAGGGTTATGTTTTTTTGGGTGTAAGGGTTAAGGTTTTTTTCTGGATGATAGTTTAGTGATTATTATGGGTGAGGGTTCAAGGTTTTTTAGGAATTAGGGTTTTTAGATCTAATGGATTATGATTTCGGGTTTTTTTTTTGGGTAAGGGTTCATGGTTTTTTGGGGTTGAGGGTTTATCTTTTTTGGGGATGAGTGTTGAAGATTTTTTCCTTCTGAGGGTAAAGGTTTTTTTGGGGATAAGGGTTATGGGTGTTTTTGGGAATATTATTAATTTGATGTTTGGGATAAGGGTATATTGTTTTTTTTTGTTTTTTAATTTTTTGATGCTTGAAAATTAATGATAATTTGGGTAGAGAGTTCTGTTTATTTTTGGTTTAAGGGATCCGGGTTTTCATGGGATGCGGGTTCATATTTTTTTGGGACTGAGGGCTCAAGATACTTTGGGTTTCTGGGACTAAGTATTTTTGAGGATTTGGTTCATGGTTTTATGGGGATTAGTGTCAACGTTTTTTGGGGGTGAAGGTTCTAGTTTTTTGGGGTTTAGGGTTTGAGGTTTTATTGGGATAATGGTATTCGGTTTTTTGGTGGATCATGGATCAGTGCTATTGTAGGCTAGGGGTTCACGGTTTTCTGGGTATGATTGTTCATGGTTTATTGGTGATTAGGGTCTAGTGTTTTTTGGTCTAAGGGTTCAGGTGTTTTTTGTCATGAAATTTCATGGTTTTTTTGGGGATGAGGGGTTAGGGTATTTTTGGAATTCATGGTTCAATGTTTTTTGGGTTAAGGGTTCATTGTTTTTTTGAACTATAGGTTTCAGTTTTTGTGGGGATGACCGTTGATTGTTATTTTTGGATAAAATTTATATTATTTTTTGAGCAATGTGTTCATTCTATTTTTGGGTTGTGGTTTCAATGATCAATGGCATAGAGGGTTCACGATTTTTTGGAGGTGAAGTTTCATGGTTTTTCTGGTGTTATGGTTCATGGTTTTTTTGGGTGAGGTTCCTGGTTTTTTGGGGATTTGGGTTTTGGGTTTTTTGGAATTGAGGGTTCATTTTTTTCGGGATGAGGGTTCTGGGTGTATGGTTGAGGGTAAAATGGTTTTTGGTGATGAGGGTTTAGCATTTTTGGGGTCAAGGTTTCAGGGTTTTCAAGGGCTTAGGGTTGGTGTTTTTTTTGGGTTTAGGGTTTATATTTTATTTTTAATGGGGGATTGTGGTATTTTTGGGTGATGTTTGAAGTTTTTCTATGGTTCAAGTATGATTATTTTTTGGGTATTAGGTTTATGGGTTTCATGGGATGAGTTTTTATGTATACATTGGGATGGGGTTGAGGTTTTTCTATGGATGAGTATTTAGGATATTATTTGTCTAAGGGTTTAGGGGTTTTAGGAGTATGAGATGATGGTATTATTTGGATTAGGGATGGGGATTATTTTAGAATGTGGGATGAGGGTTATATATAGAATAATGTTTTTGGGTTTTTAAGGATTAGGGTATTTTTGGGGTGAGGGATTTGAGTTTTTTTTTGGACTGAGTGGTGATGGTTATTTTAGGATGAGGGTTTACTGTTTTTTAGGAGGATTTAGGGTCTTTTGGGGAGGGTTGGGGGTATGAGTTTTTAGGGTTTATTTTTGTGATCATTTAGGGTTATTTAGGGTTGATATAATTTTTTATTTTATCTTCTAGGGTTTTTGGTAGATCATGATAGTAGGTTTTTTAGATTTGAGTGTTGAGGGTTTTTTGGGGCAAAGGGTTAATGGTTTTTTAGGGATAAGAGTTGATGGTTTTTTACGGATTAGGTTTGAGGGTTTTTAGGGATGTAGGTTGATGATTTTTTAGTGTTTAGGGTTAAGGGTTTTATGGGAATGTGGGTAGAGGGTTTTCTTGGGTCTGAGGGTTGTGGGATTTCTAGGGAAATGGGTTTTATGGGGATCTGGAATGAGGGATTTTTTAGGTTTATGGTTGAGTATGTTTTGGATCATGGGGTTGATGGTTTCTTGGGGCTCAGTTTTGAGGAATTTTAGGGGTGAGGGTTGAGATTTTTTTGGGGGTGAGGGTTTACTATTTTTTGGGTTTGAGAGTTGAGTGTTTTTTGGGGATGATGGTTTATCATTTTGGGGGATGAGGTTTGAGGGATTTGGGGATGAGGGTTTAGGGATTTTCGTGGATGGAGGTTGAGTATCATTGGAAATGTGGGTTGATGGTTTTTTATATTTTTTTATGGTTTTTAGGGATGAGGGTAAATGGTTTGGGGGTCTAAGGGTTGAGGGTCATTGGGATTGATCATTTAGGGTTTTTTGGTCATTAGGGTTGACAGTTTCTATGTGCTAATGGTTCATGGTTTTTGGGAATGGGGGTCTAAGAGTTTTTGGGGTTGTGTGTTGATTGTATATTTGGACTCAGGATTGAGGGTTTTATAAGGATGATGGTTTATGGTTTTTTGGGCTGGAGGGTTTTTTGGATATGGGATATTTAGAGATAATGGATTGGGATGTTTTTGTCCTTTGAGGATGGTGGTTTGAGGTTTTATTGGTCTGAGGATATAGGATAATGTTTGAGGGGTTTTTGGGGATCAGGTTGGTCGTAATTATGGTGTGGATTGTTCTGGATTTTTAGGGGTTGAGGGTTGATGTTTTTCTTTGTAACATTGAGTTTACGGTTTTTGGGAAGGATTGTTGACTATTTTTTATCGATGATGGCTTAGGGTTTTTGGGTTTTATGGTTCATGGTTTCATGTGGATAAGGGTTGAGGGCCTTTTGGTGTTGAGAGTTTAGTGTTTTTTGTGGCTATTGGTTTTATTTTTTGGTGGATGATGGTATATGGTTTTTTGGGGTTGTGGGTAGAGCGTTTTTAGGGGATAAGGGTATAGGGTTTCTTTTGCAATGACTGATGAATTTTTTGGGGGTTGAGTGTTGAAGGATTTGTTATGTTGAGTGATGATGGTTTTTTTGGGATGTGGTATGAAACTTTTGTGGGGATGGTGGTTCAGGGTTTTTTAGTAGTGAGGGTTGAGAGTTTTTTGATGTTTAGGGTTGATTGTTTTCATGTGACGAGGGTTGATGGGTTTTTACCGATGAGGGTATACGGATATTTCTTCTCGTGTGTTCAAGGTTTTTAGGTGTTGAGGGTTTAGTTTCTTATGGTTCAAAATGTTTATGTTTTTTTAGAAATGAATTTATTGTTTTTTGGGGATGGGCGGTGAGGGTTTTTTGTGTCTTTAGGATTGATGGTTTTTGTGGGGTTGAGAGTTAATTGGGGATGATAGTTTTGGGTATTTCGGGATATTGAGCTGGTTGTTTAGGGTTTTTTGGGGATTAGGGTCTAGTATTTTTTTTAGGATGAGGGATGCTGGTTTTTTGGGGTGGAGGGTTTTCAGAATTTGGGGGATGAGGGTTTTGGATTTTTCAGGGCTGGGGGTTTTCCATTTTTTAAAAATAAGGGTAAAGGTATTTTTATCTTGGAGGATTTTTTTATTATGTGGGGTTATGGCATTGGTTTTGTTTGGGTGGGGTGATGTGGGGTTTTTGAGGATGAGTGTTGAGGTTTTTTGGGACTGATGGACGATGATTTTATGGGGAGGATATTTTTGGGATTTTTGGGCAGAGGGTTGATGGTTTTGGGGGGATGGGGGTTTGGGGTTTTTTGTGTATAAGGGTTTAGTTTTTTTAGGGCCAAGGTTGATCAATTATTTTGGAGGAGGGGTTATGGTTTGTTAGGGAATAGGTTTTAGGGTTTTTTGGGATTGATGGTTGAGGGTTTTTGGGGTAGAGGGTTGAGTGTTTTTTAGGGTTAAGGGATGATGTTTTTGGGGGTGTTGAAATAATAATACATGCATATGAATATTGTGCAAATACCACACTCATTTCAAAGAGGCTGCTTCGCGAAGCCATTGATCTCTGGTGCCAGCATGAAGCCCTCAGCACCCCGGCTAGCACAAAGCCCTTTAGCACCACGACCAGTGAAATTTCGAGGCCCCCTCTATGATCCTCATAGAGAAATGAGGTGGAAGAATTTACGATTATGATTCAATTGATGAAAATCTTTGCACCACAGAGGGAAAATGATCACCTCTGTGATCCCTTTGAAATTTACAGAACCCTATACATGTGTCATGGAGATAATTAAGGAGGCCTCTATTCCATGGATGATATGATGACTGACTCCATGATTACATCAAACAAGACGCAATCCACTTCTGATGGAAAATTCCCATCGGATTCACAACGTGTTGTTAGAGCTTCGCGCCTCCTCTCGCCTATAAATACCTGGCTTCCCAAGGACCCAAAGGATGGATACCCCAACCTTTCACATTATCATCTCTCAAATTACGATACACCAACATGTCTTTGAAACAGTGAGAAAAATTATCTCTATAAGGTATTTGAGTATTGCAAAATACCTTTACCTTATCTCAAATATAAACTCTCTTCATGAAGGGATTCCCTTCGCAAATCCCATGGTCCATTGCAATGGAAGGAGCTCCGTAAGGGAACTCATGTCTTTTAAAAGCACTCAGGCATGGATAAGTACCTTTCATACACACCTCTACCCCATTCTAAGGTAGGATCACGTATCTCCGTGAAGTACATCACTTCATAGTGCATCACCATACAAGGAATCCATGCTCCTCGAAGTCCAACTTAGTGATAACACTTTCACTTTGAAAATAACCATTTAGATTCATGTATATTCCATTACTAGGCTAGGACACTCCAGTTAATGAATTATACCCCATCATGGAGTGTTTTCACATTGTAGAGAACCAGAGATTCAAAAGGTCCTTTCTTATGAACCCCTTTTCTTTACAAATCCCTCTCACGTACAACCCTCCAGGTTTGTAGGATGTGATTTCAAGGCCCCTTGGGTGATTATTCATATTTAATTTAATTTTTTATTCTTCTTCACATATGAATTATAACCGTTATTTCTTCTTCAGATAAACACACTAATCTGATCCCCTCAATGGATCACTCTACAACTCCAACTTTGCATGGAATTGCAAGTGCCTTGCCTTCACCAAGGTTTAAAGTGTGACAGTTATGTAAGTCCTGGGGGTGACGAGTGAATAGTCATTTTCCAATCTATAGGATTCTAATAATCCAAGAATCATCTTACTCAGCACATGATGTTAACCTTTGGCCTCTCCCCAAGAAATATACATAGGGTTCCCCACCTTGAAAATTTTCCATGACCACTGGTCTCCATGAGAGTGAGATCTTCCTCAAATGGAATGAGATTCTCCTTGAATGGAACAAAATCTATCGATGGGGGAGGGAATCCATCTTGGGGTAAGCCCCTAACCTTTCTTGAGGGAGGTATAATCCTTTCTCCTCCTCTCTTATTCCATATAAAAAGGCCACATGATAGATGGGCCTAAGGACCTTTCATACCTTGTCCCTCTCCCTTTGTGATTTATCGCCAATGGGCCTCTATCCTAGAGTAAGTCCAAATATCCATCTCCCCAGAACACTAACCACATGTAACCCTTTAATATTCCTCTCGGACACACCTTTTACAATGTGATTGTTAGGTCTTTTCTGCCTCTTGTTTCTCACAATGAGAATTAATCACATGGGAATAGAGTAAGCATCGACCATTGCACTTTCACGGGACACCTTAGTGTGTAATCCCCACCCTTCATCGCTGAACTATATGGAAAATGATCTTTTCCCTCTCCATGCAAGGTACATAAGAAAACACCAGGAGGTTCAAGCACATCATCCATCGGTCCCAACCACTTCACATCAGCTCACCCCTTGTCCCACATGACGTTGAACTGTATTCCCCTTCATCTCAGTTGACGTTAAATTGTATGCTTATGAAATACATAGGTCTTGATACCTATCTCATAGATAGGGTACGTCAAAATCCTCCCTGAGGATCAACCCCATACACTGTTAAACCAATTCAAACTACATGGGTTTTGATCCCTGTCTCCTAGATAAGGTACATAGGAATCCACCGTAAGGTTCAATACCAAACACTGGTAAACCCATTATAACTTGGTGTGTCTATATCCATATCTCATTGACATGGTATGTAGAAATATTCTCTTAGGTTTAACCCAAATCACTGGTAAACCTATTTGAGCTACATGGTTTTTTATCCCTTACTTCTAGACAGGGTATGTAGGAATCCTCCTTGGGGTTCAACCCCAAACACTGGTAAACATCGGTGTCCCCTTTATTGGGGCCCACATCCATGGCCCATCCCTTAGTGGAATTAGACCAACTCATGGGCCACTAACCATTCATGACCCGAGCATGTCATCAAGTCATTGTCCCCTGTGCACACCTAGATTATATTCCCTATCATAAACTACATGGACATTGATTCCCTTCCATGAGGATATATAAGAAAACTTCATGAGGTTTAATACCATCACTCTTGTCTCATCCTGGTCTCTCCCTTGAGCCTTTGTGTTTTTGGGAGGTTGTTCTCTAACCCGGGGGGGTTCTACTTCCACCACGTACCATCCATGCATCCATTCTCATGGGCCTCCTCCTCAGGTGTCCCACAGCCGCACAGAACTACATGGAATTTGATTCAATTCCATGGGGATACGTAGGAAACTTCTGTAAGTTTCAATCCCAAGGCTACTATCACATTCACAATTGTTCCATCTCATTCCTCATCAACTTTAATCGACTCTCCACCATCCCTCCTGATTCTTACCCAGGCCACCACATCATAGGAAATAATTTCATCCACCCAGACAGATAACCATGCATAATACCCAAAAAAATCCACAACTATCCAACCAAGATCATCCCTCTTGTGATGGGCAGATATCCATGCATAATTCCCAGCATGTCTCTGGGTCGTTTTCCTTTGTGTAGACCCTGATTAGTGACACATTCAAACTACGTGGGTTTTTGTCACTGATGTCTACACATGATACGTAGGAATCCTCCCTGAGGTTCATTCCTAGCCAATTGTAAACCTTGGTGTCCCATTTTTTCAGGACACAATCATCCCCTGATCCAACCTGATTGGGTTTCTAGATCCACCCATCTAGAATGATTCTCTTGTTATCCCTCTTGGGAATATACCCATATTATCCACTATTATCAATGTTTCGATTAGTCTGATCCATCTCTACTAGACGTTAAAATCGTGGAAAACCCTTTGTCAATCATGGTATGCTATGGAAAATGGTAGGGACATGCCTAAGAAATATAATTACCCACATTTGACGTGGGATTCCTCGAGCTTCCATGCCCTCAAGTAGCCCTTTTTTTAGGAAAAGAAACCTATACACATTAGTGTTTCAGCATCCAGACTCGTCAGCAATTTCCAACATGACTAATCTCATGATCGAAGGTTTCTACACTATCTTGACCCCTTAGAATGTCTCAAAAGAAGCACAGTAGCTATTCGGTGTCCACAAAGATACGACACTAAGAAGAGTTTCGTGAACAACATCTAATTCTTTAAGGGAGACTCATACTATGAGATGACTTATGTGTAGAAATCCTTGGAAGAAGGAACCAATATCCCATCATCAAATTTTGACCGTCGAGAAAATATCCTTAAATATATTACGGATGCCACCCGCCTTTGGAATGTATGTATACGGGGAAACAGTAGTGCATCCTCCACAGATGGATGCATGCCCCAAAAAAGTGTCATAAATAAAAATAGTGAACATTTCATGAATTTATTCTCATGAATATGGATATAAGTAACGTTTGAGACATAAGTGGATAAGCATGTCACCATATACAGCTATTCAGTTCCAGGTCCCACCAAAAAAATATTTTTCATGGTGTGAGACTCAATATAGATTGGAGTGGATAAACATTGGACATCACATTCTGTGATGTTGTTAGTGTGGATCCATCTAACCAATCCTATGAGATGAAATGGTGATGGGGCACTGGATGTTTCTTTCCACATTTCAGCACTTATGGTGGAATATTCCTACTTGGATGGACCCAAGCTTCTATGTCAGGAAACTGATGAACACCCACCCACTAATGCAGGGGCTAGGGAAACACCAACGTGATAATCCCACATGGCTTCATCTATTCTATAATTTCCTCCACGCCCATGACTAATGGGTGCACACACCCCATATCACCACCTAAAATCGTTTAGTGGTTGGTGATCAATGACCTTGTCTTACAGTATCTGAAAGTAGGGATTATCCCAACTCAGGATATGGACCAATAGGACCATGATGTGTATGTGCCTTGCTATCCTCGCCACCCCCATGGGCCACGCAGTGAGCCAGTGCTCCCATGTAATGCCCGACCCTAGTTACCCAGAGTCGATGAATTATTGAATTACGTTGGCATGGTCACAACCTATCAAGTCTCTATAGAACGATTAGTTTAGTAGACTTGGATGTACAAGATACATACATAAGTATTACATTAAATAATAAAATAAAAAAATCATTATTTCACCTTGGAACATAGTTATATCTCTTAGCATATCTCTATAGTTCAACCATTAGATACTTCTTCAAATACTGGGAAAAATAAAACATAGAAAGTGGTGAAATCAGATGTTCAGTAAGGATAAAAATGTTGAGAAGACTTTTTAAATAAGCATAAACATTTAAGGAAATTTATAAGACTAAAACATAATACTTTTAAACTTAAACATAAAAAAATATGGCAAATATAAAGGGAGTAATTCAATTTACTTTTTCACAAGGATATTCTACTAGTTGAATAATCACATGCAATATCAATAGCCAATTTCATAATGATGGAATGCATAATGCTGGATATCATAACCACATAGTCAACTCCTCATTCCAAGACTACAAATAAGATTTTTTCATGGCCTTGTTCCAAGACACTAGTTTGTCTCATGAGACCTACCGATGCATCGAGGAGCTGTAGTGGGATCCACTCGTCACTTACTAATTTCAATGCATTCCTCATATGAAAAGGTTGAAACATAACATAACCATTCGTATTAAAACAAGAATATGAAATGTTAATACTTTAATTATAAACCATGAATAGTATAAAAATAACACAGACACAGTCAAACATATCAAAAAACCTTCTGTACAATATATAAGATATGTATCATAATTAATCAACTTCAAACAAGTGTAAAATCCATCAAAAGATGTTGACAAATATGAAAAAAAACTATTTGATAGAAATAAACCTCTCTTTTTTTAAATCATTTAAAAGTAACATAATTATAAATGAATATAGTAATATTTAAAATATTCATAAAATATTTAAAGGGAAGTTTCGATGATGTTATAACGGTGGAAAATTGTTGCACCTTCCGTATAAGTTAAAAAACATTCTTACCATTATTTTTTCAAAAAGGTCATAAAGTACATTGTTTGTAAAATGATGAAAAGATTTCTTTCAAAACATAAAAATTCATAAAGCAGTATAAATTACATTAACCCATATTATATGAAATAGTAAAAATGTTTTGGAATACATTTTTATGAAACAAGAATGTGGATGATAAAGGAGTCCAAGTAGATTACTTACATATAACAACCTTGAATAAGTAAAGAGATTGTAAAATTAACCCCTAACATGATCTTTTCCTTGGTCGAGGGTACATTATCCTCCTATATAATGGTGACATAGTTGTTATTAAATTATAAAATAACCACATACATAAATATGATATCATATACGATCTTCTAATTTTCATTTTAATAATATTTTAGTAGCATCATTGTTTCGGGTGTTAACTGATACATATTCTTTTATACGTTTTGTTACATAAGTCATGTTTTTTTTGGATAGAATGTATTTAATTTATATAAATAATTATATTGAGTTCTTAAACATTATTTTTAATCATAAAATGACAAATTTTTCTTGAATTCTTACGATGGGGAATGAATCTCATCGTGTTCGTGGAGATGGTAATCTGTACGTATGCACGAGGAACAATACCATTTTATTGATGGAGGAATAGTATATAATTGGATGGTATATCATATATACAGAATAACTAACATGTTATAATTATTATTTAAATCAATGATACTCATTACTATACCCATCCAAACAATACAATGTTGAATGATAAACTACACCACGACGTGGAGACAGTAAGTCATACGCACACACGTATGGTGACTTTTTCATTAATAGGATGGATAGAATAAAAAATATTGTTGCACAATATTTATATTAACATCACATAATTTATAAGTTATGGGAGTTACTGTTTTGGTTTGGAAATAACAAAGAAAGAGGAAGTGGAAGAAAAAAAGAACCTTGAAAGAGATGATGAAATTATTACCTCTTCTTTGGGTCCTTCCTTTTGATTTGATCAAAAGGGCTCCTAAGGTTAGTGTTTTGATCAATGTAAGGCCTATAGGATAATGTTATAGTATTTGGGAAGATATTTTATTAGTGTGTTTTCGATCCAAATGGCTTTGGAGGTGTGATTTTTAGAGAAGGAGAAGTACCCTCCATTAAGAGATGTGAGGGTCACTTTAAAAAAACCTTGAAATATTATTTTATTATACAATCATATTCGGTTCATAATGAATCCAAAATGATTTATTTATAGGATAAGGTGGGTATGCGTAGAAATAATCTCAACCAATAGGTTTTATACATTTTCAGGTCACCATATTAACCTTATCTATTAGATTTAACTCTTAGTTAAATAGTATAACTTTTACCATGTCTTTTGTATTCTAACACAATATGGTTAATAAACATCCATAAACTGAAAATATAACCTAAAGTGGTTCTTTGATGATATATATTTCATTATATAAGTCTTTTTTCTGATATTTATATTTTTAGGAGCATTATGCATGTAATAAAATAGTATTTGTTTTAAAAACCCAGTTATGTCGATTTTTACACTATTTACTAATTAAATTTTGTTAAAGTACTAACATCTTGATTACTTCGAAAAAATTAATTTAATCAACAATAACATGTCATGTTAACCTATAAAATTCATGTAATTAATGAAAATACACAATTCACATTAATTTGGATATTTGTAATATCAATTATTATAATCTATCATTAATAAAGTAGTTACTGAATCATCATTTCTTCATAAATAAATTACATTATATAATGAATAAAAATTAAAAATAAAATACTATTATATAGGAAATATTTTTATCTTTATAATGAATATTTATGGTCCAATTTATCTTATTTGTAACCCTATATTAAAAATCTATTGGTTATTAAAAATTGAATTTAACACTTTTAACTCTTGTTTAAATAAAAAATAGCAAATGTCCTAATATAATCCATGTGGATTAGATAAGATAATATCTTATTCCTATGGTAGATATCGGTCGAAATAAACTTATCCAATATAATTAAGGCATGTGTCCGGATAATTATAATATCATTTTTACCTTTAATTTCCCTATTTACTTTTTAACCGCAGAAATTAAAAATCAACTGTTATTATTCACAAAAAAAAATATTTTCATCTTATTGAACCACATTTTACTAATTGATGTCAACTGTGTCTCTTGTATATTTGAAATTCAATTCACATAAGTTTTAAAAATACATTTTATGAAAATTTTCTAACGTGCCTATAAGGTTGTTAAAAGATGGTAAAAAGTTCAATAAAATTTTATATATTTAGTCTTATTATAAATCGACTCCAATTAATTTAATTGGAAAAGTGTATTTATTATGTTTCTTTTTTGACCTAAACAAATTTAAATAAAATAAATAATTATTTAAATAAAAATTTTGTTTTAAATAATACTGTAGTCTTTTTCACTATTAATCAAAAATTGAATGTTTTCATAAAAAAACCAAAAGTTCACCCTAATGTAAATTTGATATTCCAAATCCAAAAATAAAGTCCATTTTATAAAATAAAATTCTTAGGATTTCAGAATGTGTGTATTACTATACATTATGGCTAGTTTTATTGTTCGTGGTTGCTAGAACTCGATGTTGCGTATAATGTAAGCTATTGTATTATTCAAAGTGAAACGTATCATGGATGCTTGGGGTGTTACATTATAGCCTCATTCAAATAATTTCTTCCTCGATATTTCAAGAATAATACTGCACAAAAATATTTGGGTGGTTCTTCATCATATGTTCCCCGGGTTCCCACCTTGCCTCTTCCATCTTATGGTTTCTCCATAGACCTTTAACAGACAAGTAATCCGGGTTCTCAACACATATTCATTGGTATCAAGCATCCTGATAGAATTTTCACTATAAGACCGATTGGGTTCCATTACTATTTCCTCATAGGTGAGTACATGTGTTGGTTCAGGCATGAAATTTCTCCACAGTGATATGTGGAACACATCATGAACTTTGGAGAGACATAGTACCATTGACAAATGGTATGCTGGAACTACAATTTGATATGGAATTTTGAAAGGTCTGATATACCTATGACTCAATTTACAATTCCTACCAAATCTTATAACACTGTTCCATGGAGACACCTTCATGAAAACATGATCTCCTGCTTGAAATTCCAAATACGTCCATCGGTTATCACCATAGCTCTTTTTCCTACATTGAGCTGCTTTGATGTGGGGTTGGATAATCTCCACATTTTCCATTGTTCCCTCAACATGTTCTGGACCAATGATTTTTCATTCACCAACATCATCCCAATATGTTGGTGTCCGACATCTCTTTCCATATAACGCTTCATATGGTGCCATCTGAATACTTTAATGGAAGCTATTGTTATACGAAAATTCTACCAGAGATAAATATTGATCCCATATACCATGAAAGTCATGTGATAATTATCTCAACATGTTTTCTATGGTTTGAATAGTCTGTTCTGATTGTCCATCAGTTTGAGGGTCGTAGGCAATTCTCAAACGAAGTTCAATATCAAGGGATTTCTGAATACTTTTCATGATGCTTGATTTAAAATGATGGTCATGATCATAAAAAATCTATAGGGGTACACCATGAAGTCTTACAACATAATTAATATAATGTATTGTTAAACGTTCAAGTGGTGAATATTCTCTTATAGCAAGAAAATGTGTTGACTAGGTAGGAAGATCAACAATGACCCATATTGCATCGTTCCTTCTCAGAGTCTTTGGAAGTCCAATTAAAAGTCCATCGTAATATAATCACATTTCCACTCAGGTATGGGAAGATGTTTCATGAATCCTCTAGGATTTTGTCTTCTAGCCTTTACTTGATGTCAAACCATTCTTCTTGACACATAATCAGAAATCTCCCTCTTCAGGTAGGCCCACCAAAAATATTCTGTCAAATCACTATATATCTTCGTGCTACCATGGTTTATAGTTAAAATGGATCTATGCGCATCATCCCACAATTTTGTTTTTAGATTAGGTATGTCAGGAACACAAATTATCATCCCAAATTTTAAAATTACATCTTCATATAAGAATTCGATCAATCTCCCATCATTCACATCTTTAATTTTATTTTGAAACTCCTCACCACTAGTCTTAGAACTTTTTATCCTTTCAAGTAAAGATTGTTTGGAAACCATTTGAAAATGTATTGATGTTTCACCATCCATGATTATTTCCATATCAATCTTTACTAGATCCATGAACATAGGATACCGTTCAACTGTCATCTTGTTCTTAACTCCATGATCCTTTCTTCTCAAAGAATCTACTAGCACCTTATTTTCCATCATCGAATGATAGTGTATTGTGAAATCCTAATCCTTGAGATGTTCAACCCATCGCCTTTGCCTCATGTTGAGTATTTTCTGTTAGAAAATATACGTCAAAATCTTGTGATCGTTATATATCTCACATTTTCTACATATAGATAGTGTCTCCATATCTTCAAGGAAATTATTATAGCTTATAACTCTAGATCAGGATTCAGTAGTTTTTATCATGAATTTGTAGTGGTCGTGATTCATAGGAAAGAACTCTATCATTCTACATAAGGACACAACCAATTCCTTTCTTTGATGCATCACTATAAATAAAAAACTCATCATTCCCTCATGGTAGAGTCATGATAGGAGTCTCGACTAATATTCTCTTCAGTTCATCAAAAAATTCTTTATACTCTTTTTCCAAACAAATTTAACCCCTTTACATGTGATCTTGGTTAATGGGTTAGCCAATCGGAAAAAATTATGGATTAAATGCCGATAATAACCTGCTAAACCAATAAACCTGTGTACCTCAGAAATACTCATTAGCGCTGTCCATTCTTGTAATTCTCTTATCTTTGAAGATTCAATAGAGATTCTATCCTTTGAGATAATATTTCATAGAAAAGTAACCTCCTGAAGCCAGAATTCACACATGATGAACTCCCATATAATTCATTTCCTCTACGAGTATTTATAATAGTTTGCAAGTGATTTTCATGAACATAGTAACTTTTGGAGTATAACAAGATATCATAAATAAATACCACTACAAAGTCATCAAGATATTCCATGAAAACTCTGTTCATTAGATCCATGGAGATAGAGGGTGCATTTCTCAGTCCAAAAGGCATTACTATAAACTCGCATTGCCCATGCATGGTACAAAATGCTGTTTTTATAATATCATCCTTCTTCACACAAAATTGATGATATCATGATCCCTATTTACTCGTTGAAAAATATTGATCTCCGTGAAGTTAATTGAATAAATCATCAATGTTAGGTAGAGGATTATTTTTCATTATTTTTATTGCATTGATCTCCCTGTAGATAATGCACAACCTCATAGATCCATCATTCTTATTAACAAAAATAATAGAGGATCCCCCTGGAGAAACACTAGGGATAATAAATCCCATATTACATAATTTCTCTAGTTGTTTCATTAGTTACTCTAATTCCACAATGACCATTATATAATGGGTCTATGATATGGGCCCTGAACCATGAATTAAATCAATAGAAAACTCAATTTCTCATCCGAGAGGATGTCTAGGCAAATCCACATGATACACATCAACATATTCTAGCACAATAAGTACATCCTCTATTTGAACATTCCTTTCCTCAACCATTGTTATTTCAATATCTTCCTCCCTAATAATTGATTTAGTAGATCTACTGGGGTGGATCTAGATAAGAATCAGATGGTGACATTTCTCCTCTAATGATAAGGTACTCCTTATCATTATCAAAAAGTGTAACCTCCTTCTTACTAGAATAAATTTTTTCAGCATGGTCTGAAAGAAAATCCATACCGAGGATTATATCAAAGTCAATCATCCGTGTAATGATAAGATCAGCAGATATATCATATTTATATTCCCTAATGGGAACTAATTCACAAAACATTGTGACAATTATACTTTCCTTAGGAGTCTTGACTGACAAATCCCTTATTAAATCAAATTGAAAATATAAACTATTCTTAGTTAACTGGGAAGATATGAAATAATGAGATGATCTAGAATCAAATAAAGCATTGGCTAAATTAGAGGAAACCATTAAATTACCTGCCACAACATCATTTGGAACTTCAACCTCAGCATTAGTGATTGAATAAGCATGGCCTTGTTCCCTTGGCCTTTTATGATCTATGTTTCCTTGGTTCTAAGGACATTCATTTTCATAATGCCCCATTTCTCTTTAATTTCCGCATTTAACATTGAAATCCTTTTCCTTTCCCTTACAATCACAGGCTTGGTGTCCTTTTTCACCACACTTGTAATAGACTTCTATTCCCTTTAGGAATGTACCAGGGTGTTTTTTCCCACATTTATTGCAGGATGGAAATTCAACATTTCCCTTATTTCCCTTATTTCCAATTCTAGAGTGTTCAACATATCTATTATTCTCTCGCTTTTATTTAAAGTTGTAAGACATAGAGAATTCTTCTTCTATATTGATAGCACATGAGACAATATCTTCGCACGATGAGAAGTATTGTGAGACGAATAATTGACGTAGAAATGGTTTTAACCCATAAAATAATCGATCAATCTTAATCTTTGGGTTTTGTATATAATTTACTGCATGCCTTTCTAACCATGTAAAATTATCTTCATACATTGCGACATTATCATCCTTCTTTTTCCTTATACTCGGATACTTTCTTTCTATATCCACTGGATGGTCACGAGGAAAGTATTTTTCTAAGAAAATATCATTAAACTCTCTCTATTCCATATTTGATATTTCTTCAACCTCCATTGTGTTTTGAATTAATTACCACCATTTATTTGCATCTCCTATGAGGTGATAAACTACCTTAAAATTTTTTCCCTTTCCCGAACCCCCAAACCATGAAATATTTTTTATAAGAAACTTATCCATTTCTAAGCAAAAAATGGATTTTTATTCCCATTGAATGTTTTTGGTTGTTGCCTCCTAAATCATTCTAACATTGATCCTCCTCATTTTGGATCAGGGTGCCCCATTCGTGTAAGGTTATTATTAATAACCCGAGTGACTTGTCCTAGTATGTTTATAATATGTTCAACACTAGTTGAATCACCATGTCCACTATAATTAACTTGAGTAGGATGGAAATCCCTATATGGATTACATGCGTTAACATGGTTTTGATTCCTTCCACTGGGCTCCATTTATAAAATATAGAATACACTATATGTTTTTATGAATTGCAATACGTAATTCAAAACTAGTAAAATACCTAAAATAAATTGAACAGTTAATGCAAATAATCCATAATTATAAAAAATTGTTTTCTTTGAGAAAGTATTTACTCATAAATCCTTCGTAATGGATTGTAATGAAAATGTGAATTATCATAAGCATATCCCCCGGGAGTGTCGTAACCAAGAGTGCATCCGGGACCATTGTCGTGTACCAGGATACCACGGGTCAAGCCTGAAACTCCATGTCGGAGTTTTCACTCCAAGATACATCTGTTCCATAGCCACCTCTACCTGCTCGTATCCAGACAAGGATGTATTTCTTGTAAATTACACAAAATATATACTACACCAAACTTCTTGGAAGTTCTTCAATACAAATCCTCAATGTCGATCCTAGGGTAATGTTCTCAGATCAGAGTTTTTATAAATCTAGTTTCCAAATATTCTACTAAACTTCCTCTGATAGTAACTATAATGCCCTGACCCTAGTTACCCAGAGTCGGTGTGTTATTACATAACATTGGAATGATCACCTGATATCAGGTCTCGAAATACCGATTAGTTTAGTAGCCTTGGAAGTAATAGATACATACATAAGTGTTACATTACATAATTAAAATAAAACAACAACAAGAATTTTCCCCCATTGAACTCAGTAATATACCTTATCCTATCCCTACAGTTCAACCATAAAATACTTCTTTAGCTCCAGGGAAAAATAAAACATTGAAAGGGGTGAGCACAGATGCTCGATAAGGATAACAATATAGCTGAAACTTTCATAAAAAAGAATAAAAATGTAAGTCAAAGTATAAGTCTAAAACGTAAGCCCTGTAAACATAAACTTTGGAATAATATGGAAATATAAATCAAATAATTCCATTTACATATTCACAAGGATATTCTACTAGTCGAATAATCACATGAAATATCAATTTCCAATTTCATAATGATGGAATGCATAATTCCGAACAACATAACCACATATTCAAGGCCTTATTCCCATACTAAAAATAATATTTTCTCATGGACTTGTGCCAATACACTAGTTTGTCTCATGAGACCTATAGAGGCATCGAAGATCTATAGCAGGCTCCACCCGTCACTTACTAAGTCCAATGTATTCCTCATATGAAAAGGTTGAATCACAATATAAAAATTCATCTTAAAACTAGAATAGAAAATGTTAATACTTTAACCATAAAACATGAATGGTATAAAAATAACACATCCATAGTCAAACATATCACAAAACCTTCTATACAATAAGGAATATTTGTATAATAATGGATCAACTTCAAACAATTATAAAATTCATCAAAGGATGTTGAAATGTATGAAATCAAAACTATTTGAGGGAACTATGTCTCTCTTTTTTGAAGTAATTTAAAAGTCACATAATTATAAACGAAAACATTCATTTTGTAAATATTATTGTAATATTGTAAGGGGGGATTTGAAGATATTATAACGGTGTAAAATAGCCGCACCCATCATATAAGTTTAAAACAAATCATACCACAATTTTGTCAAATAGGTCATAAATAACTTGTTTGGAAAACAATGGAATGATTAATTTCAAAACAAAGAAGGTAAAACTAGGGTATAAATGACTTTAACCCATATTTTAAGAAATAGTAAAAAAAATTGAAATACATTTTTATGAAACACAAATGTGGACGATAAAGAAGTTCTAGTAGATTACATACATATAAACAACCTGAACTAAGTAAATAGATTGTAAAATTTACCCTTACCTTCTACTTTTCCTCGGTTGAGTGTTGGTTAACCTATTTATAATGGTTAAATCATTTTTAATAAAGTATACAAGAACCACATACATAAATATGATATCATATATGATATTGTAATATTTCATTGTATTAATATTTTAATAGCATCATTGATTTAGGTGTTAACCTATTAGTATTCCATTGTGTGTTTTGTTACATAAGTCATGTTTGTAATGGATAGGATATATTTGATTCATATAAAGAGTGATATTAAGTTCTTAAATATTTTTTAATCATAAAATTAAAATTATTATTCAGTGGTTACAATGGGGAATGAATCTCATCACGTTCGTGAAGACATTATTCTATACTTACGCACGAGCGACAATACCATTATATTGACGGTGGAATCATATATAATTCGATTTTATATCAAATATACAGAATTGTAATGTCCCGACCTGGAATCCACTAAACCGGTGCTCCGATCTGGTTCACCACAAGGCCTCAAGCGCACCTCCTCGTATTCCACAAGCTACCGACATGCTGCGAGGGTGTAGGGTGTGATATTGGGTAGTCAATACCCTCATAAAAAAGTAAGAAAATAAATGAAATATCTATGTATCATAAACTGTATAAAGTAAATAGAGTGCGGAAGCAGTAAACAACTAAAATAGAACAAGATGTAATTATAAAATGCTGTAAAATCTTGAACAGCTATGCAATACAATAAAACATCGGTCACCCACCGGGCCGACCATATAGATACATGTACAAAAGAAACTGAAATTAAATTTATAGGGCTCTCCTACTAACTTCGATCCAATCCATGTACCCGATCTCCATACACTATCGAACTGCAGTAGCTCGATTAGTAGAACAACTTGAGAATCTCTCACGGTCTGAAATCTATGGGTCTAACATTGCATTAAATAAATTATGAATGAACTCTGAGCATATCTCACAGTCAATACGCCTTTGGTCTCACATACACAATGACTCTCTGTGAAATCCCTCACAATCAATTCCCCATATTGTCCAAAGTGATTAAGGACTCTCTGGGGACACTCACACAGTAAATTCCCCTTGTATCCCAAAGTGCTCATAGACTCTCTAAGGAATTTCACACAGTGAATTCCCATTATAGCCCAAAGTGATATAGGACTCTCTTAGGAAGATCACACTGTCAATCCCCATTATATCCCGAAGTACTCAAAAAACTCTGAGGAAACTCACATCATAAATTCTCCTTATAGCACAATGTTCTCAATGACTCTCTGATTAAGCTCACACAGTCAATTCCCCTTATAGCCCAAAGTGAACAAAGACTCTATAAGGATGATCACACTGTCAATTCCCCTTATAGTCTACTATACCAGGTTCTTGGAGACCTGTTTAAGTCAACATGCATAGAAATATAATACTGCCAAAGTAAACCTCAAGAACTACTTGGATAACAGTCTACAACATATCATAACCTGTCAGATAAAACCACTCCATCCTAAAAATACTTGAGATGGAAACAAGGCAGCATAGCAGGAAAAGCTAGACCAAATGGTAAAAATTATGAAACATGGGAAAACACATCCACCGAAAGGTAAATAAACCAATTTACAATCAAACCATCTCTACTCAGGCACAGAAGGCATGTTAGGAATCCAAAAAATAAGAAATAAGCCTCGTTTCAGGCTCAATAGCCACTAACCAAGAATCACCTCTAGTAAACACTACATCATCATCAAACCAAGACAAATATAAAAAAACAGTGAGGGTGGCCCGAATGTCCAAACCAGCAATACATCCATAGCCCCATGCAATTACTAGTTTGGAATGGGTTCTAGGGGACACACGAATACCATCTCTACCCAAAACCAACGTAACAACGCAGGGTTGGTAAAAAAACGGGCACCCGCTGTGTCCCTCAAGTCAAACACAGAGGATGTATCATGCTCGGTATTCTCTAGGTAAACACAAGGGAAGGCATCCTACTTGGGATCCTTGGAGAAGAGTAAGGGATTAATCCTCAACGGGGTCCTCAAAGGAAGGACAGAATATGAATTTCATTACATGGTTCCTATCAATGGAAAAATTGGAGAGAGATATTATAAGGGACTCCTTTGTTCACCATCAAGTAAAGGCATCTCTCAGGGGATCCTTGGATGTGCTCTGTCTCGAAGCCTCATAGGCCATAAGGGAACATATCACAAGGGTAAAATCCCCTAAAGCATAGGATACATGATATAGCTCATAGCTCATCTCTTATTAAATGTCTCAACTAAGTTTGTCTGAACACCCAACATTCCATCCACACCACGTCTCACTCTTCGGTTTCAACTGAACTTGATAATCAGAGTAAGAACCCCTACATTTAGATATAAACCCCAAAACCTCATTTATATGACCTCTAAAAGTCAAAAGTATTCCACTATTGAGATTTACGTAAATAAATGCTCATAATCAACTACTCACATGGCTAATTCTGACATCCAGAGCATAAGATATCCCAAAAATACTAAATTGAAGTAGTACATGCCCAGAACACATGGCCAGAACACATTGGGCCTACCTACGTAATAGTACACGACATTTACTTTAGTATAAATGGCATTTAATATTAACAAAAAGTTACCCTTTGTGTGTATTCACTTGAAAAAATTCCCATGTACCACTACACGGCGTTTACTCATAGTAAAGAGTGCATACTCTTTAAAAACCCTTATTCTGTGTTTCTTTTCACACGACCGGTCACACGGTCAACCACTACACGGAGTGTACTCAAAGTAAATGGAATTTACTTAGGAGAACATCGCCTTCCCCAAACAGGAAGAACACACGACGTGTACCCCTAGAACACACGCATTTTATTCTAGGTTTTCTGATGGGAAATCCCTAAATACGTTTAAAACGCCCGTTTCCGCCCCCAAAACAACAGTTCAATACTCATGGGCTTAAAATAAATAAATATATTAGCTTTAAATACACTAAAAACATGTTTTAATAGGGATTAATGGAAAAAACATAAATGGCCCTACCTTCGAGCAGAAACCGCCGACGCTTCGGTTGATTTCACGGCTCTCGGTTGCCGCAAGCCGACTCAGCGTGTCGACAGCTTCAAATCGGTATCCCTCTTTGCTCCCAACTCACTCTATTTTTCAATCTCCAAATTCCCCCAAAAGACAAGGGCAAGGAGGAGTGTATATTAAGAATGAACATGACAAAGGAGGAAGAAAGAGAGAAGAAAAGAAAAGGAAAGAATAAAAGAAAACGATGAAAAAGGGGCCCAAGCCGGCCCCGATGCCCAACATGAGTTTATGCCTTCCCTAGGATAAAATCCTCATTCCAGACTCAATGTCACAGATAGAATCTCAATATGATGATCCATTTAAATATTATTTCCAAATGAACCAATGTGAATAAATTAATATTTAATATAATAATACTAAATTTAAAATATTCTGCTAAAATTTGAACAACAAAGATTTCGACAAAACTCCTATCTTTGGGTAAACACCCAATTTTGGGACAAAAAGAGTCGTCAGAAAAATTATCTGAGATAAGATGGTAGGGGAAATCAACCATTCTACCCCTCACGATCATCCAATAGAAAAAATTCAAATTTCTGCTCAAAACGATAGTCCGAAAAAAAGGTTCTTACATACTCTCAACCATAAACCTTATCATCCCCAAGAAACCTAGTAAAAGAACCACAAGCCATGTTCCCAACCCTAGCGTCTGCACAACCAAGCTGTCTAGACTATCCAACGACCATCCTTATAGTATTAACAAAAACTTATACATAGAAGACATTGAACTACGATAGATTCAGAACTCCCCACCAAAAGAATACCCTTATCATTATCTTAAATTAATACTTGATCCCAAAATCCCACTAAAAAACAATGTAGTTTAACCTAATCAAGTAAATCCACCCTCAAAAGGACAATGGTGCACTCCCCACCATATGTATTTCGTTACACTACTCCAAGAGCACAATCAGAACAGGTTCCATTCTCAACAGGGATGAAAATTAAGAAAGAAAATGGAGCATGATTTAGGGTCAAAGCTCTCTCAGGATACTCAAGATGAATCAAGATAGTGCATGATCATATCTTATAGGAGTACAATATGATTTCACTGAAGGCGTGTCCATCTCCCTCCACACCTTGCTAAAATCATTCCAAAACTCAACTAGGATTCAAGCAGCTATCAACCCTTTCACGGTAACCCAACATTTCACAACGTCCCTTCAACAACATAGGGTAATTCCAACACATCTTATGAGTCCCAAACCATGAAAAGTCATAAAAAATGGACATTGGCTCGTTCACAGCCATTCACCAGTTTAGATTCAAACGGTGCCACCCACATCAGCAACACTAGAAACACAAGAAGACTAGGACAGGCACCTGAACAGTCCTACATATCGAAGCCAGTCACGAAAAAAAAACACCACCAAAAAGGTATTGGAAAGCAAGAGCCAACAATTATCACACAGGTTTTCCTAAAATGGAACATACATCGACATACAATAGTTCCCGCCAAAACCAAGGGTCTTTAAGTTTTCCACCTATCCCTATAAAAAAGTCTCAAAACTGGGTCACATGGCCTAACCACATATCCCAAAAGATCCAAAACCTCTCAAAAGACGATAAAGATCACAATGAACAAAGAAATTCAAAACCAGAACACAACTTACAGGGGCCCTGATCCTCTCTGATCTTCCTCAGAAGGAACTACTCCCTAGATTTCACAACCCAGGTAGAAGAGAAACTGAGCTGACACTCATCAGGTATCCGTATACAGAAATACCCCAAGGGGGTCTAGTTCACAAAAAAATACATGGCATCTATCGACATCATACTCATCTATTTGACTAGATAACCATAGAACCGAGAAACAAAACCCAATAAAGTGGGTAAATAGAAAGGAATCACATTCCACATCAACCAAATAGGGTAACTACACCACATGTGCAAGAGGACAGAGTCATCATACTCACACCAATGCCTCAACGTAGATCCACATAACCTATTATCAGAGTAAATGTATGTGAAAAAAAACCAAAAAGAAAGATTCATCAGTAAAAAAACACACTAGCCGACCTATATGTTGTGAATCCAACATGCCTAATATGATGCATGAGAAGCCCCATGCCTTTTCGGCCAAGAGTCTAAATCCATCCCTGGCATCATGCCAATGTAAATGATCCATAGATACATAGTAAATCAAAACAATACACAACATGTACAACCCTCAAGGTGAAAATCATATACAACTATAACATCGCAAAATAAGAACAGCAATCCCAATCCCTAGAAACTAGTACCTCTTACCAGTACAAGTGTTCTCAACGCACCAACCCGATATCCATCATAGGTTATGTCACATTACTAATACATCTTTCTATCATATCCCAAATAGTAAAGACCTAGAATGAAAACTCCTCTGATACCACTTTTTAATGCCTCGACCCAGATGCCGCTAAACCGGTGCTCTGAGCTGGTTTCCACAAGGCCTCAAGCGTTCCTCCCCATACACCAGAGGCTACCGACTATCAGCGAGGGCATAGGGTGTGATATTGGGGAGACTATTCCCTAATAATAGAGTAAAAAAATGGTGGAAATAACTAATTATCATTCACAGCGGAAAGTAAATAGAGTGCGGAATCAGTAAAAAATGAAATAGAAGAAGATATAATATTAAAATGCTGTAAAACCCCAAAAAACTATGCAATACAATACAACACTAGTCACCCACCAGTTCGACCATACAGATACAAGTACAAAAGAAAATGAAAGTAATAGTAAATGGATCTGATACTAACTCCAAACCAATCCACGTACCTGATCTCCAGACACTGTCGAACTGCAGCAGCCCGATTAGTAGAACCACTCAAGAAGCTCTCACGGTCTGAACCCTATAGGTCTTAGATAGCATCAAATAAATTATGAATGACCTTCGGGTAGCTCTCACAGTCAAAACCACTTTGGCCTAATGTATAAAAATACTATCTGAGGAGGCACTCAGATTCAATTCCCCTTACAGTAAAAAGTGATTAAGGACTCTCTGAGGAATACCACATGGTCAATTCCCCTTATAGCCCAAAGTTCACAAAGACTATCTGAGGAAGCTCACATGGTCAATCCCCCTTATAGCTCGAACTTCTCATAGACTCTATGTGGATAGTCACATGGTCGATTCCCCTTATAGACCGAAGTGCTCAAAGACTCTATGAGGAAGCTCTCAAATTCATTTCCCCTTATATCCCGAAGTGCTCAAAGACTCTTTGAGGAAGTTCCCACGGTCAATTCCCCTTATAGTCTACTACACAAGGTTCTCACGACCATATTTAAGTCAAAGAGAATAGAAACAAAATACGGAAAAAGTAAACCTCATGAACTACTTGGCTAGTAGTCTACAGCATATCACAACATGTTAGATAAAACCAATCCATACAAACAATACTAGGCATGGAAACAAAGAATCATAACATGCAAAGCTAGACCAAACGGTCAAAACCAACAAACATGGGAAAAACATCCAAAGTAAGGTAAATAACCCTATTTACAATCAATCCATCTCTACCCAGGAACACAAGGCATAATAGCCATCCAAACTAAAAGAAATACACCTCGCATTAGTCTCAACAGCCACCAACCAAAAATCTCCTTTGGTAAACACTACAACATCATCAAACCAAGTCAGATATAAAAAAACAGTGTGGGTGGCCCATACGCCCAACCCAACAATAAATCCACAGCCCCATGGAATTACCAGTTTGGAACGGGTTCTAGGTGACACCCAAATACCATCTCTACCCAAACCCGACGTAACAACTCAGGGTCAGTCAAACAACGGGCACCTGTTGGGTCCCTCAAGTTAAACATAGAGGAGGTGACACACTCGGGATTATCTAGGTAAACACAAGAGAAGGCATCCTACATGGGGTCCTTAATGAGGAGAAAGAGATGATTCCTACACGGTTTCCTCAAAGGAATAACTACATCGACATTCCATAACATGGTTCCTATCAAAGAGAAAAAAGGAGAGAGATCCTACAAGGGACTCCCTAGGTCAAAAACAAGTAAAGGCATCCCTCAGGGGATCCTTGGAAGTTCCCAGTCTCAAAACCTCAAAGTCCATAAGGTAACATCTCACAAGAGTAATGTACTCTAAAGCATAGGTTATGGGAGATAGCTCACGGATCATCTCCTATTAAAGGTCTCAACTAAGTTGGTCTGAACACCCAACCAATCATCCACTCCAAGTCTCACTCTTTGGTGTCAACAGAACTTGATAACTGGAGTAAGAACCCATCCATTTAGATATAAACCCAAAAAATCCCATTTATATAACCTCTAAAAGTCAAAATGAATCCACCATTGGGATCTACATGGAAAAACACTTATAATAGACTACTCACACGCCCAATTCTGACTTCCAAATCATAAGATATCTCTAAGCTACTAAACTGCAAATGGAAAAAACATATTGGGCCTACCTGTGTAATAGTACATGGAATGTACATTACTGTACACTGCATGCACTGTTCACAAAAATTCGCCCCCGTGAGTGTTTTCAGAAAAACACATGCCCATGTACCACTACACGACGTGTACTCATAGTACATAGCGTGTACTACTTATAAACCCAAATTCTGTGTTTCATTTCACACGACCTGTCACACGGTCAACCACTACACGATGTGTACTCAATGTACATATAATTTTCCCATGGAACACATGCCATGTATTCTGGGTTTTCCGATGGGAAATCCCTTAAAATGCCTGAAACGCCAGTTTTCACCCCCAAAACAACATATCGAGCCCCATTGTCTTAAAAGAAAAAAATATAAGGATTAAAGACAATAAAAAACATTTTTTAACTCGATATATGGAGAAAACATAAATTTCCATACCATCGGGCAGAAACCGTCGATGCTTCGGTTGATTTTACGGCTCCCAGTTGTCGCACGCCAACTCAGCGCGTCGAGAGCTTCTAATCGGTACCCGTATTGCCTCCCAAATCTCTGTCTTTATCAATCTACAAATCCCCCCAAAAGACACGACCAAGTAGGATAACATATAGAGCGTGAAATATAAGGAGGGGGAAGGAAGAGTGAAGAAAATAAAAGGAAAGAAGAAAAGAAAATGAAGAAAATGGGGCCCAAGCTGGCCCTGTTCCCAACATGATTTATTCCTTCCCAAGGCTAAACACCCCATTTTGGACTCAAAGGCATAGATAGAATCTCAATCTGAATCTCCTTTTAAATGTTATTTCCAAAAAAACCTACGTGAATAATTTTATATCTAATTTAATAATATTAAAAATTTACTATTCTGCTAAAATTCGAATAGCTCAGATTTCCAGAAAACTCTTATCCTAAGGTGAAAACCGTATTCCATTACCAATAGAGGTGTTAGAATTTTTTTTAGATCATATGGTAGTGGAAAATGACAATTTTACCCCTCATGAGCATCCAACACGAATAATTCAAATTTCTGATCAAAACAACAGTCCGGAAAGACATTGGTTCTTACAAGAATCATTAAAATGTTATATTTATTTTTTACTTCAAAGCTACTAATTATTATACCCATACAAACAATGAACTGTTGAATGAAAAACTACACCATGACGTAGAGATGGTAAGCCATACGTACGCACATATGGTGAATTATTCTTTTATAGAATGAATAGAATAATGAAAATGGTTGTACCATATTTATAATAACATCACAGTATGTAGAAGGTACTAGAGTTATTATTTTGGTTTGGAAACAACAAGGAAAGAGGAAATGGAAAATGAAAAGTACTTTGAAAGAGGTGATGGAATTATTACCTCTTCTTTGTGTTCTTCTTTTTGATTTGATCAAAATGGATCCTTAGGTTGGCATTCTGACCAATGTAAGGACTCTAGGATGATGTGAGAGAAGTTTTGAGAATATTGGAGCATGGTTTGGATGATATAAATTGATTTTGAGGTGTTATTTTGAGAGAAGGGTGTGCACCCTTTTATAAGAAAGGAGAGGGTCACTTTAGGAAAACCTTAAAATATTATTTTATTATACAATAATATTCATTTTATAATGAATAAAAAGGATTAATTTCTAGGATATGGTGTCGATGGGTCTAAATCCTCTCAAACAATAGGTTTTATGCAGGTTTAGGTCCCCATATTAACATTAAGTTTTAGAGTTAACACTTAGTTAAATTGTTTAACTTTTATAATGTCTTCTTGTATTCTTACACTATATGGATAATAAACATAATATAAACTAAAAAGTGAACCCAAAGTGGATCATTGATGATATATATATTATTATATATGTCCTTTTGCTGAACCATATATTTTTAGGATAAATATATCATTTAATAAAATAGTATTTGTTTTAAAAACTCATTAATGTCAATTTTGACACTATTTACTAATTGACTTTTTAATGTCCTAAAAACACGATTAATTAGAAACAAATCATTTAATCCACACTAAAATGTCATATTAAACTATAAAATTCGTTGATTTCATCAAAAGTCTCAATTTAAATTTATTTTAATATTTATAATATCAATTATTTTAATCTTTAATTAATAATGTAATTACATCTTCATGATTTTTTCATAATGAAATTATATAATATAATGTATAAAAATAATAATTAAAATAAAATTATGTAGGGAATATTTTTATATTTCCAATGAATATTTATAGTCTAATTTATCATATTTGTAACCCTATATTAAAAATGTTTTAGTTATTAAACTTTGAATTTAACACATTTAAATATTCTTTAAATAAATATAATAATTGTCTTAATCTAATCCAAGTTGGACAAATAAGATCATATTTTATTCCTAAGTTTTATTCTTGTCGAAAAACACTTCTCCAATAAAATTAAGACATTTATCTGGGTAATTATAATATATGTTTTACCTTTAATTTCCCTATTTACTTTTTAAACGTGTTAAATAAAAGTCAAAAGCTACTATTCAGCAAAAAATATTTTCATCTTATTGTACAAGATTTTACTTACTGATGTCCACTGTGTCTCTCATATTTTTGAAATTAAATTCACATAAGTGGTAAAATTAAATTTTTTACAAATTTGCTAACATGCCTAGAAGTTGGGTAAAAGATGGTAAAAAGATCAATACAATTTTATATATCTAATTTTAATATAAAATGACTCCAATGAATTAAATTGAAGTAATATAGGTATTCTGTATCTATTTTGATCTAAAATAAATGTAAATAAAATAAATAATAATTTAAATAATAATTCAATTTTAAACAATAACGCAGTGTTTTTCACTATTCATCTAAAATTGTATGATTTCAGACAAATATTAAAAATTCACCCGAAGAAAAATATGATATTCTGAATCTAAAAAAAAGGCTATTTAAAAAAATTATAAAATTTCAAAAAGTGTGTATTACTATTCATAATAGCTAGTTTGATTGGTCTTGGTGTGCTAGAACTCGAAGTTGTGATCATCACAAAATATTGTATTATTCAAAGGGAAACCTACCATGGAAACTTGTAGTGTTACATCCCCACCCCAACCTACAACTGTTTTGGGAGCCACTCCCAAGAATGCTTTGATGACTCACTCCCTTAATCAAATTAGGTAAGGGAAGTCTGGGCCAACATTACTATGATCCCGTCTTAGGGACTGCAAAGGAGGGCTCCCACCAGGCCGCGTCAGCACCATCAACTGGTCACACTGGATGAGGAGTAGGTGAGTTAGACACATGCACCACTGGCCCCAATCTGGATATCCCAACGCCAATGTCAGGTGAAAGTATAGTAGGGCACCCTCCTGGGGGGTTTCATCATCAACAACAATAGTGGCTTGTGCGAACACCGACACATACAATCAATGCACCTTATATACTAAACATGTTAAATTACATTCCTGACCCTAATTGTGGCCCAAACCTCTCCATGGGTAGGTTGGGAGAATCCTCATGGTCGTTGGCACAAGTAACACCCGTTGCGAGCCAACCCATGTCGATGACATCCTACACGAAGGTTTTTTTTCACCCATGATCCTAGGTTTGGAGCTGTTCCATCTTACGCATGTCGCCAAGGTGAATATCATCCTCACCAGGCCAAACCTCAACATGGGGGGATCCCCCATGTTGTAACTGCAATAGAAGAAGGTTCTCCTCATCCAAGAAACCAAAGAAGTAGAGATCTTCCTTGCTTCATTGGCATCCAATGCGGAGGTCTTCCCCATTTTCAATTTGAACATTATGAAGGATACCCTCGTACCTTCAATGCCAAGGGAAACAAAAATGGGAGTATTTCCCATGATACTACCATCTCTAGAGGATGTCCTACCCAATCCAACACTTCCCACAGAGATTCCAACCACACTCTAACTAGTGGACACAGAGTCTCTCCCCATGTTCCCTTTGATAGTTTCCCATGTTCTCATCACACCCCAGCTTACCTAGGTGGATTTCCTCTCAAACCCAGCACCTCTTCGGCCAAAGGTCCTCCTTGTGTCAAAAAACTACCCTATCATGAAGAACCATCCTGGTGAAAGAGGGAAGGTCACCACTACTAAAGGAAGAATACTAAGAAGTTTCAGACAACAATTAAACCTATCTAATTCTAAAACACTAAGCCAGAGTGTAATTTAGTAATGGAACCCTCACCTCAATCCTATATGTCATGGTCTAGGGTAGGAACAAGGCATATAAACCTCTTCCTTTCTAGAATATGAGTCCCACTAAATTCCTTCCTCCCACCGAAGATACATCTAGGAGGAGGATGATTTGGCCTATTTTCAGGGCCTGGCTGTGCAATCCTCTCTGTCATCAACAAGATAATTCTCTACCTCAACAGGTGATCATGGAAAGATGTTTTAGGGACCAATAGAGGATGAGCAACAGCATGGACCACCATTAACAACCTCATCACCCGTGTGAGAAAAAATAGCTTCTAGTAAATCTTACTAAGATGTGATGGTGCAGTCATTGCATTATTTAGAGGATAGCCCAAGATGTC
Organism: Viscum album; assembly: GCA_963277665.1. Taxonomy (NCBI): domain Eukaryota; kingdom Viridiplantae; phylum Streptophyta; class Magnoliopsida; order Santalales; family Viscaceae; genus Viscum; species Viscum album. Next base: position 681,695,773 of record OY728167.1, on the reverse strand, counting down.
ACGTCTTATTATCTCCCTTTTAGTATTCTCCACTAGCTAGTACAATATATCAATGATCCATTTCAGTGCCATTACCGGTCCCTCAACAGCCCCTAGTCAATGAATGGGGCATCCAAGGGATGGATTTCGAGTGTGAGCTAAGGATCCTATGGGACTTATTTACAGTGTACTATTTCCCAGAGATGTTATAGATAGTTGAAACCATGAAATTTAGTAGGCCAGAATCTCTTACTAAAGAGTAGGTCACGTGATTTCTCCAAACCCTCTAGGTTATGCACTTTCATCTCCGTTATCAGCGGGTGGCTTACCCCAAGTGTCAGGAACACTTTGATGATATTGTCCAATAATGTCGTATGGTTGACTTCGCTGCAATTTCTGTGGATTAGTTAATAGAGTCCCCTAATCACCATCAGACCCTCTAGAAATGATGTTTCAAGAGAATTAAGTTGCATTATAGAATTATTAAGGAGGATCCCCCTACCAAATTCAGATTCATGGTAGGGGGAGTATGCATCACCTTTTTTCAATTCTATCTGGCGCCAACCTGACTTTCTAGGAAATATTGAGGATATGTATTTATGTATAGTTGCGGTTATCATGGCCAACCTATTAGAGGTAGGGAACAAGAAATATCTAGTAAAAGAGTACTAACCCCCCCCCCCCCCTCAGGGGGGGGGGTTCCACACATATTGGATCTATTGGGAAGGTCTACTCACAAGCAGAGTAATTTAATGGGCCTTCTGCCACCTTCCAAGTCATTAGCCCTCAGTCAAAATCCCAAAAAGGGAAAAGAACACCTTCATGTCATCAAACACTCTGACTCATCTAGACCAGTACAAAAGAAGGAATATGACCCAAAAAAGGCCATGTTGCATCAACAGCTCACGAAGCATAAAAATATGGTCGATGACCTTCTCACTGAACTTGGTGTGGAATGGAAACCAAAATACGGTAATTGTCGACCGAGGTAGTAGTGGAAAGTTCACCCTACCCTCGGTGAGTTTCCTCTTGCTGAAATTGACTATCCATCCCATATAAAAAGGGTAAACACCGGAGTTTGTGGAAATATGGCGTTATATTCCTTGAAAAATACACCCGAATTGTGTGATTATCCCCCTCAGAACCTATCTCACATTCCCTAATCCTCTCCGTAGGTCACTCCCCAGGTAGTTCAGCTGGTCATCCCAGAAGATGCTCCATAAGACATTGGTCCTGGTTATAATTACGAAGAACCTACCAATGTACTGGTGGTCAGGGATCCTCGTCATGACATGAATCCCCACCCAGATAATCCAATGTTAGCGCTCATTTCCCGCCTCAAGGCTTTGGAAACTCGATGTGGGGAAATTACACCTGATGAAAACCATATACGACATGGGAGGATTATTCTCCATCACCCCTTGGTTTTTGAAATCATAGATTATCCCTCTTTAATGGTACAAGTGATCCATTATAGCATCTATCCCACATCATCTCAAGGTGTTGGCCCATGTTGGGAACTCCAGCGCAGCCATACGCCATCAAACTCCAATGTATCATACAAACATCGGAAGGGCCCACATTTGTTTGATTCAGCCAGCTACCCATTGGGTCAGTAGTCAATCGGGATATTCTACGTAGGGAGTTTCTTTACCAGTTCATCTGCACCAGCCAGAAGAAATGTATTGATGACCTCTTCAAGTGAAAGAAGAGGCCTCACGAGCACCTCGTGGAATTTGTATCTAGGTTTAAAGGCCTCACATATTCTATAGGAATGCTGATTATTCAACAGTAGACACTAACAATGTGTGTGGATAATTTCAAAACCGAACTTTTCACCTATCTCATCCCTCATTACTATCTAGGGGGATTTCATGATTTATTTTAAAAATCCCAGCTTCTAGAGGAAGCCTTGCAGCAAGCCAATCATGCACTTATATTTACTCCTATTGTTCTCGGGAGAAGAACTAACAAGGTCAAGTCCATCATGGTAGCACATGTAGAGGACCCCAGGAAGATGATTTTATTACTGGTGGGGACACCTCCATAGCCTCTCTAAGGCCCACAACCATAAGAATAGCCTTCATCCCAGTAGCGCCCACCTTAGAATCAGCAAGCGCCCCTGAGTAACGCACCACCACCACCTATGCGAGATAACCAAATTCCACCTCCTCGATAGGATCCTCCTTCCCATCATCTGGGCCGGGCTCCTAGGCCACGTTATAAAATAGAAGAAACCATAACTATTCATTTAGTGAGGTTCAAGACCCCAGTTATTTCCAATGTTCCATGGAAGAGGGAATTATACGGTTGCGAGAATGAAGGATTCTCCAAAAGGAAGATCCTGCTAATCGCCACAATTACTGCCCATGTCACTAGATCTTGGGGAACACCAAAAATAATTCCTATCATTTTAAATACTGGATCAAAGACCAGTTTGATAAATACATAGAAAGGTTAGGTCCGACCCTGGAATAGATTGTATGTGTGTTCTTAAAGCCGAAGAACGACAGTGACAATGCAGGTGAGTGGCAGCGGGTTTCTATCTATGGGTCACAAAAATATGGAAACCAGATGATTCGTAAGGCAGTATCCCATGACCACAGTATTATCCTTGCACATTTTAATCGGCCCAAACCTTTAGAAATTTCAATGTTACTTAATGACGCTACTTCTGCATTGAAGGCTCAACCTTCCTCTTCATAGAAGGGCATGAATCAAGGACGCAAAAAAAAACCAGATGCCCCACCAGTGCCATCATCATCTCATACACTCAGAAATTTCATAGCCCTGGAGATGATGATAACCCCTAGAATCCATCCAGTGATATAGGAGTATTCATATGAAGACCATGGGTTTTATTTGGTTAATACCATGGAGCTGGTAAATGCCTACACGGTTCTAGTCAATGAAGAGCCCCAGGAGGATCCTACCAACGTCCCCTGCCAACACTAGCATTGATGGAGCTGTAATTATGTGGGTCTTATGGATGCATTGGTCTGTGATTCAATCCAAGATATTCATTCCACAAAAACTAGACAACATGTCCAGTGTAGATCAGATCACGTGAATCCTTCTCAACTGGTTTCACCAGATCTTCCTTCACCGCCGTTTGTGCTACTTGATTAGGTGGATCCACCATGATCGAGCTACGATCATCCATATTCTGTTTTGGATCATCCTCAGTCATCTATCCCTCTTCTGGTAGTCACTCCATGAGTTTTGACTACTAAGAAGTGGGACATTATGAGAACAAATCATCCACCAGTTCAGCTAGAAGGGCCTGCCATACCTCCTTCCAAAGAACGACCTATTGTCAGCATATGTTCACCCTTGTCATAGAAGTATGATATAATTAAGGGATATTATTGCATTACTGCAATGATCTCTATCCTCTAGGCTCTTCTCCTATCATCAGATATGCATAAATCCATTTTCGTGTCACTATGAAGCCCCCTCTTGTTTGAGAGGGAGGTAGGAGTCATAGAAGCCATCCATGCTGAGGTGGTCGAGCAAGCAGAATTTCAGGCCATTATCACTTTCTATGGAGAAGATGAAGGTTATCCCATATAGGGGAGTATCTTCCCACCCTATATATATGTCCATTTTAATGGTGTGTAGATTCACTTTTGTCTTGTCGACATAGGTTTCGGGATCAACCATATCCTGATCTGGACACTCCGAAAGATGGGGCTATTAGAGGATGATCTGAGTCCCTCTGACCTGAAAATTAAAGTTTAAGACAAGAAAAATTATACACCAGTTGGAAATATCCTCTTAAAGACCCAGTTTTAGGGCATATTTTCCAACACCGAGTTCATGGTTGACTCATAAGACACCGCTTACAACGCCATGATGGGTAGTCCTTGGCTCCACGTGCACGCGACAGTCCCCTCTTCATATCACTAATTCCTTAAGTACATCCTTAATGGTTGAGTAAGTGCACTCCAAGGTGATGTATCTCCCTTTAACTATTGTTAATTCCTATACCTAGATACTGATGATTATAAGATAAAGGATAACAAGATTTATGCTAATGAGGTTTAGGACACTACAGCTGGGACCGACCCGTGGACAAACTTGGATGATACCAACATTTTCCTAATCCACTGAATGGAGGAGATGACTCTGGACATGGGGAAATGCTATGTTATCTTTGGAACAAGGGGGAAGCACATTAGTGTGTCTAAGGAACTATATAATATCACCTCTTATTCTTATACCTATCTGTTTTGGGTGATCTTTGAGCCCCCTACTCCGATATGTTATCGACATGTCCACCCCATGACAATGACAATACGTCATTCATGTTTGTTTCGATAGGTTGGGATAAACTATATCAAGAGGATGTACCACTATTTTTTGATATCAAAAATTGTGTACCATAGATTTAAGGATAGATGGGATAGGTTTGATTGTATTCATTGTAATGGTTTCAGCAGAGCAGGGGTCCCTCGGTGAGTTTTCCACTACTGCTCAGGTTGGAACCAGGGTCCCATCGGGAACTGTTGAATCAGATTAAAACTCCCACCGAGGAACTCTCCTTTGTGAATGATGAAGAGGATTTATTTTATTCTCATCCCACATTCTATGAAGGTTTCTCCACCATGGTCTATGAATTGGTATAGCTGAAACATGGTAACGAGACAGATTCGAAACCGAAGTTGATTAGCACCGCTACATCGAGAGAAGATAAATAGAGATATTTGGATTTGAGAAAGCAAAATGATGATGTATTTTCATGGATATATGAAGATATTATAGGACTAGATCCTCAGGTCACCATCCACCACATCGAACTTCCATCAAATCATCCTGGAATCAAACAACCTCCCATAAAGATGATCACTTATCACGGTGACATGGTGAGGCCATGGATTATAGGCTCATTAGAGACAACTTCTGCAAAGAGGTCTTATACCCTAGTTGGTTATCTATCATTATTTCTTTACTAAAGAAGATTAAATAGGTCATAGTCTACATCGACTTCTAGGATCTCAATTGTCACTAACATAATGATGATTTTCCCCTTCCGGCGATGGAACTATTGATTGATTCCACCGTCGGGTTCCAGTATCTCTCCATCATGGAAGGGTATTCCAGGTATAACCAAATATTTTTTTCCATGAGGATGATGATTTACAGCCATCAGGGAATGATGAGGTAATTTCCTCAACCAAGTAATTCCCTTTGGTATGAAGAATACATGATCAACATATCAGTGTGACAAGCATAACATATTTAACCTAGTCCTATTGAAACTGGCGGAATGCTACATGGATGATATGGTGGTTAAATATAATCCGTGCCAGGACCGTCTCAATGATCTCGAGAAAGTTTCTAGTTTTCTTTGATAATGTCATATGAGGATGAAAAATTTATGTGCTCATTCAGGGTCACCTACAGAAATTTTCTTAGATTCATTGTCAGATATAGAGGCATCGAGATCAATCCAAAAAATATCAAGGCCACCAATTAGATGACTCCTCTGAGAAACATTCAAGAGATTAGAGGCTTTCAAGGACATATAGACTATATATGATGATTCATCACAAATATGGATGGAAATTGTATGCTCTTTTCCAATCTCATGAAGAATGGTGTCGATTATCAGTGGGACGAGGAGTGTTAGACTGCTTTTGAAGAAATCATGAAGTACCTATGATAGCCTCCAGTCCTGGTGCAACGCATTTCTGTAAAGCCACTAGTCCTTTATATGACCACTCTATAGTGATCTCTCAGCACCCTTCTCACCCACATGAACAAAAAATGTACAATGAAAAATTGATACTATCTCAGTCGCATGATCCTTGATACAGAGACCAGATATTCCTCGATCGAGAAGAGCTACCATGCACATATATTCTTGTTGCATAAATTGCGAAATTACATTATGCACCATGAGATACATATTGTTTCCCAAGTGAATCTGTTGAAGTACATTCTGAACCGCCACATGTTGGCAGCCCATCTAGCTTCATGGGAAGTGATGATATAGCAGTTTTACATCATGTGTGTCCCTAAAAAGGCTATCATGTGATAGGAATTGGAATTTTTAATTTCTTCCCATCCCACTCCTACAAACCAGTATATAGATCATGATTTTCAACATGAGTAAATCATCTTGGTAGATCAATTCATTCAGTGTTGGACAATGCATTTTGATGATGCTTCCCAAATCCCTACCAACAAAAGGATTAATGAAACCAAACCCATTAGAGTGGGCCTAGGTATCATCTTCATCACGCCGACGCAAGCTTTTCTAACATATTCATTCCTATTGTCATAGGGTTGTACCAAAAAATGAGACAGATTACCAGGATCTCATCACTGGTCTCAAGATGGCCCTCTAGATTGACAATCCCCACATTCATGTTAAAGGGGACTCCTATGCAGTCAACAAACAGATCAACAGTCACTACGTCATCAGGAAGTTGGATCTCGTACCACTTTTAGAACATACCCTCTGGCTGATTGCCCAATTCCCATCTTGTCCAGAAGTTACTCATGTCCCTTGGTCTAAGAACAGTCAATCCAATGCCTTTTCCAACATGGAAACAACTCTTGTAGAGCCTAATATGTAATATTTCATTATCCATGTGTCTCATTAAAGAGTCATCACTCTTGTTACTCCCGATGAAGATGATACCCCGTAGGTAAGAAACCTTACCACCGGTAACTTCATGTTAGGACCCTCTGGTTCCCCTTCCATAATGTTGGAACTGAATCCTGAATGGAAGACCCCATTTTTCATGCATTTGTGGCATGGTAATCTCATACCTGATTGAGCCGAGCGTGAGATAATCTGATGATGTGCATTGCAGTTCAACCTATCAAGTGGTCATAGTCTTTATCAGATCCCATATAGGTGTAGGTTTATGGGATTCTACTAAATTTCATTCATGGAGGGGATATTTCCCAAGTCATGTGGGAGGTTCATGCAGGTTCTTGTAGGGCTCATAAAAAAGGACCGAAACTATCTCACTAGATCCGGAGATTATGGTATTTTTTGTCCTCTAGGTTCCATGACTGTATCGTGTTTTCCAAGAGGTTCCTTGCATGCCAAATCCAAGATAATTTTATTCATCAACCTATAGATCCTCTCCACACTACAATTTACTCTTCTCCCATTGATGTTTAAGGACTCGATGTCGTGGGACCATATCCACCGGCAATAGCTTTCTAGTGTGGGTTCATCGTGACCACTATGATTTTTTTTTTCAATGGCCTAGAGGTAGTTCTTCTCAAGGAAGTAAGGGCCAATTATATCATTGAGTTTGTGTGATATAATATCATATATCGATTCAGAGTCCCTCGTGACAACCTCACTATTAATAGCAACAACATCAAGGTAGTTGAACGGATGAATTTATATGCCATGTACAACATCAATTATAATCCTACCTCCCACTATCATGTGAAATCAAATTGGAAGATAGAGGAATTAAACAGAACCCTCTCTTACATTACGCATTATATTTTTGGTTATAACAAGAAGAGATGGATGGAAAAACTCCCCAAAAATCATTGGGCCTACAAGATGAAGACTCGTAATTCAACTTAGGTGACCCCATATTCCTTGGTATATAGAACAGAGGGATTCCTACCCCTCAATATTAAGTTTCCATCATTTCACACAATAGTGTATGATCATGAGACACCAGATAGAGTAGCTGAAATCTATCTGGCTAAATTGGATGCACTTGATGATAACAGGCTTGGTGCCTTGCAAAATCTAGAGAGGCATTGTAACAAGATATCTAGGGCTTTCATCAAAAAAGTGTTCCTCTACTCTTTCTTACAAGGTGACATGGTGTTTTCCCTGACAACACCAAATATTCGTGGTAGGAAACCACCAATACTAGAGCCTAAATGGTAAGGAAGTTACATCATTAAAAAGGTTTAGGCTAATTGAACGTACTCCCTAGTTATCATGGATGGTGATTGTATCACTCCTCCCACAAATTCAAAATTCCTTAAGATGTTCATTGCCTCAGTAAGCCTCATTACCACATGGCATTAAACTTTTCCATCTTATCCGCATGACATTAAATTGTGTGATCTGTCTAGGATTAAGAATGTAAAACTACCCATAACCCGTCCCACATGACGTTAAACTGCTTTATCATCCAGCAATACGTTAAACTATGAGTGATAGATATACAGTTATGGTCTGAACTCTATGAAACTAAAATATGATCTAAAACATACTTTTCGCATGACGTTAAACTGCATGGAATCTCAAAAACTAAGTATGTATTGTTTCATACCCCATATGATACGTAGGAATTCCCAAACATTTCATTCAATGGCCCTACACCAAACATCAAGATCTTTTGGTGGGTCTGGCCGCTTAGCCCAGATGCTTCTCTAAATACATGGTGTGGTGCAATCCTTGTTTTTCTTCATTCTAATCAGTTATATCATGACCGCACCACATATTACCATCCATTTAGATCTCCACCTCTTTCATCGTTACTGTATGACGTTAAAATACATGAACACATTTACGCTTCATGTGTCCCCTTTATTTGGGTCTCCAACAGCATTCACATTCGAAAGGACCCCAGAACGGTACGTATGCTCAGCCTAATGGCTCACCTTCCATTTTGGGCCTTCATCCCAAAGGTATTAAACGAAAATTGATATGAGTACCATGTTTTGACTATGTTACGAGGTCGATTCCAATTTCTTGTTCCAATTTATGGTCACATGATATGGTTGTTGTGTTTTGAACACAATCAACAACAATCCTCCATCATTATAACCAACCATATATGTCCAAAATATTGGGTGCAGTGATTCATTTTGTCCAATTACCCCATCAAACATCAGTGTTCCATGAGCAAAAATATTGTTCTAGTTGGGATTCACCCCTCCTGAACCCTTTCCCTTATTGTCGTACACTTATATGTTGGGGAGAACCTAATACCATTCCTTGGTTCCCACACCGACCACTACTCACATGGGATTAGGAGCATTGGTAAAGATGTACATGCATAAAGGGACTTGTAATCATGGTCAATCCCTATGAAAATAAACTATGATCATAACCATATTCACTGCATAATGTTAAATTTCATGATTCGTCCGAACTAAAGGAGATTAAAATATTCAGCACTCATCCCACATGACGATAAAATGAAAGCCGGATGGGACTTTTCATCTATGGTCCAGCCTTCGGTCCCTCATCCATTCCATCTCCCTCACTCATGTACTCACTTAGTATTGTGTGGTGTGGTATGGAATCTATGTCCTTGTTTACGACATGGTATTTTTCAACGCCACACACAGCCCCTTGAGACACCACTAGATTGTCCATTGTCATTTCCGTAAGACGTTAAACTGCATGGGTACCATCATGCTCTACGTGTCCCATCATTTGAGTTTCCATCATCCTTCGCATATGAAAAGACCCTAAAATGGCATGGTAACAAGGCCCCAGGTTCCACCTACCATCTCAGGCCAACGTCCCTACACATTTTAATGAAAACTTGACACTAGTCCCGCATTGCAAATATGCTCAGCGGTCAATTCTCAATTGTTTGTTACTTTTCCAGGACACGTGATACAGATACTATGTTGCGAACATGGCTAGCAGTTATCCTCAATCATTATTTCCATTATATGGTCTCTCAAATGAGAGGTGTGGTGATTCACCCTTTCCACCCATCTGTCCCACGCACATGACATTAATCTGGGAATCTAAGGTCTGATCTCTATGACCATAAACTCGGATCATCCCTGATCCTTCTCACATGGTGTTAAACTACTCAGAATATAAGGAAATACATACAACATGATTCCCATTCTCATGGGTTACGTAGGAACCCTGAAACATTTCATATTCGGGTCTATCCACTATTCATTTACTCTTTCTCTTATCCAATAGGTCTTAGTTATTTTCAGGAATTATGAAGGGTGTGGCGTTTGTGGGATTTTTCCCTCATTTATATCTGGTTATTCTCCATGCCCAACACATTCCTCATTGAGTTACCCCTTCCTACCCATGTGCTTGTTGCATGACGTTAAACTACACAAATCTCAAAACAATGTACGAATGGATTCCCATGCTTATGGTATACTTAATAACACCCATACATTTTGTCTTCAGGTTCAACACTAATTATTAGAAACCACATATTCCTTCTATTCCCTTGGACTATGTTCTCTGGGAGGGGGTATTTGGTGTGGTATGGGGTTATGTCTTTATTCACGTCGGGTTTTTCATAGCCACACCAGGTACCTCTCTCTTGAGGGATCTCCATCCACCATTCATCTACTAATCATCGTGAGTCGTCTTCTCAAAAATAGGGCCCCTCTATACTCTTTGGAAGTTCAAAAACATGCCTATGAGAACTTTGGATCATGACCTAGAGTGTTGGATTCTACATAGACATATTTTCAACCATTTACATTATTCATGTTACCCTTTATTTGGGATTTCATCATCATTCATATTCGGAAGGACCCCTAAGTGGCATGGATTCTAGCTATCAATTCTCTTCTACCACCTTGGTCCAACGTCACTGAGGAATTTAAATGGCAGTTTGACAAGAGTACCAGGTTGAAAATATGTTCAGTGGTTGCTGCTCATTTGTTTGTTCCCATTTCATGTCACATGATATGGATGTTCTGTTTTGAACACAGTCAACATTTACCCTCCATAGTTAAGCCACCCCCATCAAGCCCTAAACATTGGTTTCATGATTCACATCCTTTTCCACTCTATCGTTTTCAAGTGGAATTTCGACACTCTTCGTGTTATCTCGTAGTGTGTGTTTGTGAGTTAAGAGGATGAATACATGGTGTGGTCTCATTAGAGGATCTATATCATTTCCCTTTTCTTTGTATTCCTCATGTTTCAAAGATCTTATAATCCCTTTTATCCCACATCGATCACGAATCACGTGGGATTTGTGATTTGGTCTAGGATGATAGCCTACATGGAATAATATCACTTATTTCGGTTTAAGGTCTATGATCATAAACATAGACATTCCCTCTTCATTATCACATGACATTAAATTTCAAAAAAAACCAGAACTTCTTATGGCTTGATTCCCATCCTCATGGGATATGTAGGAACGCATAGAAATTTCATCTATGGTTCTAGCTCAGGCTCCACTAATTTGTTTTCTTGTTCGGCCTTTTCTCCCTAAATCTCATGGGATTGTGTAGGTGTGGTGGATGTAGTCGTATGTCCTAATTCATGTTAGTATTGTAATAGCTACACCACATAATCCCCCTTTAGGAGCTATTCAATAATTCCCACATCCATATCGCATGACATTAAACTTCATGATACATTCCAGAATTACGTATATCATGATAATCATCCACATGGGATACGTAGGAATTCTCAGACATTTATTTTTTAGGTATATCCCTATATAATGGTCCCACATGACTTTAAACTATTTCATATTTTTAGCATGATGTGAAAATTCATGGGTTGGTTAGGTCGTATGACCCTAAACTATGACACTAGTGTCCTGGCCGCACAATGAAAAATGGAACCACATTGTGGCATCCTTGATCCAAGGGAAATTTTTTTTTGTATCAGTGCTTCGCCATGCCATTTTTTAAGGCCTACATATGGATTTATTCTTGTAGTGATGTCATGATTCATTGTCCCTGGGTCATTGCCTAAAAAACACACATCCACTCTAAATGACAAACAAGATCCATAATATGCAACTTCTTTTTGTGCATGGGCCCGACCCGCATGATGGTATTTCCCAAGGCATTTTTACCCTACCATGTCATATTTTATAACTACGTGTGGATTTATTGTGATCCTTATAGCTAGAAATGCCCAAACATTTCATATTCAGGTCCAGCCCTAGGTATCTCAAATACTACCTTCTATCCACCCTCGTGGCCTGAACTCTATCCGAAGCATATGGTGTGGCGAGTACCTCTGGGGTCCTCGTTCACGTTGGGTTTTGAAAAAACCACACCATGTGTCTCCCTTATCCCTTCCCAACCTATGGTCCATGTTATAAGACCATAAAATATGATAATCCTATGAGAACAATGTGTGGCTTAATTCCCGTCAGTGTTGGAAATGTAGGAAAACGCATAAGTATTATGGTCTAGCCCTAGGAGTGTGTCACAATATGGGAGGCCTCTTTTTTCCTTGTCCACATCATGTTTTTTCTCTTCATCATGTCTTTCACATTTCATTAAACCAAGTCCTCTATCAATAGTCCACTCAATGACCTTAAACTATGAGTTTTCACCCCAATGAACCCTGTCTTCAGATAGAGATTCAGCTCCCTCTAACTGACACGTCTCATTGGCATACTCAAGTGTGTTGTGGAGTATATCCCAATGTGTTGCACAGCCTTTATGACCAGGTCTCATGCCAAATTGGCTCACTTACCATCACAGGACAACACCCAAGAAGACCTCGGATGACATTTTCCAACAGGTCATTTGTTTTGAACATGGTCAACAGTTGATCATCATTTATCTATCCCCATTCTAGGCTAATGTGAAACGAATGATGTGTTTCGAAAATGGTCAATAGTTATCCTTTATCGTCATGCCACAATAATTGAGATCTATAACTTGGGTGACGTAATTCACATATTTCCACTTCCTTACATTTAAGTGGAATCCCAACACACTCGGTTTTACCCCTATGTGCATCTATGTGCGTTGAGTAGGAAGGTCGGTAATATTGGGACGAAATTCACCGAGAATTCAATTTCCCCTAACTAGTGCCTCCCTATACCAAGAAAATCCCATCACCACTCCTTGTTCCCCACATCAAGCACGACTCATGTGGGCTTAGTGGTTTTGGTAGGATGTGTACTGGTGTAGCTGAACTACCCATGCCCTTCACCCCACACGATGTTAAACTACAATCGATGAACAACGTATGGATTTATTCCCATAATCATGGGATATGTAGAAATGCCTGACCACTTTCCCTCGGGCCCAACCCCATATTAGGCCACCTTTGCTCTAGTGCCTAATAAATCCCATTGGGAACATGTGGTGTGGTGTGGACTACTTGGTCCCTATTCATGTTAGGCTATGTACCACGCCTCGCAATTCCTGTTGGGGTAACCATTTATTCAATGTATGAATTTAATCTATGATTATACCCTAGATATGTTCATGATTCTCCATGATATTTATGGGATGATTTAACATTTCCAACATAGATTTTTTTGCTTACCAGTGTGGCTTTCTCACCACATGGAGCTTTGAAAACTACATCCAGCTTGATTCCCATCCTTATGGGATACGTAGGAACACCTGATCATTTTGCCTCAGGTCCAGCACAAAAATTATCCTTTTTAACTATTTTTGGTAAATCCAATGACTTCGGGAGAACCACCCTAGGTGTCGTGGCCCAGCTAGGAACGATAATCACTATTTTTAAAGGTTCAGATCCCGAAGTTACATCTACTGTTTCACATTAGGCCCTCCTATATATTTAAAATGTTTTTTGAGATGGCCGAATAGTCCTAAATGAGGATCCTAGGAAAATTTTTTATGGTTTAACATAAGAGACTTCGCAAAATCTTCTAGATTCGAGTTGGAAACCTCACCTTGCTCCAAATGGAACCCTCTACCAACCTCTTACCAACAAGAGGACTCAAAGAATTCATCCGTTAAGGGTATGAGATCCCTAAATATATAGGAAAACAACTATGAAGGGATTTTTGGATTAAATAGTACATTTACATGATCCTTCATTGGATGGTGGGTACCTCTAGAGTGCACGAAGTCCTCTATATCATCGATGTACTGCTCCCCTTTCACCTGAGATACAAAAAATCCAGCCCTGGATCGACAAACCCCCAACAGATCCATTCTGAGATGGTTAAAATGGTGCCACATCTTGGAAGGATTGAGAAATTTTCTATTAGCAACCATGATGTCCCAAGTATTCTAAAAAACAGCATCCTTAGGGACGTCTATATGGCGTAGCCACTTCCAAGGATCATGAGTTGGTATCATATAGATCCCCCTTGGGTGGCCTCCCCTCTTACTAGCTTTTATCCTCCAGGACCATTGGGTCTGCCACCGTTGCTTGCTTCTCGTTCACTGTAGGCCTCACCATTACATTAACCCCGCCACCATGAGTTTTTCTTTTTTGTCCTTCTTGTCCCTACCACTAGGTTGAGGAGGAACCTCATCACTATCATGAACAGCCTACCACTTTAACATCTCCCCTAGGTAGGTTACATCCCAACTCTTGGAATACACATTCACTATCCCATAGGCAGCTGTGGGTAGAGGTAGCTCATTCAGCCTCTTCCCATCCTCCCATGTGAACATGAGACACATCAGCCTCACTACCCATGGATGGACCTCGTGGTGTAATCCCATGTAGGCTTATAGGGTCGGCCTTGATATGCATCTAAACGAACTCGTGAAGCAGCGCATAGTGTACAACTCAAAAAGAGGCTCACGGTCATCCTGCACCCCCAAGACTCCATCTCAAAAATCCAGGAGGTAGGACTGATGCTCCTCCATTCCCTGGACATCATTGGTGAACACACTTTTTGGCAATGTTAACAGATGGAAGTTAAACTCATCCACCTTCCAGACTAGGTTTAGCACCAGTGGTTGGATCATCTGGGTCAGGAAACTCCCTACCTCATTCTGAATAGCCTTTCAAAAGTCTGACCCAGGAGGAGAAATGGGGTCCGTGTATTCATAGGTTCCTATATGCACTGGTATCCACCCATATAGAAGATGGAGAATCCCACACACCCTATGTGCCTTCATCCCCTCACTAATACGCCATGATACGTTGTACAATATAGCGAACACCAGGATTCCAAAATTGATCTATTCCCCCATCGCCAAAATGGATTCCATGATAAATGTGAGCATCCATAAACCCATGTTTGTATCCCTTACTAACAGTATCCAAACGCAAATGAGCTCTGAGATGAACACATGCAACCTAACCACCGGTTGAAACTCAGTGCTGACACTAAACCTACATATCGTCCACTATTGGTCCTCCTAGAGTAACTATTTTGAGTTCACATTGCTACGCCTGAACCCTTCGGTCAAGTGTGAGGCCTCATAGGAAACATCCCAATTAAAGTGGAATTCAAGAACCACCTAACCCAAAATTTAATTTGGACTTCCCTCACCAAATTCCTGTCCTCTCCTATAACCAAGTCCACTAATAACTTTTCTAGTGGTGGAATCTACTCCAGGTCCACCCATGTATCCGTGGAGGGGAGTAACATCTCTTACATCACCCCCAATATCAGAATCAATGAAATTTTGTGATGGTCCAAGAGGCTGATACCGACCTCCCCATGGTGATGACGAAAAGTTTTCATCCTCAACGACCACCTTCTGAACTACTCTCGCATCGGTTTCTATGGATGGTAGATATAGAAATGGAAATCATATTCTTTTTCATAAATGAACACTCACATCAGCTCCGCCCCAAAATCAAAGTAGGATGCCCAGACCCAATAAGCCCAAGCCCAGTCACCTATGAAATTTCCACCCTAGTGCAGATCACACTTATTTCCCCCCCCCCTTGACAGGTTCCACAAGGAAGCCTTAAAAATGGTGTGGTTATTAGTGGGAGATACCATTGGATACAAGACCTTCCCATAAATGTTTTTAACATGGAAATACAAGATGTCGACATTGACTGGTCTATGATCCTCCCAAGTATGGTCGTCAGCATCCCTGAATCAATGGCACTGGCATAGATTAATCCTGTACCAATATCATGACTCGTCCCTATAGTATTCAGGATTAAGAACATAATCACTCAGGAAAATGTCATATATAGGATGTCTTTTTGACTTGGTGTATCTTTTATGGCCATCTGAAAACATATCAACCAGTGATTCATGGTCATAATTTCACCAGACACATTCCCAGATGCCTAGGTTATCTTCCATCTCTTCCCTCCGGGAAACATCCTATGGACCCCCTAGTAGTTTCATGGTGTTCCATTCTATCACAAAACATTATAATTTTTTTTCCTTCATTTAAAATCATGACCGCAGTGATATATCATTGAGATAGGTTGTAGATCCCTACCACAGACCTCACAGGTAAAAGATGCGAAGCGCATAATCATGGAGTCAGAAGACTCGTTGTGTGCCGCTGAGAAAAGGTGGGCCCGATTTGCATAGAGAGGTCCTAGTGCGTGTGGAGATTATTGAATCGAGAGACCAAAAACAAAAACTTAGAAATAAGTAAGTAAAAAAGTGCGGTCTTCCTCCCATATTTATAGGAAATGACCTCAATGATTCACAGTGTGCTCGGCCATAGAAAGCATCACATCATTATCAACCCGTGCATCGCCAATCCGCATCACGAATCTGCTTCACGATCATTCTTTGTGGATAGCCTAAAAATATTGGTGATATACCCCCAGAATATAACCCTCCATTTCTCCTTGGAACCAAGTCTAATGGGGTGAATTTTTTTGCACAAAATGTGTTCATAGGAAAAATGCGCAAAGAGAGCACCAATGAAAAATGGGCTTCTTTGTGAAGAACCTTCGTGAATCCCTTTAGCGCGGTGGCCAACACAAATAGGTTTAGAACCATGGCCAATGAAAATCCATTTCCCCCTATGTGATCACCGTAGAGAAAATAAGTGGAATACTCTGCGGTTATGACATAATTGACGGAAAGCATCGCACCGCGGAGGGAAAAAGATTGCATCTCCGATCCTGTAGAAATTGAATGAATCCTATGCAAGTGTCACATAGGGAATGATGGCGGCCTGTACACCATGAAGTGAAGAAAATCAAATCCACTATTATGACAAACATTACCAAATCTACTTCTTCTAGTAAGGCACCAATGTCTTCTCATCATGTTTTCAGAGATTCGAGCCGCCTCTTGCCTATAAATACTAGGCTTCCCTCTGACCCAAAGGATGGATACCCGAACCATTCACCTTATCAGATCTCAAATGATGAATCACCCTCTTCTATGTGATGCATTGAGAAAAATGAGCTCTTCAAGTTATTTGAGAATTGAAAAATATCCGTTCCATAGCTCAAATACAACCCCTCCTCAAGCAGGGATTCCCTTTGCGAAGCCCACATGCCATCACAATGGAATGAGCTCCCTAATAGAACCCGGGTCTTCCCAATGCATTCTTGCTTCCCAATGTACCTTCCATTGACATGTAAACACCATTCTAATGTAGGATCACTATGCTTCATGAAGTACATCACTTCACAGTGTCGCACTTTGTATGGAACCCATGCTCTGCGATGTCCTACTATTAAAAAGCACATGAAATTCCCAAATAACGCTTTATATGCATGTATACTCCTTGCCTAGGCTAGGACACACCACTTAATGAAGAATAAGCCTTTTCAGAGTCTCCACATTGTGCAGCTCCAGAGCTTCGCAATGTCCTTTCCTGGGAACCCCTTTGCATCACAAATCCCTCTCTCATACATCCCTCCAGGTTAGTACGAAGTGATTTCATGGTCCCTTGGGTGGGGTTCATATTTCGTTG
The DNA here is from genome assembly GCA_963277665.1 of Viscum album. Classification (NCBI taxonomy): domain Eukaryota; kingdom Viridiplantae; phylum Streptophyta; class Magnoliopsida; order Santalales; family Viscaceae; genus Viscum; species Viscum album. Next base: position 681,678,304 of record OY728167.1, on the reverse strand, counting down.
CTCAACCACATTATGGATATTTATTCTTCGTATTTCCACACTAACATGAGCCCCTCAATAGTTCACTCCACAACCCCATCTCCTCACAACATTGCCGGTGCATTCCCTTCACCGTGGGATAATATGAGCCAGTTATGTATTTCCTAGGGGAAAGGAGTGAATCCTCTTCATCCTAGTTGAAGGATGTTAAACATCCAAGCATCATCTTCCTCATCACATGATGTTAAACTCTGTCCATTCCCCACACAATATACCGGGGGTTCCCCTCGAACATTTTCTAGGCCCACTAGTCCCTATATGAGTGAGATATTTCTCATATGGAATGTCATCCCCCTTTCATGGAACAACATTTGTCCTTGTGGGAGGGAAATGTTATTTTTATATTCCCCTAGCCCTTTTTGTAGAATATAACATCCTTTCTCCTCATCTCTTATTCCGTGTGAAAAGTCCAGAGGGGAGATGGTCATAGGGACCTTCGATACCCCATCCCTCACCCATTGGGCTTTATCTCCAACAGGCCTATATCCTGGAGTAAGTAATAATCACCATATCCCTAGGCCAAAAACCACGTGTAAGCCCAGCTCTATTACTCACAGATAAAACTTTCACAACGTGATCGTTCAGTCATTGATGCCTCTTGTTTCTCACACCGAGCATGACTCCCATGGGAATAGACTAATCATCGTCCTTGGCATTCTCATGGCCCCCCTTAGTGTGTAAAACCAATCCTTCACCGCTGAACTACATGGATATTAACCATTTACCTCTACAGGAATGGTATGAAAGAATCCTCCATGAGGATCTTTCCCGTCATCCATCGGTCTTAAAAACTTCATGTCAATCCACCCTCATCCCACATGATGTTAAACTGTATTCCCCCATCGTCCATCATGACGCTAAAATGATTGCGTATGAACTACGTGGTTTTTTATCCCTGAATCCTAGACATGTTATGTAGGAAGCCTCCTAAGGGTTCAAGTCTATACACTGGTGAACACATTCAATGTACATCGGTTTTTATCCCTGTCTCCTAGTCAGGGTACATAAGAAGACTCTCTGAGTTTAACCCCCAATCACTGGTAAACCCATTCACACTACATGGGTTTTGATCACTATCTCGTAAACAAGGAACACATGAATCCTCCCTATGGTCCAACCCCAAACACAGGTAAACCAATTCAAACTTCATGGGTTTTGATCCCTATATCTTAGACATGGTATAAAAAAGTATCCCGGAGGTTCAAACCCAAACATTGGTAAACCCATTCGAACTACATGGGGTTTTATCCATGTCTCCTATAAAAGGTACATAGGAATTGTCCCTGAGGTTCAACCCCAAAAACTGGAAAAACCATTTCTTGTACGTGGGTTTTGAACCCTGCCTCCATGATTCGGTACGTAGGAAGCCTCCTTGAGGCTCAACCCCAAACACTAGTAACATTTTATAACTACTTCATTTTTTATGCATGTCATCTAGGAAGGGGACATAAGAAGCCTCCCTTAGGTTCAACCCAAAAAACTGGTAAACTTATATTTACCCTTTTTTGGGACCCATATCTGTGGTCTGTTCCTTAGTGGCGATAGACCAACTCTCGTGCCGCTAACCACACGTAACTCCAGCATGTCATCGGGTCGTTGTCCTCTACGCAAACCCCGAATCCATGCCCCATCCTGAACTACATGGACATTGATTCCCAACCATAGGGATATGTAGGAAGACTTCTTTAGTCTCATTTCCATCACTCATGGCTAATAATAGTATCTCCCTTGAGCCTTTGTGCTTTTGGAAGGTCATGCCCCAACCTGGGGGTTCAACGTCCTCCGGGTACAATCCATGCATCCGTTCTCATGGGCCACCACCTCAGGCATCCCAAATCCCCACCGAACGCTGTGGAATTTGATTCCCTGCCATGAGGATATGTTGTAAGCCTCTTTGAGGTTAAATCCCAAGACTACAATCACTTTCACAATGCGTCAATCTCATTACTCATCCACTTCACTCTACTCTCCATCATCCATCCTAATTCTTACTCGGGCCGCCACATCTGGGTGAAATCAGGCCATCCACCCAGGCATCTAACCCTGTATAAGCCCCACACAATCCAAAATCATCCAAACAAGATAGTACCTCTTGCGATGGGACCCTATCCATTCATAATCCCCAGCATGACTTTGGGTCATTTTCCTTTATGTACACAGTGATTCATAACCCCTTCTAACTACATGGGTTTTGATCCCTAACTTCAACACAAGGTACGTAGGAAACCTCAATGAGGTTCAATATCATCCAATGGTAAAACATGGATTCCCCTTTTTTTGGGACCCAAACATCACTGTATCTTCCCTCATTGATTGTCTGGATCCAGCCATCTAGTAAGATTCTTAGGTGCTCTATCTTGGGAATGTACCCATCTGATCCACTTTTATCGGTGTTCTTATCAGTCGGATATATCTCCTCTAGACGTTCAACTCAAGGCATACCATGTGTAAAACATTAAAGATGAGGAAAATATCAAGGACATGCCTATAGAATATAATTCCCTTAACTCGATGTGGGTTTCCGTAGGATTAGGTGCCCTTAAAAAACCCTATCATAATGGGAAGAAACCTAGACACATTAGTGTTTCAACTTCTAGAAATGCCAATGTCCAACGTGACTACTCCCCCAATAAAAGTATTATTACCTAACATGACCCCTTGGAATGTCCTAATAGAATCAGTTTAATTAACCAGTGTCAACAATGATATGGCACTGGGAAGAGTTTCATAGAAAACATCTTTATCATTAAGGAAGACCTAGACTAGGCAACGAATTCCGAGGAGGAATCCACAAAATTAAGAACCGACATACCATCATCCCATTTCGACCAATGATAAAATGTCCAAAAATAAGCTATGGATGACACCTGCCTTTGGATAGTGGTAATGAGGGGAAACAAAAACACTTCTTCCATGGACAGATGTGTGACCCATAGAAAGCGTTTGAAATAGGGGGTGAGGGTTTAGGGATTTTTGGTTCAATGTTTTTAAGGTTTTCTAGGGATGAGTGTTAATGTTTTTATAGTTCTAAGTGATTAAGGATTTTGTTATGTGTATTTAGGGGTTTTTAGGGATGATGGTATATGGTTTTTTGGGGATGAGGATTTAGTATTTTAGGTCTGATGGTACTGGGTTTTACGGAAGAGGTTTTACGGTTTTTTAGGACTAAGGGTTTATTTTTTTCTGGTTGAGGGGTTGGGGTTTTTTAGGATGATGTTTTATGGTTTTTTGGACTAATTGTTTATTTTTTATGGGATGAATGATTAGGGTTTTTATGGGTAAGGTTTTAGGATTTTTTTTGGAGCTAAGTGTTTAATGATATTTTGGGATGAGGGTTTAGGGTATATTGGGAGGTAAGTGTATAGGGGGTTTTAGGGATATGTGTTTTGGATTTTATTGGTACGTGGGTCGAGGTTTTTTTGGATATAGTGTTTTAGTGATTTTTCAAGTAGGGGTGTAGTAATTTTTGGGGCTGAGTGTTTCGTGATTTTTGGGGCTTAGTGTTAAGGGTTTATTTGTGACTATGGGTTTATGATTTTATTATTCTAGGGATTTATGGGTTTTGGGGTAGATCGTTTAGTGTATTAGAGATTAGGGTTTCTGGTTTTTTGGGACTGGGGGTTTCTATTTTTCTGGGGATGAAGGTTTAGGGTTTTTTTATGATGAGGTTTTATGATAGTTTTAGTTTTAGGGTTTCTAGTTTTGTGGGGTTTAGTGTTTAGTGTTTTTTTTGGGCTGAGGCTATAGGGTTTTTTAGTGGTAAGTGTTATGATTTTTTGGGATAGGGATTTATTGTATTTTGAGGGTATGGATTTTTTATTATGGTTTTTTTGGGGATGAGGGTTTAGGGTTCATTGGGGATAATGGATGAGGGTTTTTAAGGGTGAGTATTTATGGTTTTGGGGGTATAGATTGAAGGGTATTTAGGTCACGAGTTTAGGGTTTTTTATCATGATTTATATTTATTGGGGTTTGGGTGTTGATGGGTTAATGAGGCTTAAGGTTAAGGGTATTTTGGTTATGAGGGTTTAGTGTTCTTCTAGGATGAGCGTGTCGAGGATTTCTGGGGTTTAGGGTTGAGGTATTTTATAGAATGAGGGTTGAGGGCTTTGGGTGATTGTGTATTTTTGGATTTGAGTGTTTAGGTTTAATTGGGTATGAGGGTTCAAGTTTTGTTGGACATTGGGTGATGGTTATTTGAGAATGAGGGTTTATGTTTCTTAGGGATGAGGTAATATTGTTTTTTTTGGGATGAGGGTTGATGGTTTTTCAGGGATGAGGGTTTAGCCTATTTTTTGGTTGAGGGTATAAGATTTTTTTTAGGATGAGGGTTTATGTTTTTTAGAGATGAGGTTTTAGGGTTTGGCGGATGAGGGTTTAGGGTTTTTTAGGGTGAGGGTTATGGTTTTTTTTGGAGATAAGGGTTTTTTCTATTTCGATATGAGTGATGAGGGTTTTTTTGGGTTTAGTGTTGTAGTTTTGGTGGTTGGGTAGGTATTTTTTGGGTTCTAGGGATTGGGTTTTTATAGGGTTGATGGTTGGGAATTTTTATATAAAAAGTTGAAGTATATTTAGTGATGATGGTTTAGTATTTTGTGGGATACAGTTTCTAGATATTTTTTTGTTTGAGAGATTATGGTTTTTGGGGGATGAGGGTTTAGAGTTCTTTTGGGATGAGGGTTTATGGTTTCATGGGGCGAAGCTGTTAGGAATTTTTTGTAATGAGGGTTTAGGGTTATTTTGTGGAGAGGGTTTATGGATTTCTGGGTATGAGGGTTTAGGGATTTATTGGTGCTATGGGTTTGAGGTATTAGGAGTCTTAGGATCTAAATTTTGTTGTGGTGTGGGTTTAGTATTTTTTTTGGAAGGGGTTTTATGATTTTTTTTCTATGTGTATAAGTATTTTTAGGGATGAGTGTTTATGGTTTCATGGAGCTGAGTAATTAAGGTCTTTTGGGGATGCAGATTCAGGGTTATTTTGGGAATTGGATTGTTTTTATTGAGGGATTGGTTTATTATTTTTTGGGGATGAGATTTTAGTGTTTTATATTTATGAGGGTTTAGTGTTTTCTAGGAACAAGGATTTAGGGTTTTTTGGGACTGAGGGTTTAGCGTTTTTGGGAAAAAGGGTTTCAGTTTTTTGGGGACTGATGGTTTATGTTTTATTATGTCTAATGGTTTTTGTTATATTGGTATTTAGGGTTTGGGGCATTTTTGGTCCCAGGGATTAGTGCTTTTTTTTGTTCTGAGAGTTTGGATTTTTGGGGGATTGATGGTTAGGGGTTTGTTTTAAAAGGATTTTGGTTTTTTTGGGGATGTGTGTTTTGGTATTTTTTTCTACTTTGGGTTTTGGGTTTTTTGGGGTGAGGTATTAGTTTTTTTGGGGAGATGAAGGTATACAGTTATCTAGGGTGAGTGTTAAGGTATTTGGGGGATGAGAGATTCAACTTTTTTGGAATGAGGGCTCAGGTGTTTTGGGGATTATGGTTTATTAATTATTTAGGATGAGGGTATAGGCTTTTTGTGGATGAAGGTATATGTTTTGTATACATTAGTGTTTAGGGACATTTGGGGATAAGGTTTATGGTTATTGGGGTTGAGGGTTTTGGATTTTTGATGATGAATTTTTAGTGTATTTGAGGATGATTCTTAATTTTTTAGGGATGAGTTTTTGGGGTATTTTGGGATTATGGTTTGTGGTTTTTGGGAGCGGTGGGAATAATGTTTTTTGGAGTGGAGGGTTCAGGTGTTTTTATGGATGAGATTTTATGTGTTTTTTGGGTGAGGGTTGATGGTTTTTTGGGGATAACATTTAGATATTTTTGGGGCACTGAGTTTTTAATGTTTTTTCATGATGATTATATTGTTATTTAGGCTAAGGGTTTATGGTTTATTTATGAGGGTTGGGGTTTTTAGGGGTCTATGTTTTATGTTTTTTTGGGGATTAATGATTATGGTTATTTTGGATGAGGATATAGGATTTTTTTAGAGATGCTGGTTTTGGGTTTTGGAGTTGAAGTTCTTGGATTTTTTTGTGATTAGGGATGAGTGTTTTTTAGGGTTTTGGGTCATGTATTTTATAGGGATAGGGGTTTTTTCTTTTTATGACTAATGGTTTTGAGTTTTTTGGGGATGGGAGTTTATGGTCTTTGGGTATTAGGGTTTCAGTTTTTTTAAGGATGATGGATTGGGTCCTTTGTGGATAAGGGTTTTGGGGTTTTTAGTTCAGAGGGTTTACGGTTCAATTAGGAAAAGGATTGGGGTTTTTTTAGTGATGAGGGTTAGTGGTTTTTAAGAGATGATGGTTTCAGGTTATTTAGGGATAGGGGATTATGGTTTTCTTGGGGATGAATGTTTACTATTTTTTCATAGGTCTGAGAATATATGGTTTTTTGGGGATGACAATTTAGGTAATCTTGGGTATGTGGGTTTTGTTTTTTTTTTTGGCTGAGGGTTAATGTTTTTTGGTGTCCAAGGGTTTTTTTTAGGGGGTTGAGGGTTTTAGGTTTTTCGAGGCTAAGGGTTTTAGTTTTGTGAGCCTGAGTACATGAGGTTTTTTGGGATGAAGGGATGAGATTTTTTTTGGGGATGAGGGTTTGGGGTTTTAGGGGGTGTGGGTATTGTGGTTTTTTGGAGCTCATGGCCGGGATTTATTTGGGGATGAGTGTTTGGTGTTTTTCTGGGAAGAGGTCTTGGGGTTTTTTTGGGGCCATCATTTTGTGGAATTTTTGGGGCCATGGAATTAGGGTTTTTTTATGGCTGAGGTTTGATGAATTTTTGCTGTGTACGGTTTAGTTTTTTAGGATGTTGGAATAGGGGTTTTGGAGAATATATTTTTGGGTCTTTCATTGAGGGATTATGATTTTTTTGGGTTGAGCTTCTAGGGATTTAACGTCAGAGGGTGTAGGTATTTATGTGTTTTATGGATTAGTGGTTATTGAAGATGTAGGATTTTGTATAATTAGGGGTTAAATTTAATGTTTTGGGGGGATGAACATTAAGTTTGGGGGGTGAGGGTTTAAGGATTTTAAGGTCTTATGGATTAGTGTATTTCAAAGTTGAGGATTTAGGGTTTTACAAGGATAATATATTCGGGTTTCATGGGGATGAGGGTTTTGGGTTTCTTGGGGAAGAGGGTTTAAGGTGTTTTGGGTCACAGGGTTTAGGGTGTTTTGGGGAAGATATTCTAGGGTTTTATGGGGGGGGGGGGGCGGTTTTCATATTTTCTAGGGATGATGGTTTATGGTTTTTGGGGATTTGGGTTTAAGGGGGTTATAGGTATGGGAGTTTATGTTTTTAGGGTAATGGGTTTAGGGTATTTTGGGGAAATATGTTTTGGTATATTTGGGTATTATGGTTGTGGGGGTCTTTGGGAAGAGGTTATAGTTTTATTGGGGCTCGGTGATTAATATGTTTTCGGATGAGGGTCTAAGATTTTTGTTGACGAGGGTTTAGGGTTTTGCGTATGAGTTTTTAGGGTTTTTAGGATGTTGGATTATAGTTTTATTGGGGTTGAGTGTTATCTTTTTGAGGTATGTGTTTCTATGGATTTTTGTATCTATGTGTTTAGGGTTTTTTTGGGGCCGATAGATTAGGAAATTTGGGGGGTTTTATGTTTTGGGATGTTTTGGGCACAAGGGTTTAGGTTTTTTTTGGGATAAGGGATTATGGTTTTTTGGGGATGAGGGATTAGGTTATTTTTGGGGATGAGGGTTTATGATTTTCTGGGACTGAGGGTTTAGGTTTTTTTTCTATGGGTTTTATGTTTTTTATGATGGGGGTTTAGGGATTTTTGGGGCTATAAGTCTAGTATTTTTCAGGGATCAGTGTTCAGGGTTGTTTCAATTTGGAAAATAGGGTATTTTGGTGATGAGGTTTATTGGTTGTTTAGGTGTTTTATTTTAGATTTATTTGAGGCTGTGTCATGACCCGTCTTCGGGACCCGTGCCGTGACTACCGCAGACCCACATCCTATAGGCCCAGGGCTGGCGACTAGCACCAAGGCGTAAATACCGAAAAAGGGGAAGGAGTTGCCTTTATAAGGTAAACAAACACCACAGAGTAAGCAAGAAGAAGGAAACACTATGAAAAACTGGATACAATAGTAGTGAGTAAAGTAAATGGGCCCGAATAAAAACCCAAACTGAAAGTAAAGTACAACTGTAAAGAAGGTAGAGCAATTGAAATTAAAGCATCAACGACGAGCCTTCCACTAGAAGGCCCACATAAAGGGTGGGTACAGATATACTTCTCAGCTCCTAAGGTCCAGCCGCCCGCTCTGTGTACGTCCCGCCCAGTGGTCCACCTCCAGGTACCGACTTGCTCCACAGGCCTCAACCACGAATAACACTATCTGTCGTCTACAACCAACGCAACGTAGTGCGGGCATAGCCCGTGCAGGGGTAGGTATACGCTACTCAGTAGAGACCCCGAGACCCCCTGAAGGTCTCCCAGAATCCAGAAAGGATAATCCACAAAGGAAAGATACAATCATGAAGTAACAACCCACAGTACTTAGATATATTCCCATACATATACCTAAGTCATCAATTCCAGTTCATCTCCAACATCCGAGACCATGTTTGATCACGTCCACACAGGATAGTACAACCCAATCCACATAAGATAACACAACCCAATCCACATAGGAAAGAAAGTCAATCATATCTAAGATATTGATTGAATGTCAAGACTCAGTTCACACAGGTATACTTCTTCATAAGGTGATAGAGATGATCAGATTTACCCACAGATTAATCTAATATGGGACCCACGTAGGATACAAGTACTGATGTCGTCACCGCCGAACCCACAGAGGATTCTAGTACGATTGCCGTCGTCGTCAAACCCACGAAGGATTCCAGTATGATAGTCATCACTGTCGAACCCACGGAGGATTCCATTACGATAGTCTTCACCGTCGGACCCACAGAGGATTCTAGTATGGTTGTCCTCACTGCCGAACCCATGGAGGATTTCAGTGCAGTCATAGTCGCCGAACCCACAGAGGATTCCAGTACGAAAGTCTTCAACGTCAAACCCATAGAGGATTCTAGTACGAAAGTATTCACCATCGATCCCACATAAGAATTCAGTATGGTAGTCTTCATCGTCGAACCCATGGAGGATTCCAATACGAAAGTCTTCAGCGTCGAACCCACGGAGGATTCCAGTAAGAAAGTCTTCACTGTTGAACCCACATTGGATTTCAGTACGGTAGTCATCGTCATCGCAGCCAGCTCTAGGGTTCCCGCACACAGCACTCTTGATTCTGGGAGGGTCCGCTTCTTGAGTTAAGTGGTTCGATAAATCAACTGACACGTAGTCCAGATTATATGTATCCCAAAGTTCCACCTCGTCGATAGAAACTCAACGTGACCGACGGCGCGTCAATCGGACGCCCGGTCTGAGAGTTAATGGGTTATTTGTCCCAGGGGCCCAGTTGGTTTTTAAGTCAAAACCAACCTGACTTTACTCCAACCACGTCCAAAACTCGAGAGGAGTAAGCCAAAAGGTCTGTCTCACTATGAGGAATGCAACAATGTCGATGGAAGATCAATCGGACGTCCTAAGCTCATGTTATAATTGTTTCCGCTCCGAGGGCCCGGTTGGTTCCATGTTCGAACCAACCCGGCCGTACACCATGTTCTCTGATACCTTATGTGTAATATATAGAAAAGACCATCTCGATCCAAGGATCCCAAAACAACTAAAGGTGCGTCAATCGGAGGTCTGAAGCCCAAGATATTGGAAAAAGACTGAAAACTGTCCGAAATGGGGGGTCTAGGCCCGGCCCGGCCCCACCCAACCCCCCGGGGTCGGCCCAAACCGGGTCCACCCGACCCGGGTCCGTGTCCGTGCCATCAAGGAATGGCCCGACCCAGCTGGCACGACCAGGCCCGGCGCGGGCGGCCCGGCCCGGTGCGGCCACTCCGCCTCAGCGGGTGTCGTGCTCTGAGCGGACGCAGCGCTGGTCGACGCATCTCGCACGGATCCCGCGCGACCTCAGGAATCGGTCATCCCGCCACCACCTCGGCTTCAGCCACGGCGGCTCCTGCCGGCGGCGTGCCGGCAGCGCCTTCTGCGGACCACCGGACGCGCTCCGGTGGTCCGTTCTACCCGCCGTCTGTGCATGCGGCTCTCCCTGGACCGCTAGATTACTGCGAAGGGTTCAAAATGCCTTTTCGGCCCGCTTCTTAATCGCATGTCGATCCACACAACAATAAACAAACTGCGGAGGGTTGTCGGGCCATGTTTGTTCGGCCCGCACCCTCCGTGTTAGGTGTTTTAAAAAAAGGTAATCTTTAAAAGACATGCTCTAAATGAGGGCATAAATTATTCAAGGTAAAATTATTCAATCACCCTGAAATTAAAATAATCATGCACAAGGGCATAATTCACACATAAAAATCATTCAAAAACCCCCTACCTCGATGAAGTCATCGAACGGGGTTTGTCGCGGCAAAGGGATGATGCAAAATACGGCGTCGTGGAAGGAGGATCGCTAGCGTCGTGGTACAGGGCATCATGGTACATAGCATCATGGAGAAGAGGACCATCAGCGTCGTGGTACACGACGTCTCGTCGTCGATCTCTGAGGAATCAGCGTTATTCGTCGTCCTTCATCAGAGGTCGGCGTTCTTCGTCGTTGACGGTATGTTCTTCGCGTTCTTCAAGGAGTAAGAAGATTTTCCTCAAGAGCGCAAGATTCCTCCCTTCCTTTCGTTCAACGAATCAACCCCTGATAAAATAAGTCATGTATTATTTTATTAATACACACGCAAGCCATTAATTTGATAATCATACAGATCTCATTCAATTAATTGAATTAATTTAGGTGTGTTTAATATTCGAATTAATTTTGAGGGTTGACTTGCCATTAATTTGGGGTGCGGGTGAGTTACATATTAAAAGCAGGATAGGGAGGTTAAAAATGGATTGAAGGGGTGGGGCTCGTGTGCGCCCCACTTCACTAATATCCTACCTAGGAGTTAGATTATTAGTGGGTGCCACTCCAACCACCTTTCCTAGGTTATCATTACATAGAATAAAAATACAATTGTAGCACAATATTTTATTTTTATTCTTTAGTTAACCCAAATAATTAATAACCTCACCCGAGAAAACGCTACTCCCGAAAAAGTATTCTTATGCAATTACCGGCGCTGTGATTCCATCGGTGCCCTCAGAATTGGATTCCGACCACCGGTTCTAATGTTAGGAAAAACCGCTCATTCGTTCACTGAACATACCCAAGATAAACGATGGAAATTGATTCCAGGCACACCAGGCCTCGGAATCAGGTGTCGTCAGAAACTGCGTTCTTGTAAAATCCCAAAGAAAATTAAGGAAAAAAAATTTCCCTTGAATTTTACAGGTCTTTACATTACTCCCACCTTAAGGCTTTATGTCCCCGTAAAGATACATCATAAACTAGGGGAACAAAAGTGGGTACTGAGCATTCATCTGAGCCTCCCGCTCCCATGTGCTCTCCTGGAGGTTCTCGTGCTTCCATCTGATGTGCACTAGAGGAATCGACCGCCCACGTAGGACCTGCTCCCGTCGATCCTCGATCTCCACCGGGACCTCCGAAAAAGTCTCCCCATCATCAAGGTCTAGCTTCCCATGGTCGATGATATGTGACGGGTCATGCATGTATCTCCTCGGCTGAGATACGTGGAAGATGTCGTGCACCCGGTGCAACTGAGGTTGTAGAGATAGGTGATAAGCCACCTCACCTCTCTAGCTGAGGACCTCGAATGGTCCGATGAAGCGCAGAGATAACTTGCCGCCTTGGCCAAATCTCCGTAATCCACATCGAGGTGAGACCCTCACGAAGACGTGGTCGGCATTCTCGATCTCTAGTGGCCTCTGACTCTTGTCAACATCGGACTTTTTTCGGTTCTGAGCTTTCCTCTTCCACTCTTGGATGACCTAGTTTTTCTCTGGTCCTACAAGAGCTATTAAGATTTCATCTTTTCTGATAAGATAAATCTGGTCTCATCCCTTGGATGAACCATGTTCTCAACCTAATACAGTCAATCACGACATGGATTATACTAATCCATACCAAGGATGAAGTCGTAATGCCTTGACGCTACTACCAAGACATCTAACCGTTACTGTCGCCTCCAAGGGTTGAGTCCCACTTTCAGCATCAGTGTCGTGTCACTGGGACTCCCCCAGTAGGTATCTCAAATGTGAGGATCAATTCAATAGTTTTAAATAGGAACCTCTCAGTAACCACACAATTAGAGGACATGAAAGTAAATGTCACAAAGAAAGGTGTCTTTTATTACTACAGCTCAAAGAACAAAGACACAAAGCATCAACAAACAAACATCAATAAAGATAGAAGAAACATGAAAAAATGTTTCCATGTCTGGAGCTAGTCCCGCTCTTGTCCATCTACTCCCGGAGCTCGATGATCGTAGGCCTCATCTGCATGAAGCTGAGCTTTTCCATGTCCACCCATTCCCTGTGGTCAGGGTTGTCTCCCAGGTGGTGGTGGTGGTAGGGCCTCAAAGCGTCATCCACCACCCACTGATTGACCAGCTCCTCTACCTCGCCCGCCTGCTCCCCACGGACCGCCATGGTCGAACCTCTGCCTGGGAGGTCCCTCTACCGCCTGCTGCTCATCTGCAGGATGAGTCGGGCAGTCTCGACCAATGTGACCCTGCCCGCCGCATGCGTTGCATTGCATGCTCCTCGTGTAGCTGGCTCTCCTTTGTGTGCCCCCGCACAACCAAATATTCACCTTGAGAATGCCCATATGATGGTCAGACCCGTTTGGACCTCTCTGTCACCTGTCTACTACCAGCTGCAGAAGACTCCGCTACGGGTCGTCCTGTGGAGGGTCCTGCTGCTGGTTCCTGCTCTGCAAGAAAACTCTCCACTAGAAGGGCTCTCTCCAACACCTCTGCTTGCGTAGAAATTTTGAGGGAGATCATCTTAGCCCTGATCTCATGCCTCAGTCCCTGCTCGAAGGATCGAGTTCAGAAGAACGGTTCCCATACCATATCTGTGGAGTAGCACGAGAGATCAGTAAACCACGCTGAGTACTGGGCCACGGTCATGCTGCCATGCCACAGTTGTAGTAGCTCTTGGATGCGCACCGCACAGAGGGTGGCTGGGACGAACTACAAGTTTAGGATTCTCTCAAAATTCGTCTAGAGAAGAGATGCCTTGTCGTGCACCTGGAGCAACAAGCTCCACCATCTGCCTGCTGCCTCCTGCAGGATGCTCGCTACGAGGATCACCATGAGGTCATCCAGTGTCCCCACTAACCTGAAAACTCGCACAACAGCCTCCATCCAATCCTCGGCTGCCTGAGGGTCCATCTCCCTATGGAACCTGGGCGGTCACTAATGATGAAACTAATGCAGTGCACTAAGGAAATGGGCACTCTCAACGTATGGGGCTGGTGGAATCGGTGGCTTAGCGGGTAGTGGTACTGCCTGTGCCTCCGTTGCAAAAGGGCCTTGCACTGAGGCCTCGCCACTCGGTGGGATGTCGTCTGGCACAAAGCACGGAACCCTAGCTGGCTGCCGTCGTGGGACCATTCTGAAAAGAAACAGGTGCTCCACGGTCAAACAGTATACCTGGGGAGCTGACACAAAGTAATCACAATGAAAACTTTTGAAACACACATGCAATCAATGTTTTCAGGCACTGAGTCGAAAATAAGAAGTTAGGGTCCTGGTGTATGGATACGTCGTCCGCCGCACCAACACTAGACTACCTGGAATGAAAACCACACTCAATACATGTAACTCTATTGCTTCACATAGAAGAAAGATCAGAGTCCTGAGTTCTGTGGTAGAATCAAACGCCTTTGATACCAATTTGTCACGAACTGTCCTCAGGACTCATCCCGTGACTACCCCAGGCCCGCCTCCCATAGGCCAGGGGCTGGCGACTAGAACCAAGGCATAAATCCAAACAAAAAAGGGGAATGAGTTGCCTTTATAAGGTAAACAAACACAACAGATTAAGCAAGAAGAAGGAAACACTAAGTAAAAATGGATACAATAGTACTGTGGAAAGTAAATGGGTGAGAATAGAAACTGAAACTGAAAGTAAAGTACAAATGGAAAGAAGGTACATCAACTGATTGTAAAGCAGCAACGACGAGCTGTCCACATGAAGTCGCACCTAAAGGGTGGGTACAGATAGCCTCCTCAGCTCCTCGGGTCTAGCCATCTACTTCGTGTATGTCCCGCCCAGTGGTCCACCTCCAGTTACTGACTTGCTCCACAAGCCTGAACCACGATCAACGTTGTCTGTCATCTGCATCCAACACAACGTATTGCGGGCATAGCCAGTGCATGGGTGAGTATACGCTACTCAGTAGGGACCCCGAGACCCCAGAAGGTCTCCCAGAATCCACAAAGGATGAACCACAAAGGAATGATACAATCACGAAGTAACAACCACTACCAGAAATATGGGATTTTGAGCCCCTTAACCTATACCAACTTCCATTGGCAATCTCTATAGGATACCAATAGCAACCACCAATGGGGGTCTCTACATTTCTTTAAAAAGGGGGCTTCTGCGCCCCCTCCTCTCGCGAAGTGCCCCCCCCCCCCACGAATTCCCCCCTCCCATCGCATGTGCCCTCCCCGTCGCCCGCACCCTCCCCATGCTGTGCGCCCTCCCCGCCGCCCCGCCCTCCCCGCCGCCCGGCCCTCCACTGCCCCGCCCTCCGCGGCCCCGCCCTCCACCGGCCCGCCCTCCGCCGGCCCGCCCTGCGCCCGCCCGCCCTCCGCCGCCCCGCCCTCCGCTGCCCCGCCCTCCAGCCGGCCGCCCTCTGTCGGCCCCGCCCTCCGCCGGCCTTGCCCTCCACCGGCCACCCTCCGTCCACCCTCTGGCCTCCCTCCACCCTCCGTCCTCCCTCCGGTCGCCCTCCGCCCTCCGGCCGCCCTCCGGCTACCCTCCGGCCGCCCTCCACCCTCCGCCGGCCCCACCCTCCTCCGGATTCCCTCCGCCCTCCAACTACGGCCGCCCTCCACCCTGCGGCCACCCTGCGGCCTCCCTTTACCCTCGGGCCTCCCTCCACCCGACTCCGGCAGCCCAGCAGCCCTCGGGCAGCCCTCCGACAGCCCTCTGGAAGCCCTTCGACTGCCCTCTGGCCTTCGGCCTCCAGCCCCTCCGGCCTCCGACCTCCGCCCTCAGCCCTCTTCCTCCTCGTCCCTCCCCCCCAGCACCGCGAACACCCCCCCCCCCCGCACCCCGCCAACCCCCGTCCCCTTCCTCTTCATCCCCTCCCTCGCCGCACCAGCTCCGGCTCTGGCTCCCCACCGCTGCCTCTCCTCTCGCATCACCACCTTCGTCTCCCCTCCCTTCTAGGTTTGTAGCACAATCAGGTATGACAAGGGATTTTAATTACATTATTATTTTATAAATGGTTCAAAAACAATTAATTAGTATATATTTTAAATATATTTGATATGAAAAATGAAAATGTAATATGTCTTGTGTAAATGTTTGTTATAGGGATCTTATTATGGATAAGAGTTGGATTGATCTTCCAAATCGAACATCTAGAGAGTATTTCAATGGCATTATGCAGTTTATTGACTTCACCAGAGGATTTGAAAGTGACTATATTATTTGTCCATGTAGAAAATGTGCTAACAGATATCAATTCACACGAGATACTGTGAGGGTGCACCTATTATTTAATGCATTTCTGAGAAATTATAAGAGTTCGACTTGTCATGGAGAAGAATATGTTCGTTGTGAAAATACGGATATAGTTCAGATGGATGTTGATGCATGTATGAATGATCCAATGCATGAAATGCTTACTGAAATGGTACGTGGGTTGGATCCTGAAGGCATTGAAATCCCGAATCTTGAGACCGGTGAGATAAATCTTCGCTCTGGTGTAGATCATGATTCGAGGAGGTTTTATGATGCAATTTGTGATGCAAAAACAGAATTATATCCTGGATGTATTTCTTTCAATAAATTGTCGTTTAACTTGGAGTTGTTGCATTTGAAGACTTCGAATCATTGGTCAGACACATCATTCGACATGTTGTTGGTGTTATTGAAAAAGGTTCTTCCTATCGATGCTAATATTCCTGAGTCGTATTACCATGCTCGTAAGCTAATAGAGAACTTAGGATTTACATATGAGACAATAGATGCATGTGCAAACAACTGTATGTTTTTTAGAAAGGAAACTGCCCATTAGGATATTTGTACGGTTTGTGGTGCTTCCAGGTGGAAAGAGAACATGGGAAATCAGACTCATCAAAGACATATTGTGATACATGGGAAACCGATTACCGTAAAACAAATGCTTTACATTCCCCTTAAACCAAGGTTGAAATGATTTTTTATGTCATCTAAAGTTTCTAATTTAATGAGATGGCATGCAGAATGTGTTCATGAAAGTGATATGTTAACCCACCCGACAGACTCTCATGCATGGAAGGATTTTGATAAGAGACATCCCGACTTTTCCAAAGATGTTCATAATTTCTGATTGGTGTTGGCAGCAGATGGTTTCAATCCATTCAACTCTATGGTTGGTGCAAGTCATAGCACATGGCCCGTGGTGTTGGTTCCATATAATCTTTCTCTATGGCATTGTATGAAGCAACAATTTATATTACATTCCACTCTTATTTATGGACCTAAAAGTCCGGGGGATAAGATTGATGTTTACCTTCAGCCATTTATTGATGAGTTGAATGAATTTTGGGGAGATGGTGTGATGACTTATGACTGTGAAACGAATGAAATGTTCAAACTGCAGGCTTATTTATTATGGGGGGAAATCATTGACTTCCCAGCATATTCAAATTTATCAGGCTGGAGTACGAAAGTGGAATTTTCTTCCCCTTGTTGCAACAAAAGTAAAAAATCTGTATGGCTTAAGAATTCCAAAAAATGGGCATACATGGGTCACATGCGTTTTCTCCCCCCTCAGCACAGGTTCAGAAAGGACAGAGTGGCATTTGATGGTTCTAGAGAGTTTAGCCCAACACCAAAGATCATGACAGGAGTCGAAATGTTATCGCAGATTTAGGAAGAAAAACATCCGCACGGTATATAAAATTCAGGATTTGGTGGCTCCTCCGGTACGTAATATTCGAGCTGCGGGTAGGCAGCGCAGTCACATCCGGTACGTAATATTCGAGCTGCGGGTAGGCAGCGCAGTCACAATTGGAAAAAGAAAAGTATTTTTTATAGTCTTTCGTATTGGAAAAC